>OX638409.1:2829963-4044877 GCA_951813805.1 Limnephilus auricula | reverse complement strand
TATTTGCTTTTGTAGATTGTTATTAATTATATGCTAAAAGTGTTCAAATTTTTGTATAATCAGTCCTGCAAATTGTGTTTACGTTTAATCATTTTCAGTAGCATAGTCAATTGCTCTATTGAGTCTGATGGTTTATTTTATATTTCAAACAGTTTTCAATTTGTACAATAAAATTTATGGAAAAGTATATCTGGGTAACAGCGTTTCTTTCTAAACAAATTGTCGATTTTCGTAAAAGGAGGAATAGATCTTGTTTTGTTTGTATACTATCATATGTCTCAATTAAGTTCATTTCTTTTCAGTGTGGTGTAGAGAAGTCGCTTTCCACGATTGGGCGCTGCTTCTCCGGTGAGCAGAGGAAGTCCAACGAGTCGCAGTGCCCCATGCTGCAGACGCCCATCAACAGAGCCAGCGGGGTCGTCACCCAGGCTGATCCCCAGCCCATCCAAAACCAGAACAAAAACACCAAACAGAAGTCCAAGAAACCCTCAGCCAAAAATTTCAAAAAGAGGGATTCGTTGAACGTGTTCAAAGGCCACAAAGACCAAAAAGATTTCCAGGGAGTCACAAGCTCACCGCATCAGAAAAAGTTGCGATTTCAGTTGGCTAAAGAAAGAAAAGCTTCGACTACTCTTGGAATCATCATGTCTGCTTTCATATTCTGCTGGTTGCCTTTCTTTGTTTTGGCTCTCGTGAGGCCATTCTTGCCCGATCCAGACATGATTCCTGCTTCTCTATCTAGTCTCTTCTTGTGGTTGGGTTATGCCAACAGCTTGTTGAATCCAATCATCTATGCAACCTTGAACAAAGACTTCAGGAAGCCTTTCCAAGAGATCCTCTACTTTAGATGCTCCAATTTGAACCACATGATGAGGGAAGAGTTCTACCACTCTCAATATGGAGACCCAGAGCAACATTACTGCGCTGTCAACAGCCTGAACAAGCAGGTGTACGAGGAATCGGTGGAAATAGTAACAGCAGACGATAGAGAGCTTAAAGAAAGAACTTCCGAAAGTTTTCTATGATCCGAGTCTCCTGGAGTGTCTGACAAAGACATCACTGTGATCTAAGTAGACAAAAATTAAACTAATAATTTTAAGAAAGTGAAAATCATTTGACAAAAACAATCGATACACAGCTTATTGCTGCCAAAGTGATAGTGGTAAAAGTCTAGTCCAAAAACAAATAATATTATAAAAAAACTCTTTCGTTTTCTATTAAAAAATGTTTTTAATTCATATGACCGATACTTAAAAACTTAGCAATAATCATAGCATTAAATATGAAATATTAAGTCATCATTGTTTAAAATGCTTATATTTATAATGTATCGACTGTGTTAGGAAAAAAATTTAAACCACAAATACTTAATGCTTTTGCAGAAGCTGATAACACACTTTCCACAGTGGAAATAATATTTTAAAATTAATACTTATCAGATCAAAACAACTCTTTTTCAAATAGCATACTGTTGTCTACAAATATTGTAAATAAATGTTATATAACTAAAATTGTTTCAAAATCGTTAAGTTTAACTTGCGAAGATGTTGTTAATTTAATTTGACCAAAACACAGTCGATTATGTTTTAGAAAGTCCAAAGACAGTCGAAATAATATTTAAGTAATACAAATAAATATAATTGAGCACACTTTGTTTATTAGATTGTCCGCACGAAAATTATAATGTTATATTTTCGACTTATAAAAATATTGGATGGGTGTTCAGTAGAAACGTAATTTAAAAAAAAATTGAAATTAATTAAAATTAAACAAAGTTTATGAAATCTTTCGTTTGTTCTCTTTGTAAAACAATTTTGTACACCAAAAATGGGATTTGTCAAGTCTAAAACGTCAAAAATATTTTCATTCTCAATTTAAAAAAATTCTAGAATCTCTTGTTATTTCCTCTAAAAATAAACCGGATGTCAAGTTAAATGAAACGGTTTAAATTCATTGTTCGAATTTAGAATGCTAAATATTCTATTTTGCGTTCGTTCTTTGAATACAAAACAACTAATTTAAATTTTCAGGCCATTATGTAAATAATAATTATTTGTCATAAAATTTTATGATCGAGTTTCTTGTGTAAATTGTTAAATCTTTGCATTCAATTGAACACTTTAACATTGTTACCAAAAAAAACATTTTTTTAAATATATAAATATATTAGGAATTTTATTCTTGACTGTGATTCTTTAAAAAAATAACCCGTAAAAAATAATTTCCTTTTTTTTTACTAAGTAACATATATTTTCAAATGTATTTCTGTGGTTTCACGGAGAATCGAACCCTCGAATCTCTACCAACCGAGCAAAAATCTTAGTTTTTCTTCAACTTCGTCGAATAAATTTAGTTACCAAATCGACCTTTGTAATAACAAGGTTCCATCTGTTGCGGCAACGCCGTGCGATAATGAGATCTATGGTAAGCTACTTTAAGCTAGAGTTCATTATCGCATGACGTTACCGCAACAGATGGAACCTTGTTATTCCAAAGGGTCGAAATGTTCTTTATCGTTATTTCAACGAATAAGAGTCGTTGTTAACGTATTAATACCAAATAAATTATGAACATAAAAAAATCTTCATTTGTTTATGAATATCGTGTTTTTTTCATATTTTTTTATTTATATTTTTAACTATCGCTGTTAACTTAATCATAGTAAATATATGTAGACTTCTGAATAACCCAAGAAACTATATTATTTTTTTAATGTAAACCAACAATTATTATTATCCTCAATATTTTATTAATGTATTTTATTACTAACTTCAATAACTTGGTCACCATTCTATGCAATCAATAGATCAAGGAGTTTAGACTTTTAAACCTGTGTGTATCTTTTTTTAGAAATTCAATCTACCTTACAAAATACAAACACATGCAATGTTCCGCTGGTCACAAAATGGTATTAAATAAGCGCATATTATACGAAAAGCACCCTTATTACGATAATGAAAAACATTGCTAATTTAAAACTTGCTGGAATTTAAGCGCGTTACAAAGGTGTTCTCGTTATAAGCGTATTCGTTATAACCAATTTTGACTGTATTTTAAAACTAAATCATATTAGAATCATGTACCAAGCATACCCACCAAATTATTAACTGTTTATTAAGTTGTTAATGCCTACTACATTATATATTATTATATTGAATAAATTTTGAGTATCTAAATATTTATTAATTTATTTTTGTTACGTTTTGGATTGCCATTTTATTTTTACTTGAGCGTAACACTGCAGAATGGATACAACCCTAAAATTATTTCAAAAAAAAAAAAATTTTTAACTTCTAACATAGCTTCTAGCGGTACAAATATTGTTTGAACCTATTGTCCAATTTTCAATAACCGCAAAAATAAAAAGATTCGAGTGTTGTTACAATCAAGCACTTTTGTGTTCTATTAAAAAATCCATGTTAAATATTTTTTGTAAGTAAAATTTATTGTTATAGTTAAATAAAAGTAACTATATAATTAAGTTCAAACAATATTGGCACTCATTTTGACTCTCGATTTTTGTGTTTCTTCATTGCATAAAACAAAGAGAAAGAAAAAAATTTTAAATCTCTAAATGTGAAGAATAAAATTAAATCTTTTAAAATGTATTCAATATTCTCTTTGTAATCATGTAACGTTAACTCCATTCTGCAGATCGTTCGGTTATTTTCTAAGATTATTTTAAACTAAGTATTTTAATAAACCAGAGACATTGTTTTAAGGAATAAATGTGCATTTTTGTTTTTTAAATGATAACCTCATGACATTTATGAGAAAATCCAAATATATACACGAACAATAATTCACATATCAATAATCAGTCGTATATTTATTTTTCTCGTGAGATTGAAAATCTATTTTATATTTATTGACAAATTATCTTAAGAATGTTTATTTTTACTAAAAACCTACATTATTATACTCTTTTTTAACCTTTTCTATTTATACCACTTGTTTTTATATGAATACAATTCATTTTCCATATTAAAAATGCTGTCCCTTTTTTACAATATTATTGAATAGAATAAAATATACAAACTCTTTCACATGCTTGTATAATAGGGTATTTTCACAAACTAGGGATTCTGTTGAAAATGTATGGAATATTCAAATATCATTTTTCTGAGTTTGATCATCAATGCGGGTTTTTGTATGTTTTCATTCAAATTTATTCATTTAAAAAACGATAAAAAACCGACTATACCAAAACGGCCCGTGGTTGGCAACGGCGCCAAATACACACGCCAACTAACACAAAAGTAAAACTGTCACAAATGTTTTAAAGCCAGCCAACGCTTATGACGTCACACGATAAAAATATCGTTTTGGCGGCATTACAAAAATGGGAAACTTAGACTCGCTGTAGAAAATTTATTCGTCAATATAAAAATAAAATTAAAATGCCATAATAATCGTAATTTTTTGCTTAATTTTTGAAGCAATAAAGAACATGAAAATACCCTATTCCATAAAAAATAAAAAATAAACTTTTTAGAATCCATTAGATTTTTTTTAAATAAGGACATTATCTTATTAAAACTTACAGAAAGTTATTGAGTTTTTTCGAAAAAGTTATTTGTAAATATCCGATATTTCTGTCACGGTTAATTGGAACTGGTTCCTTATATATTTATTAACCAGTGACTATTAATAAAATGTAACAATAAAAAAAAAATTACTTTAACTTATCTATCGCCCTTAAAATTTTAACCTTTGCTGAATAAAAAAATTGAATTATATAAAATTTTAATGTGATGTATATAAAATGTGCATAGACTAGCCAATAGACGAATAATATTTAAAATTATGCAAAATAAATTCTGAGGATGTACCTACGTACTTTACAATGTAGTAAAAATAATAGTTATTGTATGAATAATTTACCAAAATGTGTTAAAAATAATAATTATATAATGCTTTTATGTCATTGACCATCGTGATGAATCAATTTATACGTTTTCTAAAAAGCAATATTAAATATTTATTGTTTGTTTAGTCGTGGGTAATTTATTATTGTAAAGAAATATTGAATAATAAATTAATATTATCGATTAGATTTATTTATTTTTAATTGTTATTGGAAATAAAACAACACATCTCCACATCCTCCTACCTCATTTCCTGACCCTCCCCAGTACCTTCAGCCTCGCAACATACCCCTATCGGGGATGCCATAGTCGCACTGCGTCCAGACCGGAACAGTTGGGATTTATGTAGGGTGTACACATAAAAATGTTATAATAAAATTGAAGAGTAGGTATTCCCTGAGACGATGGGTAATCTCCTCCGCTGCCAATATCTCGTTAAGAGCTCGTCGTATTGGCAGCGGATTGTGATAGTGATCGCTGGGATAGGAAGGAAAAAGATATGATGGGTGGGTAGGAATCTGGGGTTCAGTGTGTCCAGGAGCGACGGATGAATGAATCCATCCCTCTCCTTGCGGTGCAAGGAGATGGGTCGAGAAAGCCCTGCTGGAGAAATCAAGAGGTATCCCTCCGCCGGTCTCTCCCAAACCGGCTTGCCATGCAGTTGATGGACAGACGCATTCGCCGCTAAGACATCCTTATTCTACAATAAGTATTATTCTACAATAAGTATTATTCTACAATAAGTATTATTCTACAATAAGTATTATTCTACAATAAGTATTATTCTACAATAAGTATTATTCTACAATAAGTATTATTCTACAATAAGTATTATTCTACAATAAGTATTATTCTACAATAAGTATTATTCTACAATAAGTATTATTCTACAATAAGTAAGTATTTCAATGGAAGAATCTCCGAGGAACTATGATCTCCTCGGCTCCGGTGCATAGTCACACGGTTG
Organism: Limnephilus auricula; assembly: GCA_951813805.1. Lineage (NCBI taxonomy): Eukaryota > Metazoa > Arthropoda > Insecta > Trichoptera > Limnephilidae > Limnephilus > Limnephilus auricula. Next base: position 4,039,042 of record OX638409.1, on the reverse strand, counting down.
ACATTTTTCTCATGAGAACGGGTCGCTTCTACGACTCATTCTTAAGTTCAACAGCTCGGCTGTTGAACAATTTGCCAGCCTCTGTGTTTTTTCATACCTACATCATGGGTCTCTTCTATATATATATGTATTCCCTTGTGTCCATTTATCGAATATAATGACCTTGAATTTGAATCTTCTTTTTGTTATGTATTTATTCAATAAAATACTATGGTTGATTTTAAAATAAACAGTTTATTTATAAACCAGTGCTGCTGTGTAATTAAAATTATTATTACGCGTGACAACTGTTTCGCCTTCTAAAGGCATTATAAAACTAATATATATATTTATAATCTACAAATTAAACTTGCTAAATATAAATTTAAAAAATAAACTTGAACTTGAACATTTTATAAATTCTTAATATTTGTTTGCTTTTTCTAGACATCCCTGGACCCAAAAACATCATTTCCTCTTTATTCCACATTATATAGAAAGATCAGATGGACAAGAAATCTTCAAAAGAAGATGAAATTTTGTTTTATCCTTGCGGAAAAGAAAATATTCAGGCTTATATAAATGGGGGGTTATTTATTCGAATTATTCTGAATTGAATTTCGTTGGGATTCCGTCCAAAACAGATAATTTTATTGCGTAAGTTATTACGTTTTGATTAATTTAATCCCGACTGAAACCTGCCGCATTAACAGAAAATGATACTTAAATTTGTTTAAAGTTCTTTTGTAAATTATCACCTCAAAGGCGCTTTACAGAGTGAGAAAATGATTTAATTGAAACTGTGTCCACAAAATATAGGGTATTTCGTAAATAAAACAACTTTTGTGTTAGATATCCACTCTTTTTTTATAATTTTAAAGTATATTTTATAGCAATAAGTGTGAAATATGCAAAAAAACAGCAATTAATTGAAGCCTTCAAATTTAACATAACCTCCATCCAGCAAATTAAGCCAAATTTATACGGAAAAGTCTTTAAAAATTTAACCTCCCGAATACTTGCCACCAAGCTAAGCGGCGGCATATATTATATTTCACACTAATTGGCATAAAATATCATTTTAAACAAAAAATAAAATTAGTAGATATCTTATACACAACTTGTTTTATTCACATTTTAAAATCGACCCATTTGAAAGACCCTTTAGAAAACCGCTTTTTGGTGCCCAAAAACCTCGCAAAAGTTGACCTCTATTATAGAATAGAATATTATTAAGTTTGCATTATTTTTAACTCTCTGAAATTTGTCTACATATAGTTCACAACCAACAAAACCCCTGCTTTTATTGAATCAATTTGACACAAATAATAAAACTTTATAACGTGAAAATTACGAAATCATTCTACAGTCAACAAACATAAAAATGTTTTTATTTTATTTATTTTGTGGAAATCAACATATCGGGTGTTCAAAAAGGGTGTGGGTGTGTTTGATCGTTTGAACAAAACAAAAAGGTTGTTTATGTTGTATTTACAAAGAAATGGAAATTTTTTTAGAGAAAAAAATGGTGTCTAGAGACACTGTGTAGTATCGACAACAGCCGGGCAGCAAAAGTACCGATTACCGATAATTCATCAAAAAATCTGAAACGACCGCTCAGAAAGCGACGGTTCCCTAACCACCTGAGAAAACTCAGACGGCGAACGATCATCGATGGTCAAGTGTCCGCCCGAAGGCTAACTCAAGACCTGCCTCACGCTCAAGGAACCGCGCCACATCTCATCATCACGGAGTGTAACTCTGGTAGAGTGTACACGTTACGAGGGAGGAAGTACTACAGAAATGATCCTGTGAAGTACAGTCCTACCGAAATTATCCCGCCCAGATGACATATACACTTGTTGTAAGGGACCGTGTGTGAGCTGCGGAATAAAGTGGTGCCATCTAGAGGTAAATGTTGTAGTGGATCGTGAACACTGGCACTAGCGAAGGGTCATGGTCATGAGTTATGGACTCATGTTTTCATACGACGAAAAGAGCGCACTTGAACGACGCACAGCGCATTAAGTTGTATGGGGGAGGGGACAAAAATCGTAACTCCGGTTAAAGGCAGAATAAAAAATAAAAAAATGACATTTCATAAATCAAAGTCATTAGTTCAAGTTAATAATTAATGATTCAATCACTATTACACTGGTTTACAGATATGTTAGAAAAATCGCCTAAAATACGTAAAATATCACATTTTATAGGATACAATTTTGGCCACGAACTTGCCGCCATTTTGAAAGCCCCAAATTCGACTGACAGCTTGGTTATATTGTAATTTATTGAGTTAAACGTTATCTCAACTAAATGAGATTTATATGTATCCGTTTGTTATGAATCACTATAATTGAATGACTATAGTCAACTGCACATGTGAAGTAATTAGATCGATAATTGTACAACTTAAAACACTAGGACGGATGACATTTAAATTCACATTTGGTTTTCGAAAAATGCTAAGAAGCAACTGAAGACCCCAAGGCAAGAAGTTGTTAACTTACATTTTCGTAAAAAATGTGTTAGAATGCTCTGTAAACTAATTCGCATACGCTCTTTCCAATGAACACTATGCCAGAGCTTAAAAACGGCAAGAACATGCTTAAATCAATGTGATGAACATGTTAACTACGTGTTTCTGTGACATTAAGTTGATTAAATTAGGGCAAGAACTTGTTAACTACAAAGTTAACAAGTTCTTGCCGTAATTCTGTAATTAACAACTTCTTCCCGTCTACATTGGTTGAGATTTCTATAGTTTTTTTTATGGAATAGGCAATTCACCCTAAGAAGAGTGCTTTGTGCCATTAAAGTTAAGAAAGATAGTTAAATTTTTTAGGTTAATCTACGAGGGGACAGGACAAATCAAACATTGAACTCATTAAGGTCTATGAACTTGTATAAAACTGAAAAAACGCGAGAATTGTTGAGAGACAGCAAATACGGAATACTAAGGGGAGAATTGTGGGTAATTTTAATAAGCAAACGATAAATGTTTTTGAAGGAAGAATGATTTTTACAATTAAAGAATATATGGTTAAGAGTCTCCTCCTCCACACCGCACTCGCAGAGTGGACTATCGAGGACTCGGATCTTAAACAAATGAGTTGCAATAGAGCAGTGACCAATTCTCATTCTCGAAATGCAGGAAATAAATCTTTTGGATTTTTTTTTGCCGTGGAACCAAGGTTTACTCGGAATATGCCTTTGTATTCCAGCATAGAAAGATCCAGTTCGGGTTTTCGTACTTGTCCAATTTTCTTCCCAGGAACGAGACATATTGGATTTAAGAATAGAGAAGACGTCAGAGATAGGAATTCTAAAATCTAAAGGGATAGAACCAGAGATCGTTCCAAGTTTAGCGAGAGAATCGGCTTTCTCGTTACCCTCAATTCCTAGATGGCCAGGGACCCAAACCAATATTGTCTCAAATTGTGATTCGTGTAGAGAGTTGAGGATGTTTTTAATATTACAAATAATGTAGTCTTCTGGACATCGAACGATATTAGAGGAAATTTTTTAATACAGCACTTAGAGAGTCAGTGCATAGTATGGCTTGACGAATATTGAGAAGCTGGATTTGAATTAAAGCTTGTTCAATTGCGAAGCATTCTGCAGTAAATATAGAAATTTCTCTAGGCAATTTATAAGAAAGATTTAGATTGAATTCAGGAATATACACAGATGCGCCACAATCTTTGAGCTCGGACTTGGAACCATCTGTGTAAATTAGGGAAAACCCAGGAAACTTAGAAGACGTAATGCTTTTAAAATGATCGTCTACATTTTGAAAGTTATTAGATGATGTTAAAATGTTCGTCCGAAAGTCGGAAGTTATTACTTTGGGATAAAATTAATAGTATCAAACGGGATTTTGTAAATAGGAAGGATTGGATCTTTTTGTACGTTTTGGAGAGAAGAAGAGAGAGATCTGTATGAAAAAAAACTTTTTAGAAGGAAAGACTGTCCATTTTTATCTGTCAATCTTTTGCTGTTGTTTAAGTTATTAAACAAATGATCGAGACTTTCTTCTAAAGGATGACGAGACAGAGATAAAGATTTGAAAATAAACTTATCAGCAAGGAATTGTCTTCTCAAAAATAAGGGTGGTTCTACGCATTCCATCTGGAGCGCGTTAATAGGAGAAGATTTCATCGCCCCAATAATCATTCTGAGCGCCTTGGATTGAATTCTTTCAAGTTTTTTATCCAAATATTTAGGAAGGGGGTCGAAAAGAAATGTGCCATAATCCAAGTGACTTCGAACCAAGGAGTTATACATTAGTTTCAGGGTAGTAGGATGAGATCCCCACCATACTCTGGAAACTGCTCGCATCATATTAAGCCCCTTTTCACACTTAGCAGAAATGTGTTGAATATGTGGGAGCCAGGAAAGCTTATGGTCCACAAGTATACCAAGAAATTTTACTTGCTTAACAGTTTGGAGATGAACATTATCAAATGAGACAGAAAAAGGAGGCAATTTTCTTTTGCGCGTAAAAGCCACTACCTTAGTTTTAGAAGTCGCTAAATTCATTCCATTTGACAATAACCAAACTTTAATATAATGCAAAGCCAAATTTAACTCCTTAGCAGCATGGGATAAATTTTTGTGTGTTATATATATAAGAAAATCGTCCGCAAAATAAAGTCGCTTGATATAAAAAGGGATTAAAATGTCTAAATCGCTTATATAAATATTAAATAACAATGGACTAATTACAGACCCCTGAGGTAACCCTTTCCATAATTTACGTTTTAAAATTTTTGAGGAAGAGTGGACTATAATGGATCTGTCTGATAGCAAGTTGATAATAAATTGAACCAATTTCATAGGAATTTTTATTTTTATCAATTTTTCTTTTAAAATATTAATTAATACATCGTCATAAGCTGACGAAAGATCAAGAAATGTGGCCAGTGTGCAAGAATTAAGGGATTGGGAAATACGAATTTCTGTTGTAAATATACTTAAATTATCCATAGTTGATTTCTTTTTCCGGAAGCCATATTGATTTTGAGAGATAATACTGTGATTTTGAACAAACCACTCCAATCTGTTCTTTATCAAGTGCTCCGCTACTTTCGTTAAACACGACGAAAGAGCGATAGGACGATAGGAAGAGACTTCGGAAGGATTTTTCCCTGGTTTTAAAATCGGGAGGATTTTTTGAATTTTCCAGATATCCGGAATAAATCCGGTTTCAAACATGTTATTAATTAAAGATAAGAAGTATTCTAACGACGTGTCAGAGAATGCTTTAATAAAGCTATATAATATTCCATCAGGACCAGGAGAAGAGTCTGAAAGGGAATTAGTTACTCGTTTTAATTCATTAACTAAGAAAGGAGAGTCTAGCCAGTTAGAGTGAGAAGGATAGGAAATAAAAGTAGGCATTTCTTCATATCTGGCAACTGATGGAGGGGCTATCTTGTCAGCAAAACTATTTAAAATTTCTTCTGGAATATGCTTTGTACGCTGCGGAGCAAATGATGAACCGAACTTTTTTAAACTGGTCCAAACAGATGACTGGGAAGATTCAGGAGACAAACTTTCACAAAATTTTCGCCATCCAGAACGCTTTTTATTTTTCAATATACGTTTAGTTTCTGCCTGGGCGCGTTTCACTAATAAGTAATTTTCGAACGACATACACTTGCGGAAAATGGAAATTGCTTCTTTTCTAGAGTTAACAGACCTAGTACATTCTTCATCCCACCATGGAGTCGAATGTTTTATCTTAATAGTAGCATTACGTTTCGGAATGGATTTTTCTGCTGCTTTTATTACTAGACTAGGAAACAGTTCGCATTCTCTTGTGATGTTCCCAAGGGATGACTTTGTCGAGTGAACAAGGGAGTCTAGTTCATTAGAGAAAGTTCTCCAATCTGCGTCTTTAGTTTTGAATTTAAAATTATTGTTTACAGTAAAGGAACGCAAGGTAGTTAGTTTGTGGAAGAAAATAATGATAGGAAAATGGTCACTGGAAAGGGGGTCTTTAAGTATGTCCCAAGAACATTTAGGAATCATTGAAGATGAGCAAAGGGACAAATCAACGGCACTTTTCCTTTGTTGAGGGGGGTGAATCTAGTTGGGGATCCGTCGTTTAAAATACAAAGATTAAAAGTATCAATAAAATCTAACAGATTACGACCCGAACGGTTTGTTAATTCGCTACCCCAAGAGGGAGAATGAGCGTTAAAATCGCCCAATATCATATAAGGGGGACGAATCTGAGATATTAATAATGACCATTCGTTTTCGTCAAAAATAGTAGAGGGAGGGATATATATTGATAATATTGTAATGTCAGATACAACAGCTGCTACTATCTGAAAATTGATGGGGAGAGTATGAAAAATGATTTGTTTAAAAGGGATAGAGTCATGAATAATAAGAGCTGTGCCACCTTTACCATCCAATCTATCATGTCTTAGACAATGATATCCAGGAATCTTAAATTGATACAAGGGTTTTAACCATGTTTCGGAGATGGCGGCGACTGAAATATCATGTACATTGAGTAATTGAATAAGCTCAGATTTGTTAGAGAATAGACTTCTACTATTCCACTGAAGTATTCTGTTCAGTTTCAGAGACATTGGGAAGACAAGAGAGTAATGATTTAATATAATCAGCAGCGTTGGACGGTACATTATTGTTGTTTGAAAGAATTGAAATTAAGAGGGTAATTAATATCTGAATGAAAGAAGAATTTTCATTAACAACTTTAGGGAAAATAGGTGAAGCAGAATTATTTTTTAAAACACTCCCATTGGGTTCCTGAGTTTTATTGTTCCCATTTGGGTAAAACAAAAGTTCATTGTGTTGCTTTTTGTCAAAAGAGGGAATAAATTTAGGTTTCGGTTTTAACGGTTTAAAAAACGTTTCTCTGTGAGAAGATGATAGTGGAGGTTTAGAGGAAGTGAATTGAAAGGGAGATGAGGTAGAAGTTATCTCTGCAAAAGATTTTTTCGCAGTGGGGAATATTTTTGACGCCTGGAAGTAAGAAATATTGTCTGAAGCCATTGCTTGCTTAATATTCTTTTGTCTAGTTAATTCTGGACAGGCCAAACTAACCGCGGTATGATTGCCCTTACAATGAATACAAATTGGATCATTAGATGAATTTTGACAATTATCAAAAGCGTGATTTTCTCCGCAATGAAGACAACGTGGAGGGGAACGACATACGGGTTTCGAATGTCCAAACCGGCAACAGTTGAAACATTGAATCGTCGGAAATTTATATACTTCTACAGGAAGTGAGTTGTAATAGATGAACACACGGGATGGCAAAGTTTGACCTTCAAATGTTATTACAACAGATTGCGAAGGTTTCCATATGGTGGTTCCAGTAGATGTATCCTTGTAATTTAATCGACGTACTTTTAATACTTTAGGAGTCACTTGAGAATCATTAAGAGCATCAACGATTTCTGATTCTGAGAGATCAGGTGGAATACCCCTGACCCGCCCCATCCTTGTAAGGTTATATGTAGGAATAAATGATTTAAATTTTTGGTTTGAAAGTGAATCAATTTTTTTTACAAATTCATTTGCAAGGGTGGCGGATTTAAACTCAATGGATAATTTGTAGCGGCCTTCCGGTTTGATTGATCCATTAACTATTCCAAGGTTCTTATTATTTGAACTGAAAATAAATTTCCCAAAATCCAGCGGATGAATAATCTTCCCATGTTCAGTTCTTTGAACATTAACAATGAAAGGGGCAGATGAGGAAAGAGAATACATTAGATCAGCACTTTTAGTTTCAGGTAGAATGGTGTCTTTATGATTTCCCTGAGAGCTTGAGGTTTGATTGGTATGAGAAAGAGATTTAATTTTGGGAGGTACATTAAGAGAAAGCGAAGGTCTTCTTTTACGGGAAGGGAGAGTTATAGAAATATGGCTATCATCAGAGTCACATCCATCTGAATTGTTGAATATGGATTCGGGATCAGGGGGTCTATTTTCGTCTTCCTCCATTTTTACAAATTATTTAAACACAAAAAAAATAATAATTTAAAAATAATAAACAGTCTATTTGATTGACTGTACACACGAATTTATCGTAAACAAAATAATACAAATAAATTATAATCAAAACAAAAGTGTAACAATAAATAAATTCTTATCTGCAGTAGAATCAGGAGGTAAGTAGGTAGATCGTCAAACACAGAGCACCGGTAAACACAACCACTCACTACCGACGTTCGATGCGGAATCATTTCTATAGTTAACATGTTATTCACTCACTTTGACGTTTACTTTGGTCGTTTTCAAAAGTTTTGCAGTGCGTGTTTTTATTTAAAAATCATTGAAAATGAGTTCCAGAGGTGAAAAAAATGGTGAAAATGTGTCAACAATTGATCACAGAATCAGGTAAGCTGTATAAAACATTAGCATTATCTTAATTTGTCCATAAAGTAGTTTGAGGTTAGGAGTAGTTTGAAAGTGGGTGAAGCATTTTTGTTTTAGTGTTTTTCTGTCTAAAAGTCAACCATTTTTTATTGTAATGCTTATTAATTTGTTTCAGAGGGCTTAGAGGGCAAGCGGGACGCTTGGATGAGCATATTTGGAGCAGGTGGATGAGTTTGTATATTTGGGAAGTATGTTTACAAGAGATAGGAAGGCTGATAGAGATATTGGAAGAAGGGTGAATGCAGGTAACTCCATTAATGGAGGATTGAACGCCGTTGGAGCCAACAAAAAGTTGTCCACAGAAGCGAAGCTAGCAGTCCACAATGGAGTACTGGTACCTACCCTGATGTATGGCAGTGAAGCATGGAACTGGCAGAGAAAGGATGAAAGTAGACTGAATGCTGTAGAAATAAGATCCCTGTGGCGTATGTGTGGCAAAACCGTGTATGATCGTGTGAGGTATGTGAAGATCCGGAAAGAATGCAAGGCTGATGTGAGCGTAATAAGTAAGATTAAGATAGGGACGCTTAGATGGTTTGGGCATGTTGAGCGAATGAATGAAGAAAGGAGTGTAAAGAGAATTTATGACGCGAATGTGAATGGTAGAAGAAGCCGAGGACGCCCAAGGAAGACTTAGCACGATCAAGTAAATCAGATACTTCAGTCAGTCGGGCCATGTCAAGAGTCAGAATAATAGAAGAGTATGTATGAGAAGATGTATGAATGTGAATGAGGCAAGGACTGTGTGCCAAGACCGAGTTGTTGGAAACGGCGCGATGGTTAGTTCGTTAGTTAGTTAGTTAGGATGAGAGGTGATTCTTACGTTAATTATAAAAAAAGTCTTAAATCTTGTAGAACACCAAAACTGGAAGAGAATCTTCCAATGTTGTCATCAAAAGTGAGAGATAACATGGAATGATATCCAAAAATTGTTACCATACCTGGATAAGGTCTTTTGTGGATTTTTTCAGTCTCAAAAAAAAAAAATTACTCATATGCTCTGCTACCTTTTCTTTTCAATAATAATTAATATTTAGTTACTTTATATATTTAACCCGTTTAATCACAGGAGACCATATTTGTCCCAGCTCACATAGGTCTCACAGAAATCGTTGTTTCTCCCTTACTATCATAGTCAGAAATGTGATCTAAACGGTATTGGAAAGAGAATACAACAAACTATATATTCAAATCTAAAAGAAAACCACAAAAAAATTAAAATTTACCCCTTTCTGAAACCAAAGTTTCCGATAGCAATTTGAAAAAAAATTATGGAACTTTGTAAATTTTTTAAGAATTTTTTTTACATGAAACCCAAAAAAGTGGGGTGACAGTAAGGTTTATAATTCATTTATCTAATGAAATAAGTATGTGTTTTATTTTTTTTTCATTATCAATAATTTTAGTTAGAAAAAAAAGTAAAGTGAGCCATTTTGAACACTTTTTGAAGTTTTCACAAAAAAAAATTATTTAATAAAATACATAGTAATTTTTAATATAGAATTTTGAAAGCCTATTTCATCACCTTTCGAAAACAGTTTTTAGTTTTCGAATACGTTAACAAATGTTCCATTTATTTGGATTTTATTGCAAAGCGGGAATATTTTTAGCCTCTGACAAAATACGCCAATTTTTTTAAGGGTTAAAGAAAATGTTTAATTTGTTTGATTAAATAAAACAACAAGAATATAACATGTTCTTGCCTTTCAATTCTGTATCTTCCTCACCTATTCCTGTAGATATCTAGATGGCATGAACATGTTAACTACATTTTTTTGTAGAAAACGTGTTTATTTTAACTTTTAGACTGCAAAACTACTTAATATTACTAGATGTAATGTAAATTTGGTTTGTTTACTACACCATGAAGGATCAGTACATTGTATATGACATTCAAATAAAAAATTATAAGGCAAAACGCAAAAGTCTAAATATCTCACAATACCTTCAATGTAAGTTAACAACTTCTTGCCTTGGGGTCTGCAACTATTTTTTAATTTAAATGTTTAATACATGGATAATTCAATTGCGATAAGACTCGGGCATAAATACGTAATAAAAATCTAATTAAACAAACACTTTCGACAGTACTAGAAAATACGCAATTGATAGTTTAAAAATGTCAGAGTAAAAAAATTGTTATTTTTTACTTGATAACCAAAATATTCATTAGAAATAGTTTATATGGCAGAACAACGTTTGCCGGGTCAGCCAGTTATTCTATAAAAAAATTTTTTTCTGTCCGAGATCTCTAGGCAGCTTATCAAATGAAAAAAAAATAAACTAAAAAACTTCTGCTTAATAGGAGATATGAATGTATCTATTTTATCTAACGAAAAAGGATCCACAAAGTTAAGTTATTTCACAAACCTATTAGCACCGTAAAGGAACCTACGAGAAACTATTTATTAAACAAAATTACTTGTAAAATTACCCACGCACAATTTAATTTCCTGAAAATAAACACCACACCAATTCACACGTAAAACATTGCAAAACTACAAAAATATACAATAAAACTGATATTTTAAGATCAATAGACGCAATATTAATAATTTGATAATTTGTGGAGCGCCGTTTTCGTGATAAATTACCTCAGGGGTGCTGTATATTTTACTATGAATTTTCTTAGGCTCCATCTAAATTTATTACTTACAAATAGATACAGAAAACATACTTAGTTCACTTCAGATAAACACTTTAATTGGAAAGTTTATGATTGGAGAAGATACGACTTCGGACGCGGAAGACACTATATAACAATGGAAATTGAATGATTTTACGTTTGCTACCTTCATCACTGTTCATATTACATTTATAAGAATATTAGTGCAAAAAAAAAGAGTAAATGTTTATTTCGAAAAACTGGAGAATTTAGGACTTTTTAGGACTGGAGAATTTGTATGAAATTACATTAAATATAATTTACAAGAATACACATAACTAAATGATAAAAAAATGAAGATTGTGCTCCACAACACAGGCTCACATATTATACGTTAATAAAAACTCTTATAAACTTATAGTTTCTATTAAAGCACTAGCTGATACTCGGAATGCATATATGCAAATATTATTTCTCCCTGCGTGTCCTTTCCCATCCACCCCCTATCACCTTCTCCTCCTTCCCTCTCCCTCGTTCCCCCTCCCTTGAACTCTCCCCCCCCACCTTAATTCCCCTCCATCGCTCCTGGATTATCCCCCTTCCCCCCGCCTTCTTTTCCTGCCGTTAAACTCCATTAAATACTCCAATTTTTTAAAACAAGTCGCGTGTGACCTATATGAATTTTTTTTTCTGCAAATTTCATAACGCCATGTTCATAATAATTCAACCAGTAAATATAGAAATCTTCCCGGGCCTGTTCACAACAACTCACCAAATTTTCATCGCAATCGGATGAATACTATAGGAAATAATTTCATAATGCCAGAGCTCACCATCCTGTAACCATTGCGGGCATGAGCACATCAAATCCTCAAAGTTTTGAGGCAATCGGATGAACGGTATGGCAGCGCAGAAACTACGAACAAACTTACTAAATTATCAATAAAAAGCTTACGAAAAACGTGGTTTAAAACAAAAACAAAAAGGTGGTTCCTTTTATTACCCCTGAAACATGTATTTTTATTTATTTTTGGAACATGGTATCACTGGTACGAGTCGTCAGTCACCCTGGCCTCCCAGGGCCCGATGACAAACTGCTTTGTTGACACCAACACGCCCCAAAATTATGTAAATCCAATTACTGAGCCTTGTGCTAAGCTGTTAATTCGACAAATTAATTCAATTCAAAGAGCGTCTTTTGAATATTAAGAATACGGCTTTAATGAACTTTCTATTTAGGATTAATAATTATTGTGTTTGGAACAAAAACCTTTCTTAACCTAATTGGAACAAATTTTCGACAATTCTGTCTCTAGAATTTGGCATTTTACTTGGGGAGAAATTTGAAATTGGTACGTACTATTATGACATTATCATTTATTCGTTTTTTTATATGTACACCGCACGAGAGTCCCAACTGTTCCCGTCTGGAGCCAATGAGACGATGGCATTCCCAATTGGGGAATGTCGGGAAAACCACGTTTGCCATGGATATTAGAAGAGACGGCATGTGAAGTGTGCCGAGTGTGAATATTACAGCCAATGTCAGCCGTGTGGATTAACGTTATTATCCTGACGAAGAAACCATCGCCATCGGTTTTGAAACATATAAATATTATAACATGTGATTATAGTGGTTTACACCAAAGAATTTGTTTATTTTATTTAAAATGATGCCACAAAGTAATTTTGCAAAGACTGAAGAAATAAAACTAATTTTATTTCCGATACAAAGTTGTGTTTAAGAAATTCAAATGGGATGGAGATCTACGATCTCAGGCGAGTGCGAGTGAGAGTGGGAGCGCTGGGCTAATAAGTTAGGGAACGTACCCATACTACGGGACCCGTTCAGGGGGGGTAGGGGGATCTTCAAAATACCAGGCTTTGTCACAATGAGGGGCGTGGGGCTTAGGTTTTTATCACGAAGTCAATATCCTCTAGCGAAATTTTTTTCGACTTACATTCAAATATGGCGCGTAGAGTTTGTCGCTTTTTAATCTGACAAGAACAATTTTTAATATGGCAATACTGACGTACATATGCCGACACGTCAGCTGATTTAAAACTGATAGATGTAGTGCAGTTTAGTTTCTAGTTTTCAAGCAAGTCAAGTAAAAATCGAAGAACTTTCTCAGATTGCTACTAAGAAAAACACAAATATAAGCCAAATAAATGTTTTTTAACTTTTTGTTAGCAAAAATGATTTAAAACCATATTTATGAATTACTACGTGAAAAATGTAGGGGGAGCGGGGGGTTTTAGTACGGGTAGGTCCCCTAAATGGAACATTTGTTTCCATTCAAGATACTTCTAGCTTTCCTCTTTATTCTATTGTTACGTATTAACTCACAGATTTTTAGATCACAAAACACGCTCACATTACATTCCTCGTATTCTTCTTTATTCTATGTTTCTAGATGTATCCTTCAGGGTAGCTTTGCTTTGTTGATAGCCAACCTCCGGTAGATGAATATGAAGGATAAAATAAATCTCTGGTGGCTCCTCTAGGTCTGTGTAATTCAGAAACTATCGATTAGGTTAGTATCCAACGCCAATAACTGACATAAATTCCCTTTTGTTTAACTTTGGGGTTGACAGGATCAAGACAAACAATGGACCGTTATCGAACGTTACTTCGCTGGAAGCCGAAAGCACTTTGATAATACTTGTATATTATATAACCACTAACCACCTTAACTCTTGGGAACAGGATACAGGAAATGTATGAAATATACAGACAAGATACGTTCCTATAAGTAGGCACCTATCCGAACAATGAAGAACTTATTTGACATATCTGTTAATGTGTAGGTACCTATTCGTAAACCCTCCTGGCTTCTACCCATGAAAAGTCATAAAAAATAGTAATAAAAAAAATGAGTGCGTCTAACCTTTACGCGCGGTTGAAATAAAACTTCTCTTGACTAAAAACTAAATAAAAACTTTTTAGGCGCGGTACATGATTAGGTTATTGATTTGACAATATGTCTGAATGATCACAGACTCGGCGAAATTCAGAGCTAAACTTAAAACTCACCTTTTTAGACAGTCGTACCCATAAAGCCAAAAACAAAAACCTTTAATTTCACCTTCTCAGCCCGCGAAATAGTAAATAACTAATTGCATAAAAATGTCAACAAATTCTTAAGACGATAGACTTCGCTTTTCGGCCCATACAAAAAGGATGCACGGGAAAAAACACTTTTCTACATCGAAAATTGCACAAAATGAATATATTTTTTTATACTGCCTTTTAGAGGGTGCAAAACTATGTCGGTATGTTTTCGAATTTTCGATACGTTTCGTATTAACGTAAACATTCACTGTCAAACATGTACGATTTATCAAAAAATATTATTTAAGGAAAAAGTTCTGCTAACTCAACTCTCATAAAGAATTATAAAATTATAAAAAGCTACCGACGTAGCTTCTTCTTTCTTAAAAAATATTTTTTTTTTTAATTTCAATTTCGTGAAAGTTTCGGTGTAGAAAAGTGTATTCTCCATAAACCCCTTTTCGAGCGATTTCTGTAGGTAAATTTGAGCGTTGTCTCATTCGCACATTTCGCATTCGCATGTATTGTAAGTGTGCGTGAGCTTATTGTGAGCGGGACAGAATGACAGACGCGGGTGTTCCACGTGTGGTTCTCTTAATGTCTAGCCTCTTAATGGTGAGTTATTATTATTATTTGTACATTCTACAGCATACACAGGGCCGTGTCGATATTCTCTTGCGTACCGACCGTTCACGAAGTTGGCAAGAACGGCTGTACAATACGGCCCCAGCCTGCCAGCCGGCCAGTCTGTTAGCCATCTCGTATTCATTCAGATAAACTAAAAAAAAATTACCGTAGTAATTTTTACGCCACAAGTTATAATTGTAAATAAACCACTTAAACATCAAACGTTTATTATTATAGAATAAAACATTGTAATACCATACCTCTAAACATCCATGCCTTTTTTGATAAAATTTAAAACATGATGAATAGCCCAAATTATTCAACGTTATAACCTTCCATGGTTCATCATTTTAAAACTCACGTTCTTGACTCCCCAGATTGTACATTCTTTGGCCTATAAGTTGGAACATTAGATCATATATTTTTGGTTGTCTCTCTCTAACCAAATATCCTCTCTATCAAGCCTTACCTGCCTTAAATTGCCTCCCCTCCATTCAATATCTCATCCCTTCTAAGTCTGAACTCGACTCCAATCTTCATTACAATTTTTAAATGTGGCCATTTAAATAAAATTAATATTTAAATTCACCTTTCATTTCTCCATAATTTTAAATGATGGCCTAAAACAACCTTAAAGGGTGAAAACCAGAAATAATAAATTTAAAAAAACCTTCCATGGTGATTAACAATTGACAACAAATTTGTCAGATTTTACTTTAACAATTTAGCTGCTATAACTTAACAAATTTCGAACGTCCTTAAAGAAAGACTCTATATTAACGTTTTTATAGGGTTGATTTTTAAATAACCAGTATCGCTTAAAAAACAACCGCCTAAAAGATGTAAAAGCCAAATAAAATCCATCATTGGTTTGATTTTTCTAGCGATGCGTGAACGTCTGTTGACAGAAAGGCAAATTGAATCAATCACATGTGAAATGGTATGAAAGGGTGTAAATTTCCTAAAAGGAATGGTGGAGACGTCACTTATCCTAATACAGTTTCCTGCTAGATCGATCGACCGCGCTCTCGGCGACTATTTGGAAAGGAAAGAAGAATGGAAATATAGGTATAAAATAAGTCATTTTTATTAGAACAACTCACATTTTACAACTTTTAAAGATTATTCAAAGGAAATCTGCATTCATCACTGCAGGGCAGCATACTCGAGGAATCGGCATCCTGGCGGTATTTTGCGTTTGGGTCTGACAACTCATATTATTAAAGAGGATGTATGTTCCAAAAACTCTTCTCACGACTTGTGTATTTATCAGTTTTAATTGAGATGAATACACAATTTCAAAATCTTTAATCTGCTGGTCCCAAGGTTGAAAATCCGTACTGCAGCACAAAAACAAAGTTACAGACGACAAACAGTCTAGTCTTCCATTAAGTCCGGTCTCCTGCGACCGAATCCATAAACTTTTGCTTACATATTACTTAAACTTTACTATAAACTTGGTGGTCTTACACAATTCTTGTTTACAAACGCCATGTGCGTGCATTCCATGGCCGGTGGAAAACATTGTCCTCTCGGCTGAAGGGGGGAAGGCTGGTGAAGGAATTTGTTCTTTTTTTGTCATGGTGAATAAATAGCACGAGTTTTTGAGATTATGTGCAATGAGCGTAATTATGAGTTTAATAAATGATGTCGTAATAAATTACTGTTTCTATCACGAACTCATAGATTAATATACTTAATGGAATTAAAAGAAAGTCCTTTAAGTATATTTATTTATTGTACCGAACCAGTAAACCTATATAAAATTTTTTGTTTTTAAATTGTTTTTATGTTTTTTTTTGTCTTTTTTTTTAATTCTTAGAAGGTACATTTAAGTAGTGTACGAATTGATATTAGCTAGAAATCTTTCCTGATAAATAAATACATATTCAAAATTTCGAGTAGGTAGAACGGTCTAATTTGAAATCTGGGTTTTCTCAGTGAATAATAAATCCTTAATAATCTTACCATATCAAGACTTGAAATTTTTCATAAAGTTGACGAATTTATTAAATGGTACATTTAGATAGTGTACTAATCGATATTAGCCAGAAATCTTTCCTGAAAAATGTCTATTAAAATTTCGAAGTTTTAAAAAGAATTTCACTTTTGATCACAAAAAAGAAGTTTAACATTTTTTCCGAAAATTGTAAAAATTGATGGAAAATGTTTTGGCACACCCCTATTTCTTTTCGAGTACTTAAAGGCGAATTGTTATATTTTTATTCTAATTTGTTAGATTAAGGGTTCGATTAATATAATACATCAATGGTTTTAGTTAGTAAGGTCTAACTTGAAATCAGTGTTTTCTCCCTGATACATCTCTTCCTGTTGAACTCATCTTGATATTTTTTGACCTCCACATACCTAATTATCTATGATAACAAAATGTGTGTAGTCACGCATACGGCTCCCCTATGAGAGGCAATTTGGGAAGCGGGAATGGGTACCGCCGCCCCGGGAACCATTTATTGGATAACCAACACCTCTGCCCTAGGTCAGCCCAAGTGGTCCGCTACGGGGGTGCCCGGGTTCATGGGGTGAGGTTTGTCTATGTCTTGGCGGCGGATGATCTGGACGCACTGATCCCCAGATTCCTGCCCAACCCCCATACCTTTTATCCTTCCCAGATCTTCCTCTCCTTAAAAATACCCACCACACAGCATCCCCAAAGATGAAATAGCCCCCGAGAGAAATTATTTTCCTCAGGGCCTCCTGTGTGGAGGCCATGTAAAAAAATGTTTAAACTAAACAAACAGCCGAGACAAAAATTTTGACAAAATCAAAAAATGTTTAAGGTAAAGTTTAAGGAAGAGACCCGGCTTTAGAACGTGGAACAAGGTCAGTTACAAAGATATATCTCCAGAAACATCAACTTGACGAATGTTCCATCATCTTTACTCTAATTATGATTGATAATCCTAGATGGCGCCAGTGAGGGAATTTCACGCTCAGTATGGTATTAATAAGGTTATTAGTTATTATAATGAATAAGCAGATATTTTATATATGTTTATTCCGATTCGTGTTGGGGTGACACGTTCTTGAAGATGGCAGATGTAAGATATATTGGACATGGAATGGACAATATTTCTTGATTTAATGTTTCTTTGAAGCTCTCAATGATATTATTGAAAGGTTTTTGAGGGCTGTCATCAAATAAAATGACTCAAAAAATGTATTTAATTACTGTATTGTCTTGCCTTTTGTGTTATGGCCATTTACGTTAATGATATTTGGATGGCAGAATAATAGTCGTTCGTACTGCTAGAATTTACTATAAATCTTCTTTCAGGCAAAGAAATTATTTTTATCAGGCTCCACTTATATTTAATAACCTTCCAGAATATATTAATTCCTTTTATTTGTATTAGCCGAGGATTACCAAACATTTTTCTTCCATCTGTTCTTTCTAAATTAATTTATTTTATACCTATATGACACATATTTTCATGTATTAGTTTTATAAATTTTATACGGAATTCCTCTGACAGTATTATTTTTTCTTGCTGTCTTACCCTCTTAAAATATATTTTGTTTAGGTATATATTAACTTGTTCTTGAATTTTTTTATATCCTCATTTTTCTCTTGATCTGTTAATATTAGGTCCTTACATATGAAATTGGCGTTTTGCCGTACTGGCACTTTGATCTCAAATATCTTCTCTTTGGTTAGGAATTCCAAATTCAAATTTAAACAGCTATTTACTCATGTATTTGTGTTTAGAAAATTATAATTCATTTGTTTTATCCTTAATTGTTTTTTTCTTTGCGTCACTTAGTTTACAAAATGGAAAACTTGAAATATCGCGTTTTTTATCGCGCACGAGTACGAGTTCCACCGTGGCACCAGTGCTGCAGAAACGGCTCGAAGGATTAATGATATGTATGGCGACGGTGCCGCAAAAGAAAATACAGTGCGTTTTTGGTTCCAACGTTTTCGTTCTGGAGATTTCATTACCTGTTATGAAAGGTGGATCCTGTACGATAATCGGAAGCGCTCATCGCAATGGCTGAACCCTGCCGAACCAGCCAAACCATGCCCCAAGCAAAAATTGACTCCAAAAAAGTTACTTGTGATCGTTTGGTGGACTAGTGCTGGTGTCGTTCACTACAACTTTCTTAAATCTGGCCAGACGATTACGGCAGATGTCTATTGTCAGCAACTGCAAACCATGATGGAAAAGCTAGCTGCTAAACAACCGAGGCCGGTCAATCGCTCTAGGCCACTGCTGCTTCACGATAACGCTAGACCACACACTGCACAACAGACGGCTACCAAATTAGAGGAGCTTCAATGTGAATGTCTAAGACATTCACCGTACTCTCCGGACCTTGCCCCAATAGATTACCATTGTTTTCGAAATTTGGATAACTTCTTGCAAGGGAAAAAATTCAACTCCCTTGGGGCAGTCCAAACCGCCTTCAAAGATTTTATTGATTCCCGTCCGAATGGTTTTTTAGTAAAGGGATCGACGAACTACCTATGAGATGGCAAAAGTGCATAGATAGCAATGGTACATACTTTGATTAAATAAATTTATTATATTTAAAAAAAACGACTTTATGTTCCTCCCATACAAAACGCCAATTTCATATATAAGGACCTAATATTATATATCATTCAATGTTACTGAGTTTATTATTTTTAATTGTTCATGTACATCTTTATTAGCTTCTTATACTGGGTTTCTACTCAAGCAATCTGCCTCTAAATTATTATTTCCTGGTACATATTTTATTTCGAAGTCATATTGTGAAAGGTAACAGCATAAATCTCCTAACTCTTCGTCCGTTCTAGGTTTAAAATAAATTTTCCAATGTTTTGTGGTCGGAATATACTGTGAAAGTTTTGCCGATTAGCCTATATCTTATGGCCGGTTTAATAGCTAAGCATTCTAAATATACAGCCTTTTTTTTCTTTTGGACTCCATTTAATTATTTTGTAAAATACATTATATATTCGTAAATTCGTAAGCTAGCCACTGACCTTGCAGCTTAGAAAGTTAATCAAAGTCAAAGGTCAACTGGAGCCAAATGGGTTAAGTAACAAGAGTCGATCAGATTAAACAATTAGGAGAATTAAATTTTAATCCTTGCGATGAAAGATACAATATTTGGCCTTCCTTCTAAAATAAAACATTTCAAGTTATCTAAATATTTGAGTTCTTATTTATTTTGAAGATGCTTTGTGGAGAGTATTTTCAGGAAATGAAACTGTGAACCTGAATCAAGTATAATACTGCTCAAAATACTTTTACCCCTCCCTCTTAGGCACCTCCCCCTTGCCACCACTCAAGTTTATGTTCTCTCTCCCTCTTCTAATTTTCACTTAAATACTCTGTATTTTGTTCAATATACTTGGTTCATCCCCGATGAAGGTTCAGGTCGAACTGAAATCGGTTGGTTACAGATATACAATAAAGTTATTTTATTATCATTATTATACATATACCCACAAAGTGTTTGCTACATGTGGAAATTTAAGAAATATATGATTTTGAAGTTTTTGGGGGCAATTATTGGGCCTGCTATGATGAGGAGGAAAGGTGTGGGGCCTCCGGTTGAAAGAAGGGAGATATCGGTGAGTCGTAATATCTCCGCGCGTGCTGATCGGAATAATAACACTGGATGATTGTGATGATGATGTGTATTTACAATATTTACAATTTGCACTATATACAAATGTAGTATTTACAAGTGTAGTAAGATTATTACGACGTGCGAAATGCAGATTTGCGCAGCCTGTTACACGGCCAGAGGTTCGTTGTCGAATGTTGACTGTAAGACTGACTGAAAGGCTTGGCTTGCTGGAACCCTTCATATAGCCCGAGCTTGGCTGTTACGTGAATTGCAGGCGAAATGCGCTCTCGCTGGAACATTCCCGAAATTATGGCGCAGCGCTATTTGTTGTGTCTCGCAGCAGCGAGACCTTTCGAGAAGGTGGTCAAATTGCACTGCATTGGTAACCGCGCACTACTAATGGTTGCGATTTAGCGAATGCAGTGCGAAGTGCGAGTTAGCGCATGCAGTGCGAAGCTTGTACTTTACTTTACGTTTTGCCCGATCTTGCTATTTGTTTTTGTCCATGTTCTATAAGCACATGTGCATTACTTTTCATCCAAACCTCGTAATTAGATACTCGCATGGCTCAATGTTGTATGAGTCCTGTTTCCTTTTATGATATCGTTTATTACCTCCAAATATAGCGACTACTTTAGCATCTACTTGTTTATCTATTATTAGTCTGTTTATTATTTTATCACCCGATCCTGATCTAATACTGCTTGGTTGCTAAGTTATCACTATATTAAATCTGACTTAATCTTGATTATTTATGTATCAGTAATCGTCAAGTAAAATGTGCTAAGTGAATTATATAGAATTCTTGCAGAAGAATAGCGGGTGGTCCGCGAAATTGATTATTGTTATAGCCTGCACTATATTCCTTGCAGTCGAACACTTCTATTACTTCCGAGAAAGTATTGCCAGCTGCATGCAATCTAGGAACAAGAGTATATCTAAATGACTCAGTCCTGATATCGTACTGACTTTTTGATTGTATTACTGACTTAAAAAATATGAAAGGTCTAGTCCTAATAGTGACCAGTGACTAGACTGTAGTCTTCAATTTACACATAAAGTAATTTGGCACTAATTTAAAAGAACTTTCATTACAATAATACTAGAGGACCTTCTTTACATTTCACTTTAAATTTTCTTGACAGAGTTCTAATTTAAATGATAGTATTTAGTAATATATGTTGTTACGCCTAGCTTAACACATATGAACAGTCTCTCCCATTACAAAATGAACGTGGATTTATTATTTACTTTATATTTTCTTGTTATTTATTTACAATCTATACCTATTATCAGTAAGCTTACGTCTGTCGTACACACGCGCTCAACGTACGAGACGCAAACGGAAGTGCCGCCATCTATAATATTCAAATAGAACTATTGAAGTTTTCACATTACAGTTTTCTCGCGGAAGCGGGTTTCTACCTTTTTTTTATTTATAGAGAATACCTCACAAGAGTCCCAACTGCTCCCGTCTGGAGCCAGTGAGACTATGGCATCCCCAATTGGGATATGTTGTGAGGCTGAAGATAAGTGGGGAAGGGAAGGAGATACCTTGCTATTCAGATCTAGTCACTAAACACGGCTAAAGCCATTATTAAGCAACAACCTGCTAGTAATTTATTATTACTCATTTTATTACCACTATATATAGAAACCTTCATGGGCATGTGTACATCAAATCACTAAAAAATCATTGCAATCGGTATAACGGTTCAGGTTGCGCATAAGAGACAAACAAAGAAACATTCATTTTTATATATTAAGATTTGAAGAAACACGGTAATTTGTTGTTTTTCGTTGTAGTAGATACAATAGTTTACTTGGAGTTTTTCAGAATTCAAAATGATTTTTGAATCTCTAACTAACTTCGTGGATAAAAGTTAGATCTTAAATATGATAAATTGGACATTGGTTACATACGCTAAACACATATGACACTAGTAGCATTAATTCAGAGCTATCGATATTACAGAGAACTACAGGGTTATAATATATTATAATTTAGTTTATCAATATAAAGTATAGAAAGATTCCCATCGTCATAGAATACAGACATTAGCCTCTCGACTGTCGATCCGAAAGGTCAAGAATGTATTATTGATGAGCAATCGAAGATTCCGGGAGATACAAGAGTAAGGTATATCGTTTTATTATTCGTCTGGGATTAAAAAAAGAGAGATTGGTAGATTATATATTGAAAATGTATCTGTGTTGATTTCGATCGTAATAGAAAACAATGCTCATAAACCAAAACAATAAATATTTAAACTAAATAACAGTCTCTAATTGCCAAATACAGACAACTTTCTGAAGCTAGTATCTTTGTTATATTATTATGATATCCTAGATATTTATTTAATAGGTTATTCATAGATGGCACTGGTAATGGTAGAACTGTCGATAATTCAGTGAGACATGGATAAATACGATTGCGAGGCCAAGGTCAGGGCCCAGAATCATTCATACCACCTGCTAAAAAAGCCATTTAAACTTCATTACCATCAATCACTAAATAAAAGTCCAAAGTGTTTTGTTAACCTCGGAGTTTTTTAAATTTTATTTAGAGTTATGAGACACCGGAGAAACAACCATTACCATCATACAGAATTAAAATAAACCATGAACTCGACAAACTAACTAAGAATGAAACCTTCGTAAGATTCCTCAAGTCCTAAACTCCAATGAGCCTGTTATATGGAAGGAATACCAGATATCAGGACTACTAAAATGATGAATCTGTGGGTGCCACAGTGAAAAGAGCCTAGGAAGAGGAGGGCTGAGTGTTTGAAAGAAGAATAGAATGGGATAAGAAGGTATGAGGACTAGAGTCTCTAGATGGTTAGAGACCGGAGCATGTGGAAAACATTTGTGGAGAAGGCCTCTCTCTCTGGTTTCAATCCTGGGATTGGTTTGCAGCAATTTCCTCTATTTTTCTCTTCCATTCTTCCCTGTCTTGTGCGGCTCTTTTGAAGTCTGCATATGATGAGCAGCGCATGTCCACCAGCACGTCCTCCAGGTACTCTCGGCGTGGGCGTCCCCTAGAGTTTGTCCCCTCGGTCATACCCTCCATTATGGCATGCAAGAGGCCTTCTTGACGTATTATATGGCCGATCCATCTTGCACGCCTTTCGGACAAGGTCCTGAGCAGGAGCCTTCCTCCTTCGATTCTTTGGAGAACCTCCTCATTTGTTATGTGGTCTCTCCAGGAAATTCCTAATATCCATCTCAAAAGTCTCTAGTCTCCGTTTATTTCTATCGGATAGGCACCATGTTTCGCAGCCGTACATCAAGATACTCCATACATAGGTCTTAATGAGGAGTATTCTCAGTTTTAGGTCTATATTATTCGATTCAATTCTTTTCGACCCTTTATTGAATGCAAGCCTAACCTGGTGTATACGGCTATCGACCTCGCTCTTAGACCGACCGTCCCATGTTATTTTGCTCCCGAGGTAGACAAACTCCTTGGTGTTCTTTAGTGGAACTCCTGACATCTCTACTCTCATCTGATGTTGCGTTCGGCCTACAGTCGTCAGCTTTGTTAGGAGAAGGCCTAACCCCATCAAATGTGAAGCATGGGCGTAGCACCCTGGCTGGCCGATGCATGACCTCTGGGATTGTCGACCGAGTCACGTTTCCAAATGTGCCTACCTACTTGTTATACCGATTCGAAATAATTTGTCAATTGTTTCATATTTTTACGTAGCCGTTGTTTGACAGTTAGGAATTAGTCAGTCAGTCAACCATCTCGTATGTAATTCAGTTGTACTCTACAAATTGTACTGTAGTAATTTTACGATAAAAGTTTGTAAATAAACAACTTGTCCATCAAACGTTTATTATTACAGAACACACCAAGGTATTGTAATACTATACCTCTAAACAAATTTACATTTGGCACTTCATAGGATGGTTTATCCTTCTTCCGTTCAAATTCTTCGTGTTCGTAAAACCTAAAGCACGAATATGTTTTTTTACGGTACGTACGCCAGATTTATTTTTTGCCCCACCCTAAATGAAAACTTACATATATACGAGTATCAATATGATTTTCATCGGAAGTTGGCACATCATCAGGACTGAACTGCAGATTGAAAAAGGAAATTCTCTTCCCTGTTCAATTACTATTGCATTTGACTGTTTGCAAAATAAAGTGGTTAAATTATGACAAAGGAGATGTACTTCACGCCTGAGGAGAATAGGAACAGGATAGGCTTTGCTAATAGGTTCTAATTCCCTTTGCTCTAAGCCTCTAAATGGAATGACACATAGAAAATGTTATTTTACGGTTCAAATGACAGTTCGTTGTACTCATATAAATAATACTGATCCGTTTCCAAATTAATTTCAAAACCATTCTTTAACGAGTATTCGGAAAAGTTAACCAATTTTGACGTAGACGTAGCCTAACTACATCAGTTTAAAAAAATCATAATTTCTGTTGAAATTCGTTGGAATTTGGAATATAAAAAGTAATATCTTTGTTCTTAGTAATGCCCCGATCTAGGTTTTTTTTTAATAAAACATCACCGGTCTGGTGGTGATACTTATATAAATAATACGGTTCCTTTTCCAAAAGAATTTCAAAACCATTCTTTAACGATTTTTCATAAAAGTTAACTAATTTTGACGCAGACATAGCTTAACTACAGTTTAAAAAAATCATGATTTCTGTTGGAATTCGTTGGAATTTGGAATATAGAAAGTAATATCTTTGTTCTTAGTAATGCCCCGATCTAGGTTTTTTTTTTGTAAAATATCACCACCTGGCCCCCTAGCATACTCGATCGATAAGTATTAATAGGATAACTTTCGGTAACTTTCCATCGTCTCCTAGCATGAATGCAGGTCGCCAACGAATAAGTGACAAATCACGATTAAGTGTCCTTGATATATTCTACATCAATTGTTGTTTGTAAATTAGCTATCTGCAGTTGTCCTAGGGAATGACGAAAAATTACTAAAAGTCCTTATTAAATTATCCTATTAATCCTTGTCGCTCGAGTGTGCTAGGGGCCTGAGAGACCTGAGGTATTACGTATCCGCCGCCATGGAAAGGTTAACAATACAGTATATTATTAGCTTGTATCCATGCTCTACAAATACCCAAATCATCCCTTTCTTAATCTTATTCAATACCCTTACACATGCATTGCATTTACACGGATCTCTACACCCGTAATACCACACATTACCTTTAACCACACGTATGCCTTAGGGATCCCATTTCTACGGCATACAAGCTATTCCCCTGTAATTATATAACTACCATGATTTTTTTTTAATAATTTATATAATTGTACTTCTTATTGTTTCTTAATATTGTTATTTTTATATACTTACCTACGCTATACTTATTTATAATATATAACAAATTAGTGTTGTTGTACTTCTCTTCATATTTTTTATGTAGTATTTATAGATACAACGTATCTTGTTACTCTAAAGGCTCCGTCAAACAAGAGGCGTACTTATCGCGGCGTCATGGCGTTGCGTACTTTCGATTTGAACGGTTTCTACGTGTTCAGTACAACATAACGCAGCGCTATACGTCCGGGACGTTTTAACGCCTTGACGCGCGGTAAGTACACCTTCTGTTTGACGGAGACTTAAGATGATAGACTTCGCTTTTCGGCCCATACAAAAAGGATGCCCGGGAAAAAACACTTTTCTACATCGAAAATTGCACAAAATGAATATATTTTTTTTATACTGCCTTCTAGAGGGTGAAAACTATGTCGGTATGTTTTCGAATTTTCGATGCGTTTCGTATTAACGTAAACATTCACTGTCAAACATGTACGATTTATCAAAAAATATTATTTAAGGAAAAAGTGCTGCTAACTCCACTCTCATAAAGAATTATAAAATTATAAAAAGCTACCGACGTAGCTTCTTCTTTCTAAAAAATATATATTTTTTAAAATTTCAATTTCGTGAAAGTTTCGGTGTAGAAAAGTGTATTCTCCATAAACCCCTTTTCGAGCGATTTCTGTAGGTAAATTTGAGCGTTGTCTCATTCGCACATTTCGCATTCGCATGTATTGTAAGTGTACGTGAGCTTATTGTGAGCGGGACAGAATGACAGTCGCGGGTGTTCCGCGTGTGGTTTAAAGTCTAGCCTCTTAACCATTCGAGCGCTTTTTGCCGCAATAATATGGCACTATTTACAAAACCACGGATTGCTTTGTGGCCAAAATATAGCGAATATTCTCTAGATTCTTTAAAATGTTTTCAAAGTTTTATTTTAAAAATATTTTTTTAACTTATAGTTAATTTAATAATATATTTTTTATAAATCCTAGGAATATTTATTATTTATTGATTTATTTATTTTTTCATGTTCTCCATAAAACAGTTATACACCAATATATCATGGAGAAGATTATAAATTACAAAGTACACAAGGGCAGTTTTACTACTTAGTGACATGTGCTAAAAGATAGTTGCTGAACTGTCTGTAAGTGACATTGAAAATGTCGATGGTATAATATGTGATAATAAACAACATATAGGTGAATTCATTGGCTATATAGAACTATAATCAGTTTGTATCTCTCCATATTCAAATTCGGAGGTATGATTTTTTAATGTGGGCTGAAAAATTTCCTTTAGCAATCCGAGAAATAGGTTTTAAATTGCTCTGTCGCTCCAGTGGGGACACAACAAATATCTTGCGCTGTGCATATTGTGCTTTCGTAAGCACATACCATTAAAAAAGCATGTATACAAGATATAAATATAAATAAATCATCCCCTTTATTAGCGTATTTAGCCGTGTATTACATGTTACCAAATTCATTTTTTAAATTCATTTAATGACCTCGTGCATTGACATTTAAATTACTCGATTTAAAACTAAGGAAACGCGTATTAAACATACATAAATCAATTACAGGTATTACAAAACAAGGTTATCGAAAATCTATTTCTCTTCAGATCCATAACATCCACAAAAAATAACCCTGCATCGCAGTAGGAGGGATGGATTCGTACACTCGTCACTCCTGGACACATTGAACCCCAGATTCCTACCCACTCCTATTACCTCTTTCTTTCCCAGAAATTCCACTCCTTCATTTCCCTTAAAAGACCCTCCACACAGAATCCCCAAATATGACATAGGCCCTGAAGGATTTTTTTTCCTTAGGGCCTCCTATGTGGAGCTAACGAAAAAAATAATAATTAACATTTTTTTTTTAAAACCATCAAAATAATGAAAGCGAATTAATATTTTAATGTACCTAATTATTAAAATGTATTTATTTTAGTTGTTTCTAGTTAAAACAGTAAAAATATTTTTTTTTTCTGGAATAAAAACGTAAAATAGAAGACATTTCAGAATGTGTACTAATGAGTTCAACTCAAGGTAGAATGCAGTTTTGTAATTCAAGCCTCTGTGAAACGACCCTTTCATTTGTTCAGCAGTAATTAAGTAGGATGTAGGTAGGTACCGCCAAAGCCGTGTGCAAGAGGGTTTGCTAATTGAGCCTCGATCAGAACTGTTTTAAGCCCTAGTAACATTTGTAGTATAGACTGTAATGATCATTATAATCGCAACTTTTTAATCCTTAATAAGATCACCTTGGTAAGTGAAGATTATCAGAAAATAGTGATTAATGATACAGGAAAATTTACCTATCTGGGTGGAATTAATATCTACCTGACTTGGGACTGACTAAATTAATATCTACCTGACTTGGGACTGACTGAATTAATATCTACCTGACTTGGGACTGACTGAATTAATATCTACCTGACTTGGGACTGACTGAATTAATATCTACCTGACTTGGGACTGACTAAATTAATATCTACCTGACTTGGGACTGACTGAATTAATATCTACCTGACTTGGGACTGACTGAATTAATATCTACCTGACTTGGGACTGACTAAATTAATATCTACCTGAGTTGGGACTGACTGAATTAATATCTACCTGACTTGGGACTGACTAAATTAATATCTACCTGACTTGGGACTGACTGAATTAATATCTACCTGACTTGGGACTGACTGAATTAATATCTACCTGACTTGGGACTGACTGAATTAATATCTACCTGACTTGGGACTGACTGAATTAATATCTACCTGACTTGGGACTGACTGAATTAATATCTACCTGACTTGGGACTGACTGAATTAGTATCAACCTGACATTAGAATGGGGACGATTGAAACACGTCATAATTGAAACATCTCAATTTACTAGGGAACAATGATACCTATGAGTGTGACGCAACACTCGAAACTCCATCAGATCGTTTTGATGAATGAATTAAGACGATATTAGCCAAACTCAATCTAAATCTGAAACAGAAAAATCAGGAAAAGATCGGGTCACATCTGGGCAGATCCTCTAACCTCTGAGCGAATGTGTCCCTATCCGATTCGGTAAACTGTATCATACTTCGACTGAGAACTACAACACTATCTTCATTTTCTTAACGCATATTTTATTGACTGCGCTATCTTTATGTAGTATCTGTTGGGACCTGTCAGATCTGTCGTCAATAGCGCACTAGCCGGCGATTTTTAATTAATTTATTTACCCACCGTTTTTTCTTCTTCTTCTCGTGCCCTGTCCGTTCAACGGACGTTTACTATCATGTTGGCTATGCAGACTTTGTTTACTGCGGCCCTACATTTTGAAGAAAGAAAGAAATACTTCTTTAGGAGCAATTACGACGGGTATCTTAAATCTTCTTTTAATGCAAGTAACATATTAACGTCGTAGGTTTGGTGATAATTTGGTGAAGTCCGAAGGTCGAAAGTCAAACTCAAACGTCAGACATCACCAGTTTATTTTTGTTTAATAAATTATAATGTAAGTTCAACAGGTTTTTGTAACGAGGCACTAAATTTGTAACCTTTATCAAAAAGGCTTTATGAGCTGAAAGATGGCTTTTCCAATTAGTGTGGAAAAGTTCTGCCATTAAACTCAAATGCACTCAACCATTGAAATGAAATCAACAAGATTGGTCACTGCGGTTGGAAAAAACACGTACCTACCTAAAAAAGTCCAAAAAGTCACAATACGTTTTTTCGACGGTTTCCGTGGTCGGTACTTACCAATCTCTTTCCCTTACCCAATACCTTCAGCCTCACAACAATTGGGGATGTCATTTTTTACATAACTCTACGCAGGAGGTCCTGAGGAAAATAATTTCCCTCAGGGACTATGTCACCTTGGAGGGTGATGTGTCGTGAGTCTTTTTAAGGAAAGGAAGGAGAAAATTATTGGGGAAGAAATTGGTATGAGGGACCGGTAGGAATCTGGAGGTGAGTGTGTCCAGCAGTGATGGACATATGAATCCATTCCTTGCAAGGTCCGGTTAGAGAGGTCAAAAGGTCTCTCTCAACTAGTTTCTCTCGATTTAGCTCGCCATGCAGTAGATGGATAGATGCATCCACCGCCAAGACCTAGACAAACCCGGTCACTCCTGTTTAGTCACCAAACTGGGATGACCTATGGCACAGGTGTTGGGATCCAATAAATAATGTTTCTCGGGACGATGGTATCACTACCGACTTCCATATTGTCATAGCCTTACCAGCTACAGACGATTGGGAGCAGTGGGGACTGTTTAGTGTTGAAATAACTTTAGGACATTAATCCATTATACCCATGTTCCTTACCAAATATTCCTTCCTTGTGATTCCCTTCCTTTCACAATAAGGCCCTTACCCAAGAAGCAAAGAAGATGATTTAAAACACTTGAAAAAAGAACACTTTTGGACTTCCTTGTTTTGAATAAAAACATTCAGTTGTTCTTGAAAAACTCGACCAAGCTTGTACAAGCATTTCGCAAATCTCGCAAATAACAATAATATAAATATATTATAATTGTCGTGAAGACCATCGGGTCATCATCATTGGAAAGTGATCGTAAAGAAGAACTGGGAGCTGTCACCTCATCATCAAGGTAAGGGCCAGTCCTATCGTTTCCTTCCTCCCTTGTCGATTTAAAAACACAATCTAATTTCGCCCCATAATTTAGTTTTACAGTCCACACGGTGTCATCGGACACTTAACATTTTGATCCTTGTAGCCGGATATAAATCACATTCCCGCTAAATTACATATTGTTGTTTTTTAGCAAAAAATTCGCCAAATTGAATATCGTTTCAATTCAAATGATTGTGTTTTTAAACTCGCATCCCTTTAATTCCATTCCTGTCGTAAAGCTATTTCAACAATCATTCATTATTACGCATAAAGATTAATAATTAATTAGGTAATCATATTGACATCATTTGTTTGTAATTTCGGTAGCATTCGATAAGTAGGCATCAGTTTGAAGTCGCGTCGGTAACGTAGAGCCCTGTTAATCATAAATAAACCAATCGTCGGTAATGTAGAGCCCTGTTAATGGTAACCATAAATAAACCAATCGTCGGTAACGTAGAGCACTGTTAATGGTAACTGATGGTAACGTAGAGCCCTGCTTCCATAGATACGCAGTGAAGTTTGTTTATGATTTCGTTGTCAAGGTAAACTGTAAAGAGTGACAGTTTTTTACGCAGTTTTGTTATTGTTTTTTTTTGTTTGGTTTGAATATTTTTGGTTTTAAATATTCAAAAATGGCATCCAATTCAATTAAATATAGATTGTCAGTGCTGGATATGGAGAGTATTCGTGCGTCGGCTTTGAAAGCAATTCAAACAATGAATTTGTATGACAAAGATGCATTTAAAATACGTTACACAGATCTCATAACTGTACGAGAAAACTTTATTCAGGCTCATATATCTCTGGAAGCTACAAAAAAGGATGAGGCTGATGTAACGGTATTACAATCGAAATATTCGGAGATACAAAATATGTATTACGAAATACAATCATATTTTAACCAACTGTTTCCTGAAAAGTCAACAGTTGCAATCGACAATAAAACAATGAACTATAATTTGACTAATGTTTCGTTACCTAAGTTGAATTTGATAGTCTTTTCTGGAATTTCAACAGAATGGATGAATTTTATTAACACTTTTGACTCGTTAATTCATTCAAATAATTCATTAAATTCCGTTCAAAAAATGCAATATTTATTAACTAGTCTCACTGGTGAGGCATTAATATGCGTGAAACATTTGCCGATTTCGGAAGGAAATTACTTTATTGCTTATCATATTCTAAAGACGAGGTATGATAATGTACGCCTAATGGCTGATATACACATGGAGGTAATTTTGTCATCCCAGCCCGTAAAGGCTCATGACAATTTGAGGCAATTTATTTCAATGCTGAAAGAAAACATTGCCGCTTTGGAAGTTTTAAATTTTCCGGTACGTGAATGGAGTTTCATA
Organism: Limnephilus auricula; assembly: GCA_951813805.1. Taxonomy (NCBI): domain Eukaryota; kingdom Metazoa; phylum Arthropoda; class Insecta; order Trichoptera; family Limnephilidae; genus Limnephilus; species Limnephilus auricula. The sequence goes on along the minus strand of OX638409.1, from coordinate 4,007,444 downwards.
TTGTTACATATTGTTCTACGCAAATTACCAAAAGAATTGCGTATTGATTTTGAGTTACAACATAAGTCGGAAAAAATTCCTTCATTCGATCTACTATTGCAATTTTTGGAGGGACAATGCTTAGCTAAGGAAATGGCGTCAGGTATTATTCCGGAACATATGACACAAAAGGAAAATGTTAATAAAGTTCCATCGAAGGCCTATAATTTTAAAAGTCGTTCGAGCAATAATAGTAATGTTAATTCGTTTGTATCGAATATTGAAATCAAGTGTCTTGCTTGCAAATCGCCACATGCTCTTCATAAATGTGACAAATTTTTAAACCTTTCTGCAAAGGATAGATACTCATTCGTAAAAGAACATAATCTATGCCTTAATTGTTTGGTCCAAGGGAGACATAATGCGAAAAATTGTCAATCTCGCTTTTCTTGCAAGCATTGTCAAGCAAGACATCATACCCTTTTGCATTTTCCAAAGAAAATGTTGGAAAATCCAGAACCTCAAGAAAATTCGTCGGAACCAATTGCTTTGACAACGGTTTACAATAAAACTAACACATCGGTGTTGTTATCTACAGCCTATGTTGAAATATTGGACAAAAATGGCGTTTTCAAAAAGGCTAGAGTTTTGCTCGATAGCGCCAGCCAGGCTAATTTCATTTCGGAGAATTGCGTCAAACGCTTAGGTTTGCCTCGTCAAAAGAAGCAGTCACTTGCAGTGCTAGGTATTGGCAACATTCCTACAATTAATTCCAACGGATTAATAAAAACACAATTTCGTCCCGTCGCCTCGAAGGAATCTGGTATTACGACAGATTTCCTTATTTTGAATAACATTTGTTCAAATATGCCGTCATCTCGTATCGTCGAGCATGAGTGGTCACACATCGCAGGACTCCAATTGGGAGACCCTACATTCTACATACCTTCAGAAATTGATATCCTATTCGGAAGTGATATCTTTGCGTCGCTATTGTGCTCAGGTAAATTAATTGGCAATCAAAATGAACCTGTAGCCATTGAAACCAAATTAGGTTGGGTTTTGATGGGAAATGTCAAACCATCAAATCATTCTATTAACTCATTTTTCACTTCAATGGAGGAATCAATAGATGAAAAACTTAAATGTTTCTGGGAAATCGAAAACGTTCCTCTTTTGAAGAAAATTAAATCGCCTGATGAACTTCGTTGTGAACAATTATATGTTGAAAATACCTACCGTAACAAAGATGGGAGGTACGTTGTATCTTTACCATTTAAGGGAACCCCGGAGAAATTGGGAAAATCATATGACACAGCATTGTCACGTCTCACGCATTTAGAAAGGAGACTGGATCGAAATCCTGATTTCAAATCCCAATATATTTCGTTCATGAGAGAATACTTATCGTTAGGACACATGATGGAAATACCATCTCAATCGCCAATTGTTGGTAATTACTTCATACCTCATCATGGAATAATAAAGGAGGCGAGTTCTACCACTCGCTTAAGGGTTGTTTTTGATGCAAGTGCTAAAACGTCATCGGGTATGTCATTGAACGACATACTTTTGGTCGGTCCCAAATTACAAAAGGACATCGTCGAATTGATGTGTAATTTTCGAATACACAAAATCGTTTTTACCGCTGACATACGTCAAATGTATCGACAAATACTCATGGATAAGAACTCTCGCCGTTTCCAACGTATTTTGTGGCGAGAATCGCCTAGTCATCCTTTAACATTTTACATAACAGAACTTCCATCCCTCGCCAATCTAAGAATTGATCGCTATGTTACAACATGTCTACAAAGTCGTTGTATACTTGTTGGATTTTCAGATGCCTCTGAAAGAGGATATTGTGGAATTGTATATTTAGTTGTAATTAACAACAAAGAAATATCGAGCCATATTTTGTTGGCTAAGTCAAGGGTTGCACCCATCAAAGTGACATCTATCCCACGATTGGAGTTGCTTGGAGCAGTTTTATTGGCAAATTTGTTGACTTATTGTAAAGAAGTATACAAAGATAGACTTCAAATAGAAAGAATCATCGTTTTCACGGATTCGACCATTGTATTGGCATGGTTGAAGACACCTTCGTTTCTTTTGCAAACTTTTATAGCAAATCGTGTTGAAGCTATAATTGAAAATATACCGTATGAACATTGGTATCATATTTCCTCGCAAGATAATCCCGTGGATTTGGGAACACGAGGAGTTTTTCCAAATGAAATCGCTGAAGCATCATTATGGTGGTACGGACCTAACTTTCTATCATCACCTTTGGAAGAATGGTTACTAGTTAAACCTCAAACTATTCCCGCAGAACAACTACCAGAATACAAATCGAAAAACTTGATCTCATTCGTAACGAATGTGTCAACTTGTGACCAAGAGTTTCTACGGAAATTTTCTTCCTTATCGAAATTATTACGTGTTATATCTTGGTGTCGTCGATTTATTAATAAATTACGTTCGAAATCAATTGGCACTTTCAACGTATTTTCCCCACTCTCTTTAAAAGAAAATAATTTATCTTTGGCTTGTTGCATTAAGCTCGTTCAAACTATTTATTTTCAACAAGATATAGACAATATACATTCGCATCATGTTTGTTCGACACAACTTCAAAAACTCGCTCCATTTATCGATGAAAATGGAATTTTAAGAGTCGGTGGTCGTATTCGTTATGCACAGGTCTCGGAAAATGCTCGACATCCTATTATTTTACCGAAGCAATGTCATTTGACAACTTTAATAATAGACCATTACCATCGTATGTACTTACATCCAGGTCCTCGTGCATTGCAATCCATAATATCATTAAAATATTGGATAATTTCGGCTCGTAACGAAATTCGACATCGTCTTGTGTATGCAACTGTCACTCGTTCAATTACCTGGCACTTTAATCCTCCCTCCGCACATCATTTCAACGGATTGTCGGAGGCTGGAATTAAGTCAACCAAACCCCATTTGAAACGGGTTGTGGGAGATCAAATCCTCACCTTTGAAGAACTAACCACAGTTCTGACTCGCGTCGCAGCAATTTTAAATTCGCGACCCATTGGAACGCTATCGCCGGATCCATCTGAAATGGACCCGTTAACTCCTGCCCATTTTTTGATTGGGGCTCCCCTCGTTTCTGTTCTTGAAGAAGATTTTGTGGATGTACCAATGAACCGTTTATCGCGTTGGCAACTATTGAAACAAATGTCTCAATATTTTTGGAATCGTTGGCGGAAAGAATATCTACACACTCTTCAACAACGAAACAAGTGGGCTACGACAAAACCTAATTTGAAAGTTGACGACCTAGTTATGATTGATGATTCGCAATCAGCCCCCATGCGATGGCCTGTCGGACGAGTCGTTGAACTATTTCCCGGCACTGATGGAATTATCCGTGTCGTTTCCGTATGTACTCACCAGGGTGTTTTTAAACGTCCCGTGGTAAAACTGTATCGACTACCTATCGATTAAATATCTGTTTTGCTTAGTTTATAATTTTAATTTCGTTATTAATTCTACCATTTAATTTTGTTTGTTGTCGTTATCTTTTTTGCTTTCTTTTTCTTTCGTGTCGTTGATGCACAATTATTGAGAAAATTATCACATTTTCTCAAGGCCGGCGGAATGTTTAGTGTTGAAATAACTTTAGGACATTAATCCATTATACCCATGTTCCTTACCAAATATTCCTTCCTTGTGATTCCCTTCCTTTCACAATAAGGCCCTTACCCAAGAAGCAAAGAAGATGATTTAAAACACTTGAAAAAAGAACACTTTTGGACTTCCTTGTTTTGAATAAAAACATTCAGTTGTTCTTGAAAAACTCGACCAAGCTTGTACAAGCATTTCGCAAATCTCGCAAATAACAATAATATAAATATATTATAATTGTCGTGAAGACCATCGGGTCATCATCATTGGAAAGTGATCGTAAAGAAGAACTGGGAGCTGTCACCTCATCATCAAGGTAAGGGCCAGTCCTATCGTTTCCTTCCTCCCTTGTCGATTTAAAAACACAATCTAATTTCGCCCCATAATTTAGTTTTACAGTCCACACGGTGTCATCGGACACTTAACAGGTATCACTACCGACTTCCATATTGTCATAGCCTTACCAGCTACAGACGATTGGGAGCAGTGGGGACTCTTATGGGGTATTTCCTTACAAAAATATTATTTTTATTACCACATAAAATCAAAACCACTGTTACCGTGGGATTATTCGGGAACATTTATAGATTATTATGCGCAATGTGGACTCAACATAGCAAATGCATCTTCAAGGACTAGGTTTTCTAGGTTAAAATGAAAAGAAAGTATTGGAAATACACGAGTATATTTTAAGTTTAAGCAAGCCCTTTAGGTAATAAGTTGATGGTGATAGCGTGATTAGTCGTAGCGAAGCTGAAAGGTGGCTTGTCGAAAACTCATTCTTGATTTGAAAATAATCTCACACCGTGAGAATGGACAGTCTGCAGATTATTGGCTACCAGCCAAAAGAACCAGGACAGGTGGATGTCTTCAGATACCGATCATCAGCCCAGTATGATATCCAGTCACTCTCCAAGATGGCGAGAGTCACTTCCAAGATGGAGGATCACAATCATCGCGATTTTAAATTGATTCGTCGTAAGTCAGTCCAGGGGATCGCCCAATGATCTAGGCTGCCATACAAAGAATGAATCAGCTTTATTTGAATCCTGCCTGCAGTTTTGACAACAGTATAACTCCAAAATATTTCAGGGTTAGCGATCTGACCAATCACAATTGTCATTGTGCAAGTACTGGAGGTGCCACACACCGAAACCATAAATATGGTGTGTATAAAAGGGTGGACAGTGTTCACTTGTAACAAGGTGCGTGTACTGCGCACACCTTTTCAAATGTGTTTTTATGTAGCACCACCTCAAAGGATATGGCGTTGAATAAACTCAACACGTCATTTAAATAAGGTGTGTAAATATTATCTTACGTAATTTTTTTTTAGTTATATATTTTGAAGTAAGCTCTATTTTATCTTACTTCTTGTGAAATTGATCAAACATTTTCAAATATTCAAAATGTTTCTTGAACAGATTGCCGATTTTTTGCCGTTGTCATATGAAAATATGTCATTTTATGGCAATATCAAATATGCATAGACCATAATCGGGCCAACAGACCTAGCTATAAAAGCTCAAGCGTTATTTGGCTTGGCCTACTTCGGCATATCGCTCGTCATACATTCCCATTGGGAATGTATGACGAGCGATATGCCGAAATGCCGAAATACGCCAAACCAAATAACGCTTGTGCTTTTATAGCTAGGTCTGTTGGCCCCATAATTCTAGAAAAAATGTAGGCGGATAAAACAGAACAGTGGCAAAACAAAACATGATAAATAAGTTTGAGTTTTTTGTTTATTTGATCCCTTTTATTTGCAATGTTCTTAAAAGTTATATTTAGTTACTGTTCTGTCTAGTCATTGATGTGTTTTGTTACTGTTCTATTTTGTTTTGCTACTATTCTGTTTTTTACTGTTTTGTTTTTGTCATGAACTTTGGAAATTATCTGTCTAGTATTGTTGAAGTAAGACTTCTTTAGGGGAATTATCAAGAGTAACCCAGATACGTTTTTAGATTTTCACGGCCAAAAGCATTTTCGTTGTTTGTTTTTGGGGTGTTATGCCGTGTTGCACTACCTCCTTCTTTAGCCGACATTTCGGACATCGTTGCAGTGTCTTTCATCAGGGCAGATCCGGCAGATCTGCAGACACATCTGCCCTGATGATGGACACTGCAACGCTGTCCGAAACGTCGGCTAAAGAAGGAGGTAGCGAAACATGGCATAACACCCCAAAAACAAACAACGAAAAAACCCAGATCGTTTTTGGATGGAAATAACATTTTAAGTCGGAAATGACGAATGATAACTAATAACTTCATCATATTAACCTCGTAGATATGGCAACAGTTAGTGTGACGCCTACCAACGAATAACAAAACGTCAAATCAAACTCAAACATCAGACGTCATTCATTTATCTTGTTTACTGATGTTTAAGGTAAGTTCAACAGGTTTTTGTTATGATTTGTTGATTTTTATATGATTTAACTAAAGATTTTAGATGAACATACTGGTTTTTCTAATTTATCTCTCTGATTCTTGTAAATTATAGTTATTGTTTGTTTATAATTCAAATGGCTGAATCGCAGGAAAATTTTACAAATTCGTCTATAATTATACACAAAAAATAAACATTGAAGAAGAAGATAACAATAATAATCTAATTTTTTTAAATATGAAAATGAACAAGACACAGAAAAATACTAAAAGATAATGGTCGCAACTGGGACACGGACCCAGAACCTTACGTCTTACCGGGACATACACTTCTACCAATTGGGCCACGGCGATCTATTATGAGACTGTCGTAATTGTCAACTTCATATTTCAAATTTTAGAATTAACAATATTATCTTCGACTAATGTTTTTTTTCCATATTATTGGCAGCTACCTTTATTATTGGGAACAAGTTTTCAAAGAATGTATTTGTTACCTAGATAGTGTCTCGGATAAATATATCAGATTTTATTTTTATGGAACACCTATTGACTTTTTATAAATTACCCAGGAGGTTCTGAGTAAGTAGTAACCTAATATCTATTATACCGTTATATTATATTGAGAATTTTCATATTTTACAAAATTAGATTATTATTGTTATCTTCTTCTTCAATGATATATTACATTGATGGGAATAACCTTCAAAAGTTAAAAAGAGAGTTATTCCTATTAAAAAATAAAAAAAAACAATCTAATCATGTTGCGCCGCCTAAAATATGTAAGTTTTTATTTAGTTTTTAGTCATAGAAGTTTTACTTCAACCGCGCGTAAAGGTTAGGCGCACTCAATTTTTTGTTGTTGTTATTGTTCTGTTTTTTTTTTCTATTCTGTTTTTTATTGTTTTGTTTTTGTCGTGGAACCTCTAAAAAACCTCTGAAAATCACAAGTTATTTTTTAAATTTAAAATCGTTGGAGGCTCATCTGATGCAATATACTCCACAGTCCGTTCGTTAGGGCATGTTACGCAACTCGACTTGATGCTAGTTTGTTCCAATTCTGCATCATTGTTACACTGCATTTATAAAGACAAGTGCCCCCTCATGGTGAGCATGCTGGAGCATTTCTCAGCCCTCAAATTACAACCACACAATAATCAACTTACCAACATTATGAAGACGATGTAAAGACAATTCAAAACTAAATACAAAAGTTTAAAAACACTACAGGCCGCCTCAGAACAGGAAACCCTAGTGAGGAGGACTGTGAAAAAAGACAAAAAATTATTCTTATATTATACTTAATACCTACATTATGTACAAACTTTGCTATTGAAACTAATTAAAAAAATATAAATAAATAAAATAAAATACAAAATATAAAAAAATTAGCAAACGATTAAAAGTGGTGCGAAATCTATTAATACAATCCTAGATTTATGCTTCAATTCGCTGACTGACTGTAATGATCGTTGATTGGAGATCTTTTTGATAAAACTATTATAAAATTATAATTTGTGTAAAACTCAAGTTTGCGTGTTAGCCAGGTCTCTTTTTTATATGAATACCGCACAAGAGTCTTAACTGCTCCCATCTGGAGCCAGTGCGACTATGGCATCCCCAATTGGGTTATGTTGTGATGCTAAAGGTAGTGGGGTGAGGAAGACGACGGGAAGTGGAAGAGGGGAAAGAGGGATATTCAGATCTGGTCACCAAACACGACTAAAGCCATTTCAATCAACGTTTCAATTCTGAATGGTGGTCTTACACCAGGGTGATACTAAGAGTATCTTCCACTCTGGAATATATATTATTTTAATTGGAAAAATTGTGATTTTTTTATAGTGAATACCTCACAAGTCTTATACCTCACGAGTCCCAACTGCTCCCGTCTGGAGCCAGTGAGACTATGGTATCCCCAATTGGGGTATGTTATGAGGCTGAAGGTAAAGCGAAGTAAAGGTGGGGAAGTACCTCGCTATTCAGATCTAGTCACTAAACACGGCTAAACCCGTATCAAGCAACGTTTCAATTCTGAATGGTGGTCTTACACGAGGGTGATACTTGAGTATCTTCCACTCTGGAACATGCCGCGAATACACTATATATTATTTAAATTGGATAAATTGTGAAATAATAAAGATTACACAATAAAAATTTACTTGCGCACCTGACTTGAACCCGCGACCTTCGGATTGCTAGTCGAGAGCCTTACCCCTTAACCACAAAGGCCGTCGATTTCTTCAGCTTTGCATTATATATTTTGTAACACAATATGTACAGAAATAAATAGAAAAAAATACCATTTAGATTGGTACTCGTATGTGTTGGTAATCAACGGGTTCCAGTCATCAATCAACGTCGTTGTATTTTCAACCCCCTCAGTGTAAACACCCTAACACCCTGAGCACAAGCGAGTTTAATAACAAACTTAAGCTTTCAGAAAATGTTTCAGCAGGTTTATTTTACCTTCTTCAAATGCCTATAGGATTGAAATAAAGCACGGTAATACAGAAAATATTGTATTTTATTTACAGGAAGAGTACAAAATAATACAGTCACAATAAATACAACCAACTCAAATGGACAAATCTCATAGAAAAGCTTGTAAATAAACTATTGTATTTAACTAACATTTTAAAAAGTTTTAATTACAGTTGAAATATCAAAATAATGAAGTTGGTGTATCGTGCATTAGTGCAATCATCGATATCTTATGGAATAATAGGATGGGGAGGTATTCATAAAACCCATATTAAGTCACTAAAAACAACCCAAAAATTATTACTGATAATAATTTTGCATAAATATGTAACCTTCTTGCAATTATTCCAAGAAACTTAATTGTCAGAGATAATACAAATTTACTGTATGCAATGTTTAAAATATTCGATTTATATAAGAAAAACTCTGTTTTTATAACTTGTTTTATAATAGGTGGCAATAGCCGAAATAAGCCGAAGTAAGACAAGAGATGCTGGGTTCGAGTCCCAGCTGCGACCGTTATCTTTTATTTTTCTGTGCGTTGTTCATACCCATTTTTTTTCATGTTGACATTATACCTGCAAAGCTACTGCAAGTAGCTTGTCTGCAGGAAAACAGGGTGAACAAAACATTGTACAATTAAAATGTCTTAAGTATAATACAATAGGAAAAAAATTGCAATTTAATAAAATAAATAATAAAAACATAAATAAGTATAAAACATAATAGAATACGTCTAAAAACTTTGAAAAGTGCACTAGGTACAGTCAGTCAATACAGAAAATCTGATTCCAATAGCCATGTTTTTAACAATAGCGCAAATTTAGGTGTCGAGTAACATTTTTTTCAAATCATATGGCAGCATATTAAATATAAGTGGTACAATGTATTCAAAAGTTCTCTTGCCATGTTTATTCGAAAATCTAGGTACTATCAACCCTTCATTTTGTGTAAGCCTAGTATTGTACACGTGATCCACCATTGTTTTGTATGGGCTATCTAGGGTATGTTACATACAGATTTTATGCCAAAAAAGAGCTCTAATAGGTAAAAAATTGATGGATTTATACATTATTGTGACATTTTGCCACTGGTTTGCTGACAAGTAATTTCACCATTGCGTTTTGAATTGACTGTACATGTTGGATGCTTGTCTTACATGAGTGCCCCCAAGAAGTTATACCATATCTCACATTAGATTCAGCCAGGGATATTTTATTATATTTTATTTTCATTTTTAGATTATAAGTGTCATCTTTTTATCAATAATTAAAAATATTTATTTACTCGAAATATGAAAGTCATTAATTTCTTTTTAGTTGATCTTTCCTATATATTTGTATTACATTAATTTTATTTTTATACCAATGTAAGTTCAAAAACTGCAAATTTTTTTCTTTGAATTGATCTATTCTCTACTCACTTTTCATTTTTTTAATCTATTCATCAAAACAAAATTTTATGGAATGATTGATATATCAAACATTTTTATAATTTTTGAATTTATATTTTATTTCTATAATCTCTTTTTCTCTTTTAGCTATTTTTGAAAAATCGAAATAAAAAGTAGAATTTCATGGAATGGTTGAAAGGCATACATGTTTATAATATTTATTTTATTTTATTGTAGATTTTAAGTTTTATTATTGAATTTTTTCTAAAACAATTTTTTTACATTTTATGTTACAATTCAATAATGTTTGCCTCTCTGGGTGGTTTACCCGTGCTGAGGCCTCTTATGCCCACTATACATGAACTAAAGAAATCAAAGAATATATTTGGTACTTTCTATCTTAAAATTATATGTAGTTCGTTAAGAGAATTGAATCGAATAGTTTTTGATCAGGTATTTAATGAATTAGGATTAATTTATTTAAATAATTAAGATTAATTTATTTAATTAATTAAGATTAATTTATTTAATTAAATATGATTACTTTAAAGATGCTACTTTGTGAGGTGTCATAGTCTAGGACTAGAAGTGATATAAATTTTTTCCTTTCCTTCCTTCTCTTGAATTCTGTAAAAATACGTTCATATTAACGAATGTTAACTTCGTATTTTACATATTTTATATTATTATTCTTTTTCAAAGTGTCCCCAAGATGCTTTATTTCAAGAATAACTGTGTAATTACCACAACACGGGTATTAGCCTAGTATGGTAATTGCAAAAATGACAAAAAAATGTAACTTATAAAAATTTATAACAAAAAAGAAAAGACAAAAAATAAACTGCCTTTAAACAAAAATATAATTAAAATGAGATAGAATCGAACACCTCAACACATGTTAACCTGGTGCGGTTCTCGCTAAACACCATAATATAACTTTTTAAATCATTAACAGTACTCACACCATACAAATGTCTTTGTTGTCTTTCTTAAAAATCTTATAAAACTCGTTAACCTAATACTATATAAATTCACAATAATAATACATAAAAAACAATAATACCAAAAACACGTGAACACCTCCGAACAGGTTCTCATAGTGAGGTGTTCACAAAACAATATTTATGATTTTCTACCGATTTATACCATATGATGTCCCTTGATTAAGTTTCTAAGTTCTTAAATATATATATAGCGTGTCCGGGGGTAAAGTGCATTAACTTCGGGAGGTGATTCTACATGATGGTAGGAGTAAAAAAGATTAACAACTTTTTTCAAAATTCCAACTTTTTTTTTTCGCATACACAAAAACGTACCTATTAAAAATCCTTAGTGTAAGGTACAAACATGCCCGATAAATTTGCTGTGAGTAACAGCGGAAAATACCTGCAGTCTGTAAATAAGTGCAGGCCGCACACGCCGTACAAAATTTTCCTTTTTACCAAAAAAGTACCCATAAAAGTTGGAATTTTGAAAAAAGTAATCAATCTTTTTTATTTTATTTCATGTAGATTCACCTCCTGAAGTTGTATATGTATTTTTTAAGATAATCTCGGTAGAAACGTTAATTATATAAGATTCCCTCAATATAAAAAAAATCGCAAAGTACGCTCCGAAAAATTAAAAAAAAACACATACGGTTTTGTTATTTAACACAACATAGGTTTGTAAAAATTCACAGTGTTTCTTTAAATGCTACTTAGGGTGTTGTCCACAGATTTTTGCTCTATTTTAAATGCGTCGTGTTTAAATATTTTCACAATTTTCACTAGAATATTATCGTTTTTAATATTAATCCGCGCCCTCTAACATTCGTATTTACGTAACTCCCCTTTTTTTCTTTTTGAGCGCCTACTACTGGGCCTTAAATGAGTTTCAGTTTATATATTATTCTTATTATCTTATATATAAAAAATAATGTTTGTTTGTTTGTTCGTATTTTATGCGCTGCCATACCGTTCATCCGATTGCGATGAAACTTTGGAGATTTGATGTGCGCATGCCTGCGGTGGTTATAGGATAGTGAGCTCTGGCGTTATGAAAGTATTTCTTATGCTATTTATCCGATTACGATGAAAATTTGGTATTGTTATTGTGAACATGAAAACAAAGAAATTTTACTTATGTTGGATTTTTTTTATTTTACACTGCGTTTTGGATATTTTATTTAAATTGTGGGAAAGGGAAAAATATCTTAAAACTATATGCTGTAGGAGTTATTCCTCTCGGGGGACCGTTATCAGTCTATAATAATGTGTTTTGGATATTTTATTTAAATTGTGGGAAAGGGAAAAATATCTTAAAACTATATGCTGTAGGAGTTATTCCTCTCGGGGGACCGTTATCAGTCTATAATAATGTGTTTCGGATATTTTATTTAAATTGTGGGAAAGGGAAAAATATCTTAAAACTATATGCTGTAGGAGTTATTCCTCTCGGGGGACCGTTATCAGTCTATAATAATGTGTATAGAATTTGCATTGTAGAAGTACTACCTCATTTTAGATTACATATATTTGTTCATCCTTGGCAACATTTTATACCACAGGCATCACAGTGAGAGCTCCAGCCGCGCACCGTGACTGGCATAAATTCATTCCGTATCTCGCGTCCTCAACTCACGGTTGATCTCTTTCACTATTATTACATAAGTAATGTCCAAGTTATGTTACAAAAAGTGCATCGATAACTGCGAAGAACTAGCTCTTGCCAACCCTCAAAACATTTATAATTTTTCAAACCTACTTAATAATAATGACTCCGGTGTACCTTCTAACATGTATTTAGATAACAAAATGGCCGATAATCCCCAAGAAATCGTTAATCTGTTTGCTGAATTCTTCAGCAAAGTCTGTGATTCTGCAAACAACTCTCCAATATTCAACGCCACAACATCTAATAATAACCAGATCGATTTCAATCAATGCATTTTTGAAGAAAATGATATTAGAACTAAATTAAAATCCCTAGACCCAAAAAAATCGGCATAATAACATTCCTACAATCTTCTCATCAAAATGCTTTTCTGTCTTAACTTATCTCTTACTAACTTTTTACTATTCAATAAAAACTGACACCTTTCCGAATAAATGGAAAATAAGCTTTCTGTCACCGATTTTCAATAAAGGTGACAAATACGATATATCCAACTATAGACCTATATGTGTCCAGTCGTCAATCCCGAAAATATTTTAATCTGCTCTGCTCTCCAAACTCTCTCCTGAGATTAATAAAGTAATTTCACATCGGCAACACGGTTTCACGGCAAAAGGGTCCACTCTTACAAATTAAATGATCTATCAGGAATATTTATTCAATAATATGTACAATCGTCTTCAAAGAGACATAGTATACACTGACTTTAGTAAGGCCTTCGATAAAGTCTCACACAAAATACTTATACACAAATTAAGATCCCTGGGAATAACGGGGCATATTTTGAGATGGTTTGAAAGTTATCTATATAAAAGAAAAATTTCACTCAAACTCAACTCGCACTATTCACATCAATTCGAAATCTTCACCGGAGTTCCCCAGGGGTCACATCTAGGACCAGTGTTGTTTTCCTTGTTCATCAACGACATAACTATAATCTTTGATGGAGTTATGATACTTTTATTCGCGGATGATCTTAAAATTTACAAAACAATTACAAATCTCAATGACTGTTGCATACTACAAACAAATCTTGTGAAGCTGCATGAGTGGTGCAATTGTACCTATGAGTTCTCTAAAGTCATCCAACTGTATTTAGCATTACATATATTCTTATTGACTATATTGTGTTTGCTTTATTTATGTAATTTGTAATATTTTTTATCTATGTTATGCAGTTGTTTTAAATGAAATTTGTAAATGTAACGATATGTAAAATCCCAATAGGGCGTCAATAAATAAATAAATAAATAATGAACTATTCCTCACTACAATATTGAAAAATGTCAAACAATAACGTTTGCCCGAATTTAAAATCCTATTAAATATGAATACAGTATCAACAACATCCTTTTAAAAAGAGTTGAACAAATTAAGGACCTAGGTATTATTTTTGACAGTCAATTATTAGTTTGTCATATAAACGAAATAACTAACAAAGCCATGAAAAGCTTGGATTTTATTTTGAGGACGGTAAAATTTTTTAAAATGATTAATTCTTTTAAATAGCTGTTCACTGAGTTGATAAGAAGCCATTTAGAATACAATTCAACAATCTGGGCTCCTTTTTATAAGATTCACCAACAAAAAATTGAGAGAGTGCAACATAAGTTTCTGAGATTTATAAACTATAAATTAGGAATTCCAAATGAAAACCTTAACAACACATTTCTACTGCACTTACTAAAATTAAATTAATTAACTTCAAGACGAATAATGAGTGATTTAATTTGTTTTTTTTTCAATATAGCAAATGGTAGACTGGACGCCCTTGATTTAACCAATTTAATTAAGTTGCGAGTACCTACCCGTAGTATAAGGCTGAATGCTCCGTATTTTGTCCATGCGTCCAGTAATAAGTATTTTTAAAATTCGCCTATCGAAAGGCTTCACAGACTTGGAAATAAATACAACTCAATCGGTGTTTATCGTCATCAGTCAGTGTCCAAACTTAAACTCAGCATATTAGAACATTTACAATTTTTTGTATTTCTTGGGCATTAACTATGTAACAATTTCTAGACATTTTGTTTTGAAGAGTTTTAATTTTCAATGTACTATCGTTACTTAAATTTTAATTTTTATGCTACCGGTTTCGACACATCCGTGTCATTCACTAGCAGTTTGCTAGTAAATGACACGGATGTGTCGAAACCGGTAGCATAAAAATTAAAATTTAAGTAACGATAGTACATTGAAAATTAAAACTCTTCAAAACAAAAATAGAACATTTACAATAGAATTAGAAATCTCCACCAAGTTATCGTAAACCCACATTGTTATGATCCGAAAAACATAAAGGTTAATAATTTATAATTTATAAACAAACTTTACAAAAACTAATCGTGTTTATCGTTGTAATAATAATTAGAAAATACGTCAACGGCTTGTACTTTTATCAATATTTTAATTTTATTATAATTAGATACTCTGTTATATTATCGAACACATTTGTCCTTTCCGTGATAGTATGTAGGTATACCCTATCTGACATTATTTGCTTAATACTCAAATGTTCCATGGTAGCACCAACAAGCATTTTGTCTTCTGAAATTAAATTCTTTAAAGCAGAAATTCTGATGATAGTGTAATTTATTGGTCAAAATGGAACCGCTTTGAATATTAAAGTTAGTGCAGTGCAAATCGATACTGTGTATTTTTATTTTAAATCAACTTTGCTTTGTATAGAATTTATACATATATTAAGAACCCACTCATTATTAAACAATTTTCTCATATTTCTCGAGTAAAAAATCTTATCTCTAAATCAATTTTCAACCAAAACTTTATATTACGCTAGTGCTATTATTCTATTTATATATATTCTATGTATATGTTTATTTATATTTTTTATTTTTATTTACTCACCAGACTTTTAGGTCCTACGGGAAAAACTAAACCCTTTCACACAAGTTTCCATATAAATGATCATCTATTAAATCCACGCTAAGCAAGTGTATTATATAAGTATAATTAATACAAAACAATACAAGAACAACATGTTAACCTACCAGACTATTAAATGGGAAAATAATTCACCGACTCCAGATATTTTCATATCAGCGGTTTCGGCTCGGTGGAATTCCTAATTTGATCGATAAATCCTACTGATCCCTCAATATAAATATTTAAAAAATCTTTCGTAATCCTACATGTATTTAAAATGACTGATTTTTGCATTTTTATATACAAATTCTTTGACAAATCTAATATGCCTAAATTTTTATATTAATAATATATGCTTGCTATTCAAGATAGAGTCATTAATACCAAAAATTATAGGAATCATATAATCAAAGATACAAATCATTAAGATTTATTTAGAAAATGTATGGCTTTTCCGGGATTTTTATATCGGGACGTTCTATATTAGCGCCGTCTGAGTATACATTTAGGCACAATCAGGTTTTAAAAAAAATTCAACAAAGTTTGGTAATTAAACACAACTTTATTGACTGTCATAATATAGTACCATATTATGAATACGAACCAAATTCATTCTTAGAAAATAATTTCTTTAAAATTTACTACGGTAAAACTATACTAACAGACAGATCGATTAGTCACAATAGACCCGATATAGTTTTACATGACAAAATTTAAAAAATAACTTATATTATTGACGTGGCTATTCCAAATTCCTGTAATATTGAAAAATCTGTTTCTGAAAAAATAAGAAAGTATACAGATTTAGGAAATGAAATTAAAAGAATTTGGCAAGCCCACCGGGAATGGTGCCCTTGCGGCGATTACAGGCGTCTGAATGCGAACACTATACAGCAGCCAACCTCCCCAATAGCGAAAACCATAAGTCATTGGTAATTATACCGATCTCCAATGAAGGTCTAAAAATTTGTGACAGTTGACAATACTGTAATGAGGGCTAATAAAATGGAGAAAACTTATTACGAAACTATTGAAAAACTAATACAAAACCATATGTACGTATAAATTAAATAATATATACCTCTCTAAAAAAGTTTGAGGAGATTAATGACCAAATCGTATGTTTGTTCTTGAGGTAAAGACGTTGGGAGAAAATATTTGAGTTAAACAAATATATCAATGTTGGCAAGCTATTACTTAAATATTTTGTGGTTTGACATATTAATTGAAATAAAACAATAAATTTGGTTGAAAACAAAGCAAACAAACATTGTTTTTTTTACAAATAAAGTTATTGTTTTATTTCAATTAATATGTCAAATCACAAAGTGACTGATTTCTACCAAAATATAAAATCGGCCACAAAAGCAAAAATTTATAAAAAAAATTCGTTAAAATACAAAGCGTTGTGAATTTTTTCTAATATCTTAAACGTGCTTATAAACAACGTCATAATATAAAACTAAATTTAAAACTCTTACATACAGAACTAGTATATGAGCAGCACTCTGTCGAGTGGGACTTATTAGACACATGGTTTCTGTGAAAGCATTTAATAAACCTTATAAAAAAAGCTTGATATGTTGTGTTCCTTAAACAAATCTAATAATAATGAGAACCTAAAACTGTTTTAAAGGTTTTTTGATTATTATGAGCCTATTATCGAAGGGTTTAAAATATAACCTAGAGTATACTAATAAAAACTTTAATTCTGCAATAGAAAACGCTGCAGTGGATATCGATACAGCTATGTATAGTAAACCGCAACGATTCTCCTAGAAAAGTGCAGAAACAATAAAAAACTAATACCTACGTTTAAATTGACTCCAAACCCGGAGGCAATTATAATGAAAAATATTCCTGCCAAATTAGAAGATTAAAGTGGACAAGGGGAGTACAGTAATAATAATTTATCAACGTAAATACCACACAAAAATGCAAGACTTCATCAATAACGACAACTTCGTAACTCTTCGAAAAGATCCTACTAGCAAAGATTAGAAAATGTTAAACTAACTCTAAAAGCCTATAAATCTCAAATATTCTAATATGACTCATGACTCATTAATCATTTAACAAAAAATCCAAAAACGCCAAAATTATATGGATTCCATAAAATCCATAAAACTGACAATCCAATTAGACCAGTTGTTTCTTGTTGTGATGCACTAAATTTAAAAATATATTCTGCTATTACTAATGTTTTCCATAGTAATAATGTTTTCTCCCCGATGCATACCTGATTCCTTGTTCTACCGGTATTTCAATGGAAGATGCTCCGAGGAACTAGCCTCATTGATCCCCTCGGCACCGGTGCATAGTCGGGAAACACGCCAAACGCTCGCCCAACATATGTACACGGTTGACATTTGTCACATGAGAACGGGACGCTTCTACGACTCGTTCTTGTGTTCAACAGCTCGGCTGTGGAACGATTTGCCGGCCTCTGTGTTTCCTCCTTCCTATAACATGGGTCTCTTCAAGACCCACGTTCACTCCTTCCTCTCCTCAAAAAGACCCTCCTCACAGCATCTTCAAAGATGACATAGGCCCTGAGGGAAATTATTTTCCTCAGGGCCTCCTGTGTGGAGTTAATGTAAAAAAAAAAAAAAAAAAAAATACAAATAAAAATTCATTTTCATTAGTGGAAGAACTGAAAGATTTGGATCTCCCTATAAATTTAAAAACTTATATGGTTTTATGTGGTTGAAAAATTATTTTCAATTTAATGGTGTTATAATATCAGCAAATAGAAGGCCTTCCCGTGGGAACTCCCACATAGGAGTGCATTAAAGAAGGTAAAAGCAGAAATAAAGTGATGTTGGATATTCCGAATCACTTTAGTGTTTCCGATGGAACGTTAAATACCACAGAAGAGGGAAATATCTATGACTTTAGGTGATATTGAAATCATAGCAGCATGTCCTCAATAGGGGTCCATTAAGGGCGGTAGAAGCAGAAATAAAGTGACGTTGGATATTCCGAATCACTTTAGTTTTTCCGATGGAACGTTAAATACCACAATAGAGGGAAATACCCATGATTTTAGGAGATATTGAAATCATAACAGCATATCCTCAATAGGGGTCCATTAAGGGCGGTAGAAGCAGAAATAAAGTGATGTTGGATATTCCGAATCACTTTAATGTTTCCGATGGAACGTTAAATACCACATAAGAGGGAAATACGTATGACTTTAGGAGATATTAAAATCATAACAGCATATCCTCAATAGGAGTACATTACAGACGGTAGAAGCAGAAATAAAGTGATGTTGGACATTCCGAATCACTTTAGTGTTTCCGATGGAACGTTAAATACCACAGAAGAAGGAAATATCTATGACTTTAGGAGATATTGAAATCATAGCAGCATATCCTCAATAGGGGTCCAGTAAGGGCGGTAGAAGCAGAAATAAAGTGATGTTGGATATTCCAAATCACTTTAGTGTTTCCGATGGAACGTTAAATACCACAGAAGAGGGAAATACCCATGACTTTAGGAGATATTAAAATCATAACAGCATATCCTCAATAGGAGTACATTACAGACGGTAGAAGCAGAAATAAAGTGATGTTGGATATTCCGAATCACTTTAGTGTTTCCGATGAAACGTTAAATACCACAGAAGAAGGAAATATCTATGACTTTAGGAGATATTGAAATCATAGCAGCATATCCTTAATAGGGGTCCAGTAAGAGCGGTAGAAGCAGAAATAAAGTGATGTTGGATATTCCGAATCACTTTAGTGTTTCCGATGGAACGTTAAATACCACAATAGAGCATATCCTCAATGGGGGATGGGGGATGGGGGATGGGGGATGGGGGATTGGGGATGGGGGATGGGGGATGGGGGATGGGGGATGGGGGATGGGGGATGGGGGATGGGGGATGGGGGATGGGGGATGGGGGATGGGGGATGGGGGATGGGGGATGGGGGATGGGGGATGGGGGATGGGGGATGGGGGATGGGGGATGGGGGATGGGGGATGGGGGATGGGGGATGGGGGATGGGGGATGGGGGATGGGGGATGGGGGATGGGGGATGGGGGATGGGGGATGGGGGATGGGGGATGGGGGATGGGGGATGGGGATGGGGGATGGGGGATGGGGGATGGGGGATGGGGGATGGGGGATGGGGGATGGGGGATGGGGGATGGGGGATGGGGGATGGGGGATGGGGGATGGGGGATGGGGGATGGGGGATGGGGGATGGGGGATGGGGGATCTACTGCTCTAATACAATATTACCGCAAACTAATACAATAATACAATATTATTATTATTAAGTTAAAACCGCCAAATATAGAAGAAAGTGCTACAAATCCCGTACTAGGTCCTTTCTATCCTCTCCTTTATAAGTGCGTATATTTCTACTTGTACAGTGGCCACAAACACACATTTCAAGGTCCTCCGACATAATAATAACATAAATCACGCAACAGGGGATGTTTATTTTTATAATTGCATTGTTTTCTTTTGGGGATTGATAAATATTTTGATAATTAAATTACATTTACTTATATGCGTACGGTATCTGGAATGAAAATTGCTATTATTTTATTTTTTATCAAGTTAATAATTTTTTAAAAGATTTAAGTTCTTTATAAATGGATTATTTAATTCGATTTTAATATTTATAGAAAACCTACCTTCACAGATACTGTAATTCACAGTACTTAAACCATCCCTTTTCCCATAAACATTCTGCCTTTCATTCTATGGTTCACGGACTTGTCACTGTTCCTCTATCTAACGAATCTATTGCAATAAATACTCCCATAGCTTAATCGACAGAATCCTTACAAAAAAACTTAATTTCATATCTTCTAATAAATTCCTATATAATAATCCACCCTACATCAGAGACAATAAAAACCACGGTTGGCGTAGAATTTTATTAATAAATAATTTTTCATCCTCATGTGTTTCTAGTTTCTAAAGCTGATTTCTACACTAATAACAACCTAGCTACACTTTTAATAATATCTAAAGATAAAGAAAATAACTTAAGCTATTCTGGCATCTATAAACTTAAATGTAATGATTGTCCAGCATTTTACATAGGCAAAACGGCTAGAAATGTTCAAATAAGGGTGTCTAAACAGTGTAGGTTTCTCAAAATTCGCAACCCACTTAATAGATAAAGATCATTCATTTAATAAATCTTCCGGGTTAGATGTATTACACAGAAATGGGATATTATTTTATAATGCCTAGGAAGGAAAGCATATTGGTGTTTGTTGTTTTTTCCCAGAGCATTTATTTATTTGCGAAACTTCTTTTCATTTTTAACAAGAATAATCCTTATGTTTCTTTATAATAAAATTTGTACAGCGTGGTTTTTAGCTTCTTGCTGGTATTCCTAGAGGAACTTTAAATATGTGACGACATATTCAATGGGCTTGTTAGGGCATCCAGATTATTTTGTGACAACATGGATAAAGGTCTTTTATTTTATTTTAGTTAATTTTTTTACGAGGAAATATTGATTAATTTGACTGGGTCTACTTCTTGTAAATATTGTCTGTATTTGTAAATTATTGCTGTTTTTAATATAATAAATTTAAATCTATGTTAACCTGAACTTTCTTTTATTTATTAGTTTGTGTCATTGCTATGTTCATAATTGAATCTCGCACAAATACATGCACACAGGCATTATAAGTAATAATATAATTACAAAACTGATATAAACTTAAGTCATTTCTAATAGAAAGCCTACAAGACTCGGACGAGAAGCGCTTGACACAACTTTTGTTAGATATTCAATTAGAGGAAATTGTCACACATTCTACGTCTTATGTATGAGCTAGCTGGTCGCACGTTAGCTGAGAGTGCCATCGTAAGAACATTATGGTTTCAGCGTCTTTCTTAGCATGTACAGGCCATACTTTCAGCGCTTCCCGACAGTAGCTTGACGCAACTGGCTTTGCTGCTGATAAAATAATGGATGACTACCAGTCAACTGAATGTGGTGCAATAGACCATAAAAACTATCTGGGAATCCATTGATAATCCAATCCTACTCAACCTTTGAGACCAGATCAAAGACGTCGCAAAACTTCAGCCACCACCACTCATCTTCCTTTCGAGAGCGCAAACACCAGCGTCCGCGTCACAGCCATAAAAATATCACGCACCATCCCACCAGAATCCCGCTAGAAGACCAAGATCTAGGTCTTGCAGTAGATCGTCCAACAGAACATACTGCAGATACTGCAGACTGCACGCTAAGTTTGGGAAAAATGTCACGCAGCTCTTCTACAATACTGGTGGTCCTCCTCATATCATATCTTGGACTTTCAGCAAAGAAGTTTAGGCTCTACATGCAGCTCTTCAATGATACTAGTTGTTGCTCCTTCTGTCATGTCTTGGGCTTTTCAACAAAGAAGGCATTGTCTACTATTGCAACATCGCATCCTTCTTGGACCTTACGAGTCAAGAATACGGGCTTCCACTACTTGGATCACCACCCATTGATGCAGCCTCTGGGATGGATACCTCATGAACCTGGTCTCAAGGTTTGATGATGGCCTTTCTCCTCCTGATTGATGTGACGGAACTTCATCAATGTTTCGGTTGCTGTAATAGGCTCCAGGCGGGCCTACATTTCCTGCTGTAATTTTTTTCTTTAGGAAGGGGGTAATTTAGAGATTTAGAATTTCCATTCCTATTCGATACGCAAATGCACCTCACTACAGCATACCACGTGATCGCTAGAACCGGCGGAGTCGATCGTCATAAGCCAACAGCCCAATCAATGGGAATCTTCAAGGACACAACTGCGAACGCTTGGGAAATTGGAACGGATGTGGCACTACAACAAACTTCGTAAATCGTAATGTAGTTTTAGCTTCACTTTTTAATTATGGTTTATCTTTCTATTTAACTAAGTAAGGTTTTCTTATTCATTAAAAAATTATATGGCTCTCTTCTTTTCCATTTCACTAATTTAGATTCATATTTTGACCTCATAGATTCAGTAAAATGTAAATTCATAGTTTTTGTGACATTATTCTGTTTATTATCATCATTTGTCATCTTCGAGCAAAATGCCACGCCCTATAAATTAATCAATTCATTTATTGTTTTTAATATAATAAATTTAAATCTATGTTAACCTGAACTTTCTTTTATTTATTAGTTTGTGTCATTGCTATGTTCATAATTGAATCTCGCACAAATACATGCACACAGGCATTATAAGTAATAATATAAATACAAAACTGTTATAAACTTAAGTCATTTCTAATAGAAAGGCTACCAGACTCGGACAAGCAGCGCTTGACACAACTTTTGTCGGATCTTCAATTAGAGGAAATTGTCACACGTTCTACGTCTTATGTATGAGCTAGCTGGTCGCACGTTAGCTGAGTGTGCCATCGTAAGAACATTATGGTTTCAGCGTCTTCCTTAGCATGTACAGGCCATACTTTCAGCGCTTCCCGACAGTAGCTTGACGCAACTGGCTTTGCTGCTGATAAAATAATGGAAGACTACCAGTCAACTGAATGTGGTGCAATAGACCATAAAAACTATCTGGGAATCCACTGATAATCCAATCCTACTCAACCTTTGAGACCAGATCAAAGACGTCGCACAACTTCAGCCACCACCACTCATCTTCCTTTCGAGAGCGCAAACACCAGCGTCCGCGTCACAGCCATAAAAATATCACGCACCATCCCACCAGAATCCCGCTAGAAAACCAAGATCTAGGCCTTGCAGTACATCGTCCAATAGAACATCGAATGGATACTTCAAACTGCACGCTAAGTTTGGGAAAAATGCGTATAAATGCTACCAACCGTGCACATTCGAATCTAAGAAGTCGGGAAACGCAAGCGGAACTCCACAGTAGAGACGTGTGAAATTCCGACCAATACTTGTCATCTCTTTGTCTATGATCAAGAAACTTTCTAGAAATTCTTAATAAAAATGGGTGCGGATGTCTCTGTGATTCCCAGAATCTTCAACCGAAATAAAAATTACATTACATACCGTATCCAGAGCCATCCTTGGTTCCGATTCCCTTCATAATTTCAACCTGACCGTCAACCTAAAAATAGCTGCAATCTCTGACCAGTCGACTGAATTGCGGATTCTAGGCGTTATTTGTTATTTAAAGGTCTTGCTGAAAATAATCTTGTCATCAATATAAAAAAATGTCAATTTGGTGATCCATCTGTAAACTTTCTTGGTCACACAATTACCCCAATGGGAATTACACCTATCAAGGAGAAAGTTAAAGCCATCCGAGAGGTCCGATAAAGTTGGTAGAATCAGAAATAAAGTAATGTTGGATATTCCGAATCACTTTAGTGTTTCCGATGGAACGTTAAATACCACAGAAGATGGAAATACCCATGACTTAAGGAGGAATTAAAATCATAACAGCATATTCTCAACAGAGGTCCAATAAAGACGAAAGAAGCAGAAATAAAGTAATGATAGATAATCCGAGGCACTTAACTGCAAATCCTCAATAGGGGTCCATTAAATACTGTAAAAGTAGAAATAAAGTAATGTTGGATATTCAGAATCACTACCGTAATCAATGGAACGTTAAATACCACAGAAACAATTGTTGGGGCTATATATTTATTTACTTATTTATTTATTTATTATTTATTAACGTCCTAGTGGGCTTTTACAATAAAATATTCCAACTAATTACAATATTCCAGTAAAAAATGTATTAGTTTTATTATAAAAAATTTATATAGTTTTTTTTTTCATTTATCATGCCAGTGTAAACATTTATGACAGTTGACAATACCGTAATGAGGGCTAATAAAATGGAGAAAATACATCACGCAACGATTGCAAAACCAGTACATATAGTTTGAAAAATAGATACAAATAGTTGTTGAGGTAAATGACCAAAATTTATCAAATGTATAAAGTATATAATACAATAAAAAAATATCGCTTTAAGATTAGAAAATAATTCAAATTTCCGAATTATAGGCAAGTGTTGTAGAAACTATCGCAGTGTTGTCAGTAAACAATTATTCTTAACATTTATAGTAGTAAGAAAAGTGGCATACAACCAGTAAACCTTTAACTACTATTGTGCCACTAAAGGCACAAATGGTGTAGCATTCTGGAACTACGCACCCCGTTCCGTGTTTACGAGCGTAAATAAGTACTTGAGGAACAGGTGTAAAACTCAATAGCCGCTCGCACGAACCGGATTGCGGGCACATCTTGCACCTTCTCGGCTTCTCGACAGTACCAGGAGGTTGGCACTAGAGGGAGGACCTTTTCAATGCAGGACGGGATTCTCTATGGGATGCGTTGCCAATTCTCGTGAGCCAATTGTCACCATTATGCTATCTTAGCTTTTATTTTAAAGTGGTCTACTACCTAATTATAAATTTGTTCTCTCTTATTTCCAAAAGCGAGAGCTAGCGCCCTCTGTTAATTCTAGCGTGATCGTTTTTTGAAATGTAGTTTTTGTGTCTTACCTTACAAAACATGTGGCTGTAAACAATAAACTTTGACATTTCGTTTCCATCACTATTTAGATGTAGTTTTAAACAATCTAAACATGCCCTGACGATTTAATTATTTAATACATTTTAATATTTAGAGTATTTTGCTGTTTAAATTCAGTAGAATCAAAACTTGTAATGATTAGCTTTCAAAAATAAATTCAATGTCCTTCGATAGTAAGAATCTTTTATTTACTAACCTACAATTCATTGTCATACACATTATCATGTTTTACACACATATTTCAGAGAGTTAAAGAAATCTTGCTATATTTGGCCCCTTTAAAAGACCCAACGGGTAAAATTTCAGTAAACGTCCGCAACCTAATAAACAATTGCAAATCAATATTCACAGACAAATACGCAGGAAGAAGTGCAATGGTAATTAATTCTAGGGCTCCTGCATTATACGGGCAACCCGAAATTCATAAAGAAAATATTCCCATCCGACCCGTTGTTTCTTTATAAATAAATGCCCCAACGATGAAACTCCCAAAAAACTTAAATTTCTCTTCAAAAAATAAACATAGCGTTAAAAGTTCTCTGGAACTTATAAATAAAATCGAAAACAAAAATCTCCCGCACAATTACCAATTCACATCTTTTTACTTAGTAAGCCTCTTTAGCAATGTCCCTATCCAAGAATGCCTTAAAATTATTGAAGATATTTTAGATAAATTTATTAGAAACCCAGTTATTTAAAAAGACTTATTCGATCTTTTTAAAAATTGTGTGGAAACTTAAGTACTTTGTGTTTAATGATAAATTCTATCAACAAAACGACGGTTCACCGATGGGTTCGCCGCTCAGTCCACTTCTTGCAGAAATATTCATGGACTTTGTTGAAAAACAAATTTTAGGTTCAGTCTTTAGCAAATACATATTTTTTTACTATGTTCGTTATGTTGATGACATTCTGGTGTGTTGGAAATGTACCAACAGACAATTAGATCTTTTTGTCACAGTAGCTAACTCCATCAACCGCAAAAGCTGCTTTACGGTGGAAAGAGGGTGTAATAATAAAATTATTTTTTTAGACTAAACAATCAGTATGTAACATATTGAACCAACTGACCCGATTTCGGTTAATCTATGGACAATTCTTATCAGTTGCAGTCATGAAAATTATTTATTGATGGGGTGCGCTTGCGTTGAACATTCCATAGAGCTCGTGAGTAAACTTCTAGAGAACAGCGAGTGCAGACGTACTGATCCTTGGAACGATCATGGCGGCGGATCACCGAAAGATAACCTACCTTCAAAATCATCGTAACTAAATTCACATTATTTTTAAACATGTTGGTTTACCATTTAACTTAATTTGTTTGGCCGTTTTCATTAAAACGTTCCTGGCGTCCTTGAATTAGCTTCCCGTAGATTATTTATAATAACTTAAACTGACATGTAAGATTTGATTTCAAAATGAGTACACACATCCATGGAATTATTCTCACACGTCCTGAGATATTAAAATTTATAGAGTCTTCCATGCATGCTACTTATTGCTTTATTTTGTAATCCTTTATAATAAATACAGGGTGTTAAGGTACGTACTTGAGTTACTTTAACCAGTGATTCCTGACATTATTTGGAGTAAAAAATGTAAATGAAATTTTGGTCTCCGGTGACTTTTTTTATGTAAAATTTTTTTTTTTTCAAAATATTTTTTCTTCAAAATCAATCAAAAAAAATTTTTTTTCACATGACCTTATTGGTCACTCAGCCGAGTTACCGCCCCACCACTTATCCCGCCCCCAACTACCCAACACCTACCATTATTTATGTTTTTGTAAAAAAAAAAAAAAAAACATCAAAAATGTCACCGGAGACCAAAATTTCATTTACATTTTTTACTTCAAATAATGTCAGGAATCACTGGTTAAAGTAACTCAAGTACGTACCTTAACACCCTGTATATTGTTGGCACTTACATCTTTTATTCATTGTATATAATTTCATAGGATTACATTTTATCTACATGTAAACTGAGCTAGCCATTTACATATAATACAATTACCAGAAACCAGGTAATAATCCTGTTACAAGTAGAGAAAATAATAAATAGAGAAAATAATAAATAGAGAAACCGGTCGGCGTGTAACTAAATAAATCAGTGGTTGTAACTAAGATATATTGTTTCATTTAATTATAAAATGGATAACCACAAAGTGATAGCTAATTTCAAAAGTATAATAAATATACATTTGAAATTTTCCGTAGGCCTACATTTACAGACACGATTATTAATTATAAATCTTTACACCCATGGTCACATAATGTATCAGCCTACTACTCAACGATACATAGTTTTACTAACATCCCGAATGACAAGAAAACATATGAGAAGGAAAAAATTACAATTGCTAAAAATAACGGCTTCTAGGGTAGAGACCTTCAGAAAATAATTGAAAATAAAAATAAACTTAACTTAATTTACCCGGCGACTAATAATAAAACTGTTAATAAATTTGGGTGTTTGGAATTTGTCGGACCGACATCTAATAAAATTGTAAAAGTCCTGAAAACTTGTCGCTTAGATATTGCCTTCGAGTGTAACAAAAAATAACTTAGGATCTCATCTCTAATAGTAGTAAATAAAAAACTAATAGTAGTAAAGTACCCAAATAAAAAAATAGCGGCATTTATAAACTCCAGTGTGACAAATGCAACGCTGTTTATTTTGGACAAACTGATAATAATAAACCAACTCCATATAAACTTAAAGTAAGTAAAAATTAAACAAGGTAGAAATTGGTAAATAATAACCGTAAATAGTTTCCAACATTTTACTCGGAAATCAACCCACAGTTTGATAATGCCTTCAGAAGGCGAAACAGCTATCAAGCGTAATAATAATTACGTAACAGAACATGTTTATAAATAAACTCAAAAATAAAAAGTCTTCCGACACTCTCCTTGTTTTCATATGTACGGGGGTAAAATGAACTGAATCTTATTTTTTCTCGAATTATGTGCTCCTTTAACTGCTTTAACGAACATTATCATATTTCACCATTCCACCATTGCTTCCGAAAACAATTTCTAGCAACCTTCACGCACACATAAACAGAGCGTGTCTGTGGAAAATTCAAGTATCAATCAGGGACTCAAAAACTATAACAAAAACAGTGAGGTTTCTTGTGTTTAATATTTCTGTGTATTTAGTGTTAGTTGTCTATATTTAAATGTAAGTGTAAAAACAGCGATCTCTCTTCGGCTTAATATTTTTGTGTATTTGGTATTAATGAAGGTAGGAGACACAGTTAATCGACTAGGACTCCAAGATTCCAATTCACATTCTACAATCATGGCTAAACTTTCAACATCAGTTGGAAGACGTCGACCAGACACAGATAAAAAATGGAGTTCCGCAGGGAACTGAGCTTGGCCCGGTTTTATTCTTAATTTATATTAATGATTTATGTAATTTTGTAATCCCTGGTAAAATCGTTTCTTACGCCGACGACACGCCAATAATAGTGGATGGTAATCATTGGACAGAAACTTTTTCGAAAGCAACTGATTGTATTTCACTTGTTTCAAAATGGCTAAAATACAACAAACTCGTTTTAAACTACAGCAAAACATTTTACTTACCTTCTTATAAAACAAACACCAAAGTGTTTTTTCTATATTTTCTTTTTATAATAACTAACTAACTTTTTCATTTATTCTACTTTTAATTCTAACTTTATTATTTTTCATATGTTTTATAAGTCTATTTTATACTTTAGGTACTTGGAAAATAATATAGTATATGTTTCTATATTACACACACTCAGGCAGTGCCTTAGTGGGTTTTCATTTCTTGTTTATACCATTTGTTAACATATTATGTTATATGTATAAAGAAATGAAAAAAAATAAAGTTTTAAAAATATATATATATTCTGTTAAATCTATGTTTCTTCTGTTTAATGTCACAATGTTTTTGTAGGTAGAGTTTTTTTTCTTCTTTTTTTTGCGTTTCAAGAAAGTATCATATTAAGGTCAGCGAAGTTCTGTTCCGTTCTGATTTTTCGACTGTTGTGGGTCAGTCTATTTTAAATTATTATATCGTACATAATTAATTTTATTATTTCTTACATAATACTTGCACTTTCAGAGATCTAAATTCAAACTCATTTTGTTATATTCAAATAATCTGTTACCGTTTATGTGTAATTAATTTTATTTTCAGAATATTATTTCATAATGCATAGGAACAATAAACTTATTGGTGTTTGTTGTTTTTTCCCCGAGCATTCATTTATTTGCGAAACTTCTTTTCATTTTTAACAAGAATAATCCTTATGTTTCTTTATAATAAAATTTGTACAATGTGATTTTTATCTTCTTGCTGGCATTCTTACAGGAACTTTGAATATGTGACGACATATTCAATGGGCTTATTGAGGTATCCATATTATTTTGTGACAACATGGATAAAGGTCATTTATTTTATTTTAGTTAATTATTATTTACGAGGAAAAATTGATTAATTTGACTGGGTCTACTTCTTGTAAATATTGTCTGTATTTGTAAATTATTGCTGTTTTGAATATAATAAATTTAAATCTATGTTAACCTGAACTTTCTTTTATTTATTAGTTTGTGTGATTGCTATGTTCATAATTGAATCTCGCACAAATACGTGCACACAGGCATTATAAGTAATAATATAATTACAAAACTGTTATAAACTTAAGTCATTTCTAATAGAAAGCCTACAAGACTCGGACGAGAAGCGCTTGACACAACTTTTGTTAGATATTCAATTAGAGGAAATTGTCACACGTTCTACGTCTTATGTATGAGCTAGCTGGTCGCACGTTAGCTGAGAGTGCCATCGTAAAAACATTTTGGTTTCAGCGTCTTCCTTAGCATGTACAGGCCATACTTTCAGCGCTTCCCGACAGTAGCTTGACGCAACTGGCTTTGCTGCTGATAAAATAATGGAAGACTACCAGTCAACTGAATGTGGTGCAATAGACCATAAAAACTATCTGGGAATCCACTGATAATCCAATCCTACTCAACCTTCGAGACCAGACCGAAGACGTCGCAAAACTTCAGCCACCACCACTCATCTTCCTTTCGAGAGCGCAAACACCAGCGTCCGCGTCACAGTCATAAAAATATCACGCACCATTCCACCAGAATCCCGCTAGAAAACCAAGATCTAGGCCTTGCAGTAGATCGTCCAATAGAACATCGAATGGATACTTCAGACTGCATGCTAAGTTTGGGAAAAATGCGTATAAATGCTACCAACCGTGCACATTCGAATCGAAGAAGTCGGGAAACGCAAGCGGAACTCCACAGTAGAGTTTAAGTTCTTGTGTTTAATATTTCTGTGTATTTAGTGTTAGTTGTCTATATTTAAATGTACGTGTAAAAACAGCGAATTCTCTTCGGCTTAATATTTTTGTGTATTTGGTATTAATGAAGGTAGGAGACATAGTTAATCGACTAGGACTCCAAGATTCCAATTCACATTCTACAATCATGGCTAAACTTTCAACATCAGTTGGAAGACATCGACCAACTGTCAACACCTAGACAAGTACTGAATATCAAATAACGATCGGAATTACATGAATACTGCGATTTTTCGGAATGTGCATATGGGGCATTTATTACAAGCGAACTCTTAAAAACGGCATCTGGATCAGACTGCTGCGCTCACGCGAAGAGTGGCGCCTCTGAAAACAATATCATTATCCTGGTTTGAACTATCAGGAGCTCTGTTACTATCACAAATCATGAGGAAGGTAACAGACTCATTGTCATTTCAAGCATCAACAACCTACAACCTACTGGTACGATTCTACTATCAGTCCCGCGTGGATCGCCGCATCGCCAACACGATGGAAAACTTTTGTGGCAAACCGCACCTTGAAGATTCAAGACAAAATCTTGCACGGACGAGGGAGGAAGATTTCATCCCAACAAAACCCTGCATATTTAAGGGAGTTACTTCAAAGGATTACTGGTGGAATGGACTCCTGTAGTTATCTCATTATGGATACCCATTAGCCAATTACTGTCATATCAGTCACACCAGAATATCCGATATAAAAAACCATTACTAAAACAAATTTTATATCGGGCTCTCGGACGGGCCTGACGTGTTTTATGGTCGGTCTCGTTATTCATCGCTAAGTAAGAGGGATATTGCATATATTTAACCCTTAAAAGTGACAAAACATACTCCTTACTCTGTAAAAGTTGGGTTAGTGGAATCAGAACAATTCTAGTGTGAATAGTGAAGAGGTGTAATCATTTTTAAGTAAATGTGCTATGTAATATTGTAAATTATAAGACAACGTCCTCAAAGACGTATCTACCTTGGAGCTTCTAAACTGGAGAGAGCTGGCACAAAACCCAGATTAGTGGAGGAAGACTCTTGAGGAGGCCGAGACCCACCAGGGGTTGTGGAGCCAAGTGTGATGATGATGTTAATCTATTTGGTATATATTGGTGATGGTTGGAGACAAAGCATAACCGAAATTGTTATAATGTTTGATATCTCTACTTTCTGTTTAGATTTGGTGTAATTTATCTATGAAAAGATGTTCTTATAAAATTTGGAAACTTACCTTATAGCCCTTCCTTAACTAACATAGGTACCAAGTAAGTTTTATAATGCTAGCTTTAGTGAATAAAATGTATAAAGGGAAAACAGCATGAAATGTCAATATCAGAGTAAAAGAACACTTACGCTGTTTAAATGGCAAGGGTTTTTCTAAACTTGCAAATCACTTAATCTCAAAAAATCACACTTTTAATAAACTCTCAGGCACTTCCATTTTACATAAAAACAGTATAGGTATTAAATTAGATAATTTAGAAGCTTTGGTAATTAGAAAATCATTAAATACAAATATGTCAGAATATTTCCTAAATAACCAAATTAATTTATCTAATCAAATAGCGAGCTAAAGGCTGGAGATTATGAAACTAAGGCATGCAGTTACGTTAGTTGAGAGTCGTTTGAGTGAGTCAATGTAATTTACTCTAGGGCCGCAGGTTAGTCAACCAATATCAGATAACAAAAATTTTCTGATTTCCATTGGAGGTCAAAAATTTGTGACAGTTGACAATACCGTAATGAGGGCTAATAAAATAGAGAAAAATCATCACGCAAAGATTGCGAAACTTTGTACTGTAAAGGAAAATCACTATAAAGATTATTATCAATTGAAATATCTAAAATTAAATAAATTGCTCTAAACGATGGATAATCCACACACTTCATTAATAAAATCCTGAATATGAAACTTAAGCTCATTTCAGCAAATATTTTTTTATTTCGTACACGTAAAACTAATAATAAAATCACATATCTTTTTCAATGGCGTGGGATCTTTTATGTATCCAATCTTTCTTTACTTAGTTCAAAAACATTGCCTGCCCACATTAAAACTTGTAGCGTTCTGGAACTATTCACCCCGATTTCGTGGATACTAATGCAGATTAGAACCGATTGGAACTGGAGGGTTGTACTGGAGGGTTCGACTTGTACCCACCGGCAATTCCAGGAGTTTTGCGCTGGAGGGAAGTCGTGTCAACGCAGAACATAGCTGTCATGGGGCTGCGTCATCTTCACGCGTGAGCCGATCGTCGCCATTTAGCTTTTCATTTTATTTAAAAATGGTTTACTATTTAATAACAAATTTGTTCTCTCTTATTACCACTAAGGGAGAGCTGGCGCCCTTGATATAATTATAACGTGATTACTTTTTGAAACGTAGTTTTTCTCCTACTTCACATTTGGCACTGAACGATAAATTTTGACATTCGGTTCATCACTATTTAGATGTAGTTTTATCTGTCTAAACATGCCCTGATATTTAGAGTCTTTTGCTTATTTAAATTCTATAGATTCAATCTTGGTAAAGTTTTATTTCAATCGATGTTCTTCAATAAATTCTATCTCAATAGTACGAAATCGTTTATTCTTTTAACCTAAAATTACTGTCAAATATAAATATTTACCATGTTTATACACATATTTCAGAAATCCACATAAAAAACTGCTATAAAGTTACGTAAATTATTTTTCAAAACATTAAAGATAAAGATCGTAAATTAAGGCACTATTCAGCTATGTTGCGATGATTGCCCATCGTTCTACGTAGTTAATACAACTATATAAATATTAGAATCACGGAACATTTAAGATGTTTAAATAACAAATTATTTTTCAGAGTTTGCCATTCATCTCATTTCCACCGATCATGCTTTTAATAAGGACACAAAATTCTTCACCATAAGCAAAAAATTAGATAACTTAGAAGCACTTTGCAGGTCGCAATTTATGCAAACCCAGTTTGCCACCTCTTACCAGATCTGACGACTCACTAGCAAACACTGCTACCGAAAAGGCCAACTTATTAGGTAAAATTTTTGCGGAAAACTCGACTCTCAATGATCGGGGTGCTATCCCTCCGTCAAAATGATATGTAGGATTTTGAAATATTACTAGTTGGAAAAAATACTACAATCAAACGTTGAGGTATCATTAAATATTAAAACAATAGTTACAGTGTGAGCGAGCATCCGGAATAAGTCAGTAAATACAGAAGAAATAACTGGACAGAACTACTAGGCACAGTCATAGGCAGACTAAAATGGGGACTGGACCTTTATTGTGCTCTGATGGGATTCCATAAATAATCGAATCTGAATTCAGTATCAGGATCGAACAAATCCTCGATCCTTGAACCACGATGACCTAAAACCAGCAATAATAGTTCAAAATCCACAGACTTGGGTGGAGAGACTAGCCGATCCTATAAACGAGGTAGATAAGACAGCATGGAGGAAAAAGATCTTAACTTTAAATAGACGTGAGATGGATTAGACGGAACTACAAAATTACTAACAAATATCTAGTGCTTATAAGGACACTTATTGGGTTCATACAATACTTTAAATCTAAGATACTTTGTCCAGGTCGTTCATTAGCACAGGGGTGGGCTCTCTCAGCGAGTGCCGGTTAGTTATAGATGGAGACCCAGCAGCATCGTTTGGGGGGCATCAGACCATGTCTCCAGCCGGACTCTCTCGGTATAGGAGAAACACTTAATAAAATTAATAACCAGTGAAGCTGATCAATAAAAATAATTAAAAGTTTTAACATCTAGTTAACTTTTTCAAAAGCTTTTGGAATACGCCTGCCTCCAATCTACAGAAACGCCATAGACTTGCAAATGGGTTTCGAGACTAGCAGATCCGATAAATTCGGGAGAAAAGAAAATATATAAGAGGAAACATCAAAACATCAATTGTTTATGATATTTGATAGCCGACAAAAATACAATCATCCATAAACTGCAATAAACTTATGCATATTTTTTAAATTAATTTTAATGAATAAATATAAATGTCCCACTCTAGTATACTGTCCCTTTCTTTCATAAAATTATGTGAATATATGTGTACTTCTTTGTAGACATTATTTTTTTAACAGTCCTGATGATGGTACGGAGGTACTGAAACCGGTAGACGTTAAATAAAAATAAAGTGACTTAAAACAAAGTATTTTCTTTTCATTTATTTAAAATATAATAGAGTGGGTAATAATGGGATAATATCTGCTGTCAATCCATCCAGAATTTCTCAGCCATGGGACATCTGCGGTGCATAATTGGCCGCCCCTACGGAGGCGTTGTAATTCTACGGCGCAATACAATAACAGCCATTCTGGTTGACTGTAGCAATCCTCAAATCACGGCTATTGAAATAGATTTAGCAAATGGAACTCTCCTAATAGCCACGGTTTATACGCTGACCAATTCAGCTAAAAACTTACCGGAATTCGCAGACTGTTTGGGAAAAATACACGCCATTATTACAGCTCCAACTCAATAATTACAGGAGATTTTAATGCAGACGCAAGGTCACTTTTTGGCCGTGAACTTGCAACATAATTTACAAGGAATCCAACGCTATGTGTATAAAACAGCTGTACATCACTAAAATAATTGTTAGATTTTTTATCAATACTATATTTGCAGAGAGAACACAACAAATCCATACCACTAGAATGGGCTCAACATTGAACTTTGTGGCTTCAAAAATCTTTTGGCAAAAGAAACTATTTATATCACATTAAGTCTTCCAATTAATTGGCTAAATTTAAAAATAATGTTAATATATTTAGTTATATAGAATACACATATAATGATATGAATACACACTTTTGTTGTTATCTTGTCACATTTTGTTAATTTTCATTTATTCCAGTTTTATGAGGCTCATTTCGGTATCTTCATTGTATGAAGAGTTTTTATAGTTTTGCAACCATGCTGAGACATGATATAAATAAATCAACCTTTGGTTGGATTACAATTTTATTGATGTGGAGACACATGATAATGCTTCACTTAAATTTGGGGGGGGGGAATTTTTTGTTGTTGTTTTGTTTTAAGAAATTTTCATTTCCCTTGACCGGCACAATGGAACTGGATGATTTTCTAGCAATCGCAATTTGATGCACAACACATTTGCTTGTGCATTGATGAGGGTATTGTTTGTGATGTTTTGAGAATATTTTGTCGTTTCTGTCATTGTCGTACACGTTTGTGCTGAAGTCAGTAAATGGGTTTTGAGGGTTTTGTTTATCGAGGGATATTTGATTCGCCAACATAGTTGGTGACGGATTAATTAAATTAATCTTTGGATTTTGCAAGCGATATGCTGTTTGCAAGTATGTTTTGTTTTAACTGCTAAATGAGTTAGTAGTTAGTCGCGAATTCCATGCTCTTGGTAGCCTCTGAGTTTTCAAATGCGATTCCTTTCATTTGCGGGAGGGCAAGGTACCTATTGCGTCAGATGTTTTGCCTGTCGAGGTTGGAGGCTTGCTGGCCTGATCAAATATATTTTACTCTTGTGAGTAAATATAACGGTTACGTTATATCTAATGATTATCGGTTTCCCTTCTCTTTGAGGATATTTATGGGAACGGTAATCAGTTTCGAGTTAAATTAAATCAAGTTTTCGGGAATTTTTTTTTTAAACGTTTAGTCACAGTTGGGAATTTTCCACTTTTCCTTCTCTTTGAGGTTATATGGGAACGGTGATTAATTTTTGAGTGTTATTAAGTTTTAGCTTCTGAATTATTAAATATTTTTCATCTTTCGGGAATAAAAAAAAAAAAAATCAACATGCATAGGCTGTGTTTGGGGAGAATTTTCATTCTCAATTTCCTTTCAAATTTTTTGCTTTGGTGGGGGGATAATGTAACAGTTTGTTTACAAGCCCCTATTTGACCGCATTTAAGTAGGTGCCTGCCTGAGCATTCTACAAAACCATGCTGTTGGCGGGACTGCTCTGTCGGTGAGATTGAGAATTTACGGGGCGCGGCAGGCTGTCAGGAAGAAACAAACTTGAAGTGAGGTTGGTACCTGCGGAAACCAGCCTGGAAGAAAATGTCGGCATACATCGTTCGTCAAAATCGTAATAGTTTATTTTATTTAAATACCTTGGTTTGTCCTTTTCAATTTAGCATACCTTAGCGGTTAGGTTATTAACGAGCTTGGCGCCTATTTTTCCATTTAAATTCTCATTTTGAAATGCTATAGAATATAATTAAATCTGCAAGTTCAACTTCGTGACTTGCACATGACCCGAGATTTTTATTTAGAGTCTAACATAAATCATGCTTAACATTATCAAATTATTGTGTGTATTTATAAATAAAATTAACCTCGTTTCATAAACTTCTCTTTATTATGTAGTCACAGTTTTGACGCACACATTCCCTTTTATGTCATACATCTTCTGATCTAGCCAATCTTAAATTAAACCTAATTTACATTCAATTACAAGTCACAGTCTTTCAAACCGTGACAAGTGATAATAGATTGTTTTTATGTTTGTATTCTATGTTTTTTATTATTGCATCCCTTAATACACTGAGGAAGACGTAAATGAAATTATGCCCACCCCTCGAGGTAGTCCCAAGCTCAGGAAGTAGGTTTCTTTTGGATTCTAGCATAACCTACCTACAGGTTTTTGGCGCGTGGATCCTCCACAAAGTTGGAGTCATGTAGGGATCTTCTCTTACCTAATTTTATATGAATTTATAAAACATAACATCTGGGTTTAACCATGGCATTGCATCTCACAATATATTGACTGGAAGTAAGTATGAAAAAGGCAAGTAACCGCATATCAGTTTGATACTCCTACAGAGTTAGCGAGCACGCGGAGTACTTCAATACACACATTTTGACAAAATTTCTCTAACTTATCTACTTATTATTAAAGTATGTAATACAATATAAAACATTCATTTTAAACGTGATAATAATGGCAACAGGTGGAAGCATTTTATAAATGTAGGCAAGTACTGTAGAAACCGCCGAAATGGCGTCAGCAAATAATTATTGTTACCTCGGGTGTAGGTAGTAATAAATATTTGTATGTTATTCAACCTAACTAATTTACTTATA
Organism: Limnephilus auricula; assembly: GCA_951813805.1. Classification (NCBI taxonomy): domain Eukaryota; kingdom Metazoa; phylum Arthropoda; class Insecta; order Trichoptera; family Limnephilidae; genus Limnephilus; species Limnephilus auricula. The sequence continues at coordinate 3,970,044 of OX638409.1, read as the reverse complement.
GGGTCGCAAGTTGGTCAACCCATATCAGAATAACGAAAATTTACTGATTTATTTAACGGAGGTGAAAATTTTGTGACAGTTGACAATACTGTAATGAGGGCTAATAAAATGGAGAAAAATGATCACGCAAGTATTGCAACACTTTAAATGTTTAGTTAAAATGTTTATTATTTTAATGATATAGTTGAGAAAGGGATATTAGGCCAATATGGTGGCAGGCAAATGCTTGTATTCTTAAAAATTTACTTTTATATAGGTACCAAATCTAGTAAGTTTGTAGCAGTTTCGATTTCCTTCACACTACATCCTTCTGGCGGACGCACATCACTATGCTTGTAGTGGTTGAAGACGGGCGCGCTAGCCGAAGCTGGCCGAAGCTAGCCGAAGCTGGCCGAAGCTAGCCGAAGCTGGCCGAAGCTGGCCGAAGCTGGCCGAAGCTAGCCGAAGCTAGCCGAAGCTGGCCGAAGCTGGCCGAAGCTAGCCGAAGCTGGCCGAAGCTAGCCGAAGCTGGCCGAAGCTAGCCGAAGCTGCCCGAAGCTAGCAGAAGCTAGCCGAAACTCTGATCAGTTTGGACCTCTCTGGACAGCACTCCTGTCGGGCAGCAGGAAGCGGTTTGGAAGCCGGCGCCGCAGAACTTTACGTAAAAATAATTTCAAATTTAGTAACTTTTAAATTATAATGGTTCATCTTTCGATTAATATTATTTTTATTGTTTTTAAAAATAAGATGGTTCCCGGGATTAAAGTAATATTTGGACCTCACTAAATTCAGTAGAGTATTTCTAATTATGTGACATTATTAAACAGATTTGTATTCATCATTTATCTTCATCGAGCAAATGCACCCCTGTAGATTATTTAAATTCTTTTAGTAAGATATAATTTATTGATCGTTAAATTTCACTTAATAAATTATGCTATGTTAATGTTGAGTTTCATTACAAAAGTTCTTTGTCTCATTGCTCTGGGTTATAGTTAATACATACACACATTTCTTCCACACATATGCATACAAAATAATTTGTAGCGTTTATCAAGGTAACTTTCCTCTAACGTTATAAGTTTTTTAACACTAGCTTTAGTGAATAAAATTTATGTGGATTTGGTTAATTGATCGTTGGAAAGATTTTCATAGAAAATTTGGAAATTTGCTATAAATGTCAAAAACAATGAGTTTTCTTAGGCTAGTTTAAGTGTTTAATATTTCTGTGTACAGTGTCAGTGGTCGATATTAAAAAATACGTATAAAACAGTTAATTCTTTTCACCTGTGTAGCTGGTCGTGAATATTTTCTTGTATTTGGTATTAGTGCTGGTTGGAGACACAGAAAGATCAAAAGATATTCATAGGAAATTTGGAAATTAACTTTGAATGCCAAAAACAGTGAGTTATCTTAGGCTAGCTTAAGTGGTGAATATTTCTGTGAATAGTGTAAGTGGATGATATTTAAAAAAATCGTATAAAACAGTAAATTCTCTTCAGCTATGTAGCTGGTCATAAATATTTTCTGGTATTTGGTATAAAAAAAATGTATTGATAAAGAAAATAAATAATAATAAATTTTGCTGGTTGGAGACACAGCAAAACCGTAATTGTTTAATATCGTTTAATACTCCTACAGAGTGAGCGAGCCCTTGGAGTACTTCAATATACACAATTTGAGAAAAATTCTCTAACGTGTGAACTAATTATTAAAGTGTTTAATACAATATAAAACATTCATTTTAAACTTGATAATAATGCCAATCGGCGGAAGCATTTTATAAGTACTGTAGAAACCGCCGCAATGGCGTCAGCAAATAATTATTATTACCCCGGGTATAGGTAGTAAGAAATCTTATTAAAATATTAGTATCTTATTCAACTTAAATAATTTACTCTAGGTTCGCTGGTTGGTCAACCCATATCAGAATAACGAAAATTTAATAATTTTTTAATGGAGGTCAAAACTTTGTGACAGTTGACAATATTGTAATGAGGGCTAATAAAATGGAGAAAAATCATCACGCAAATATTGCTAAACTTTTAATACCTTGTAGTGTATACATTTGATCCTGAAGATGTGAACATTGTTCATGAATCATGTAGATTGTGTACTAATAAAAGTGATGTAAACAAAGTTATTTAGTCTTTTCATTAAAATAAAATGTTTGTTGTTTTAATGATATAGTTGAGAAAAGGGTTTTAGGCCAATGTGGTGGCAGGCAAATGCGTGTTAACGAAAAATATTATTAATCAATTATGTAGCTTTAGCCAATCAATATTATCGTTTATTTCGGTTTGAGGCACAGCAAACTAAAATTATTGAAATTTTTTGACATTTCTACAGCGTTAGCGACCACTCGGAGTACTTCCATAAACACGTTTTCGGAAAACTTAATATGGAATAACAAAAAAAGGGTACAAAGGAGAAATAATTAAGAAATGATGGTAGAAATTCCGAAAAAAATAAATTGATTGTTGAAAAAATATTAACTGAATTTTCGGAAAGCACTGACCAAAAACAGTGAGTTTTCTTAGGCTAGGTTTGGCAATTAAAATTTGTATTTTGGATTAATTTTGTTACTCTCACTTTGTATATACTATTATACCTTTTATTTAACTACTTGCTTCCAAATCAACAACTATAACAAAATATTACAAATGGAACTTAACTTTCATATTATGCTTTATATTTCATTCACCACTTTATGTTGAATTTTTTTATACAACAGCACGTTTCCTAAATAAACTTAAATAAAAAATTAAATAGTCGAAAAGATTTGAGAATTATGAAAATTGACGTTTATATAGTTATCAAAACTGGTAAGTTTTCAACGCTAGCTTTAGTGAATAAAATGTATGTGGATTTGGTATAATTGATCGTTGGAAAGATATTCATAGAAAATTTGGAAATTTGCTGTAAATGCCAAAAACAGTGAGTTTTCTTAGGCTAGCTTAAGTGTTTAATATTTCTCTGTATAGTGTCAGTGATCAAAATTAAAAAATACGTATAAAACAGTCAATTCTCTTCAGCTATATAGCTGGTCATGAATATTTTCTGGTATTTGGTATTAGTGCTGGTTTTAGACACAGCAAAACCGAAATTGTTTAATATCGTTTGATACTCCTACAGAGTTAGCGAGCACCTGGAGTACTTCAATATACACATTTTGAGAAAATTTCTCTAATGTTTGCACTTCTCTCTAGGTTGGTCAAACAACATCAAAATAAGGAACATTTTATTAAAAAATGTGGAGATTCGAAAAGAATGCAAGGCTGATGTAAGCGTAATGAGTAAAATTAAGAAAGGAACCCTCAGATGGTTTGGGCATGTAGAGCGAATGAACAAAGAAAGGAGCGTAAGGAGAATATATGATGCAAGTGTGAATGGTATAAGAAGTAGGGGACGTCCGAGAAAGACATGGCACGATCAAGTGAATCAGATACTTGAGTCGGGCCATGTCAAGAGTCAGAAAAATAGAAGAGTATGTATGAGACGATGTATGAATGTGGATGAGGCAAAGAGTGTGTGCCAAGACCGAGGTGTTTGGCGGTCCGTCCTCTCTGCCTACCCCTTCGGGGAAACGGCGTGATGGTTAGTTAGTTATTAAAAAATTGTGACAGTTGACAATACTGTAATGACAAAACACAACGATTTCAAAACTAGTTCAAAGTTATACGTACATACTGTTAAAACAATAGTTATTGTCTGTTAAAGCAGGTAATTCATCTGAACTATTTTACTCTAGGGTCGCAGGTTAGTCAACCAATATCAGAATAATGAAAATTTACTCATTTCTGATGGAGATCAAAAATTTGTGACAGTTGACAATACTGTAATGAGGGCTAATAAAACGGAGAATTCATTCCACAACGATTGCAAAACTAGTTCCAAGTTTTGCCTACATACTGTTAAAACAATAGTTATTGCCTGTTTGTAGCATTCTGGAACTAATTACCCCATATTTGGCTTTACGACCATAAATAAGTACTGATTGCTGTTTTCAAACACAACAGCTGCTTGGGCAGACCGGCCTTCGGGCACAAGTATTTTTTTCTCACCAGTACCAAGAGGCGAGCGCGAGGGAGTGGACGTTACGACACAAGACGGACGCGCACGGGATTGCGTTACCGACATTCGTGAGCCAATTGTCACCATTATGTTACTTTAGATTTTAAATTAGAAATGGTTTATTATCCAAATATAAATATGCTCCTCTCTTATTTTAAAAGGGAGAGCTGGCGCCCTAAATAATTTTAACATGATCATTCCTTGAAATTTAGCTTTTTTTGTGTCTTACCTCTTAAAACATGTGGCCTTAACGATAAACTTTGAAACTTCGTTTCATCACTATTTAGATGTAGTTTAACAATCTAAACATGCCCTGACGATTTCACTATTTAACAAATTATAAAACTTAGAGTCTATTGCTATTCAAAATTGAAACTTTTAACAATTAACATATCCAATAAATTCAATGTCTTTCAATGTTAAGAATCTTTTTATTTGCTAACCTATATTGCATTACCATACACATTATAATGAATTTTACACACATATTTCAGAATTAAGAAATCGTGTTATATGTTAAAGCAGGTAATTCATCTTAACCATTTTACTCTAGGGTCGCAGGCCAGTCAACCAAAATCAGAATAACGAAAATTTACTCATTTCTGATGGAGGTCAAAAAATTGTGACAGTTGACAATACTGTAATGAGGGCTAATAAAGTGGAGGAAAATCACCACGCAACGATTGCAAAACTATAGTACAACGGTTTACATATGGTATAAATATTAGATTCAGTGGTTGATGAGGACAGTAATCGAATTTTCTATTTGTTCCTTTAGTAAAGAGAATATGGTTGAAATATAAAGTATGGTTTTGAGAGCTATTCATTTATTAGCTTTGGTTTTAGATACCAATTGGTATCTTGCAAAACTAGTACAAGAATATGTAAAAAGTGGTTGTTGGGCCAGTTTGCATATGTTCCCAATTTCCTTAATATTTTTCCTATCCAGACTAAATTAAAAAATTACAAAAATATGTTTAATAAAAATAATCCACTTTTTTGCTTTACACCAAAATGTCCAGAAAAGCTACGAAGGTCCTTGAAATATTACTATTTGGTAAAGAATTTCAAAGAAACCTTGAGGTTTCATTAAATGTTGAAACAACAGGTGAGAGAGCATCTGGAGTAAGTCGGTACACACAGAACTATCAACTGCTCAGAAAAACTAAGCACTAAATAATTGATATGTTGTACCTATATTATTCTATTATTCTAAAATTAAATTCTATTATCTTAAATGTTTTTATTATCCAAATTATGTTAATTATTTTACCATCAAATTTTATATATACACAACACCAGATTGAGGGGTAGGAAGACCAATACTAGTAAAAGTACGAGCGATTATTTATTTGGCTTATCAGGGAAGAAAAATATTATTTTTTATTATGTATCTACTTTATTTGTATTAATCATTTACTTTAAATCCATTTAAATATGTCTTAAAATAAAGGCTAAAAAAAGATGTATCTTGGTAGTTAGTCTCGAAATGCTTGTTGCAAAATAGTATTTGCCTGGTAGCTCGATCTGGTACCTGAAAGTCGGCGAAGTTCAGGAGTTCACAACAGTTTACTGCGGAGTGCATAATTTTAAAGAAAAAAGTATATGTAATAATCTGTGGTAGTAAACAATTTAACGGATCTCCTTTATCGCGGTACTGAGAGTTATCGCGAGGCACGCGTTACCAATGTGTTACCGGAAACCGACACCAATCAGCTCCTTAGGACGAACAACGGCAATCGGCGCGATATTCGGCAGCAATAGTCCGGTTGACGCTGAGCAACGCTTTGCAGTTTTGAAGAATCTAGAACCCTCGAAGTAAAAGGATCAAGGAAACTGTCAAAGGCAGACTGATGCGGAGAAGAACTTTATTATGCTCTCATGGGACTCCATCAAGAATCGAATCAGCATCGGAAGCGAATGAATCCTTGGCCCTTCAACCGTGATGACCTAAAACCATTAGTAATAGTTCGAAATCCACAGATTTGGGTGGTGAGACTAGCCGATCCTATAAACCAGGCAGATAAGACAGCATGGGGGGGAAAGATCTTAACTTTAAATAGACGCGAGATGGATTAGACAGAACTACAAAACTCCATCACCTTGCTCTCCGTCCTTGGCAAGATTCTGGAGAACTTAATCCGGGAGCGGCTTCGTCGAACATTGTCTCCGGCCAGCGACCTTCAATTCGGCTTCGTCCCCGGTAGATCCACTGTGCACGCCTTGTCGTATGCGCTTGATTGGGTAGTCGCAATTTTCCTCGACATCAAAGGTCAAAAACAGGAACTGTCCAAAACTCCTGTTTATGGCGATCAAAGACTACCGATCAGATCGCACTATCACTATCTCATTTGGCGATTTCTGCATCCAACGGGAAGCGGACATGGGATGCCCGGAGGGCTCCATCCTTTGACCTGACCTGTGGAATATCACCTTTGATGACTCCTCTAGGTTGCCCTTGCCTGAAAGATGTATCATGATCGACTACGTTGATGAAAAAATGTATCTGGTCTCAGGGGACAGCAGGAAGGAAGTTGAAAGGAAAGGTGGCGATGTTTTGAACACCCTCCTGCAATGGGGGGACAGAAACAATATGACTTTCGCTCCCTAAAAGACCATGGGCCTCCTGATGAAGGGCTTTCTCAGTAGATAAAGAAACCCTACCATCAAAATGGGAGACACCAACATTCGATTTGTGGAAACTGTGCAATACCTAGGCGTCACACTTGATCGATCGTCCTCATTTCTGGCTCACGTCAAAGATGTAACCAGCAAGGCTCAGGCTCTCTTCTTGAAGCTGAGGAGACTCTCCACAACAAAGTGGGGACTGCGAAATTCGGCTCTACGCGCTCTCTACAGAGGTGTATACGTGGCGAAAGTTTCATACGCGGCCTCTGTGTGGGTGCACCGCCTGGACAATTTGCTTATACTTCTAGCTCTCAAGCGAGGCCAACGAACACCCTGGCTGGCACTATCTGGGGCGTATAGAACCGTTTACTCGACGCTCGATCGATCTCGAAATTGGGGAGGTGATTACGAAGCAGAGACTCACCAGAGGAACCCCGGCGACCCACTTTGGCGTCGTTCTGACACCGGGTGGGTGAGGAACTCTCTCTGGGCTACTTTGTACAATGGGTGACCTGCCGCTCCAAGAGTGGCAGGTCCGTTGGGATATGACTAATATGGGAAGACAGACCTTCTCCTTCTTCCCATCAGTTAAACTCAGAATAGAAGGGGCCTTTCTCAAACTGGATCACCACCTCACTCAACTCCTGTCTGGGCATGGGGAATTCAGGGGGAGACTTCACTCCCTCTCCCTGTCCCCCCATCCCAACTGTGCCTGTAGGAGCACATACCAGTCGGCCGAGCACATTCTGTGGCACTGTGAGATAATGACGGACAAGTTTGGACGTGCCTATAAGACCAGTGTGGAACACAGATCTTGCCTCTAATAAGGTGAACTTCGAGTGTCTGAGGAAGTTTACAGGGATCTGGGTTGAGAGATGGCCTGCGCTTAGAGTCGCTGACTAGTTGCTAAAATAGAACCCAGGTGTATTTCTTCCATGTGAGTCCATTATTTGTGATGGATATGAATATCCATCATCTGAAGACTCATAATACCTCACGGCCACTCGTGCTTCCAAACTTCCATCAGAAATAAGGCCGGCCTTTTATACCAACAATAACTTAGCTAAACTTTTAACTAATTCTAAAGACAAGGAAGATAAATTAAGCGATTCTGGCATCCACAGATTAAATTGTAACGATTGCTCAATTATATAGGTAAAACCGCGCGTAATGAAATCTTTTCCTCAAAGATATTATTGATATCCTTTAAAATTTAAGTGTAAACCTTAGAAATGTGTATATATTTTATGTATCACTTTGTAAATTGAAGATGCACTTAATCAGAATTGTTTGTATTAGGTATATTGTTGCATTTTTGTTTTTATTATGGTCCTATATTTAAATGTCGTTATTTTATTGGTCAATGACATAAACATATTATTCACTGTCATATATAAATGTATAGACTGTTTATAACGCAAATAAATAAAATTAAAATTAAGTAATGTAAATATTAGAATTAAAGAACATGTCAGGTGTGCCGACCATTTAATTTCTACTAACTACACGTTTAATAAAAATACTGGAGTCCAAATAATCCATTAAAATAGAATCGGAATAAGCCTGAATAATTTCTAAGCTTTAGAAATTTCAAAATCAAAGAAAAATAATTGCCGAATTTTAAACAAACAGCTAGAATTAACCAACAGTCCGATTTTAAAGTTGTTCCCTTTCTCCCTATGTAACCCCCACTCTTCCTTTACCCCGCCCCCTACCCCTACACCAACCAGTCTATGATGTTATCTCCCTCTCCCATATGCTTTCTCTCTCTACTTTGTTTACCTGATATTGTATAACTGTATTATTATTTCGTTTGTACATTATTGTCCTGAGGAAGGTTGAGTTGAACTGAAACAGATCGACCAATATAAAAAAAATAAAGTGGTTTAATACAAAGTATATGTTTCATTTGGCAAATTTTATTTTCTATTAAACAATCAATATACGAGTAATATTGTTATACCAAAACACGTGGATCGTTTACTAACTGTAGAGTTCCGAAGACGAGAAAAAAAATGCTGGGATTTATTTGCAAATTCGGAGAGGTTCAATTTATAAGCTTGACCACTTACAAAACTTATAAATTGACTTCACCGAGGAATGGAAGATTAAAAACCAGTTATTTTAAAATAATTCGACAAGGTTTGGATTCTATCGATATGTTTAATTTTAAATGAAAACCTAATATTATGAAAATATTTTGACTGCCGCCTGCGACAGTCGCTTTTCGAGACGAGAGAGTTTTTCGCCCACAATTCTGCTCTGTCTGGCTTGTGTCTCACACAGCCAGACCACCACATTTTGTCAGCCCCCTGCACAGGTGCTCGCGCCCCCAACTGATAAAAGATGATAAAAGTTATTTTTTCAAAACAATTACCTAACTCGTTGTCACGAATTACCAACATTATTATTACAGTTAGGTAATTTTTTTTCTATCCCGCGTGGTTAATAGTTATCTGCCTCACTTCTATTTAAAGTTAAAACATTTTTCCTCCATGTTATTGTCCGAAAATTGTTACGTCTGCTCTAATTCGAATAATATAGTGAACAGTGTAAACAATTCAGGACTCTAATGACTCAAGAAAGTGTAGAAAGACTACTTTATTTTCTCATTGCAAGTATGTTTTTCAATCCAGGCAATATTTCATACCTGTTGTGAGACTGGTATCACTAGATAATAACCTTCCGCCGCTCACCGAGACAGAGCAATATTATCTGGTTCTAGCGTTGACCCCCGCGGGTCGTTCCTTTGCCTCCGTCGTTACGCCTCAAGTACTTTATGAATTTGATGTAAAAGTTAACTTCAAGTAAATAAATTTGACATTAGTAAATAACTAAAAAAAATTATTTGCAACACTCGCAAATTTAACCGTGCACCGGTTTACAGGTTTGAAAGTGCTATATACAGCGAGATTACATCCTAACTGGAATAATAACCTATCTTCCTACAATAGGTACCTATAACTTAACTCTGGGAGAACGAAACTTCGAAGGCCACGGTGAAAGGTATGATGACATTATTATAAATACATGATATACCAAATTCACCACCAATGAGAAACTTTGTCACTGCGTTGTTTTTTTTCCGAAAATTCGACTAATTTAATTGTTGGGCTTTCGAAATCTGATTTATGACCTAATTGCTTGACACAAAAATGTATAGATTTTTAACGAGCACTTTTCAATTTCACTTTGCAAAATATCAAAGATATGGCCAGGAATTTTGGAAAACAACCACTGTGCGTCTCCGCAAAGTATTTGTCATTTAAAGATATAATTGAGAAAGGGGTGTTAGAGCAATATGGTGGCAGGCATATGCTTATTAATGTAAAATAATAGACGATAAAATTACGGAAACCATGGAGTACCAGGTTCCAGACACATGTGCCGGATTGAGCAGAGATTGAGCAGAGTAGACGATGCAAAGTATGTGGGTAATATGGTGGCAGGCAGATGCTTGTAAACGAAAAATATTGTTTGAGGCACGGCAAAATAAAATTATTTCATTTTATTTGACATTGCTACAGCGTTAGCAAACATTCGGAGTACTTTAATAAACACGTTTTCGGAAAACTTAATAGGAAATAGCATTAAAAAATTTCTAAGGAGGAATAATTATGAGATAATGGTTGACATTTCGAAACAAATTAATTATTGATCGTTGGAAAAATATTAACAAAAAATTTTGGAAAATTTACTTACTCCAAGAACAGTAAGTAGTCATAGGCTAGGTTCTGTTGATTTGGTGTAAATAATCATCATAAAGATATTCCTTAAAAATTTACTTTTAAATAGGTACTTTAGTGAATAAAATTTATGTGGATTTGGAAAGATATTCATAGAAAATTTGGAAATTTACTTTAAATGCCAAAAACAGTGAGTTTTCTTAGGCTAGCTTAAGTGTTTACTATTTCTGTGTATAGTGTTAGTAGTCAATATTTAAAAATACGTATAAAACAGTAAATTCTCTTCAGCTATGTAGCTGGTCATTGATATTTTCTTGTATTTGGTATTAGTGCTGGTTGCAGATACAGAAAGATCGAAAGATATTCATAGAAAATTTTGAAATTTACTTCAAATGCCAAAAACAGTGAGTTTTCTTAGGCTAGCTTAAGTGTTTAATATTTCTGTGTATAGTGTTAGTGGCCGATATTAAAAAATACGAATAAATGTATTAATTTGCATGCAAATTCGGAGACGCCCACTTTATAAGCTTAACCACTTACAAAACTTATAAATTGACTTCACCGAGGGATGGAAAATAAAAAACCAGTTATTTCAAAATAATTCGACAAGATTTGGGTTCTATCGATATGTTTAATTTTAAATGAAAACCTAATATTATGAAAATATTTCGACTGCCGCCTGCGATAGTCGCTTTTCGTGACGAGAGAGTTTTTCGCCCACAATTCTGCTCTGTCTGGCTTGTGTCTCACACAGCCAGACCACCACATTTTGTCAGCCGGTCGGACTCCGACTGGCCCTCTGCACAGGTGCTCGCGCCCCCAACTGCCTTCTTAAGGCAAGGAAGAAGACATCCTGGTCCCATCAAGATTACAATACCGGAAGATCCCCATCTTCACGCCAAAAAATAGAACCCCTGCCGTGCGCCTGTTTTCCGCGTGGCTAGAAGCTGAAAACCCGGAGGATTCACCTATGGTGCCCGAAGAAAATGAGGGACGAGCCAGTCGCATACTGCAACTGCGGCGGCCCTCATCCAGAAAACTGCCAACACAAACACGGATATAATTCTAATATCTGAAACGCATTTAAGACACGACATACCGCTGAGAGTGCCCGGCTTCGAAGTTCACAGAGAAGACCGAGCGGAAGGAAAATGCAGCTCTTAGACGAAGCCAAAATAAGCCGACAAGAAACGTGTCATATTCTTAGAAAAGCCGTACAACCTAAGAAAAATATATCACTAGAAGAATGTAAAGCCCTTAAGGCACTTCGTTCGAATAAAGAAACAACAGTCTTACCGGCAGACAAGGGCAACGCGACAGAAATAATGAATACTAGCGATTATATCTCAAAAAGGAGCGAAATTTTATTTGATCCTGTTTACAAAATTAATAACAACGACCCCACTACATATCTTAGGAAAACGATAAAGTAAAATCATGGCCTCTGAACTCAACGATGGTCTCAAGAAGATGCTTATCCCTAGAGAAAAGTCAACACTTTGTCCAAAAATGTATGGTCTTCCAAAGATTCATAAACCCAACGCGCCCCTCAGGTCTATTGTTAGCTCGTGTGGATCCCCCACCCAGAAATTAGCAAAATTTCTAGCCCAACTTTTTCAGCCTTTTGTTGAAAAGGCGAATTCTTACGTACGTAATGCTGAGCATTTTTCTTCAATAATTTCTAATATAACTTTAAACAGGGGTGACATTTTGTAGCATTCTGGAATTACGCACCCCGTTTTCGTGTTTATGAGCGTAAATAAGTACTTGAGGAACAGGTGTCAAACTCAATAGCCGCTCGCACGAACTTTTTCGCCAGCGCTAGGGAGAAGAACTTTCAACGCAGGACGGAGTTCGCCACGGGATGCGTTACCAATTCTCGTGAGCCAATTATCACCATTATGTTATCTTAGCTTATATATTTTTTAAATGGTTTACTACCTAATTACAAATTTGTTTCTCTCTTATTTCTAAAAGGGAGAGCTGGCGCCCTCAGTTAATTCTAGCGTGATCGTATCTTGAAATGTAGTTTTTGCGTATTACGTCTTACTTAGCGGAAGGAAAAGGCAGCGGTACCGCTATATTCGTTCGTCAATCAATCACATCTACAAGAATCCCTGCTCTGAAGCTGGAGTATACTGAAGCCACAATTATCGAAGTCATCATAGAGGATAGAGCGCATACCTTCATCGCCGCCTATTGCAATAGGAACTACAATCTGGTGAGAGAAATCGTTATCAAATGAAGAACGAAACAAATAAATTATTATTGTCAATTAAACAAACTAAGTCCCCGAATATTATCTGCACGTAAAATAAAAAAATGTTGTAAAATAATTTTATTATAGAAGATTTAGAAATATTTTCTTTTAAAGACATAACATTTGGGAAGTTTGTATTCAATACATTATTGACGTCGTAAATATATCAACGTTTATTTGGGTAATTATCAGAACAATCTTGATATTACATGTTTTTCGTGTTCATCTCCTTAAGTACTTCCCTTATTTTAAGGAAATTTCTTGACGAGCTTAAAATATAAAAATAATTTTTTTCTTCCTTAATATTTATTTTTTTAATTGATTATTGAAATTAATCAATATTATTATACCGTTTGTATCAAATTTTGTTTTTTGAATTTTCTTGAGAAAATATATTTTCAGTAGATTTATACACTTCAATTTTAATAATTTTCAAATTTCAATTTATTTTGAATTTAATTTAAATTATGATTATTATTAAATTTTTTTTATAATTTTTTTTTTTGCTAATTTATCTTTCTATAACGCAATCTTATTAGTTTCATTGCTCAATTAATATTTAACTTCTAATTAATTAATATCTAACTCTTCAGCTACGAAGCTGGTCCTTATTATTTTCTTTGGTGTGAAAAGATTTTAAATAACTGGTACTAACTTAATGATCATTCGTTGATTTAAATGTTATCATTTTAAAAAACGTTTGTTGTTATCGATACATTCTTATCTTGACATAAGTTCTTTTACACCTTTAAACTTTTGAGGTTTCCAAAAAAATTTGAATTTCTCATGATAATTTTGATATTTTTATTGCTTCAGTTTAATTGCTAGCATTTTCACATTTGTTGAGGTCAAATGTTTTATTGTAGTTTTTCCTGTTTTTGGAAACTTATTCTGATTTTGTTCTTTTATAAAGGCTTTTAATTTTTTTAAATTGTATATTAATGATTTTCTTCGTCTTTTGATTGTTTTCATATTCTTGCTGATAGACCATAAGATAGGCAGTATTAGCTGTAGAGAACATCAAAGAAGATTGGACTCTTCAAGTAGCTCTTAAACAATATTGGTTGTTCCTCCTCATGTTATTTCTTGGGCTTTTCATCAAAGAACTTTGGACTCTACACGCAGCTCTTCAACTATACTGGTTGTCCCTCCTCCTATCGAATCTTGGGCTTCTCAACAAAGAAGACGCGGACTACTTTGCATCCTTCTTGAACCTTTAATATAGCAAGTAGATAATTGCAGCAAGTGAGCCAATTGTCACCATTATAAAAATTAATAAAATGGTTTATTATCCAAATACAAATTTGTTTCTCTCTTATTTAAAAGGGAGAGCTGGCGCCCTCAGTAATTATAGCATGATCATTTCTTGAAATGTAGCTTTTTGTGTCTTACCTCATAAAACATGTGGCTGTAGACGATAAACTTTGAAATTTTCGTGTCCATCACTATTTAGATGTAGTTTAACAATCTAAACATGCCCTGACAATTTCATTATTTAATAAATTATAAAATTTAGAGTATTTTTTTATTTAAATTCATCAAAATCAAAACTTGTAACGATTAGCTTCATCAATAAATTCAATGTCCTTCAATAGTAAGAATCTTTTATTTGCTAACCTACAATTCATTGTCATACACATTATCATGTTTTTTTACACACTTATTTTAGTGTTAAAGAAATCTTGCTATATTTAAGGTTAAGATAATATGATTTAACGAGTCAAAATGATGGGCTTCCACTACTTGGTTCACTACCCTTTGAAGCAGCTTTCAGGGTGAATACCTCATGAAACTGGTCTCAAGGGTTAATGATGGCCTTTTTCCTCCTAATATTCTGATGAAACGGAACTTCAACAATGTTCCAGTTCGCTGTGATAGGCGCCAGGTGGACCTACATTTCCTGCTGGAAATGTTTTTCTTTAGGAAGGGGGTAATGTAGCGATTTGCAATTACCACCACTATCGTTATGAGAATTAACAGCACTAATAACACCACGTGACCGGCCAGGACCGGCTGACGGAGCACCACAAGCAGCCAGCCGAATCAGTTCGGTTCGGAATTTGAAGCGCTAACTACCTAGGATAAGATAAGCGGATGGAGCTGCCGGAAATCATGAAACTTGGAGACATAACGTAGATTTAGCTTAAATTTATGGTTTATCCTTTAGTTTAACTTAAAATGTTTTCTTTTTCATTAAAAATAAGATGGCGCTCGGTGAAATATTAGACCTCTTTAAATTCAGTAACTGTAAATTAAACTTGTGACATTATTATTCAAATTGTAACTAGAAAAACAAAGGTATTAGGGCAATATATTGGCAGGCAGATGATTATAAACGAAAAATATTGTTTGAGGCAAGGCAAAACTAAAATTATTTAATTTGGTTTCATATTGCTACAGCGTTAGCAAACATCCGGAGTACTTCAATAAACACGTTTTCGGAAAACTAATAGGGAATAGCATCAAAAAAGTTTAAAGAAGGAATAATTATGAAATGATGGTGGACATTCCGAAACAAATTAATTATTAATCGTTGAAAAAATATTAACAGAAATTTTGGAAAATTTTCCTTATTCCAGAAACAGTAGGTTATCATAGGCTGGGTTCTGTTGATTTGGTGTAATTAATCATCACAAAGATATTCATTAAAAATTTAGAAATTTACTTAAATACATACTAAAAATGGTAAGTTTTCTAACGTTAACTTAAGTGAATAAATTTAATGTGGATTTGGAAAGATATTCATATAAAAATTGGAAATTTATTTTAAATGCCAAAAACAGTGAGTTTTCTTAGGCTAGTTTAAGTGTTTAATAATTCTGTGTATAGTGTTAGTGGTCAATTTTTAAAAATACGTATAAAACAGTAAATTCTCTTCAGCTATGTAGCTGGTCATTGATATTTTCTTGTATTTGGTATTAGTGCTGGTTGCAGATACAGAAAGATCGAAAGATATTCATAGAAAATTTTGAAATTTACTTCAAATGCCAAAAACAGTGAGTTTTCTTAGGCTAGCTTAATTGTTTAATATTTCTGTGTATAGTGTTAGTGGTCGATATTAAAAAATACGAATAAATTTATTAATTTGCATGCAAATTCGGAGACGCCCACTTCATAAGCTTGACCACTTACAAAACTTATAAATTGACTTTACTGAGGGATGGAAAATAAAAAACCAGTTATTTCAAAATAATTCGACAAGATTTGGGTTCTATCGATATGTTTAATTTTAAATGAAAACCTAATATTATGAAAATATTTCGACTGCCGCCTGCGACAGTCGCTTTTCGTGACGAGAGAGTTTTTCACCCACAATTCTGCTCTGTCTGGCTTATATTTATGCTAAAAACAGTGAGTTTTCTTAGGCTAGATTAAGTGTTTAATTTTCTGTGTATTTAGTGTTAGTGGTCGATGTTAAAAAAAACGTATAAAGCAATAAATTCTCTTCATCTCCGTAGCTGCTTATTAATATTTTCACATAAAGTAAATAACAAAATATAAAATAAAAAGTAAACATTTATTGTTACCTTGGGTGTAGGTAGTAAGAAATATTATTAAAATGTATGTTAAAAGTATGTTACTCAATTAAATGTAACAAATTATTTTGTGTAAACCAAAGACGAAAAAAAGTATTTTACTCAACGAATTTACTCTAGGGTCGCAGCTTGGTCAAACAGCATCAGAATAAGGAAAAAAATATTAATTTGCCATGGCGATCTAAAAAATTGTGACAGTTGACAATATTGTAATGAGGGCTAATAAAATAGAGAAAATTCATTACACAACGTTTATAAAACTAGTTCAAAGTTATACATACGTACCGTTAAAACAATAGTTTTGTCTATTAAAGCAGGTAATTCATCTTAAATATTTTACTCTAGGGTCGCAGGTTAGTCAACCAATATCAGAATAACGAAAATTTACTTATTTCTGGGGTCAAAAATTTGTGACAGTTGACAATACTGTAATGAGGGCTAATGAAATGGAGAAAATTCACAACGATTGCAAAACTAGTACAAACGTACACATATGCACAGTTTAAACAAAAGATATTGTCTATTAAAGAGGTTGGGGTAAACCGAGAAAATTATTCTACATCTTACACCCGAAAAACTTAATCCTAACATATTAAACCTCTACGGGGAGGAAATTTTACGTTCGTGCAAATCATTCGAAAAGTTATGATCGAAGCGTGCTAAACTAATTTGTGATTTAATTTTTTTGCGCCTGTGCCGTGATAAAAACATCGTTCCTTGTGCGTTTAAACTTTCACCAACTACTACGTTCCAACCAACGCCGTGCCACTCTCAACATCTTGGATAAAGCCGGTCTAGTCCTTGTCCGAGAGGAGATCCACATCACCAAATTGACGGTGTCAGCAAGCAAATCAGTGAGTTCTTTTTTAAATTATCTTCTTTAATACATCATATTTTATGGGACCAATTATTATATATGTTGATACAAAATCGCGTAGATACCAATATTGAACTAACGACGGCACGCCAAATAAAGAAATTCAACTCTCTCTGCCGCGCACCTCCATCCTCAAAAACGCACACTTTAGTCATAGATAAAGTAGTCAAACTTTCCTCTTGATAACTCCACTAAATCAGTACTCGCAAAAGGTTTCAATTTTAGTGTAACGCATTCAAAAACTCCAAAAGAAGATATAATTACCGCAGTAGAATCATCCATCTCAAAACTTCTCTTAGACGAAGCCAAAATAAGCCGACAAGAAACGTGTCATATTCTTAGAAAAGCCGTACAACCTAAGAAAAATATATCATTAGAAGAATCGGCAGATAAGGGCAACGCGACAGTAATAATGAATACTAGCGATTATATCTCAAAAAGGCGCGAAATTTTATTTGATCCTGTTTACAAAATTAATAAAAACGACCCCACTACATATCTTAGGAAAACGATAAAGTAAAATCATGGCCTCTGAACTCAACGATGGTCTCAAGAAGATGCTTATCCCTAGAGAAAGTCAACACTTTGTCCAAAAATTTATGGTCTTCCAAAGATTCATAAACCCAACGCGCCCCTCAGGTCTATTGTTAGCTCGTGTGGATCCCCCACCCAGAAATTAGCAAAATTTCTAGCCCAACTTTTTCAGCCTTTTGTTGAAAAGGCGAATTCTTACGTACGTAATGCTGAGCATTTTTCTTCAATAATTTCTAATATAACTTTAAACAGGGGTGACATTTTGTAGCATTCTGGAATTACGCACCCCGTTTTCGTGTTTATGAGCGTAAATAAGTACTTGAGGAACAGGTGTCAAACTCAATAGCCGCTCGCACGAACTTTTTCGCCAGCGCTAGGGAGAAGAACTTTCAACGCAGGACGGAGTTCGCCACGGGATGCGTTACCAATTCTCGTGAGCCAATTATCACCATTATGTTATCTTAGCTTATATATTTTTTAAATGGTTTACTACCTAATTACAAATTTGTTTCCCTCTTATTTCTAAAAGGGAGAGCTGGCGCCCTCAGTTAATTCTAGCGTGATCGTATCTTGAAATGTAGTTTTTGCGTCTTACCTTACAAAACATGTGGCTGTAAACTTTAACATTCCCTTTCCATCACTATTTAGATGTAGTTTTAGACAATCTAAAAATGCCCTGACGATTTCATTATTTAGTACGTTATAATATTTAGAGTATTTTGCTATTTAAATTCAGTAGAGTCAAACTTGTACTGATTTGCTTTCAAAATAAATTCAATGTCCTTCGATAGTAAGAAATCTTTTATTTACTAACCTACAGTTCATTGTCATACACATTATGATGTTTTACACACATATTTCAGAGAGTTAAATAAATCTTGCTATAATTTTAGTAAGCTTCGAAGTAGTCTCTTTGTTCACAAAAATACCAATCACTGAAGCATTAGAATTAATTAAATCAAAACTAGACGTTCCCGCTGATTTTGTCACACTGACGGAACATTATCTTAAAAATACCTACTTTCAGTTTGAGGGACAAACCTATAAACAAATTCAAGGTGCCCCTATGGGGTCTATAAAATTACAATGAAAATACCATGTGGGGCATGTGAAAAGGGGTAAATTGGACGGTGCAATAGAAAAATATCGTGTAGAGTCGCAGAACATAAAGTAGATGTTACTAATAAACGCTTAACTTCATCCATAGTACAACACGTCCTTAATGAGGGTCATAAAATAGACTTTAATAAAACAAAAAATATTTCATACGGGTTACAAAGTATCACAGATAAATAATTTAGACACACAGACACAATAAATTTTTATAAACCCTCTTTTGAACCTTTTCCCACTTAACCGGTCTTTCCCTGCTATTGACTTTGAAATCCCTAATTGTAATAAACTTCCCCCACCCTTACCCCTTCCCCTTCCTTCTAGCCTTTCCTCCCATATGTGATCTATATTGAATTTTTAAGTTTAGTGTACATTTGATCCTCAAGATGTGAACATTGTTCGTGAAACATGTATATTTTGTATTAATAAAAGTGATGTAAACAAAGTTATTTAGTCTTTTCATTAAAATAAATAATGACACCACAAAGTGAAAACCTTTCCGAAGAAGTTTTCTTCGAAAAATTAATTTAATAAAACCACTACAATAGCTAGCATTTATAATGAAACAAAAAGAATTTACCGCGAAGCTATAGAAATTCATAAACATAAAAATAATATTAACACCAGATGACTCTATCAGAATTCCAAACACCTGGAAAGTTATAATTGATCAAAATTTCCCCAAAACGGCATTTCAAAAATCCTCAGAAGTACCTCCAATTAGTTCAAAGCCACCCAATCAGGTCTCTACACGCAAATCGCCTACCCCATCCATCGTCAAATCACCTTCTACCCGTGTTCTTCGTTCACGACATAATGAAATGAATTCCCTTAAGTCTTGACTTCTGGACTGAACAGACATGCGCAAGCGGTCAGTTTGATACAAAACTCAAGATATAAGGCATCTGAAGATGGACAGTGAGATCTGTCCGAAACGTCGGGAGTTAAAAAGTCCTTCTAAGGACTACATTACGCGGTTAAACCGCGAAAATTATTCTACATCTTATACCCGTGAAAACCTTAATCATAACATATTTATATATACCTTACCGATAACTTAATACCAGCGTATTAACAAGCGTAAGATTTTGATGTTGCTTTATATGTTGTATGGTAAAGTTTCTGACGTCACTCTACATTATCTACAACTCACAAGACTAAACAAGTAAGTCGCGAGCGCGAGTGTGTCGCCACACCCGGTTGCTGAAAACACCCAGGTGCTGACGAAAATATGACCTGCTCACTCTTTGGTGGCTCGTGAGTAGGTGTCATGAGCAGTCACTCGCGATAGACACAGGGCTAGTTTGAAATGAATTGCCTTTTTGTGAGGGAATATTTAATATCATGTCAGATATAATTTATATTAAATAAAGCCTAGTTGTTAAACTGTTTATATTAAATGATTAAGGCAATACGGTGACGGCAAATTCTTACAAGACTGAGCCTGTCATTTGCTTTAATTGTGTTTTTTGAGTAATATTGGATGTCACGGCAGATATAAGTTATATTAAATAATGCCTAGTTGTTAAACCGTTTACATTAAATGATTAAGGCAATACGGTTGTAGAAAATACTTACAAGACCGAGGAATAATAGGTTTCGTGGCAGTTATAATTTATATTAAATAATGCCTAGTTATTAAACTATTTATAATATTAAATTATTAAGGCAATACGTTGGTAGAAAATGCTTACAAGACCGAGGAATAATAGGTTTCGTGGCAGTTATAATTTATATTAAATAATGCCTAGTTGTTAAACTGTTTATATCAAATAATTAAGGCAATACGGTGGTAGAAAATACTTATAAGACTGAGGAATAATAGGTTTCGTGGCAGTTATAATTTATATTAAATAATGCCTAGTTGTTAAACTGTTTATATCAAATAATTAAGGCAATACGGTGGTAGAAAATACTTACAAGACCGAGGAATAATAGGTTTCGTGGCAGTTATAATTTATATTAAATAATGCCTAGTTGTTAAACTGTTTATATCAAATAATTAAGGCAATACGGTGGTAGAAAATACTTACAAGACCGAGGAATAATAGGTTTCCTGGCAGTTATAATTTATATTAAATAATGCCTAGTTGTTAAACCGTTTATATTAAATGTTAAGAGCAGTACGGTGGTAGAAAATGTTTACAAGACCGAGCCTATCATTTAATTTAATTGTGTTTTGTGAGGAAGAATGGATATCACTGCAGATATAATTTATATTAAACAATGCCTAATGTTAAAATGTTTGTTATTTTAATGACATAGTTGAGTAAAGGGTTTTACGTCAATATGGTGGCAGGCAAATGCTTGTTAACGAAGAAGATTGTAACGTTGAAGTAAAATGTTTTAATTAAAACTATTTAACTTTTAAACGGGTGTTATCCAATGCAAAATCTGCGGTTGAAGGCAGGTGCTTAACAATAAAAAATTGCATTTTTTAAAGATATTATAAACGTGTTCGTAATAAGCATTAACTTTGTGGCTCGCCATAATTTACAATAAAATATATAAATTTGTTTTAGACCACTTTAAATTTTAATTACACTCTACCGGTTTCGGAAGAACCCTTCCTTTGTCAGGAGAATATAAAATTAAAGTTTTAATATTCTCCTGAAGAAGGAAGGGTTCTTCCAAAACCGGTAGAGTGTAATTAAAATTAAAGTGGTCTAAAACAAATTTATATATTTTATTGTTTATTATTATTGTAATTATTAATGGTTGATATAAAACTAAAAAAATGTATTTGCTTGTATTTGTTAAAAATATTATTAAATATATTTTTAAAAAAAGTTTATATGTTCAATAAATGTTTTTACGAAAACAAAAATAAAATAATTAATTTTTTTCAAAAAAAGGATAAAAAATCAGTACATTGCTAAAGCGATAAAGAAAAATGCAAAAAAAAATATTTGGAATAATAAATACATTTTTACATGTGGGAGAAAAAAAATACATGTTGGTACACAGTTAAATCTTAAATAATCCACGTGAAAAAAATCCACATTTCTTGCGAGGCAGTTAATTAACTTAGTGATTCTTCCCAGGGGCATCATCATTGGTAATTTAGTTCTGCACCTGAGAAGAATGTGTTGGCGGCCTCGCGTGATATTATACGGGACATAAAATTATATTTAAGCCAGAATGTCTGGTATCAACGGAGTGAACAGATCCGGAGTAACGTATAGATAAAGGTGCATACAAAATAAACGTTCCCTAAATAATGTACATACTTTTCACTATTACTTATGGAAAACCTAAAAAACGTATTTCACATATAACATAATATAAGGCCTCGAATAGAAAGGACAGCCGTCTACAAAATGGTATGTTGCGACATTGTCAACTTGTAATTTATTGTTTTAAATGATAAAAAGTGATCTTTAGTTACGTACCTATTGGTATATTAAGGCTCGGTAGTAGGCGTTAAAAAAGATGAATAAAAGGGATATACATACGTAAATACGAACGAAAAGGAGTACGCTAATATCAAAACCGATTATAATTAAGCGAAAATATTTAAAAAAACACGACTCGTTCAAAATAGAGCAAAAAATCTCGTGACAAATGCTTAAGTTGCATTTAAAGATACACTGTGATTTTTTTCATAGCCATCACATGTTAAATAACAGAACAAAGCCTGTTATTAATAATTTACGGAGCATACTTCGCGATTTTTTTCCACTGAGTGAATTATATAATTACTGTTTCGGCTCGACAGTGTACAGATATTATCTTTTAAAAAAAACATTTATTTTTTTAGGAACTTAAAAAGTGAAAAGTGTTCAAGATATTATCTTTTATAAATAACATATATTTTTTAGAGAGAAAATTGAAACAGAAATTATTTAAAACATTTTTTATCGAAATTACAACCTTCAAATTACAATTCCAAATAAAATAAAATTAAATTAACTTTTTCGTGAAAGAAAACTGTTTATCTGTATTTTCGTGTTTGCGCAAACTATGTATTTGTTTGCGCAAATTGCTGTCTTATCTTCTATACCACTCCATATTACAATTAAAAAATTACAAAAATTTCTGTCGGTATTTTTAAAATCATAAGTTAAAGAAAGAATTAAAAACCCTTAAGAAGTTCTCTGCTTTATGTAGATTTCTCGAGTTCCTTTGCTGATGACTGCAATCATTGTTGTATTTTTCATCTTCAGAAGATTTTTCTTTACGCCTGATTCATCATAGTTCAAAAGTAGCTTGGGTCAATCCCCTTAGTTCGACAGTGTTTTCCATCTAAAAAGAAAGATGCAAGATTTAGTATTTTTTCGATTTATGCGAGCATTCTCAAAGAATGTATAAACCGCGAGTCCGAACGGCCCAGAGCCAGTCGGACCGGAGCCAGTCGAACGATGGCAACTCCAATAGGGAAGTTGAGTGAAAAAGGTAAACGACAAATTTTTGTTCCGATGTAAATAGTCAATTTGTAATGTAAATTTACTCCCATCAAAAATGCTTTCGTTAAAAATAAAAAATGTATGTTTACATTTATTCACAAATAATTGTCCAAGTTGCCTAAGAAATCAAGAAATATTAAAATCTTTAACCACTCGAGCGATTGGTGCTCAGGTTTTGATTTGGCTAATCGATTTAATTAATATTATTAATCAAAATATTAATATGGAAACATATAAACTGTTTACTGCGGTTTAAAGCTAATGAATCCACCAAGATTTTACCGTTTATTCCATATTAATTTGTAGGTTCGTTAAATGCGGTCCAATTTTGGACCGATATCAATCGTAGAAAAATAAAAGCGGTCCAAATTTTGACCTAAATCACTCCAGTGGTTAATGGCATATATTTTATAATTTAAAGCAAAAATAAATAAATTATTACCCATCCGTAGTTAACATTTGATTTACCTTTTGATTACAAAAATAATTTTTCTGTCTGGTTGGGTATTTTGACCTCAAATCAATTATGGCTGAAATTAGTATTTTTGATTTTACTTGTACCGAAAAATTATTATTCTTTCCGAACTTATTTCAAGATTTTCCCATCACTAGTAGTAGTGATTTCGTTCAGCAAGATTTTAACTAAATATATAGAAAATAAATTATAGGCATGACTGCCAACTGAAAATATGATCAATTAGGTACGTACATAAATAGTACCTATTTATAAAATATTTTTTATAACTTACTTCGTAATGTCGATTCTCAAATGCAAAAAGGATTCAATCCAGTCAATATGTCTGCCATTATTTAATTTAAAATCAAAACAAATTCTGAATCTAGCATTTAAAGACGCCCATCATCTATATCTTGCAATCAACGCATTGTTTTTCACCACGAAAAATCTGAAAATAAATAAATTAGTAATATAAATAATATATATGTATTAATGATAATAAATTTTACGAAATTGATCAAAATTAAAAATGATATAGGTAACTTTCTTACATATCTGTGGAAAATTTGTAACAATTATTTGTTTGCGCATTATTTCCAAAGTGCGGATTTTTCTGTCTGCAAAGATTTTTTTGTTAACATTTTTTCTGCAAATCATCGTGGTATATGGTCGTGAATTGGATCTATTATTGAAGACATTTTTTCTTTCAACCTCCAGTAAGTAATAGAGGAAAGTATGTCTGAAACAAAATTTTAAAAATAAATCAGTCATCACCTACATATACATGGGTTCTTACATAAATAATCACAAAGCTATTCATAAAACTCTGCCCTAGCTTAAATTTATTGATTCATCGACATTCATACATACTATCTGACCCTTCTTAAGTATTATTTAACCACTCGAGCAATAGGTGTTCGGTTTTCGATTTGGTCATCCGATGTAATTAATATCATTCCTCAAAATATTGATATGAAAACATATAAATTGCTTACTGCGGATGAAAGCCAATGAATCCATCTAGATTTTACAGTTTATCTCATATTTTTAGGTTTTGTAAATAAGGCCACGCTTTGTAAAATTGCCTTAATACATGGAGAAAAATGTTATTCTAAAATACGATCATTTTATTCGTAAAAACGGTTAAAAACAGGACTGAAGTTCTTACGAACAAATTAACAGGGTTTCAATGTTTATTGGCGGGAACATGTAAGGATAATTTATTGGTATAAGTAATTTCGTATGTACCAACAAATTATTCTTACATTATCCCGCCAATAAACATTGAAACACTGTTTATTTGTTCATAAGAACTTCAGTCCCGTTTTTACGAATAAAATGATCGTATTTTAGAATAACATTTTTCTCCGTGTATGCCAAAAATCGCTTAAGTGATTTAATCGTGTAAAGAGGATGATTCCAAGACAATGTTAACATTCAAGAAAATGATATCTAGCCAGCATCTAGCGGACAAGAAAATTTTAAAAGTTTTGTTTGAAGTTCAATAAAAAGATTTATATAAATGGGATAGCTACACTCGTAGCAAGGATGAAAGATGTTGACCACCAAATGTGCTTCTCGCAATAAGCCTGCTAGACGAAGGAATGCTTCGAAACCTAAACTTAGGTGGTTTTATGCTGTGGAGGCGATAAACAACATCCTCATATGAACTGGAGGAGAATTGGAGGAGTTTTCTAGAAGCGGAGAGGACTCTCCATCGTCTTTCGAGGACGTCCTCGACTGCTTCTCCCACCCATCGACACGTTAAATATACACGGAGAAAATGTTATTTGAAAAAACGATCATTTTAATAGAAAAAACTATCATTTTAATAGAAAAAACGATCATTTTCATAGTAAAAACGGTTAAAAACGGGACTGAAGTTTTTACGAACAAATTAACAGGGTTTCAATGTTTATTGGCGGGAACATGTAATAATAATTTGTTGGTATACGTAATTTCGTACGTATTTTACCGCCAATAAACATCGAATCACTGTTAATTTGTTCGTAAGAACTTCAGTCCCGTTTAAACCGTTCATTTTTCTCCGTAATAGTATTGAAGTCTGATCAAACATGCATGTTCACCATTGAGAATGAAAAATAAAAACACGATTTTATACTGCAAAATTTGAAGATTTGGTAGATATGAATGGATTAAACATGGTTTAAAATTAACTTTGTTCACAAAATATCTACAGCTCGTTAAAAATTACATTTATTCACCAAATACCTACAGCCGTTCAATTACTTTTATTCACAAAATACCTAAAGCCCATTAAAAAAAAAATTTATTCACAAAATACCTAAAGCCCATTCAAAAAATTTTTTATTCACAAAATACCTAAAGCCCATTCAAAATTTCTTTTATACACCAAATCCCTACAGCCCATTCAAAATTTCTTTTATTTACAAAATACCTACAGCAAGAAGACGGTTCAATGGATAGCTTCAATAAGATATTCTACAATATTGTAATTTTTTTAATGTTTGAATCAAAATGTTTCAAAATAAGACAGAGGAAAACAAAAATTATTAAAATTAAAGAACTAATTTTATGATGTTTTTAACCGTTTTGGGATTGGTTGGACAAAATACTATTTTTTCAGGCTCTACGAAAAAAATTCGTACAATTGAATTTTACTTACATGATGTTTTAGATATTTCATCAATCTGCTCCCCTTCGAAGTATTTTGAAAATTGGCCATTTGATATTTCAAAAAAATTATAACCTTGTAACTTTAGAATACATGGAAACCCACTGCATTCTCGGCGAGGTGATCTTTAATAATGGTTGGCTTGTGGTTTGGAAATAATGATACCTACTGTGTTAAAATATGACGACAACACTATGCAAAATAAATTAACGAATCACACAAAAATGTCAACAATTATACTTTAATATGAACTGTCAACAATACTTTATTTGAATACCTTCCTAATTGTAAATAGATAGTCACAAAGTTTTAGGAATTTTATTTCACTTAAAATATATTTTTTTAATTGTGAAATATTAGGCTTTGAAAATGACTAGGGTAATGGTGTAAAATCATTTCGCTATTGGTATTTTTAGTTTCTTGTCTACCACGCCCTGAAAAAACATGTTATTTTAATACTCGTTGCGTACTTGCCAATTAGTTATTGTTCAATTTACATTTTAAAATTAAAAATATATTATCAAAAAACGATAATTAATCATTATTAAAAGCAAAAATTATTTTCCTGAAATACTCATCCACATAGAAAAAATCTCACGAGAAAAGATACATGACGCCGACGGGACTCGAACCCGTGACCTTCTGATTTCCGGTCAAATGCTCTAATACACTGGCTTATCTAAATAATTCAACATATACTAGTGTTTTTTCAACAATTACTGCTTATTAAAAAAATTTCATGTGTCTTTTCTCGGGAGATTTTTTCAATGTGGATGAGTGTTTCAGATTAATAATTATTACTTATAATAATGGTTAGGTACTTCTTTATGCTACGCACAAAAATTCTTGTCTTAAACATTAGCTTATCAATTTAAAAAATAATAATAATTGTTAATTAATCACTTTACTAAGAATTATTTCAACTAATGAGACCTTTACTTTACGGAAATAGCTTCATCTTAAGGCCTGGCATTCCGATTTTCTACCTAATCAGAGGGGTGCGGGTTCGAGTCCCGTCGGCGACATGTATCTTTTCTCGGGAGATTTTTTCAATATGGATGAGTGTTTCAGGCTAATGATTATTGCTTATAATAACTATTTATAACATTTGTCCCTTGAACATTTTAAGTTATTTCCGAAATACGTACATGTTATTTTGAAGATAAACTCTGGATACTGTCGAGCCGAAACGGTAATCACATAAAATTCCCACGATAGAAAAAAATGTCAAAGTAGATATGCTCCGAAAATTAAAAAAAATACATACGGTTCTGTCATTTTACACATCATAATTTTGAAAAATTTCACAGTGTTTCTTTAAATGCTACTCAAGGTATTGTCGAGAGATTTTTGCTCTATTTTAAGCAAGTCGTGTTTTACTAAACACTTTTACATTTTTTGCTTAAATATTATCGTTATTAATATTAGCGCGCTCCCTCTAACATATTATTATCGTATATCTCCTTCTTCTTCTTTTTGAGCCGTTAGTACCGGGCTTAAACACCTATCATAATGTTTCATTGAAATAATGAAAGAAAACCTCCTCCTCTAAAATTTCCGAATGGTCGTTTGGTCAATTAAGAACTAAGGCGACGAATAAGCATAAGGCAGAACGCCAGCATGGTGATTAATTTGTATGCTAGCATATTACCTAACCTAACCTCTAGTTATTGTAGAGCTTTATATTTTTTTTGGCATTTCTTTCTTACATTCTTTTTTAATGTAATGCAAGCTACCGAATCCAGTCCCCGCGCATCGCTACTTGCATGATAATAATGAACATCTTGGCTGCCTTTACACACGTAAGTTTTTTCCGGTAAGTCGCCCACGTGAGCGACTTCTGGCCAATGAGCACATTGGTTTTTGCTTACGTAAGCGACTTACGGGGAAACAACTTACGTGTGTAATGGCAGCAGGCCAGATATTAGTACGCAACCTCTCTTTAACTATTCCGGAATTTTTCACAGGTCTGTGCCAGTATTATATTTTAATAGAGGAACCTAAATAAATATGATCAATCACTTCAGAGTGTCCAATATCTTAAAACAAATAGCATAAACATCTCCACAAAGACGATTGGACCACGGGAAGCCAGAAAATTCTTCATGGCGACTGTAGATGTAAATATTTAATCAATAATAATAAATTTGAAAAATATGACAGATTATGCCCTAAAATGATAAAAATGTGGTTAATTAACGAAAACTCCATGTATCTTTAAATATGTTGAATTGATTATCTTAATGTAGCTGCCTATATATTTTATTATTAGGCATGTTCATTGAAATATCTTATAGATGTAATTCAAATAATCTAATATTATTATGTGATCTATCCTAATGTGTCCTTAAAACTATATAATATGTATTAACAAATATTTCCTTATGTATAATATTAAGAGTGATAAATTGTAGAACCTACAGACAAGCTGCCATGTGACAGCTTTGTGGGACTACCCTTATTTTGTACAAATGTATTTTTGATTAATAAAAAAATAAAAAATAAAAAAAATCAAAACAATATATGCGACTTTCAAACGAAAATTAAACAGAAAAATCAGAAAAAGATTCGGTAGCATCTGAGAATCAGTGGCGGTTCGTGGTCTTTTTAACGGGGGTTCAGAAATTCAAAAGAAGATATATTGTCTAATCAAAATTTACTCTTATCACACAAATTAAATAAAGTTATTGGAGGGGTGCCTAAATAAGTACTATTGTTTTTAAATAACTTGATACTCCTCGACACAATTATTAAACAACCAAAATGGTTTTAGAGGATTTAAATTGTTTAATGGTTTTTACAACACTCAATGTACGTTGCTAATTATTATTGTTTTTTTCAATAAGAAAAATTGCTTGGAATGTAGAATATAATATAATTGATATTTTAAAACATAAAAAAACAAGAAACACAAATAAGGTGGCCACGAAATAAAATTAGCTTTTTTCACTTACACAAAAAATCTATTATACATGTATACAAAAAATAATTATATTTAATTTCCAAACTTTTTTCATAAGCATTAGCGTATTTTTTATATAACACTGTATTCCGTCATTGTGTGAAAAAATTAGGACAGAATATTCGTGACAACCGATAAACGCAACCACTTTCAATTTAAAAGCCGAAACAATACTAGGAAAGCTCAACACAAAATTGCATAACTAGCGACGTTGTTTGCCGAAACGTTAGTAAATGTACTCGTAAATAAGGGATATAACGACTTATCTATATAAAAAAATACGAAAACAGAAGTCAAAATCGGTCCACTTCAATAGTAAATTTACAAATGCCATTAGTAAACGGTGGAGATATGCAGAAACAAAAAAATAAAAAATGCACAAAAATGATTACAAAGTTAAATACCATAATACATAACATTTAACTTGCATCCGTCGTGCAAAAGTCGACCGTCAGCCGGTCATCCTGCGACAATCTCGGGCTTCGTTTCGGCGAGACTCGTCAAAGTTCGAACATCTTGACTCGTGAGCAGCGCACCAAGCTGGGTAGTTTTGTCCATTCTACCGCCACAGCGATTCGTATCGGCTATGATTTTTTCGTATGGACAAATGTGTGCGGATCGCAACGCGCACAAAATGGGAATAGATAGGTACCGTATTTTTCGGTGGTGCGAGTTTTAAAGACGGAATTTTAATGTCGAGCTATATGTGATGCGCTTATATAACTATACAACAAGATTGTTATATTTTATCATCTTTTTAATGGGGGTTCACCGCACAACCGCACTTTAGAGAAAACCGCTACTGCTGAGAATTGAACCCAGGACTTCAGCCTTGCCGGGGTTTCCTCTACCACTAAGCTAATTCGACCCTATCTTTATCTGTTTCAAATTTTCGTTTGGGATGAAGCCATGCGAAATAATGCAAAATCATATAAAATCATGTGTTTTTGGTTTGAAAATTTGATCGCTTAGAAATATTATAAATGCTTCAATTAAATACTGCGAGTAGAACACATCTTGGCCTTGAAAATAATCGAGTATTTCTTTAGTAAGTCTTTTTATAAGACTGGAAAAAATAAAATATCAGTCTATAAAAAAAATACTTTTGTGTGCAAAATCTTCTACTAATTAACCACTTCTCGGGATAATTTTTTATTGTATAATGTGGCAAATTATGTTCTTTAGAAAACAATCGGAAAGTATTGTAATATTTATGCCAGAATTTCACAAAATAAAACAAAACACTGCAATTTCGCGATGTTTTTCGGCATGAAACAAAATGGGCGGCTTTCAACATATTGAGAATTGAGAATAAAACTTTATGCCGTTCGCACAAAGACTTTCAGTACTTTGTATCAGTTACCGCCCAATTTCGGTGGCGGGTGGACATCTCTGGACTTTACGCCGCTTAGTTCCGCGAAATCCATTTTAAATTTCATTGTTATTATATTAAACAATGCGTAAGTATTTTTAAATCCCTCCCAAAAAGTGGTGGGGATTCCGATTACGATTTTTTAAAGGACTAGGGGATCATTTAAGGTAGATACATACTGGGTCGACGTACGTACGCATCTCTACGCCTAACAATATCTGGGCTTCTTAGCAACCATACATTTTCTATGAAAATATATGTTTTAGAATCACATTGGCCACACACATCGTAACATACGATGCGTATGGTCATTTTCGAAAATGTATTTATTCTATTAAGCATTATTAGGCGTAGCGATGCGTACTTACGTCGACCCGGTATGTTTCTACCTTTAATGATTTAATATTTTGTTAAATTTTCGGCTCAAGATAGCCACAAAATCTAATTTTGAAAAATTTAGACAGGTATTTTATTTTGCATTAAATTCACAAAACTTTATTGTCTTCCAAATAGACTCACACTTTATGTCGGTAAAATAAATAATATTTATTGTAAGAATTATTGTTTTTACTTACTCTGGTTAAATATTATTGGAGTGGTATATTTATGTTTATTGGCACCTAACTAGAAACAATGACATCAAATAGGCCATTCAATTTGGTTACATTTCAACTAAAATTTGAGTTAGTATAAAATCCTATGCCAAAAATCTATTGCATCCAATTAGAGCATGGATTTAAACAGATAAACATCTCATATTTTTTATCTGTAGGGTAAACATGTGTAAACATGTAAAGCTCAATTTTGGAAAATTGTGGACACTTGATAATTACTTCAATTAACCATCAAACCATTATTTCAGAGTGGAAGATACCCTCAGTTTAGCCCTGGTGTAAGACCACCGTTCAGATTTGAAACATTGCTTGAATTGCCTTTTGCCATGTTTGGTGACCAGATCTAAATAGTTAGGTACCCATCTCCTTCCCCTTCTCGCTATGATACCGTAGTCCCACTGGCTCCGCACAGATGGCACTCTCGTGCGTGGAATTCCTTTATTGGGCCTGCAGGAAGGAACCAAGAGGAGGAACCGTGGAGAGAAGAGCTGAGGCTTCCTCCATGAACTCTTCCCTTGTGGGATCTTCGGGGAAGCAAGGGGAGTGGACTCTTCCGTCGTGGGGCCTTCAGAGAACCAAGAAGGAGTGAAGTAGAGAGGTGACATCCTGTTTCCTCGTGAGGCCTTCAGGGAACCAAGGAGGATTGGAGAGGAGAGATGAGGCTCTCTTCCCTAGTGGGGCATTCAGGGAATCAAGGTGGAGTGGACTCTTCCCTTGTGAGACCTTCAGGGGACCAAGTAGGAGTGGAGAGGAGAGATGAGGCCCTCTTCCCTCGTGGGGCATTCAGGGAACCAAGATGGAGTGGACTCTTCCCTTGTTGGGCCTTCAGGGAACCAAGGGGGAATGTAGTACCCTTCTGTTGTGGTGTTTATAATGAAATAAGGAGTGGAAAGGAGAGATGATGCTCTCTTCCCTCATGGGGCATTCAGGGAAACAAGGTGGAGTGGACTCTTCCCTTGTGGTGCCTTCAGGGAACCAAGGAGTAGTGAAACTGAAAGATGAGGCACTCTTTTCTCGTGGGGCCTTCAGGGAACCAAAGGAAAGTGGTGAGGAGAGATGAGACCTGTGAAGACACTGAGATTGGGAATGACAACCCCGATGAACTTTATAAAAGGGACTGGGTTACTGTTAAGGGAATGAGGTAAAATAGAAGATAGCACAATGGGCCTATGGCCTAAGTGCTCACGGGAACTATAAGTAAACCGTCTCCGCTCTTAAAAAAGAAAAAAACTGAAAATTAAAAAAGAAAGACCGCATTTCAATTAAATATTTTTTAATAAATAAATTTAAAATCATAGACAATAATTATTTTCATAATATTCCACTACAAACATAATAGACTTAAACACTAATGGTAGCTGATTTAAGTATTATTAGAAATAGATATGAAATTAAAAAAATTTTAACAATAATATTTTGCATTGAAAATAGTAATGTCAACAAGATCAAATAAAATTTATAAATACCAACTAATTTCATATTCCTAGAGATCACAACAATATAACTATATGTATACAGGGTGTCCAGGGTAAAGTGCATTAACTTCGGGAGGTGATTCTACACGATGGTAGGAGTAAAAAAAATAACTTTTATCGAAATTCCAACTTTTTTCCCCATACAAAAATACGTACCTATTAAAAATCCTTAGTGTAAAGTACAAACTTACTTAGGTGAGCGTGCCGGGCGCGATAGTAGCGACGTTGGATGGTTGTGATTGCCCGTATCGTAACAGCGGAAAATAATAGTGCTCACTACACACGCTGTACTAATTTTATCTTTTTACCAAAAAAGTACCTTTAAGTTGGAATTTCGATAATAGTTATTGGTCTTTTTGTGATAATAGTTATTGTACTTACACCTTCATGTAGAATCAATCACCTCCCAAAGTTAATGCACTTTACCCCCGGACACCCTGTATAAGCAGTAAATTTAACCACATTGGTCTAACCACTTATCAAAAACATCTTTTATTTGTGTGAATTTTTATTTTGTCTGTGTACAGGCATCGCAATCAGAAATGATACAGACTTCGATGCATTGCTTGCGTACAGCATGTTTAAAACATGTTATTCAATAAAGTAAATTACAGCAAAATTGAGAAAAAATCATTTTTAATAATACATACAAGTAAAAACTTCTTGATTATTCAAATACAAATAAAGTACAATACTCTCTCTCCGTCAATAATTCGATACCCACTAATCTGCCGGCCTGAAATCCAAAAGTGTCCAAATAGTGAAAGTGGAGGATTATAGTGCATACATACAAAATATGCTAAAAATTAAAACAGATACATATATGTAAACAGATACTGTTATTATATTTTTTCGAAAAATTTCCATTTTTTGATTTAGTTAAGGTTCATGTTTACGCAAGCGAGAAGACTTCACCATTTTGTAAGCTTGTTCAAACAAAAAATGTGACAGAATAAAAAGAGAATGAAACACATGTGACAGTTGCTAGAATACTTCGAGAACTATTTGAAAATGAAATTTCCTAAAACAACAATATAAAATGTAAGCAATGAACCTTCAACAGTAGCAAAACTTCCAAACAGGACTCCATTGATATGCTCGGTGTAACTCTAAGTGGCTAGCTTAGGTATGGGGGC
The DNA here is from genome assembly GCA_951813805.1 of Limnephilus auricula. Classification (NCBI taxonomy): domain Eukaryota; kingdom Metazoa; phylum Arthropoda; class Insecta; order Trichoptera; family Limnephilidae; genus Limnephilus; species Limnephilus auricula. The sequence continues at coordinate 3,936,279 of OX638409.1, read as the reverse complement.
TCCATCCAAGCCAGAGTTAAGCTAGCCTCTCAGAAACTGGGCATACTCTACAGGGCCTGCAGATACTTTAATAGTATACAACTGCTAACCCGGTATAAATCGCTAGTGTGCCCCACGGTTGAATTTGGCAATCTTTAGAGAACAGGTGAGATTGCTACACTTGTTCTATTTCATGGGAAAATGCTCTGAGGAACTAGCGTCATTGATCCTAGCAGGACTGTTGCAGTCGGGAAACACGCCAAACGCGTACCCAACATATTTGTCACATGAGAACGGGTAGCTTCTACGACTCGTTCTTGAGTTCAACAGCTCAGATGTGGAACGATTTGCCGGCCTCTGTGTTTCCTTATTCCTACAACATGAGTCTCTTCAAGACCCATGTTCACTCCTTCCTTTCCTCAAAAGGACCCTCCACACAGCATCTTCAAAGATGCCATAAGCACCGAGGGAAATTATTTTCTTCAGGGCTTCTTATGTGGAATTAATGAAAAAAAAAAAAAAAAGAAGATCCCTGGTGACTATTGTCAGCGAGAGTAAGTGAGACAGCGGTATAGTAACTGAGCGTGTAAGAGTAAGATTAATGGAATAAAGTATAATATATTATTAATAATCATTTTAAAAAATTAATATAATATGGATGGGGGTTAGCTATCATCCAGAAACAACTCAGCAGAACTGCACTAGTACCAGTCTTGTATCTTTCAAAGCAATATCAGTGTCTCCCTCTACAGTAGTACCTTCCATCAATGTTTACCTGAATTATCAGTTGGAGATTTTTGTATTTGACACTCCTCGTAATCAGTGGCGGCCAGCTCTAAAGAGCGCTAGTGCGACGCACTCCCAGAATTTCTGCCAATCCAAAAATTCCCTAGCGCCGAATAATATATTTCCGACACGCCTCGTCACAAATCACAATACACACTTCGCTAATGCATATATTGCATACATAATATGTCCATATAACTGTGTGGGTATCGAAGCAGATCGTTGTGTGCCTATATTCCGAGCGCTGGATCGTTTTTAAAATCGCTCTAAAGAGTCCCTTCATAATTATCTAATAAGTTCAAACCGTGGGTAGGTATAATATGGGTAATATCCTTAACAAATCTTACGTGTACGAGATCGGCGATCTGAAAATTTCCACCACATCAAAAGGAACGGTTTGTTCACCAGCAGATTAAAATGAGACGCGTTTGTGTAATATTATTTTCGATATTGTGTATTTAATTTAACATCTACTCTTTCATTTAATGTTCTGCTTAGCATAATTAACACAAACAATGTAGGCATGTTGTGACTGGTCACAGGTCCAATACGCTATTGTGATCCGTTTCTTGGATGAGTAAGGAAGATTTAAAAATGCGCTGAACTTTGAAAAACGGTTAGAAATTAAACATTGTGATCAATATCTATTTTACAACTCTTTTATAGTAAGTAATAAATTATCGGATGCTTTTTCGTGTGTTAAATTGTTAAAAATCGTGGGTATCATTCCTATGACGCCGAGGAAAGTTGTTTCGGTGATTTTCAACTTTAAAAATAATTTAATTATTCTTGAGAAACACAATTAGCCAAGATAGACTCAATGCATTGTCAGTGCTAAGCATTAAATAATGCCTAAATCTATACCGGATTTTAACTCCAGGCTCATTGATGTCTTTGCCACTCAGAGACAACGGAGAATGGACCTAATATACTATAGGTGGGATATTTTCATAATTAAATTTATTTCAAATGAGAAAGGAGTGTAAGGAGAATATATGACGCAAGGTTGAATGATATAAGAACATAGTAGAGAACATCCGAGGCAGACATCAGACACTTGAGTCGGGCCATGTCAAGAGTCAGAAAAATAGAAGAGTATGTATGAGACGATGTATGAATGTGAATGAGGCAAAGAGTGTGTGCCAAGACCGAGTTGTTTAGCGGTCCGTTCTCTCTGCCCATGGTTACTTGGTTTAAATTTATTTTAATTAGAGTAGGTATATGTACAAGATTTTTAGCGCACCACCGATTTTTGTGAGCACCAGCCGCCACTGCTCGTAATACGATAACGATATATTAGAGTTTTATTCTTTTAATCTCTTGTAAAAGTTCACAATTTTTGGCAAATCCACTTCTAAATCAGTAACCCTACACAGTGAAACCCTCTTAAGAAGTTTTCCAAGGGACTGGAAATAAAAAACTTCTTAATAACTCAGGTCCGGGGCATACGTCATTCCTATGTCTACCTACATTAAATTGCAAAAACTAGCTTATGTGCCCAAGCGGTTAAGTGAGAAAACTTTATAAGTGGGATAAATTGGGCCATTCAGTCTTCACTTCTAGCTTGTCGTAAGCCCGCCGGCAGGAGCGACAGAAATTTTTGCTTTTTTTTAATTTGCGATTTTAAGACATATGTATAAAGAAACTGAAAGAAGGACAAGGTCAGAATTGCTTGCGCCAATATCTTTCTTGAAGTAACAGTTGATTTGATTAATCTAGCTACTCTGAATAATTTTTAAAGTAATTATCTATGACATTCGGGAGTCATGCTTTTTCCCGCCTTACCAGCTGTCAACTTTTTTTTAAGAAGTATCAATGTCATCGAAAACACCTTTGAATTGTTGGTTTTCATGTAGGGTGAATATTCAGGCTTGTGTAGAAACAATAACATCAGTTCATATTTGTACAAATATATATATATTTTTTTTTTATATTTGGTCTACCGAATGGGATAATGTTTATTTTTGCAAATTTTTTGCTATTCTGAGAAAACTTGTAACAATATTATCATATGTGAATAATAAGATACATTATCTGATAAACATAAAATAATCGCAAAAAACAATTCTTTTGTTTTTATATGGCTATTTGACCAAAAGTCTTCAAGGTAATTTCCGCGCCATTTTTTTTCGAAATATCATCCGACATTCAACAGATTGAGGGAACTTCTTAAGAGGGTTTCACTATATATACAGAGCAATTTAGGATGTAGCCATTTATCCACATTTCAAAAGCTTCTTTATATCTTATATTCTTAGAAAAAAGCATATTTGCAACTTTAAAAATATAATGCATAAGTGTCAAAAAACAAAGCAATTAAAAAATGATTCTAAAGTGATTGATGACTTATATCAAAATTTCTACATACAGGGTGGGGGGAAAACGTTTATAACTCATTTAAAATTACTACAAGTTTCAATTTAAAAAAAAAAAAACAATTATTTCCACAATCTTTTTAAGAATTAGAATGCTAAAGTTACTCCAAGCAGGTGAGTAATTCGCTCAAAGCATCGTTATTAATACATACGGCTCTTAATTTATCAATTTGAGCTTTAGTAAAACCGGAATGTACCGCACCCAAGCACAAAATCCTCCGATTTTCAAAACTCAATTTAGGAGCTATTCTCTCTAAGTCCATATCAAGCTCCGCTACATTTGACAAAGTGTCATTTTTACCAACTGACATTCTATCATTTTTATCAACCATTCTGATATTTTTATCAACCATTCTGTTATTTTTATCAACCGACATTCTTGTATTTTTATCATTTGAATCTATATATGACCGCCGATTCTGTTGTTTATCAGTTTGCGCGGATCGGTTGGCAGAGTAGAAGCTGGACCTGAGGGTGTGGAAGGCGGCCGGAGCCAGGAGTCGGATGCTGGGGTTGTCGGAAGAGCTGATGATGAGGCACATGAGTATGTGAGGAGTCAGCTGGGAGGGGACCCGGCCCTGTAGAACGTGTTCGAGGACATCAAATAGCCAACCGCTGAGAATTGGGAGGAGTTGTTGCTCTATTGACATTTCAAAGACCTAGAAAAATGATAAAAGCTTAGTATTATGGTTGAACAGTGAGTTTAGTGTAAAAAATAGAAGACAAATAAAATACATTTAAATAACTTTAGTCCACCTGAGCACAGGACCCCTTCCCTAGCGAGAAGGACTAAGAAATACTATTACAATACTTAAATTCAGCATAATATTTTATAGGTACAATGTTTTATACAGTTTTTTTGCATTTCTTGGGCATTAACTATGTAACAATTTCTAGACATTTTGTTTTGAAGAGTTTTACTTTCCATGTACATTTGTTACTTAAATTTTAATTTTTCTGCTACCAGTTTCGACACATCCTTTTCATTTACTGGCAAACATAAAATTTATATAAGTACAGAAATTATTAGATTTTATTAGACGGAGGTGGTGGGAGGGCTGATTTTGGGGGAAGGGGAGAATGGCGGGAGGAGTCAACATAACATGGAAACATTTTCAATAAGGGTAATTTACAGGATGCTATTAATTTATTAGCTACAATAATTTTTTATTTAATTTTTTTGTTCATTTCTAAGGTTTCTAAAGGGCACAAATTAAAGTATGTAAGTATTTACATTTGAATGTTCAAACATAGTTTTTTTTTTAAGTTTGGTTGAAGCTATATCTATATGTATGCAAACATTTCAAAAATAGGTTGATTAGCTGTTCTATTGAGTATTTTTTCACTCTGCACTATCCAACATTACTTACATCAAATACCATCTGCCCCATCATTTCAGCCAGGTACGGGGTCACATGGAGGTCGTATCTCGTCCGGCTGTCCGCTCCGTCCATACAACAAGAGTCGGCCCAACTGAAATACAATTACATTATAATATTAAAACAAGAGTCGGCCCAACTGAAATACAATTACATTATAATTTTAAATAAGGAGCTGGAACAGCGTGGAGGTTCATTGCCTCTGCCTATCTACTGTTAAATTAATGTAAAAAAATCCACATCCATTAGTGGATCAACCGATTCAACGAAGAGTACACGGCAGCGGGAATGAAGAACAGAGGGGATAGTTATAGGAAGGGACCAAGCTCAGTGCCACATACTAGCTAATGGGACTCAGCTGAAACTGGTGGACAGGTTCAAATACCTTGGGGTCCAATTCTCCAGCGATAGTCGGCAAGACGGAGAAATTGATCGAAGAATAAGTGCGGCAAGCAGTGTGATGTGTCCTCTCTACAGCTCAGTGATAGAAAAGCCGAGCTCAGAATCAAGACAAAGATGGCAGTGTTTAAAACGCTAAAATGTTTTATGTAATGTTTGGAACGGGGTACCCCAGTAAGGACACATTATCTTATAAATAAAAATTGTTACATTTAATTAAATAATTAAGTAATTAAATAATTAAAGATTGCAATCCATTTGTTAAGATAGGAGAATTATATTAGGAGCAAACGGACCGCGCGTTCCTGCACAGAGTCGAGGGTTTTTTTCAGCTATTTTGGGGCTCCAAACCAGAGGTGGCTGCCAAAAACAGTGAGGCGCACTTGCAATTTGTACAGGGTGAGCAGTTGTGTACTATTAATGTATCTGCTGGCCCTGATCATTACGCCCAGTTTCTGAGAGACTAGCTTAACTCTGACTTCGATGGAGCCCCCATACCTGAGCTGGTCACTTAGAGTTATACCGAGCATATCAATGGAGGGCCTGTTTGGAGGATTGCTTCCGTTAAAGGAACATACACAAATAAAAAATTATTACCTGCAACAGTCTAAAAATTTCAGCGTTACGCTATTGACGACTGCATGGGGCATCAGAAAGTTTTTGATGAAGATTCCCAGTGCGCGTAGAATGTGCGGAGATTGCGTGAAGCAGGAAGCAGACGTCAGGGCCGTTTTCTGAAGGCACGTTATAAGTTGCGCGTAGCGAAGTAACTGGTCCGGTTCCAAAATCTCAACCACCTCGCTTTTTGGAATGTCGTCTGCAAACAATTTAAAAATTTTTTTAGTTTTTAATTTTTATTAAGAAGGTCATAATTGTATCACCATATTATGTAAAAGTATTTTTTATCTTTTATTGTTTCTTTTTAAGAATATTTTTGATTAATTTTCTTTGAATATTTATGGACAATGGAGAAGGTAATGAGAAAGGTTGCATTGTGGGTTATTTAACTTGTTGCATAAAGCCAGCATACAAAAAATATATTTTAAAAATAAATTTTCAATACAACGTAAAATATTTGATAGTTCCCATATTTCTTACGAATTCAATTTTTATAACATTTCTTTTGCAAAAATTACATCAAAATAATGTAGATAAAACGAACTTCCTAATAATCACTCAAATCTATGCTTTCCACAACGGATTTATATAAAAAAACAATGAATAAATATAGACTTTGAATATGACAGCTTTCATATTATCAAGCAGCAGCCATTTTGTCCGCCATCTTTGGTGCCCGGCGCGTCATTGGCAATTAATTTGAATTTTTCGGAGGGGCTAAATGCTATCCAGTATTTTGTTATGTCAAGAACGAGAATGGCCCAAGCGATTTTGACCTTGTTCTTCAAACAATTTCTTTATACATAAGGGGCAAAATCGTTTCAAAAATCCGCACCCGCCGGGGGGACTGCGGCCTGCGAGAGGTTAACTACTAAAAAGAAGGTAAAATATTTATTTACCAGAATAGACAAGAAGCATTAAAAACGGCCACAACTTTTGACAGAGATAGGCGTCAGTTTTGATCTTTTCAAACAGGGTGTATTTCTGGTCTTTGGAAAGGCTGGTCCCAGAATTGATAGCGTTACACACTCCCTGCAAAAATAAAATATATTAATATTATAATGAATCGAGCACTTTTTGCCACATTATGGCACTATTTCCAAAACCATGGATTGCTTTGTTGCCAAAATATGGCAAAAGCCACTATAATGATATATTGTACATTCAAAATATAACAAAATAAATATTCTCTAGATTCTTTGCAATATTTTAAGGTTAAAGATTTAATAATATTTTTTTATAAATCTACAAATATGTGATATAGACAAAAGATGGATGAATTCATTGGCTATATAGAACTATAATCAGTTTGTATGTCTCCATATTCAAATTCGGAGGTATGATTTTTTTAATGTGGGCGGAAAAAATTCCTTTAGCAATCCGAGAAAAAAGTTTTAAATCGCCATGTCGCCCCAGTGGTTATGTAATGTAAGTATAATATAGTGTACATGCTGTGACATAATATTATGTAACAACAACAAAAAACGTCAACGTAACTTGTCATTATTTATATTCAAAAATGTGTTGATGAATTTATATATTTTTTTTATATGAATACCATACAAGATCTCAACTGCTTCCGTCCGCAGCCAGTGAGGCATCCCAAATGGGGGTATATTGTGAGGCTGAAGGTAGTAGGAAAGGGAAGGAGATAGGAAAAAGGAAGGTGGAAAAGTACCTGGCTATTCAGATCTGGTCACCAAACACGACTAAAGCCATTTCAAGCAACGTTTCAATTCTGAATGGTGGTCTTACAGAGTATCTTACACTTTGGAACTCTGCAAATATACTTCGTATTATTTTTAAATAATTAATTGTGAAATAACACAAATTAATTAAATAAAATTTATTTGCGCATGACGGATTGACCTCAAGAATCTTACCCCTCGACCATGGAGGCCGTGAGGTGTATTACTTGTAGGTATGATACCTAAAACAGAATACTTTTCTTAGAATAATGAAATATTTTATCTTACACAATTAACAGACTAATTTTTCTAATAATTTTCAAATTTCAAGGTTCAAGTTCTGTTATTATTCATTATGGGCCAGTTGTTTCACAAAACTAAAATAATAACAGTACTTGAATAGAACTTTCACAAAACTTGTATATAAACTTTTGAATTTGATGTATTGTTAAAATTCTGTATATAAATCAACTAAGAACGGGTTGATTCGCAGAATTTGAACAATTCGTCAAATTTAAATGTTCATATTCAAGTTCTGTGAAAGTCTATTCAAGTTGTACTGCGAAAAAACCTACACATGAAGAAATAATAACAACACATTAATAGAACTTACACAGCACTTGAATTTTAAACTTTAAATTATTCAACTCAAATTTGAAAAATTCATAAAATTTCAATGTTAATATTCAGTTTCTATGAAAGTTCTCATATTATCCAAGTACTGTGAAACAACCAATGTCCCACAATGAAATAATAACAGAACTTGAATAGTTTGATGAGTTGTTCAAGTTCTGTGAAAGCTCTACTAAAGTTATGTTATTATTTCAGTTTTGTGAAACAACTGGCCGATAACAGAACTTGAATAGAACATTTACAGAACTTGAAAATTAACTTTTAATTTTGATGAATTGTTCTAATTCTGTGAAACAACATGCCTTAGTCTCACAGTCATTTTATTACTGAGAATGTAAGAATGTCTTACCTTGAGGACCAATTCAAAGCAAATGTCTTCGGTATTTTCCACTAGAAATTTAACAGCCGTCTCCAACTGTATTATCCCCAAGTCCACCAGGATAAACAGAATGTTCCACCAGAGAGACTGCTCGTAGGGAGATCGTCTAGAAAATAAAATAAATACTAAAATTATAGGTTATTCGTAATCCAGGAATGCTTGTCTCTCTTTTTGACTCTAGGTAAAAAAAAAGCATATAATGTCGTGTATCGTATACTTTCAACCCCTCAGGCTACTATGTTCGCTTTTCGGAACATCTCATTTTTTAAATATTTTTTTATATGAATACCACACAAGATTCCCAACTGCTCCCTTCTGGAGCCAGTGAGACTATGGCATCCCCAAATGGGGTATGTTGTGAGGCTTAAGGTAGTGGGGTGGGGAAGGAGATGGGGAAGAGGAAGGAGGGGAATTACCTGGCTATTCAGATCTAGTCACCAAACATGGTTAAAGCCATTTTCAAGTAACATTTCAATTCTGAATGGTGGTCTTACACCAGGGCAATACTGAGATTATCTTTCACTCTGGAACACAGCAAATTTACTATATATTCTTTTTAATCAATTAATTGCAAAATAACACAAATTATTAAAATAAAATTTATTTGCGCACGCCGGGTTTGAACCCGCGACCTTCGGATTGGGAGTTGAGAGCCTTGCCTCTCGAAGGTCTCATAGAAATCGTTGTGTCTCCCTTACTATATAGTTAGAAATATGATCTAAATGGTGTTAGATTAAAAAAAACCCACATTTTAAAGGAAAATTTAAAAATATGCCACTAAATAATTAAAATATAGGTACACTTTTATGAAATCAAAATTTTCGGCGCAATTTGAAATTTGTTTTTATTAATTAATTATATATGAAACGAAAAAAAAGTGAGCTGACGATATTGTAGGTATATAATACTTTTATTTTTCTTCATTTTCAGTAATTTTAGTTAGAAAAAACTTATATCATAAATTTTTTATTTTCAAAAATTTTAATGTTTATTTCAAATTATAAACTTTGAAAGTGTATTTCATGCCTTAAAAAAACATTTTTTTTAATTACTTTTAATGAGTTTTTAAAGGGGTGATGAAATGCCATTTTTTTGAGTTGTCATGAAACCGGGTTAAGGCTATCATCTGGGAAATGCAGCCCGTAACAACCCGGTGGATCTGCACTTGTACCAGTCACAATTTCAAAATTTGATCAAACGCTGACGGGCCGAGACTTAACAAATGCATTTTGATAATTGTTATGCTCGCGGTTGATAGATTAACGCAGCTTAAAATTTGACCAAGGGCCAACAAATATCATTGAATGTATTGTGATGACCTTTATGCTCATCATCTTATCAAGCTTAATTTAGAATTTGAACAAAAGCTGACGGGCCGAGCATCAGTACGAATTTAGCAAACCTGGAATAGGTGGTGTCCACGACCCGAGAGAGGCAGTTGGACTTGAGGGAGCGCAGCGCGCTGCCCAGCTCCGTGAAGTTGCTCCAGTAGTTCTTGTAGTGTAGATCCCGCATGATTCTTAAGTGTACGAGAATAGCGTGCAGCTTGGTGGTCGGGCCCGGTATAAACTGGTTGATATCCACCTGAAAAAGAAAAACATCTAAGTAATATATCCTCGCTGGAAAGCAATTCTACTGTAGCAGGACAATATTGTCCTGTTAAAGAAGATTTGTCCACGAATTTGAACTCGACATTATGATGAATCCTATAAGGATATAGAAATTTATATGTGGTCAGAAAGACATTCCTTACTTTTATTCCTAAATCCCTTACTTCACTACATATTTTTAATTCTATGCAAATTTGATTTTGTACAGAAATATTCGTACAATTATGGTACATTTTTCCAGGTCAAGGAACAGTTGGTTATTCGCACAATAGCCTATTAACATACTCTTGTAATTCTAGGCTGTCATTAACATAAGTGACTTTTTTGTAAATGTTAGAGTCATCAGCAAAATGTTGGTATTTAGAGTTTTTAAAACATGTGCCTATATCATTGATGTAGAAAATAAACAAGAGAGGTCCAAGGTGTGATCCTTGTGTAATTCCTGTATAATGAATGATGGTATATTATAGAAACGTGAGGAGAATCCCTTAGCTCTAAGGACTTTTGTTTGTGATGTATGATTTGATCCATTTTAGATAGTCCCGTTAATCCCGATTTTTAACAGATTCAATGTTAATTTGTATTATCAAAGGCTTTTGAAAAATCCATTAGATATATGTAGTCTATTTGATTTTTACTACCCATTGAATTTAACATAAAATCTGTATATGAAAATAATTCCTCTCTGGGCCTATGTCATCGTTGGGGATATTGTGTGGAGATTGTGAATTTTTAAGAAAAGAAGGTGAGGGAAGGAAAATGGTATGAGGAGTGGGTAGGAATCTGGGGGTCAGTGTTTCCAGGAGTAACGACATATGAATCCATCCCTCCCGCTGCGGTGCAAGGCGATGTTCCGAGAGAGCCCTGCTGGAGAGGTCAAAAGGTCTCTCTCAAACAGTCTTTCCGGATCCGGCCTGCCACACAGATGTATCCACCACCAAATCTCACCCCATGATTATAAATCAGTTGTCATTTAACCAAACACATGCCGTATATCAGCACCATCTCTGATAAGCGTCACTAATCGCTTTGAAAGACAGGTTGATAACAATGTGGCCTATTGTCCAATCAACTAAACTCACGTCATACGGAAGCATCACTTTTAAGAAGCCAAACCAAGATCAAATTATGTTGGCTGTTTCAATCAACCAATCCGTTTTCAATCTATCAAACTCACATCGTACAGCAGCGCCATCTCCGAGAAGCCTGACGAATATCTGACAGGATTGGCGAAAAGTTTGGCATGCTCCAGGACGCAGACGACCTTGGCCATGCCGAGGTGCAGGTACTGGCGGGTGAACAGGTCTCGGGCCTCAGAGGTCACCGGCACCGCTAGCAGCGTGGCCTCCAGCCAGCGCCACTGCTCCAGGGAGGAGAAGTTGTCCGACACATTGACCAGACAGCAGAGCATGGATAAACGGGCACCCACTCCCCAGGTGCACTGAAAATAAACATTATGATAAAGCATGCGCAGGTAGTAAAATGCAAAACATTCCATGAAAGTGATTTTTTTTTAAAGATAAATAATCTCAGGTTAAAAATAGCCGTATGATAATTTAATTACACCTACTATCATCATTATAAGTGGAAGATGTTGATTGTGCAATGGTGGAAAACTTGGCTAGCCGAGGATTGTCCCGCGACGCCTGGGCGAAAACCCAACGATTTTGACTGCTGGATTAATTAACCTATCAGATTATGTACTAGGTCCACACTCTTAGAATGGACCTTCCATTTAGTTTGAAAGAGAGTAATATTGAAACATTAAAAACATAGCTATACAGAAAAGCCTACCAAAGTTACTTTTTTAACCCGTTGCAGGCCGCAGTCCCCCCGGCGGGTCAGGATTTTTGAAGCGATTTTGTCCCTTATGTATAAAGAAATTGTATGAAGAACAAGGTCAGAATCGCTTGGGCCATTCTCGTTCTCGACGTAACGAAATACTGCTTAGTGTCTAGCCTCTTGGAATAATTCAAATTAATTCACGATGACGCGCCGGGCATCAAAGATGGTCGACAAAATGGCCGCCGCGTGATAACATAAAGAGAGTCGTAATCGGAGTCTATATTTTTTCATTGTTTTTTATATAAATCCATTGTGGAAAGCATAGATTTGAGTGATTATTAGGAAGATCGTTATATCTACATTATTTTGATGTAATTTTTGTAATATATCACAAATTGAGTTCGTAAGAAAGGTGAGATATGCCAAATATTTTACGTCGTATTGAAAAAATATATTTTTCCTATGCTGGCTTTCAAAAGGTTAAATGCAACTAATATAAGAAAAAAACAATTAAACAAATTGTGGTGGACGGGTGCACCACACTGTCGATAGGCTGATATCCTGTCCCCGTGGAGAGTTAGGTCATCGCTCCTTTCAAGTGTGAACGAAAACACCCATTTGAGCAGAGACTTTTGTATATAATGTTTTGCTCTCCTGATGGTGTTCAGCTCAAGAGGCTTCTTTTGTGTATCATTGCTTGGTCTTGTTCAAAGATGTAGAGAGTCCGTGGCCCAGGTGAGGCGATGGCCAGAAGAAAAAAGGCGACGAGGCAAAGTCAGAGTATGTTAGATCAAGTCTGGGAGAGATGTGGGGGCAATAAAAGATGCTGGATTTCTGCCTGCTGGCATTACCTTAACTGCTTCAAGCATTACAGGCCAGATATCAATATCTGGCCTGCTTTGATTCCTCCATCTACCTGACTATATCTGGCCTCGCTCTGATGTTTAGTTATTTTACAAATTAGGGAGACGAATGTAGGGTTTAATTTGGCATATTACAGTTATGCAGATAGCGGTGTAAGTCTTTGTTACGATTACTATCATTTATTGGTTTGTTTGATTTTTATTTATTTTATTTATTTATTAATCTTCTCACATGTTATGAATATTATTTTTTTTACATAGAAATTAACCTCACTAGGACTATAATAGCCTGTATTGAGGTTAACTTTAGTACATTTAAGTGAAGAAGCATACGTTAATGTTTTACACACATAAGTTAAATTCAACACATAAGTTAAATTTAAAAAAACACAAAAACTGCAAAAAAAAAAACACATAATACTAAAATATTACATGGAGAAATAAAGAAATATTACATTGTGGCCAGATGGGTAGAGCTATTAACCTTTAACCTGATTAACCTGACTCCTGTGACAGGAGGTGAAAGAGTGAATTAGGAACCGAGCCTAAAGACGTGCTCGTTACCACGCCAAGAATTGCCTAGGGCTTGTATTTTTAGTTGTGACCACGTCGTACATAATTCTACGGTCAGCACGTCCAACACACAAATGGCACTGATAGCATTATTTTAATAGAAGAAGAAATTTAACCCTTGATTAGGCGCATGGGGTCAAGACCATTTCAAATTGAAAACAAAATATGTTGTGTTTGGAATGCAACAGCGCTCTCTCAAGCTTCCTACCTTCCCGCGGGGTACGCAATTCAGTCGCGCCCAGAAAGCCAACGCATACGCATGTGTCGCTGCTCTTATGGCTGCTGACCCCATGCGACCAAGTATGTAACAATTTTTGACAAAAGGTAAGTTTAAAAAAAAGTGTCATAAATGTGGTAAATTTATTTGTCAGCAACATTTTAGGCAGATGCAGAATTGATGAATCTGCTGATGAGTCTGAATAATTTTTTTTTAAAGTTTATCTCGACTATACTAAAAATTTGTAGTTTTAAGAGAGATTAGAAGCCATTTTATTTTTTTAATTGTTTAAAGTCAAAGTTGGGTTTTTGTTTCTTGATGTTAATTATAATAAATTATTTTAATATTTTTTAATAATATAAATTTATATACTTCGTTTTATTTATTTTTACCGCTCCATTTTCATTTATTTCTTTGGGGTCAGAAGTGACCCCATGCGACTAATTTTGTGATTTTAGGTTACCTGTGGTGAAATGATTTGAGTAGCGAAATCCATCAACAGTTGTAAGCAACTGTCAATATCGATGCCCAGTTCTTGTAAGTTCTTATGAGTTTGCTTCAGGGCATTCTGAGTTCTGAAATCTGCATGTTCATTCACACCTAGAAAAAAACACAGGTTAATAATTCGACTTTAAATTTGTAATATTTATTATACTAGAAAATAGACAAAACAGAATTAAAATGTACCGAGAACTTTAGAACCTAATTGAAATATATTTGCCTTTCGAATTTTTTTTATTAATATTTTTTTTTTTTTTAAAAGACAAACATTCCCAGGTTACGAATAACCCAACAACATTTGAAAATCTCCTACTACCACCACACTAAGCGGAAGATGTTGCTTGTGTTGTGATGGAGGACTAAGCCAGCCGGGGAATCGAACACGGAACGCCTGGGTGGGACCCAAACGCGATGCCCACTCAACTACTGACCGGTCTAAGACTAGTTAAATTACCCTGCGTTGTCTGAAGCTTCACGCAGAGTTTTTCGAAATATAATGTAAACAGTCGCCTTCCTCTTGTTTTGAAGGTCAAGTGAAAATTTCATCATTATCGGAATAAAACTGTAAATTTGTATACAAATCAAATCCTTTCCACCCGCCCGCCACGGACCTTTTTTTTCTTTTTTAAAAGAAAGACAAACATTCCCGGGTTACGAATAATTTATCAATATTTGGAAATCTCCTACTTCCACCACAGTAAGTGGAATTTGTTACTTGTGGAACTGGAAAAGAGTATGTCTAGGGATCCGAATTGGTTGAAAACATTTGTGAAGGAGGCCAAACCTCACCCTGGGATGTAGCGTCGCAACAATAAAGTAGAAAAAAATATAATAGATACCTGCTGCATGTCCAAGGTACTCGATGCTTAAGTTGGAGTAATTATAAGTTGGATCAGTAAAGAAATCCATGTCCACATTTGTGTCAGAGTAGAGCCTATCCAGGAGTTGGTAGTCCATTAACCTTTCCATCCTGTTCAAATTCAAACCAACAAAAAAGAAAACTTTACAAAGCCGTATGTCTAATTGGAATATCTACACTATAAAGAAAAAAAAACACAAAAAACTCTCAAATGGTGCACAGTCTTTTCCGTCTAGAATCTATTAATCAATACTAATTATCAATAAACTCAGGGCTGTATTTTTATATGGCAATATGTTTTGATAATACCACTTTGGGCTATATCTTTGTACCTCAAGACCCACATTAATAAATCCCTTCCTACAGCCTCTTGCTTAACCCACCTCACAACGTCGCCCAACCGGAAGGCGATATAGATTCCCTTGTTATGCACTACACAGAGAGGGAGGCATAATATAAAAATAGAAAAAGGGCTGTATTTTTATAAGACAATATCATTTATAACATTACCACTCAGGGATGAATCTTTATAGGATAATTATCTTTCAACTTAACCAAACAGGGCTATACATACATTTATTTTATGGCGGATTATTTATGGGACAATACATTGATTTTAACATTACTACTCAGTACTGTATCTTCATGGGATAATATCTTTCAACATTATAACTCAGTACTGAATTTATAGGACAATATTTTCAATTATTATTTTTTAATTGATAAACTAATGTGTAAGACAAGATTTTTTTTGCATAGCACAAAGGGTAACAATTATTATAAGCAATAATAGCATGTATCTTTTCTCGGGAGATTTTTCCAATGTGGATGATTGTTTCGGGCTAATAATTATTGCTTATAATAATTTTTACCCTTTGTGCAATATTTTCAACATTACCACTCAGCACAGAAACTATGGGACAATATCTTTCAACATTACCACTCAGTACTGAATCTGTGGGACAGTATCTTATAACATATCACTTAGTACTGAATTTATGGGAGAATATCTTTCACCACCACCACTCAGTACTGAATCCACGGAACAGCAGCATTCAACATTACCACTCAGTACTGAATATATGGGACAATATCTTTCAATATTATCACTCAGTACTGAATCTATGGGACAATATCTTTCAACATTGCCACTCAGTACAGAATTTATGGGACAATATCTTTCAACATTGCCACTCAGTACAGAATCTATGGGACAATATCTCTCAACATTACCACTCAGGTTTGTCTGTATCTAGTGCAAGATCTTATAACATTACCTTTCAGGGCTAGAGCCAGGCCTCTGCGTCTTCTCCCTCTCCCCCCTGCAGCGGGTGGCACTGGTAGATAGCAACAGTTGCATGATGCCTCGCATAGCCCAGTGGGTCCCATTTCCCTGAAGGGCCCCCAACAGGCTCATCCAGATCTCTTCAAACCCCTTCTTGCTGGTCCAGCCTATGAGGTTAACCCTGAAAACATTATTAAATAAATAAGATTAACCAACTTTCAATTTCAGTACTCTAGCTTCTCGGAATTCTTTGTAATTAATTTTCTACTGTCCATCATTTGGTCAAATGTCATCTGACATTCAAGAGGTTAATAAATTATATTTAGAGATAACATATTATAATAACCCAAAGAAGCAAAGCTAGCAATCCACAATAGAGTGCTGGTACCTACCCTGATGTATGGCAGTGAGGCATGAAACAGGCAGAGGAAGGATGAAAGTAGACTGAATGCTGTTGAAATGAAATCCCTAAGGCGTATGTGTGGTAAAACCATGCATGATCGTGTGAGAAAGGTGGAGATTCGCAAAGACGACTGATGTAAGAGTAATGAGTAAGATTAAGAAAGGGACCTTCAGATGGTTTGAGGATGTAGAGCGAATGAACGAAGAAAGGAGAATAAGGAGAATATATGACGAAAATGTGAGTGATAAAAAAAGTCGGGGACGCCCGAGGAAGACATGGCACGATCAAGTGAATCAGATACTTGAGTCGGGCCATGTCAAGAGTCAGAATAATAGAAAATTATGAAGTGCCAAGACCGACTTGTTTGACGGTCTGTCCTCTCTGCCTACCTCTGCCTGTGATGGTTAATAAGTTAGTTATTACATATTATAATTTATATATAACTGAGTTTTAACTCAAGTCCTAAACCTGTTTTTTAAGAAAGGCAAATTTTCACAGGTTATGAATAACCAAAAATATTTGCAAAAATTCATATTACCATCATTATAATACTTCGGCCGCATCTGCCCCTATCGTCCCGAAGTAATGCATGCCGATACTTCGTACGTTTTGACACAAAAAAATTATTGCGATAAAGACTGTGGTCACATTAGCGACTTCTTTAATTTGTACGAACTATCGTGCATTAATCCAAGATGGCCGAAATCATTTCCAGACGTTTAACTATGCTTCTTTACTTCTCGCTTTTTTTTTAATGATTATTGGATCCCATATGATTTATTGGATCTCATAATTATAGAGGAATTCCAGCACCATTTCATCGCTCCACTCCATTTTAACTAATTAAAGAAATAGGTATAACTAAGCGATATTGTAGGTATACTTAGCCACCCGCATGCGTCTGAACTAATCGAGAACAACCGCCGAAATGAAAAAAGGTAGTCTGACCACGCAGCGCGATATGTTAGCGCGCTAAAACCCTTTGATGTATCGCCTCCCGCGCAATAACGCAGCCCGAATATTCGCGACGATAGCCAGTATGGCCGGTCACATTTGCGCGTATCGTGTCATAGCACGAAGCTTCGTGACAATACGTAGCCAGCACAGAAAGAATGAACAACATTAATCGTATTTACGATCCACGGCGATGTTTTAAACATTGGGCAACATCAGTCAACATTTACACATTTAACTGTTATTTATTTTACAGACCGTAAACTACATAAGTTACATATCTGCGCTGGAAAGGAAAAATGGCTAAAGCGCCATCCACCTCGAAAGGAAAATGGCTAAAGCGCCATCCACCTCGAAAGGAAAATGGCTAAAGCGCCATCCACCTCGAAAGGAAAATGGCTAAAGCGCCATCCACCTCGAAAGGAAAATGGCTAAAGCGCCATCCACCTCGAAAGGAAAATGGCTAAAGCGCCATCCACCTCGAAAGGAAAATGGCTAAAGCGCCATCCACCTCGAAAGGAACAATGGCTCAAGCGCCATACAGATGTATAGTGATTGAGCCACTCTTTCTTTTCAGCTGCATGGCGCTTTAGCCATTTTTCCATTCCAGAGTCCATAAAGTCCCATATGATTTCAGATTTTCACGGCCAAAAGTATTATCGTTACTAATTATTAAACCGTGTTTCACTTCCTCCTTCTTTAGCCAACATTTCTGACAGCATTACGGTATCCATCATCCAGACAGATGTGTAGATTATGGCAAAGTGTGAATTGTGTTGAAGAAAGGAAAATATGACACGAAAGTTAATAGTAGAAGAAGTTGGGGATGCCCGAATAACAGAAGAGTATGTATGAGACGATATGTGAATGTGAATGAAGTGAGGAGCATGTGCCAAGACAGAGTTGTGCGGCGGTATATCCACTTTACCTACCCCTGCGGAGAAAAGATGTGATGGCTAGTTGGCTAGTTAGTTAGGCCCACCTGAATAAGAACTGCTCTAGGACGTCCATATCTTGTAGTGAATTTATCGGGATAGCAATCTCTTTCTTCAAACTCCTCTCAGTTGGCAACCCTGAAGTGTGCATTGACTGATTTTGCAGGTCGCTAATGGTTGGTTTGGTCACATCTTCAAAGACTTGGGTCTCACACCAGGCCAGGGGTGGCACTAGTGTAAAGGCATTAGCAAAATCACACCTAAAAATAAAAGCAAAATAATTAACTAATAATAATTGTTGTATCGATTTAGAAATTCCAGAGTGGTAGACACCCGCAGGTAAAAAACCACCATTCAGAATCGAAATCTTGCTTGAAATGGCTTTAGCCATGTTTGGTGGCCGGCGATGTTTAGCCAGGTACTTCCCAACTATCCTTCTCCTTTCCTTCCCCACTTCCTTCAGCCTCACAACATACCCTAATGGGGATGCCATAGTCCCATTGGCTCCGGAAAGTTGGGACTCTTGTGTGGTATTAAAAAAAAAGACTAAAAAGCTGCACAAATTTCATAACACCACTACTTTTACTACTCCAAATAAACAAACACGTTTTATAGTTAAAAATATAATTCATTTTTTTATAAGAAAAACTCTCTTTTTAACTTTCGAAGGTACCCATCAATGTAAATATATTACATTGATGGGAATAACAGTATAATGAAATATGAAGTTGACAAATACGACAGTCTCATAATAGGGTGCAATGGCAAAATTGGTTAATGCGTATGTCCCGGTTAGACATGAGGTTCTGGGTTCGAGTCCCAGTTGCAACCATTATCTTTTATTATTTTTCTGTGTCTTGTTCATTTTCATATTTTAAAAAATTAGATCATTATTGTTATCTTCTTCTTCAATAAAAAATATTATTTTTATATCAAATATTATGAGTCTATTGTTGTAAAATAAAGTACTTTTTTGTATGATTTCAAAATCTTACCTGCATAATGCAATGAGAAGATTTTCAGCTGCATCTTGTATTTTTAAGGACATGAAACGGCTATTATTATTATTATTGTTCAGTTTGTTGTAAACATTCTCCTCCCAGAACTTTATTAACGTGAGGAATTTATCACAGATGGATGGCAACTCTCCCGGATTTGTTTTGGAGTCCTTTGGTGTTGCCAGATTGACAAAATTCAATGGCAATGTATCCTAGAAAAATTATAACTTGTTAAAAAACCAATCAAAAAGCCAAATGTAACTAATGTTCCATCATTTTATTAACTCTTTCTGGGCTACCGTCTGAACATAATTGATGGCAAAATACATGCCACATGCACTAACGTCTCAACACGTAGAGGTAGATTAAGACCAAACGAACAAATGTTCTTTTTAGTCTGCTCATAGAAATTATTTTGGTGTTAACAGTTGTAGAGCATTCTTTTAGTGCTCTGAGTGTGTTCGCCGAAATTTAGTAGAATGCTCGTTCGTTTAAAGTAAACAGTTCTTCGTGATTGGACGCGATCTCTCCTCGTGACGGTCTCTTCAAATTTTTCTTGTGTTCTTTAAACTTGTGTCGACTTGTTTGCACTAATTATGGATTGGAATAATGAAAAATGTCTACAAATGATATAAGCGTACCAAAATTTCAGATGTCTCTGGGATTCAACTTATGGAAAATAAAAATAAATAATAATAATAACGAAAATAAAATCTTATCTTCCTTCTTTTCTTATTCGACAATTGAGTCATAAAGATAAAAGCAACACTTGAAATCACAATATCTCTCTCACCGTCGGACACGGTGTAGTGAACACTACTACTGATTGTTGAAGAACGAGCAATGAGCGTTCGCTCGCTTGATCGAAACATCCCTAGAGCATCTACAAGAATTCTAGTTCATGTTGTTCTCATTTTTTTGTGT
Organism: Limnephilus auricula; assembly: GCA_951813805.1. Lineage (NCBI taxonomy): Eukaryota > Metazoa > Arthropoda > Insecta > Trichoptera > Limnephilidae > Limnephilus > Limnephilus auricula. Next base: position 3,916,136 of record OX638409.1, on the reverse strand, counting down.
AAATAGTGAAAACGAATCACCGTTTACAATAAAGATCGAGAATTTTGTTTCAGCTCTAACTCTATGAAACGGCACAGTTGTAATTACATCTACGGTTTGTAAATATAGCGTCGACACTCTCCAACTACCTCTCCTGCCTAAAGCGTGTTAATATGACACATAGTGAGTTAACAGAGGAAAATATTTCAAGAGCTATTGCCAAATAAATAAATAAAGTTTGAAAAAGATCGGTGGCTATCTTGCTTCTTAGCGTTACGGCCTTTTATACAGGCAGCATTGATGTAACAACAAGCGCTAGTTTTAAAAGCGCGTTAGTCTTACAGAAAACCAAAAAAATTATGTTATTAATTATTACCTTTACGGAGTTCCTGACGTAAGTATAAAGGCAGTTGATAGCAGAATGAACCCTCGTTGCGTTAGTTTCGATATTCAAAATTTTCCAAACGGGTGTCAAATTAAAACACCTCGACGCATTACTCAGGCAAACATTCAGAGTGTGATCAAAATTTGTAAAAATCTTCTGTCCCATATTACTTGCATACGCACTTTTACATTCACTCGGCAAATCGTTCTCGTGCAATTTAATCAGATACAAAGTATACTGCAACGATATCACAGTAAACGACATTAAACTCTTAGATAAAGACTTTGATAAAAATCGTTCTAGAATAACTTCTTTTGCAGAACAATCTACATGCTTCATTTTGCCGTCCAAATTTTTGTACGATTGCAAAAACGATGTGACGATATTTTGGGTGTTCATCAGTTCTTGATGAAAGACTTTATCTCTGAATACTTGGAAACATCTTCTTGTATACTTGTCCATCGTGTGATGGTCAGAGAAATTACCCGTTTCAAATTGACTTAAAGGTCGGCTTTGTCTTGGAAACAGACTAACGATTGTTTGGACGGCTCGTTCAAAATTCAGTAAAGAAACGGCGAGCAGTGGTTCGAATTCACACGGAACAAAACTTTCAAATTCAACCGGGTTTTTCACTTCAGGATTTTGAACGGAGACATAAAACTTTGAAGTGTTTTCTTCCAAATTCGAACTGTACGCGTATTGGGTTTTTTTGTCATTTGCCTGACTATTTGCTTTGTTGTTTTTTTCTTCCCATTCGGATGATTCTTTAAGCAGTTTTTGTATGTAATTTTCAGTGCCCAGTTGCAACATTTTACTGAGGATTTGTCTGTCGAACTCCGGGCAATTGATGATTGAACTTAATTGTTCGAGGTTTAAATTGCTCAATAGTTTGGCGAGGCTCGTGTATTTTCCGAAAATTTGGCGTTCATTGGAGTTTTGATAGCACCTGGAAATTAAAAATTAAATTATTTATTTATTTTTCATGTTCTCCATAGAATGGTCATACACAAATATATCATGGAGGAGATTACAAATTTGAGGTATATATAAGAAAAAAGGGCATGGCGGGAGTTTTACAATTTTGTGACATAAGTCAAAAAATAGTTGCTAAACTGTCTGTAAGTGATGTTGAAAATGTTGATGGTCAATGCGGAATCGTTAAGTAGTTGAGTCACTCCGTTGATGGCGCTTTTTGGTTGGTAGAAGTTTTCGCATTCGGAGCATATAAAAGTGCTTGGGATCTTGCTTGCATGATAATAAAAAAAAAATCATTCACAAAAAAAGAACTTTTAAAATGAAACAGCCCTGTTTGGAACTAGTGAAGCGATGGTTAAAGGAGAGGAAGGCAGAGAGGAGAATAATAATAATTGGATAAATTGTTCAGCGCTGTTTTTGTGAAAAATCTCCTCGACAGCGCTGTAAATAAAAAACTTCAATGAAAAAAAATGAGTTAAAAATAACAGACTTCAGAATCCAAAGTTGAAACTAAATACCTACTTTGGAATTTAAGTTCAAAGTGAGGTTGGGTAAAACATTACCGAATAATAAGCTCAAAGAATATAGTTATTCAGATCCAATCACTAAACTAAATTTAAGCTATTTCAAACAATGTGTAAGTTCATATTCTGAATTGCATAATTCCACCGGGGCTTTACTGAAAATATCTTCCACTCGAGGTTTACAGAGATAAAAAAGCAAAATTTGATGATGATAAATTAAAATGTTTTATAAATTTACCTGTTTTTAATTTGACTGACAAGCCAGTTTGCATCCACTGCAGTTGTTTTGACATACTGCGCACTGATTGGTCGACCTTGGGACAGGTCCAGTGGAGACAAGTCAAAAAATGTTGAAGCCAGAATATTCACTTCATGTATCAGTTGAGGATGCCTAGAAAATAAACACGAAGTATAAGTAATACACAAAAGATTTTTTTTTCTTCTTTAAAGACAAAAATCCAAGAGATAAGCAGAAAAAATAGGAACATCCTACAGAAAAATACAAAGAAAAAACAAGTTAAAAAATACAGAAAAACTAACTCAAACTATTGATAATTTGTACAAAGTAATATTGTTTTTTTTGTTATAATAAATAGCTCCACACAGGAGGCCCTGAAGAAAATAATTCCCCTCACGGCCTATGTCATCTTTGGGGATACTGTGTGGAGGGTTATTTTTAGGAAAGGAAAAAGAGGATGTTCTGGGAAGGAAAAAGGTATGAGAATGGGTAGGAATCTGTGGGTCAGTGTGTCCAGGAGTGACAGACTAATGATTCCATCCCTCCCACTACAACGCAAGGTGGTGTTCTGAGAGAGCCCAGCTGGAGAAGTCTAAAGGCTTCCCTCAACCAGTCTCTCCCGATCTGGTCTGCCACGCAATTGGTGGGCAGACGCATCCGTGGCCAAGACCCGGACAAACCTCACCTCATGAGCCCGGGCACCCCTGCTAAGTCACCAAACCATTATTGCACAAAAGACAAATAAGTTCAAAGTAATAGGCACACCACAGAATAATTAGCTAAAAGTAACGTACATACTATAGAAAAATAATGTAAGTAAAATTATGCACAATATCAAAAAAAAAATTAAAGCAAAATAAAATATAGAAATATAGAAATTTAAGTTAAAAGAAAAACAAATGTTATATAATAATAAGCTCAAAGCAACATACTACAGAAAAGAAGAAAGATTCCATTCCATTTCATTAATTAATTCAATCAAGAAAAAAAGTGAAATTGAAAAAGATGAATTTTAAAAAGTACATTAATTTGCTATCATTTCCTACCTTATATGAACCTGGTCCTTCTGCAGTATCTCCAGTGCTATCTGAAGGTCCTCCTTAGCCAACTGCAGGTTGATGTCATCCACTCCGAGAGCCATGAGGTAGCGGCACCGCGCCACGGCGAGGCGGGCAAAGGGGAAGGAGACGGACGGCTGAAGTCCGCCAATCACACGGCAAATGAACAGGACCAGGGAACCGGATTGGCTGAGGTAAATGCCTGAGATGATCTTGTAGATTTTTAAACCGAAGGAGCCCTGAAAAATATACTTATATTTTATAATGGTACTTAATTTCAAGGCAATTATATTTGAGTACTGGCAACACTGAATTATTTCGGGAACTGGCTTCATCACATTAATTTGCAGTAGTCCTAGGTTGATCCCTCTCAAGAATCACCATCAGGTTAACTTTACAAAAAAGATTCGATCATCAGCACCCATGTCCCATGATGGGTGCTTGTGTTGCAAGCGACCATAGATGTAAGAATTTTGTAGACAGGGCATCTTGAATCACGATAGACAAATAGAGATGATAGACACCTGAAATCTAAAATAGGCCATCATTTATCTATGTCAAACGAAACAACTACGATATTAGGGTCTTAGGTACTTTCGATTTACAGCGACCGCTAGCACCACTATGCCTTTTTTCCATGTGTAAAGTACACGGTACAGGAGTATACATGAGTACTCTCGATCTGATCTCATCACCAGTTGTTTGTGTAAAATTATGAACCCAGCTATTGCGAATCCGAATTGCAGCTTTAGATGCACTCGAAAAATGGACTTTAAATAATACAAATGAAAAACTAAACGAATAGTGTTTGGTGGAATTGGGTGATAATATGTCATCGCTGTGAAATCAAACCGGCATATGTGCAAAAATTGATTTTAAAGTCGTACTTGCGTATCTGCACATTTCTCTAAGCAATTTTCGATTTATTTGCAACTACTATTTCAATAAGCAGTAATAAATAAATCTAAAATTCCTTAAATTAAGAGAAATATGCAGATATGCCAGTATGACTTTAAAATCAATTTTTGCACATATGCCGGTTTGATTTCACAGCGACGATGTGTTGGGAAGAGTAGGGAAAAATTCACAAGGAAAAAGGAAATCCAATCACTTAACTCTAGGAGCACACAACACAATTCACAAATATAGTTTATTCCACCGCTATACCTCGAGGTATTACCTAATTAGGTATTATGTAATTATAAAATGATATTGTTTAATTGGATATGGTCAAAAACCTTCTTTTTAGTTAATAAACGACAACAAACTCCAACGGTTCGGAGGTGAACTTGCTTCCAAGATATTCCTAGTTTTTCTTGTGAATTTTTCCAAAGCAACTGCACTCCAATTTGCTAGTCACTATTTCAAGTTCAAAAATGCTTTTCAAGCAAGGTGATGCGATTAGGGATGGAAAGAGGTAGGCACTTGGCAAAATGACATCCCGGTAGGAACTATGCATATTTTCATATCAACACCAAACACCAGTTCTAGTTTGCGGAAGCCGCAGAGGATAGAAAGCCAAACAACTTAAGGTTGGCGCACATGATTGTAACCAAACACAAGGCAATAGATCTACCTGAATGCAGTGGTGACACCTGGCAGCGATGGCCTGCAGCATGAGACCCGAGGCACTGGGGTTGCTGTTGACGGAGCTGATGAGCTTGGAGACCACTCCCTCGTGGCTGTACCTCACCAGCAGGTGGATCCGGTTCACCAGTAGCCAGGTCAAGTAGATTACTTCCTCCAGACCATTGTCTACCTACAAAAAACAATATCAGTTCAGGCAAGGGGACTCCATCCAAGCCAAAGTTAAGTTAGCCTCTCAGAAATTCAACGTCATTGATCCCTTTGACACCAATTCAATCGGGAAATATGCCAAACCCACGCCCAACTAGTAAATGGTTGACATTTGTCACATGAGAATGAGTAGCTTATACGACTCATTCTTGTGTTCAACATCTAGGCTGCGGAGAGATTTACCAGCCTATATGTCTCCTGCTTCCTACAGCATTGATCTTTTCAAGACCCACGTTAACCACTTTCCCGTCCTGCAAAAGACCCTCCACATAGCATCCTTTAAGATGACATACGCCCTGAGCGAAATTATTTACCAGCCATAAAACACCACAAATCAATCACAATAATAACTTACAAAGTGTTCGCACAATGCGAAAAAGCACCCAATCTGCAGAATCTCGCTGTTCAGATTTCTGTTGGGATTGACTTCCGTCTGCATGGCGGAGTGCTGCAGAAAACCAAACAGCGAGTCCCAATACTTCTGCTCGAGGAAGTTTAGCCTGACGAGGAGGTGACACCAGTGCACCGTGAGCAGGGGACGCCACCAGGACAGCTGCTCGCAGACTGTCGACAGTTCCAGAAGAGGGATGTTTTCTTCGGGGCTGTATAGACCCGTGTTGAGTCCGCTCAGCTCGTTTTGAAGGACGCTTTGCGCCGTTTTGGCTAGCAAGGGGAATTGACAGCCGTCTGAAACAAAATGTTACAAATTTTTAGTATCTCAAAGAATAATAATATGAGGTGTTCAGGATGAGGAGTGTATATGAAAGTGTTATAGTAAATTTGCAACTCTTCCCAGACCAATATTCACAATCGATACTTTGCTTAAAACGTGTTTAGTGATCAGATCTGTGTAACTAAGTGTATCCCAACCTTACTCTTTCCCATCTACTTCCCTTTTCCACATCATTCAGACTCACAACAATCCACATAATATGTATTGGCAATAATAATAATAATTGGATAATTTGTAGAGCGCCGTTTTTGTGAGAAATCACCTCAATGTCACAATCCCAATGATTCCAAAAAGACGAAATTCAAGTACATAACAACTTTTCTGCTCTAAATTGCAATCAATTAAACAATTTAAAAGTAAATTGTAAAAATTTTCCAAGCCCGAAGCAATAACATCGATGTTCAACTGCGTTATACGATAAAAATTAGAATACGATTCTGATGTTTGGGCGCCATGCCCGCAAAAATACATAGAATTGTTGGAACAAATTTTTTAAAAAAAATTTACGTATCTTTATATGAGGTTTTATTTTTTTTTATAGAGAAACCTTACAAGAGTCCCAACTGCTCCCTTCTGGAGCCAGTGTGACTATAGCATCCCTAATTGGAGTATGTTGTGAGGCTGAAGGTAAGTGGGGAAGGAAAGGAGATGGGGAAGAGGAAGGTGAGAAAGTACCTGGCTATTCAGATCTAGTCACTAAACACGGCTAAAGCCATTATTGCTTGCTTTGTATTCCATATGACAGAACGGACATTCTGTCCCAGCATAGCATGACAAGAGGCATGGTGCTGCTAAATGATATCTCTAGGTCTCTTGACATCTTCAACATTGGCCTTGAAGGTTTCAAGAGTCACTTTAGGCAAGAAGTTTAAAATATAGGATATTTAAAATATAAAATATAGGTATATTATTGCAAAATTTTTCATTTATTTATTTAAAATTATATATGTTGTGTGTATTGGTATTTTAACAGGAGTGGTCAATCTGTAATAAACATAAAATAAATAAAAATAAATAAAAGACACTAAATTTGACAATAAAGAAACATTTTATAGCTATCAATCGTCACAGGAAATAATAACGTGAATTTAATTAATTTAAGTATTACAAATCATCCTTACCTTTCAGGTATAAAATATGTTTTACTTGGCACAGCAAACTTGTGGTCAACGAGCACCAATAGCTCATATTACCTATGTTGGTTTTGCCTCCATTCTCCACATCTTTAAAACTGTTTTTGTCGCAATTTTTCAACTCCAACAGGGCGTAGGTCAATACCCTGAACAAAAACCGCACCAAGATGACATCTGGTGGTAGGTTTGCGCAGTTTTCATTGACGGTTTGGACGTGAAGTGGATCAATCTGGTCCTCCATGTTGAAAAAGATGGCCGACGGGGATATATCTGCGGCTTTCAGATGGTCGGACGATGAAAGTAACCTATTTTCTGAGTAATTCGGTATTATTTTTCGAAGGAATAGTACGACGGTGGCGAGCCAACGGTGTTTCGCTTCGGATGTGGCCTTTTCCTGAAAATAATATGTACATAATTATTAGAAAATTAAGATAAGACTGAAAGAAAAAAAAAAAGATATAGAAGAATAAAAAATACAAAAAAAAAATTCCCTTTGTCAAATGCTGGGACGATGTATATATACGATGTGGTACAAGCGTGCTTGCATTAGGTTCTTGGGTGGTGGTGACGTGCTAAAGAAATACAAAATTTTTAGTTTTTAACCTGTTGAATGTCGGTGATATTTGAAAAACCGCACGGAAATTACCTTGATGACTTCTGGTTAAATATCCATATAAAAACATAGAAATTGTTTTTTGCTATTGTTTTGCGTTTACCAGATAATGTATCTTATTATCTTTTTATTCATACATGATAATATCGTTACAAATTTTCCTAGAATGCTAACTGTAACAAAAAAAAAAACTCCATTCGGCAAACAAATATAAAAAAAATATATATTATTTATACGAATATGAACTGATTTTATTATTTCTACACAAACCTGAATATACACCCTACATGAAAACAAACAACTCAAAGGTGTTTTCGAAGAATTAATGACATTGATACTTCTTTGAAAATTTGACAGCTGGTAAAGCGGTAAAAACATGACTTTCCGAATGATATAGAAAATTTCTAAAAAAAATATTCAGAGTAGCTAGATTAATCAAATCAACTGTTACGTCAAGAAAGATATTGGCGTAAGCGATTCTCACCTTGTCCTTCATACAGTTTATTTTTACATATTGGTTAAAATTGCAAAAAAAAAAAAAAATTCTCTATAAAAATATTTAATATCCTACCTCTTGCAATAAAAACCTTTAAAAAAAAACAACTTCAAAAGAAGTATATATTAAGATATGGATTACGGACACGGGAAGGAAGAATTTTGCAACCCACCAAATATCAAAGCTTGTATTGTGCTTTATTATAGATATTGTTTTATAATTTTCCTCTTAATAGTTTAACATAGGTACTTACATTAATTCAAATACGTAACTATGTACATTGTGACCTTAGAACGGATTATCCCGGTAAGTACACATTCTCTAAAAAAATAGTAAAAATATATATATATAAAATTGTAGTCTCGGGCCGATTATAGTTTGAAGCCAGCTGCGACCAACACGCACTTGACAATCGAGATGCTCCTCTGAGAAAGATCAATGTGGAGGAATGTATACCTGATCTGGTGGCTTATCACACATAATCTTCATGATGCTCTCCAAGCGTCCGGGTTCGTGCACCACTTCCGGGTGCAGGCAGTCCAGCAGGGTCTCACAAGTGGACAGGCCGGCCGCAGAGTCCAGATCCACAGCGCCCTGCTTCAGCAGTTGCAGTAGCGACTCCAGGGCCAACTGTGACCAGCGCACGTGACTATCAGGGTGCTCCTCCGAGAAGATCAGTATGGATGATATGAGCTTTATAACCTGGAATGAGAAAATGTAAATTTAAAAATAAATTATACTGCAATAGACGTATTGCCTGTAGGGTCCTGATTTGTAGTGACAAAATCAATGCAAAAGATGATTTAAAAATAGAAAGATTTATAAACTAGATGTAAAAATAATGTTTACTCTCTTCTATCATTCAGATGATGAAGATATAAGCCTTTAACCCGGCGAGCGTTAGGTTCAAATTTGTAACATCAAGCGCAAGGTTGGGTAATTTTCACCCGGAATTTTTACAAATTTTTATATTATTAATTCGATATTATAATTATTTTATCTGTTTTCTTCGTATTTGTTACGTATTAGAAACTAGGAATAAAAGTGTTTTAATTAGCAATTTAATCATTTTTATTCAAATCAATATTTTTCTTAAAGAATTCAACTTATAACACTTAATTGTCCATTTTTATTTAAAACAAAATAAAATCATAAAAAAATTAACAGCTTCTAAAGTTTTAATCCTGACCAACACAAATTATATTAGTTTTTTTTTCTACAACTAATCAGACTTATTCATCTTGAAAAATAGTAACAGCGAGCGCTAAGTGGGTAAAACTCACCCCCCAACAACTTTGACGACATCTAACTACCTCGCTGACTAAAACCTCATTTCTTGTCACTTCCTTACCTCCCCCCGCGCAGCTACTGAAGGGTACGGAATAATTGAGCACGGCAAACTAAAATTATCGAGCACAATAAATTGCCTCGGGTAAATTTTACCCAGCCTTACACTCGCCGGGTTAAAATGTGAAGAGACGCCCTCAGAAAACCTTGAACTAAAAACTAATTTAGAAGCTCTTCAACAAGCGGCCAAAATTAGGTAAATTTTACTTGATATAAAAAGTGGAACACTTCAGAATCTTGGACATGTGATCAGACATGACAAAATTAATAAAGTTTTTCAAACTAATGATCCCGGAGATGATGGATTCATGGTTTTGAAACTTATGTGACTGGTTCGTTGAATTGTTCCGGGTTGCTGGATGAAGATTACCAAACCCTGACGATAGCCATCCTCAGATAGGAGGGATTACCAAAAGACGCCAAGCTGAAGCTCTTACAACCCAGCCATGGAGCTTGATAAACATCCGTCATTGTTAATTAGATACCAAAAACAATTCCTGACGATAGCAAACCTACGATATGATAGGGTTTGGATTCCTGAACTCTGTGTTCTGAACCTAAGAAGAAGGGTTTGGATTCCTGAACTCTGTGTTCTGAACCTAAGAAGAAGGGTTTGGATTCCTGAACTCTGTGTTCTGAACCTAAGAAGAAGGGTTTGGATTCCTGAACTCTGTGTTCTGAACCTAAGAAGAAGGGTTTGGATTCCTGAACTCTGTGTTCTGAACCTAAGAAGAAGGGTTTGGATTCCTGAACTCTGTGTTCTGAACCTAAGAAGAAGGGTTTGGATTCCTGAACTCTGTGTTCTGAACCTAAGAAGAAGGGTTTGGATTCCTGAACTCTGTGTTCTGAACCTAAGAAGAAGGGTTTGGATTCCTGAACTCTGTGTTCTGAACCTAAGAAGAAGGGTTTGGATTCCTGAACTCTGTGTTCTGAACCTAAGAAGAAGGGTTTGGATTCCTGAACTCTGTGTTCTGAACCTAAGAAGAAGGGTTTGGATTCCTGAACTCTGTGTTCTGAACCTAAGAAGAAGGGTTTGGATTCCTGAACTCTGTGTTCTGAACCTAAGAAGAAGGGTTTGGATTCCTGAACTCTGTATTCTGAACCTAAGAGCTCAGCTTTATGCTACCGGGATCATCAACAAGTGTATGAAATGCGTAAAAAGACTTTATAAAGATGTGCACCTACCAATGTTCTATCTAGGATTTCTAGATGAACACGATTGTTGTCAGACTGAAATCCATCTACATCTTTTTCATTATGAGCTAAGAAGCTTCATTTAATAGTCATATTGTTATTGAAAGTTGGATATGAACTTGTAACAGTCACGTTTAAGTTTCAAAGTCATGAGGTGTACAGGATGTTTAAAAAATGGTTTAGCTTACTTGGGGGTCATGCATGTTCTTGTGCTGCATGGCAAACAGCACCTCCTTGGCCACCTGCCCCTCCTGGCCCTGTCCCCTACTCCACAGGAACACCCTGTAGCTCACGGGGTGAAGTGACTCCACGCACTCCCTGTGCTTGCCGCTTGCCATGAGGCTGTCCGAAAGCTGAATCAGCTGAAAAATTAATAAAACAAATTTAATTTTGACAAAATTTGGATCAAGCCAGACCCTGCGTTCGCGATGTGCTTGTTGGACTTTACTCGGGCGCGTGTGTATGCCGCTAGAACAACATTTTTTTATCTCCACACAGGAGGTCCTGAGGAAAAAACCTCTCAAGACCTATGCCATCTTTAGGAATGCTGTGTGGATGTAAAGGAAGGATAGCAAGTTTTGGGAAGGAAAAAGTATGAGGGTGGGCAGGAAACTGGGAGTCAATATGTCCAGGAATGTCTGTCGTATGAATCCATCCCTCTCACAGTGGTGCAAGGCGATAGGTCGAGAGAGCCCGGCTGGAGAGGCTGAAAGGTCTCCCTCGACCAGTCTCTCCCGATCCGGCCCGCCACGCAGTAGGTGGGCAGACATATCCGCCGCCATCTGACACGGAATTTGCAAAAGAGCTTTTTCAAAGATTCTTCTAGAAAACTTGTGGGAAATGTATTGTGGGTGTACAGTGGGTTTCAATGTATTTATGTTTACCGTTGGAGTGTCCATGATCTGCTTAGTGTGATGCTTCAACGATGATAGATGCACCAAAAATGTGAAGATACACCGTACTAGCTCACCGCAGTCTCTGAAAAATACAAAATACATAAATTAATCATTATAAAATAAATGTATCAATAATACAAAATAAAAATAACAAGAATTTAAAATAAACGTATCAATAATATAAAATAAATGTATCAATACTATAAAATAAACGTATCAATAATATAAAATAAATGTATCAATAATATATAAAATAAATGTATCTATACTATAAAATAAACGTATCAATAATATAAAATAAATGTATCAATAATATAAAATAAATGTATCAATAATATAAAATAAACTTATCAATAATATAAAATAAACTTATCAATAATATAAAATAAACATAATATAAAATAAACGTATCAATAATATAAAATAAACGTATCAATAATATAAAATAAACGTATCAATAATACAAAGATGAATCTCCCCAAGCACTATAGGTAGTAAAATAATCTAGAATATATGTATAATAGAATTTGAAACTCAATATTACTTTATATATTTTTGCTAAGAAGTTAAAACAAACTATAATATTTTAATTAATGAAGACAATATTAGCGAAAGTCAATGGAAAATCTGAAACAGAAAAATCAGAAAAAGATACGGATACATCTGGGACTCTAACCCAGGTCCTCCGGCAATCCGGGCCGACGCGCTAACCAAACTAGCTAGAGCTTTTTGACCGAATCGGATAGGGATACGTTGGCGCAGTTGGTTAGCGCGTCGGCCCGGATTGCCGGAGGACCTGGGTTCGAGTCCCAGATGTATCCGTATCTTTTTCTGATTTTTCTGTTTCAGATTTTCCATTGACTTTCGCTAATATTGTCTTCATTAATTAAAATATTATAATTTGAGGTTTAACTCTTTAAGTTAAAAAGTTAAAAATAAAAATTAAAACAAACTCTTAATAATTTTCTACTCTTCTGAAAATTTGCCATTTTGTACAAGATGTTTCAATAGGGACGCTCATAATTTGTTAGGTCATGGCAGCCATGTTGTTAAAGTGACGTCTGTAAAATCTGTTGTTAATTGTTTAGTAGTGTACGGCAAATCACCATGGAATGTTATAGCGTTGAACAATGTGTGCAAATCATCAAATTTGAGGTTTGATAAAAAAAGGCATGGTTATCTCGCGCGGCGGAGACGTGAACTGGCCACCGAGATTGTGCGATTTAACGCCTCTATACTTCTTCCTTTGGAGCTATCTTAAATCGCAGGTCTATGCAAAGAAACAGCAAACAACTCCGCCCTCAAAGTCAACATAATAAGCCGTCTAGCAAAATAATTCAGATTTATGAGATATTCAGAGTCATTGAAAATTGGACTTCCTGAATACGTTCCACCAAGCAAATCTGCAGCGGACATTTGAATGACGTTAAATTCTACACTTAACCTCTTGAAGGCCAGGTGTATTTGGAAAAAATTGGCTTTTGCTTTTGCGGCTTTTGCTCAAATATCGTATAAAAACAAAGGAATTGTTTTTTTTTGTGATTGTTTTCTGTTTGCCAGATAATGTATCTTATTATTCATATGTATCACATGATAATGTCCTTACAAGTTTTCCCAGAACAGCTAACTTTAACAAAAAAAATGTATGAAATATTCCCCCTTTGACAAAAAAATGTAAATAAAATATATTCATACGAAAATGAACAATTTTTTTTATTTCTATACAAACCTGAATAGACACCCTCAATGAAAAAAAACTATCCAAAGGCGTTTTCGAAGAAGTAATGACATAGATACTTGTTTGAAAATGTAAAATATTTTAATTTTTTCTGAAATGCGATGCGAATCTTTCCATAGATTAAATATTATAATAATTTCAGAGAAGCTAGAAGCCTTGCGACTTTTTGCCTGGTAAAGAACAAGAATGGCCCAAGCGATTCTGACCTTATTCTTGATACAATTTCTTTATACATAAGAGACAAAATCGCTTCAAAAAAAAAATTCAATTTTTTTTTAAATTTTGGGTCCGGACCCGCCGGGGGGACTGCGGCCAATGACAGGTTAATGCCATAAAATATAGGTACTTTCAGATAAAAAAAATTGAGTGGATATCTCACAAACAACTTGTTTTATTTACATTTTTAAATTGAGCGTCCTTATTAAAAGACCCTTTAAATACTCTTCTGTGTTTCTCACCCATGGTAAATTTAAGGGAATATACATACTATCCTAGTTCTGTAACATATTAGTGCAGAACTGTTTTAAGGGTACTATGAAAAATTAATAAATAATTAAGCAACTATATAATGCCCAGTTCACATGAGGACAAAACAGAAGACAATACAATATTGTCCTGTTACAGCTCTGTGTATGTGCTTTCTCTATCGCCCAGTATAGGACAATGGGACAGTACAACAATCCAACCTACAGTACAAATGCGGAAAGCTACAAAAATCGATACACGACGACGCGTTTTATAAATGAGGTTGCGAAAAATATTTAACGTCTTTTATATAAAGATGTATTGATTGGTGGAGGACGAACTAAATAATATAAAGAAAAAACTGTGGATTAGGAATTGAAATGGGCGCAGATCTTTTCGACTGCTCCAAGGAAGACTGCAGTAACTCACATTTTGGTGTTTTTGAGTTAGTTACATTTTCGGGTTTCATAAATAATTATCTACCTCCCAAGAAGACATTCTGTACTCTAACATTAATACACCCCGAGAAAAAACCATTTCAAAATAGTCGTAAGTCACGAAGTCATTAGTTTTCCATGTACTAAAGAAGTAAGTTGAGTTACTGCCCTTTTCTTCGGAAATTTTTGTTTTGTCTACGGTCGTAAGTCAGACTTACTTCTTTTATCCACGGAGAAATATCGATATTATCATTTAAATTGCGTTTGTCCGTTGATTTTACAGTCATTGCGGTTTGCCCATTTTGCAGTGATAAAATGGAAAATATTTATTTACTTATTGGTAAGAGACAAACAGCTTATAAATAATATATAAAGATAAATATATACATTGTTAAATGAAGTCAAGCCAAAAAAGTCTCCTATGTTAAAGTTGATTGGAGATGGAGTTTTATTACATATTAAAATTAGTTTTGGGTGAGGAGGAGAGGAAGAGGAATATAGGATGAGGATACGAGATGCTCCGGATACATTCCACACTCTTGTAATTTTCGATCGTATGTGTTACTTCTAATCGATATTTATGAAGTGTATCGTTAAATATGTCTATATTTTGAAATTTTGTGTTATATTGTGCACATACAATTTGGAATTGGTGAAGTTAGTTCTATATGTAGGCAAATGAAACAAATGGGATTGCCGTGTTGATCTTGTCGGAATATGAATATCTATTAATATGGTTAGTTCAGGCGAGTACAGGCCATTATTAAGAATTTTAAATAATAGGATTTGGTCAAAAATTAAACGTCGTGTATGAAGGGAGTTGAAGTTTTGGTAATTAATAGATTCAGTGTAATTTGAGAAGTTTAAGTTTTGTTTATAATTTATGTGTTTAAATTTTTTTTTTAATTCTTTTGATTCTTTCAATGTGAGCTTGGTAAAAAGTAGTCCAGATCGGTGTGCAGTGTTCTAAGTGGGGACGGATGAACGCTGTGTATAAATATAAAGAGAATTATACCGTGAAAATGTTAAACATGAGAATATGTAGAAGCACATTATTAGTAGGTAGAGCATTATGGTCTACAATGCAGTCTGGTAATTCTAAACATACGAGTATGTCAGACATAACCAAAATTTTTATTTAATACCAAATTCTAAAGCCTCTTAAAATTGGCTTGTTAATTCTTATTCTTTACATATTGTTTGTTCACATTGTAATATATTATTAAAGAGTCTGATGACTTATTGGGTCCTTCATCAGCAAGATTTTAGTGGAGTGAATTCTGATGACTATTGGAAGCCTGATGAATGTAGTAATTCAAGATCAATGGAATTTAGGGTTTGTAGACTAACTTCTCCTGATCGCATGTTGATTCTTAATTAGGAAAGAGGATTGTTCTATCGTTCTACTAAAACAACTGATAATATGGATATTCCGAGCACCGTATGTAATTCATAAAAATGATAACGTTTTCAAATACTTAAAAAAATTAAAAATCATGCTGCAAAGCATAACAAGTCCAGGCATGGAATTTGGTGAGAATATTATTTAAATGTGAATCAGCGTAATAAGTAATAAGCAACATATTTGCTAAACAATGTTTTTGCAAACATTAGGGATCTCGGATAGAATGATAATCACTGCATGTGGAAAAATTGACGAAGGAGGTGTTGTAATGCCTGATCAGTCTGGGAAACATCTCACAAGATCTAATAAAATTCTCCCTGTTATCAAACATTCGCTACACGAACACTTCTGAGTCATTCGTGTAGTGGAGGCACACTACACTAGGAAATCATCCAAGAAGCTTTACCTAGAAAGAGATCTGAGTATTTCCAAAATGTACAGGCTGTATTGGCAGAAATAAAGAAACGTTCAAATATCTGCTTCACTGAGACAGTATTCAGATGTTTTTAATTTCCATTATAATTACGCTTTTCACAAGCCTAAAAAATACCAGTATGAGGTGTGTGAAAAATTTAAAATAGCCACAGAAGAAGAAAAAATACTCTTTAAAAATGAAAAATAAATTTCAGGCCATAACCGTCATTTTAGAAAAACGGACAAGAGGCAGGCGACTGGACAGATTAGTTGAACCCGTTGCTTAGTATAATCAAAAACAAAACATCGATATACTTAAACATCTGCTAGCATTACGCAACAGCCTGCTGATTCCAAAATTTTACCATAATTTCTATATTTCACTAAATTCTTCAATTGAAGAAACATTGGAGATTCTAATGCCAGAGATGCGGTATCTGATGATTCAGAAAGCGAAGGAAACTTGATATTCTTTTTATTTTTTCATTTTATGTAATTATTTAAGAATCTCTTCTAATGATATTGATAATGTTCTTTTTATTCTTTCATTTTATGTAATTACTTAAGAATCTCTTCTATTTTATATAGGTAATAGTTTCTAAAAAAAATATTATTTTTTCAGTTGATCGAACTAAAAATGTTTTTTATATTGCTTTAAAACACTGAAACACCGTAACTAGGTAATGATAAACTCTCAACTGTGTATTTTTAATGTGTATAAATTATGTTTTAAATAAAGCAGCTCATTGCTACTTCTATAAATTCTTTAATTTTTCCCTGTAAAAAAGAAGTAACTCAACATACTACATACTGATATTATACAAACCCCGAGGAAAACAGCAGTAAGTCCTAAAACCCTAAAAATTTGTGTGATTTCGAAGAAAATACTAAGAAAATGCTATACAGTTAGAAAGAGTATTAACCAACGATATTTATTCAATTTAAATATAATTCAAAACCCTCATGTTAGATTATGCAACATTTTTTGAACTTTAAAATCGCTCTCCTGCAAAATGATAAAAAGTGAGTTACTGCAGTCTTCCTTGGAGCAGTCGTTTTATGGGCAATCAATGCGCCATAAACAATCGTTTTCACTATATATGGTTATCAATTTAGTAATCTCTTTTGCGTTCCATTTACGCTTCATTTTTAAGCTGAAATACTAGATCAAAGCGCCGAGAGCGACTGGCCATTGTCATAATGTCTTATATGTGCTCGTCAACACGGGGACAATGCGGCCGGGCTTGGTGGTGGGGGTAAAACATTGTCCTGCGGAGATAGCCTGCCCGTCTATCTTCAGGACAATGTCTTGGTTCATTGTACTGTTCGCCAAACTTCTGTTCACACTAGGACAATGTGTCCGGAGCCTGGGACAATACAATATTGTCCCAGCCTGGTGCGAACTAGGCATAAAACATTAACAGGATTTGGGAAACCGAATAAAACAGAACAGTGACCAAACATAACGTGATAAAAAGAATAGGTTAGGTTAGTTTTTTTGTTCTTTACTTTAATCAATTTTCATGAATGTTCTGTATTGTCA
This sequence comes from Limnephilus auricula, assembly GCA_951813805.1. Lineage (NCBI taxonomy): Eukaryota > Metazoa > Arthropoda > Insecta > Trichoptera > Limnephilidae > Limnephilus > Limnephilus auricula. Next base: position 3,898,766 of record OX638409.1, on the reverse strand, counting down.
CTGTTCTATTTTGTTACGGAATGTTGAATATGATACATACAAAATCTCTCTGTTTTCAATATTCTTCAGTTGCTTCAGTACAAATCCAATAAAGACCTGATCGCTGTCCAGAAGGAAGTAATTAACTCTTAAAGCCAGCAGTTGATTCAACAATTCTAGCACTTGACATTGAAGGGCTATGTTATTTTGCGTGGTGTAACTCTGAAAAGATAATAAAACAATATTTTAGGATACATAATATAACAAAGTTGGCTTTATATCTGCACACGTATGAGCTAAATGACAATGAAAAACTATTTATTTTTTTATTTTTAATTTAATGAGTTTGATTTCAAATTGTAATATTTTAATTAATGAAGACAATATTAGCTAAACTCAATCAAAAATCTGAAACAGAAAAATCAAAAAAAAAAAACAAGAAAAAAATATCCAAGACACTATCTACATAGACATTTAGTTTGAGTTGAATCTTGCAATCATACATAAAGACAGCAGCCTATAAAAATATGCATTTAAGAAAAAGGAAGATAATGTTGGTAGTTCACAGTCGAAGTATGATACAGTTAAATATGACAGAATCGGATATCTCTAGGTCTCTTGACATCTTCAACATTGGCCTTGAAGGTTTCAAGAGTCATTTTAGGCAAGAACTCTAAAATATATATTATTGTAAAATTTTAATTTATTTAAAGTTATTGACAAAAGAGTGTCCCGGTGTCGGTTTGTTTTTTTAAATAAATCCAGTTTTATTCCGAGATTGATTTTGGGTACCGCCTTACTCCCTTTGCAAGACAAGTAATGCTAAGTGTAAAGGTCACGCATAGATGTAGCACAAGAAATCATTAAGAGACATTCAAAGAAAATATTATAAAGTTATTAACCTTCCAGCGAACGCGTTGTCATAAAATTTACGACAAATGTGCCTTTTCACTTCCCCCAGTTTTACCTCTTAGTCGCAAGCATTGAGCTTTGAGCTATTCGAGGGTCAGTGTTTCTCTAAACTGCAGACGTACTGGGTGTGCTTAGAAGTTTTTGTTATTCATTGATATTTGGAAATTTCCGTTGAGTGTAAATTTTACGACACGTGCCTGAAAGTGAGAAAACACCAGAAAGCCTCAGGTAATACTGGACTACAACAAAACCAAAGGCGGAGTGGAAACAGTCGACAAAACGTGTGCCGCTTACTCGGTCTCCAGAATTATAAAGAGATGTAGTTTTCTGTACTCTAATGAATGTCGGCGACATAAATGCTCAAGTCTCTATCTCTCACAACGTCCGTACCTACGTTACGAATCCTTATTAACCTTCCCCTTACCGTGCTAAAAACTTCCTCGCTCTCCGGTGCTGTACACTCAGTAAATATTTATATGTTGTATTTATTTAATCCAATACATAAATGTATTGTGGAGGAATACCCAAAATATTAACTGTATGTTTAGTATATTTACAAAGATATTTCAGTAAATACAAACTGTGACCGTTTAGTTGACAGCACCGTCAAGAAAGGTTAAACGGCAAACGTGCTTGTTTGTGAAACCGAAAGACAGAGACTAGGCCCCCAGGAAAGGTTCTAAAGCACTGAAGAATCTTCCTAAAAAAATTTTGCATTGACCATGGTAAAAGAGCATCTTATCTTCAGATCAAATGTCAAACATTTATATAAAGAAAACACAATTTAAATGGAGAAAACTCGATGATGTAAAATGTACGACATGTGCCCACTCAAGGGAAATCACTCAACGTGCCCGCTGGAAAGTTAAGTAACCTAATGATTTATATTATAACATTACATTTTATACAATAATAATTAATGACTTCTTCCACCCCCAAAGAAGTCGTTCTCTAGCCAAAAGTATATTTATGTGTTCTTACCTTCATAGTTTACCTAAAAATAACACATAATGCTTTCTAACGTGGATTTACCAAAAATGTCACTTGATGACTTGTTGCGCAACAATGAAGATAGTTACTGAAGGGTTAATAGTTTTAACAGTGATGTTTTTTCTTTGTATAATTAAATTAACTTACCTTTAAAGCTTGAATAACAACAGGTTCAATCAGCCTCAGGTACCTGCCCAAATTTTGTTTATTAGTATTCCATCTTCTTTCGACTTTACTATGTGAAATCTTTACGACATCCTTAAAGCATTGCCTTTCGTTCGACAAATATCTCTCCGTATTAGCGTTGATTCGAACGCTCGAAACTAACAAACTTTTCGAATCGACGGACGCTCGTCTATCGTCGACAAACTTGTCATTGTAAATTTCAAAGTTGTCACACTTATCGTTGTAATTTATCATTAGGATGTCGTCGTAAAAGCCCAGTTCGCTTTTTACTCGTTCTTTTTTCGACTGTGGGTCGTTATTCGGGTCGTTGAGCAAGAAGAAACTCATGATATCGTTATTGTATGCAACGAGATTTGTCATTGATAGGCACTTCAGTACTTGGGTAACGCAAAATACGCAGTTGTCTGAGCTTATTGGAAGAAGGCATTTGATATAATATAGTATTTCTTCGGCGGCAACACCGGCCTCTTTGTCCGACATGTATTCCAACTGTATGGCAACACTTTTTAATATGGTGGAGACGTATTTTAAAAAAACACTTGTGGTGGTGTTCAGTGTGACCTGCAAATAAAACCTCAAGTTGTGACATTTTCATAGGAAGCAAACGCTTGAAATATTAGTTATAAAACTGAAAAGCTGTAAGTTTGAAGCAGTAAAAAGAGTGAGCTCTGGCATCATGAAATCTGCGCAGATAATGCAATCACTTTTTTAGATTGCTGTAACATCATTGAACGCCGGCGTATCGTTAAAGATATGTTTAAAACATAATTTCTTTGAATATAACCACTGGAGCGACCACGCGAAATAAATAAATTTGCTTCGATTGCTTGAGATTTCCGGACGATAATTTTTTAAATTTTTCACCCACATTCAAAAAAATCATACCATCGAATTTTAACATGAAGACATAAAAAACGTATTAAAGTGCTATATGGCCAATGAATCAACCTGTATTTTACCGTTTATTTCATTTTTGTAGTTTTATAAAAAAAAAAAAATTTATAACCGTGCGGATCCTGCGTGTTTGATACTTTGAAACTGCCGGCAGAGGTACTTATTCGTATAAATAGAATATTTTCGATTTCTGTATGTAGTCTGTGGTATACTTGATAATTAAAGGTACATATCTTTAGAAGAGGAACTTAATTTTAACTGTAAACAGTTAATCAGAAATTTGGCGTGAAAAAAATTATAAAAATAAATATTTTTAACATTGTTCAAAAATAGTCTACGAAGTTCAGATTTGCAACATCTATTTTTATAATAGATGAAGCATTTCAATAGCTTCGTTTTAAGACCAAAATAACAAACGTGGGAGCTACAAATATTTATTTTTTTAATTTTGTTGAATAAAGAGATAATTGGCTTTTTTTATCCGGAAAGCAATCGTTTAAATCAAAATCAATTTAAAATGGCACATATATAAGCCAAAAATTGCTTCAGTGGATAACTAGCTATTCAGGGGAAACTAAAATTGGTAGATGATTTACTAATTTTTACCTTGTGACTGGAATATGCAGATTTCAAATTGCTGTACAGTTTCATAAACACAGCGTCGTTGGCGAAATATCCAATGGGGTTAAAGTTGCCATTCGTAGAGTTGAACGTGGCCTTCTTTTTGGACGTGGCCTTGTCATCTGGCAACGTTGCCTCGCCTGAATTCCACGCATTGCTATTTCTCTTTGCTTCCCCTAAAACAAATGATAAGATATTTGAATGAGGTATTTTCATAAGGCATGAATAACGTTAAAAACTGGTTATTCCCAGTTTGAATACATCCTTTGGACAGAATACTATTAAATTTCATGATAAGAAACCGAACCTGTGATGAATTACTCTTCAGAGAACAAGCGTCGGAGGAGCAGTGGCGGTCAGTGACTGATTTTTTCCTTGAAAATGTGGTTAGTGGTGGTTGAGGGGGCAGTTGAGGGAGGTGTTTGAGGGGGGTGGTTGAGAGGGCTGGGGTGGTTGAGGGGGTGTTTGAGAGGGGTAAACAAGAGTCCCAACTGCTTTCAACCGTCTGGAGCCAGTAAGGCAATGGCATCCCCAATTGACATAGAATGCCGTTGGCAAATTTGCCGGACCGGTAGATCTGCCGGAAACCGGACACCGGACAGAGTGTTCACATTACACCGGATCCGACAAGAAAATCGGGCAGTCAAGTACATACTTCACGCCATGCTGCTATCTTTAAGTTTTTGTCTTTATAGACGTCTTCGGTCTTATCCCACAGAACAGGTCTCTTGGACAAGCGTAATTAAAGTTTCTGCTTGAATGTCCATGCTACACGTCTACTTTTATCAAAAAATGCGAGCCGAATGACGCGAGGGGAGCACGGGCGGGGAAGATACCGGATACCGGCACAAACACGTTCATTCACATTACTCCGGTCCGGTGGTTCTACCGGCACTTCGTAGTACTCTAGCACTCGGTAAAAATGCCGGGCTCGGCAAAAATGTCGGACTCGGGATAATGTGAATAGCTATATATAAATTGTACAGCCACTAGCCCTTCCAGCAGTTTTACCGGCCCGGAAGATCTGCCGGTCTGGCGTAGTGGGAACCCGGCCTAATGGTTCTTCCCATCTTTGACTGCTAGACAATGCATTTTCTTTTTGAAAAATGTTTTCATAAACCAATATGTTTGGTTTCGGCGTCAATTTTAGATCCAGTGAGAGTGAATCTGGAATCGTTCCATTATATTTTGCATACTCAGATTGAGTCAAACACCTTCGGAATCGGATTCATTAGATCCGGCCGAAACGACACACTTCTAGCTTAGAGGCAGGAATGTAAATAAAACAGCATGTGAAGGTTGACAATTTAATTTTTTATAGAAATTGAAATATTTCAATGTTTAGCATCAAGTACAAGTTACGGTGAATATCAGACTGTTTAAAGCCAAAAGGGCGTAAGTGACAAATCGCAGGCAAAAAAAACAGAACAATAGATTCGAAAACAAAAAATTCAATAGAAAACTTTATCATTGAAGACCCTTTGTCTTGGAACAGTCGAAACATGTGATTATATCATAACAATAATTATTGAAGTCGACACGGAGAACTCTATGGTCCAGGGATTATGATGATGTGAGGAAGTCATGCTGCACGAGGGCGAGTGCGAGCTTTTGGTGATACTTCTAATTACTACAGCAAATAGCTCGCACTCATCCACGTACAGCTGTTTACCGACGAACTAATAGGGTTAAAAATATTAAAAACATTAAAAAAAATAATAAAAAAAACAAAAATAAAAAAAAAAATTTTACTATAATATATGTATTTTCAATTTTCGGGCCACCTTTTGGGTCGGCTAGTAGCCAATTTCAAAGAAACGCATCTGCGTGTTTGCATGAGTGCCACTAAAAGTTGATAGAATGCGTTGTCATCGACAGCGAGTCGAGTCTATCTGCCAAGTTTCAGCTCGATCAGATGTCGGGAAGTGCTTTGATATCTGTACTTCCAAGATTTGCATTCATTCATTCATTCATAACCTAACAATATCGAATCGATAGGCTTAACTGATGACAAATTTATGTTTATTTTCCAAGCACAGTTGTGCTTGTTAGGCATGTTGATAGCCAAGCCGATATTGACAACGAAATATATAAGAAATTTAGTCCATAATTTGGTCCAACTTATAAGATAGGATAGTTTTTATCTCGATTATTGACCTCAATATTTATTAATGTGAATTAAATGTTTGTTATAGGACAATGCTTTGTAATTATTTGTAGATTCAATAAGTTTCTAACAGATGGCGGTGTGAGTTAATTTATTGACACAACACTTGGTTATCTAGGTTAGGTAACCATTTAGTAGATGGCTTTGTGTTTCGTTAGCCACAGCAATGCGTGGCCGGGTCAGCTAGTCCTAATAAAAATCCTACCTGAACGTCGAATAGGACTGGGAGGAATGATGCTAGAAGTCTTCTGTTGGAAGGCCACCGGAGTTACGTCTTCGATGATGTGAATGATGATGTTCAGCATCTTCAGGGTTATTTTCAGGAAGCTGTCGGCCTTCTGAGAGAAGTTCTCATCGCCGAAATGCACCCACAGCTTCTTGGTGGTGTCCTTGGGGTAAGGTGGCAAGCGATAGTGCGTGTTTCTCATCACTTTCAATGCCTCGACTGTGAAAAAAATATACACAACCATTATATGATGAAATTACATTGAAATAAACGACTTATGAGGAATGGCTGCGCGACCGCTTACATACAAAAAGTTTTTTGGATTTGAGGCCAAAATACCCCACAAAACTGAAAAATTATTTTTGTAATAAAAAGGTAGGTCAAATGTTGATCTTGGACAGGAGCTACTTTTTTTTTGGCTTTTAAATGATGACATATATTTGTGAGTTATTTATAATTATTAAAAAAAAAATCTGCCTAATCCTCGGGTTTAATATAATAAAAAATTAAAAATTAAAATTATAAAATGCTAAAAATATGTTGCTTTGGGTAGTAGTTTTACATATAAAGGACAAGTTTTTTTCCGATGTACATAGGTCAGTTGTAATTTAAATTTACACCCACCAAAATTGTTTCTAAAAAAAAACAATATTAAAAATTTTATATTTCATCATATTTTTAAAAAATACAGTAAAATTATTTTTTTAAATGTTTACATTTACTCGCAAATAATTTTCCAATTTGCCGCTTAAATCATAAATCATAAAATATAAAAATCTTTAATAGCCTATATTTCATAAATTAAAAAAATTTAAATTTAAATAGCTCTCCTATCCGAGATCGACATTTGACATACCTTTTGATTGCAGAAATAATTTTTCAGTTTGGTTGAAAAAATCCAAAACTGCGTTTTGTATGAAACCGGCCGCGCACCCAATAGCCTTATTCTTTTTATTCAAAATACTAAATTCGACTGTTGTGAACCCCTGCAACTCATAAACTTATGAATACCCACAGTAACAACACGACAAAATGTACTATTCTACAGCAGCATTCATAAGCGTAACTACATTGTCCACTCTCCGATACAACAACTTCACACTATGGGAAATCAATACTTAGGGGATGTTGACATACAGTGAAACCCTCTTAAGAAGTTCTCGCTTAAGATGTTTTCCTGCTTAAGAAGTTTGGTTTTTTCGGTCCCTTGAAGACCAAATGGTCTAATTTTTCCCACTTATAAGGTTTTCCCGCCTAAGAACCAATCAGGTGTGTACCATTTTCTAGATGGATACGAACAAAGACTAACATATTTCAAATTAGAGAGTCTAGTTGTGTACCATTTTCTAGATGGATACAAACAAAGACTTTCAAATTAGAGAGTCTAGTTAAAAGACGTAACATAAATGACCTCTTAATGCTTTATAAAATTGTAAATTATCGGGTAGATAGTAACTTAATCAATCAAATCAAGTTATACGCCAGGCCCAAATCTACCAGAAACCTTAACATATTTTGGACCGAAATTTTTACTCATAATACTGGATATTTTAATCCTATTTCTAGAATGTCTAGATCATACAATGATCTTGCCAAATCACACATTTTCATAGATATTTTTGTAAATAATATAACTTGTTTCAAGAAGTATCTCCACAATTTTTGCACCTAAAAAAAAAAAAAAATTTTGTTTGTTGATTTATTATTTTACAACTGTTTGTTGTTTTATTATTTTTTCATAAACATTTTCCTTTTGTTAGATTTTTTATTATTATAATTAAGTTTTTTAGAGTTTGTTGTTTAAAAGATTGTTTGTTGTTTTATTATTTTTTCTAAACATTTTCTTTTTGTTCGATTTTTTATTATTATAATTAAGTTTTTTAGAGTTAAGTTTAAAAATACTGGCATTGTTTTTCTTTGTGTTTGCTTATGAGTATATTAAAATATGATTACTGCAGACACATTAGTCTAGGGATATTTATATTTGTATTTAATTTTGTTTTATATTACCAACATGAATGTTTTATAAATATCCTGTTTGTGTCTCAAATAAATAAATAAAAAATAAAATAAGAAGTTATTTTTTTCTGGGCCCTTGGAAAACTTCTTAAGAGGGTTTCAGTGTATTATGATGTTGTCAACTTGGCAAGTTTTGTGGATCATGTAAAATATTTATTAGAATACTAGTCCTAAAAAGATCTTGTATTTTTGTAAACCTATCTACTAGTTGTATTTTTCAGTTTTTGTTCTTGCATTTTTATGACTTTTTACTACCAACAAAATGTAACAAGCGTACTGTACTAACTTAAGAGTTTAAAAACTTCAAACGTTTAAAGAAAACATGTAAGAAATCGGTAGAAATTGGGAGAGCCGCCTCTTTAATAAATAAATAAATAGAAATACTGGTAGAACAAGCACAACAATTGATAGCATTGGACACTTACTGGCGTACATCTCCGTGGCCAAGGCAAGGAGGCTTTCACCGCATGCCACTGGGAGAGTCCTGCTATCCAGCAGCTGCAGACATGTCTCTAAGAGCCCCAGGTGGGTGTAGGCGTCAGGGTACTTGGTCGGAGGATATTGGAGACTGATCTCCAGGAGAGTTTCTACACATCCTTGCTGAAAACAAAAAAAAAATTTGAAGAACAATAAAAAGTACTATGAGAGAGGATGGCCTATCTCCATACACATGGTGTCCGGAAACTCGTAGTACAAGCCAGAAACTGGTGAGTTTATATCACATATGGAACCCAAAAAAAAAAAAAAAATTTTCAATCTGAGCATTTGGGTAAATTAAAAAAAAAAAAAAAATTCGGCAACTAGAAGATTAAAAAACTTTTAAACAGGGTCGATGCTTCTACAACACTTTAAAATACATTAAATATTCGTAATAAGCATTAACTTTGTGGCTCGCCATAATTTACAATAAAAATATATAAATTTATTTTAGACCACTTTTAAATTTTAATTTAACTCTACCGGTTTCGGAAGAACCCTTCCTTCTTCAGGAGAATATTGACAGATATAAACAAAAAAATAAAAAAAATTGTATATATCTGTCAATATTTTTTATCATAGGTTAGTTTTAATATTCCCTGACGAAGGAAGGGTTCTTCCGAAACCGGTAGAGTTTAATTAAAATTTAAAAGTGGTCTAAAACAAATTAATATATTTTTATTGTAGCTAATAATAACACCGTAACAACCATTTTGACCATTCAACATTCAGATTTGACCTAAAAAGTTCCAACTTTGGTCTCGATTTATTCAAAAACAAAAGCTCTAATTGAAAAAAGTTGTACTACAAAATCGATTCTAAATGCGATGTAGATACGATCATCAGTTTCCTGCTTGTACTACGAGTTTCCGGACACCGTGTATATAAAAATTAATGTTTGTTTGTTTTTTCGTATTTTATGCGCTTCCATATCGTTCATTCAATTGCGATGAAACTTTGAGGATTTGATGTGCGCACGCCCGCAATGGTTATAGGATAGTGAGCTCTGACGTTATGAAATTATTTTCTAAACTATTCATCATTAAAGCCACATTTTTTGGGAATGTTACTTTTCGGTGGTTTCATGTAGAATAAATAGTCTTCGAACTAAAACATGATAAAAAAAAAATTTTGTCGATTAACCTCTTGTAGGCTGCAGTTCCCCCCGGCGGGTCCAGATGTTTGAAGCGATTTTGCCCCTTATGTATAAAGAAATTATATGAAGAACAAGGTCAGAATCGCTTGGGCCATTCTCGTTCTTGACATTACGAATTACTGGATAGCATTTAGCCACTCCGAATAATTCATATTAATTGCTAATGACGCGCCGGGCATCAAAGATGGCAGACAAAATGGCTGCCGTTTGATAATATGAACGGAGTATTGTAAGTATTGGAAGTCTATATTTTTTCATTGTTTTTTATATAAATCCATTGTGAAAAGCATAGATTTGATTGATTATTAGGAAGATCGTTTTATCCATTATTTTCATGTAATTTTTGTATTATATCACAAAAGAAATGTTATAAAAATTGAATTCGTAAGAAAGGTGAGAACTGTCAAATATTTTACGTTGTATTGAAAAAATATATTTCTTGTATGCTGGCTTTCAACAAGTTAAGGCATTTTTAATACTTAAAACTAAATTTGTGCATAAAATTTTTTCAGGTTATTTCGGAAAATCCGTGCATAAAATTATTCAACCCTCAAATCTTCCGCGATTATAAAAAAAATTTAAAACTAATAACCGCTTTCATATAAACTTCATGATTTTTAATTAATTTAGTGATTTTGTAAATGTGTTTTTATCGTCTCTTGTAAAGTTTTCATTTTGTGGCTTGAAGGGTTATACTAAACCCCAGTCGATAATATTAACCAGCCGCTCTGCCGCGAAGGTCATCAGATTACCTCAAAATTAATTTATTACTTACAACAATAAAATTTAAAATACTCACAGTAAGAAATTTGCAGCTTGATTCGCTGAGCTTAAAATACAGCAAAGAAACTACCGTCTTCAAATTCTCCTGAAGCATTTCTCCTCCGCTAACAATATTGGCATTATCGTAGTCGGTGCGCAAGTTCTTCAAGGAACCCGGTAAATCCGACAGCACAAAGGCGTTGGTGAATTCCTTCATAAGGTTGACTTCGCTTTTGGATTTAGCGAAAAGCAGAGATTCTGTGCTCAGATTGGCCATGTTAGTTATCAACTTGTTCACATCTTGGGGAGGTGAATATATCACAGGCAAAATTCTGGAAACAAAATATTATTGCAAAATAAAACAAATCCCTTGGAAAGCGAAACAGCTGTCACACATAGTAATTACATAGCCAAACTTGTTTACAAATAAACTGATTTTTTTAATTAATTAAAGAATAATGTGATAAATTAAATAATAATATGATAAATTAAATAATAATATGATAAATTAAATAATAATATGATAAATTAAATAATATGACAAATTAAATAATAATATGATAAATTAAATAATATGATAAATTAAATAATAATATGATAAATGAAATAATATGATAAATTAAATAATAATATGATTAATTAAATAATATGATAAATTAAATAATAATATGATAAATTAAATAATATGATAAATCTAATAATAATTTGATGAATTAAATAATAAAATGATAAATTAAATAATAATATAATAAATTAAATAATATGATAAATTAAATAATTAAATAAGTTAAAAAATAATATGATAAATTAAATAATAATATGTTAAATTAAATAATAATATGATAAATTAAAGAATAATATGATAAATTAAAGAATAATATGATAAATTAAATAATAATATGATAAATTAAATAATACGATAAATTAAATAATAATATGATAAATTAAATAATATGATAAATTAAATAATAATATGATAAATTAAAAAATATAATCAATTAAAAAATAATATGACAAATTAAATAATAATATCATAAATTAAATAATATGATAAATTAAATAATAATATACATAAATATATGAAAAATTCAGGATCCGGCCGCTAAAAAAAACACTCCTTCTGTAGATGGTGATAAGGTTAAAATTCCCGTTTAACACCAGCCGCCTTGATTTATTTATTTTCTTATTGATTAAAATATTGTCAAAAACGTGGTTTATTTTATTTTCGGAAGCTCAAAAACAAATATTTAAATATTTGAAGATAATTTTTTAAAGAATTTAATTTCCCACATTTTACTATAAAACCATAAACGAAACGGGGTTTGTAAGTAGGAGATTTTGAACTTTAAAGCAGTTTTTATAGGACTTATTTTGTTTTTTTCTGGGCTTATAAAAAGACTTATAAAAATAAAAAAAAAACGAATATTTTAAAGGCAAAATATGTATTCTAACCGCAGTATTTAATTAAAGAATCTAAAATATTTCTAAGCAATCTAATTATCAAATATTTGGCAATACCTCACCGCCCCGCGCCTCGTCTACTCCCCATGCCTGGCTACTCCCCACATCTATCCTTATTAGCACGCGTAAATCACTCTCGGTGTTTATCATCTGTTGTGACTACCGCTCCACACAATGAGTTCCGTGAAGCCAAAATGTTTTTCAATTGAAGAAAAAAGTGATATATTACACCTTTTTTTATGAAAACTATGATGTCACGTATTCACAATTCTGTGCGACGTTCTTACTATCGAACAAAAATTGGCCAAAAACAAATACAAATTACAGACTTTCTACATTGTATATTTGTATATTTTTGGATTACAGTACATTTTGTATTTCTGTTATGTGGAATATTTAAGTACCATTATTCGTCGCCGGCCACAATCCCCCCGGCGGGTCCGGATTTTTGAAGCGATTTTGTCCCTTATGTGTAAAGAAATTGTATGAAAACAAGGTCAGAATCGCTTGGGTCATTCTCGTTCTTGACGTAACGAAATACTGGATAGCATTTAGCCTCTCCGAAAATTCAAATTAATTCACGATGACTCGCTGGGCACCAAAGATGACGGACAAAATGGCCGCCGTTTGATAATATGAACGGAGTCGTATTCGAAGTCTATATTTTTTCATTGTTTTTTATATAAATCCACTGTGGAAAGCATACATTTGAGTGATTATTAGGAAGATCGTTTTATCTTCATTATTTTCATGTAATTTTTGTAATGTATCACAAAAGAAATGTTATAAAAATTGAATTCGTAATAAAGGTGAGAACTGTCAAATATTTTACGTCGTATTGAAAAAATATATTTTTTTTATATGCTGGCTTTCAACAAATATACATCATATAAAAACAAGCTTAAATTATCCGTCCATTTTGTGCATCGTCCGGTTAGTGCAACAAAGTATCGCCGGTCCCTTGGGGGTTGTTATATCCGGATATATCCTACTGTATATATTTATTATCACTTTTATATGTATACTAATAGTGCGCAATTAATAAAAGTATGCGCATTAGTTTTTGCAGTGGTATCCTCAATATCCACAAGGATTGATGATAAATAAGAAATAGTTATAAAACTACAATAAATATAGGAATATGTATCTAGGTGGTGTTGCAAAAAAATAATATGTTAAACCTGGTAATAGTCTCAGTGGCTGCTCTCCTTACTCTCTGGTCTTGATCACTCAGAAGTTTAATCATAATGTCCAGTACACGCCCACTGCGCTTATTCCAGTCCGCCACGATAATGCTAAACCTGGAAATAAAATGACAGTGAATACGGCTGTTTGCATTAGTCCGACGGATAAAAAAAAAAATTAAAGATAGAAAAATATTTCGGGTTACGAATAACCCGACAATATTTGAAAATCTCCAACTACCACCACAGTAAGGGAAATTGTTGCTTGGATCGTGATGGAGGACTTAGCCAGCCGAGGAATTGAACATGGGACGCCTGAATGGGACCCAAACGCGATGCCAACTGTGATAGATAGACCGGATAGATTTGCCTATTTGAATAAATATGCTGGAAAAAATAAATATCCATAAGCAGACACATAGAACTTATCCCAGGTTATGCACCGTATGGTTTTACTTGAGGCAACAAATAGATTTAGCCTAGAAACCAAACTCTTGTCATTTCCTCCATTGGGGTATGTTGTGAGGCTGAAGTTAGTGGGGAATAGGAGGAGATGGGGAGAAGAGGAAGGTGGGAAAGTATAGGGACTTTCAAAAGGGACGCTGGAAATTTGTAGCAGCCATGTCGTTAAAGTCAGTTGTTGTTTGTTTAGTAGAGTACGGCAAATCATCATGGAGGGTTATAGCGTTGCAATTCATCAAATTTGAAATTTTATCAAAAAAGGCACAGTTATCTTGCGCGGCGGCGGTGATGTAAACTGACCACCGAGATCGTGCGATTTAAAGCCTTTAGACTTCTCCCTTTGGGGTTATCTTAAATTGGAAGTCAATGCGAATAAATCGCAAACAATTGACACTCTGAAAGTCATCATAACAAACGCCATCCACAAATTCAGTAAGATTTATGCGACAAAGTCAATTTGATTGGAAGCCCAGTAATGTTGCTACATGACTATTGTAAATTACATGAAATCACAAACCTCAGATATGGAAGTTTTTCGTACAGTTTACACAGATTAACTTTGCACAACCAGTATGCATTATTTTCCACGGCACGTAATGAATTCAATATGGAAGGAATCACGGCAATCTGATTGCTTACAGATATAGTCTCTATGCATTTGCCAATAGCTGTGAGGGAGTTGTTCACACAGGAGTGTATATCATCTGAGAGACCCTGAAACATAATAATAATAATTAGTTTTAATTGTAAATGTAATGAACATAAAAACGCCAAGACCCTACACAATCTTTGAAAATCATTTCAAAAACCATATTGTGGTATATTGGAATAGTAGGTTCAGTGGGTTAGCAATAGATGGCAGGAGTCATAAAGCTTCCACTAGTTTCTGTCAGATGGCGGGAGGATAGAGTTGTCCCTAGGAAAGCATATAGTCGATGTGTAGGGCTCTGCACGGGCAGATTTACCTACCAGTCGTCTGAAAGCAGTCGCGTAAGCTCAGGGCTATTATTGTGTAAATAAACAGTTTGTAAGAAGAACTGAAGGATTTATTGAGAAGTTCCCAACAGTGTGTTTGAATGTTAATAAAGAAAACATTACACATATCAAGAAGAAAGTAGTTTTTCTTTTGCTCTGATGATGGACAACTATATGATGCTTTACTTTTTTAACCTCTCCGCTAGTGAGTTTTGGCAAACATAACTGTACGTGAGGAGTGAGTTTTTTTTAAGTAGTTCATTTTTAAAATATATTTTAATAAAAACACTATTGACATCAATCCATGCAAATAAATCAACATTGAAAAAAACACGATCATGTGAAAAAACTGTTTCCTTCCTCTGACAACCGATGAATGACGCAACAAGAATTTTGAAACTAAAACTGTGAAGTCTATATTTTAGGTAAGTGATCCAAAACTTCGACAAACTACGCGCAGATGTCCATAGATGTCATTACAAGTCAAACATTTTCATTAAATATGACGGCGTTTGAATTAACGCAACGTTGCAGCCATTTTTATCACTTCATGGCACTGTTGCGGCCATAATCTTGGAGAGGATAATAATATTTGCCTATGTTGAAATTTGAACAGCTAATGTTTAATGTTTTGCCGCTGGGGTTGTCTTGTTGCACAACCTCCTGCATTACCTACATAATCTGACAACTTACACAACCTAACTTAACCTTCAAAAATAAAAATAAAAATAACGGTAAATGGAAGCCTCAGAAAAAAGTAGAGCACCCAGTGAAGGCCACATCATTAATAATCAACACTAATGTAACGAAGAATTACTTCAAATGTATAAATTGAAAAATTACCAACCTCCAGTATTATCTTCATCAAATTGGCCAAGTGCATTTTGTCTGCAATATCTTTAGGTAAAGTGCTGAATAAACTCCACTTATTGTAGTCTCCAGAAGCCGAATGAATAACGGAATTCAAAAACACTCCGGTGCAAACTCTGATAAGACCTCTAATTTGGGGATCAGGATGGTCCTTCATCAAAAATATAATTTCAGAAATATGCTGAGGTCCGGCATCCATTTCATTAGAATTATCCAAAGGTTGATCAGTACGACAAAGTTTCTTTGCGTTTCTTTGAACTGGTTCAGAATGCGACGATTCATCGTCGATTCTAGAATTTTCTTCAACTGTTTCTAAAATTGTCTCCTGATTCATGACGCTCTTTTCAGAAGAATGCTTTCGTACGGCCACATCTTTATTACACAATTTCGCTTCATCTATTTCATCGCTTTTTGTCGAACCTTTTGATTCATTTGAAATCTGTCGTTCTACGACGGTGTTCCCATCGTGTCTCAAAAACAAATTTTCCAATTTCTGTTCCATATTGTTGATTTTATCGTCGTCTAAGCTGTTAGACGATTCGCCGAAGTAATCAAACTTCATTTCTAATTCGAGGCTCGATGTTAAAGGATCGACACTTGTCGTCATTAAATAGTCGGTAGATTGTTGATCGCGTGAAGTTGTCATATTGCTACCCATCGTGAAATTACTGTTCGTCATTTGTAAGTTAGTAGAATCTCCACTCATATAGCTAGCTGCCATTGCGTTAGCGTTTTGGCCTTGACTTTGTTGTTTACTGTCAAGCAAATTACTCGGTACTCCCGCTAATGAGCTATTATCGACACTTTCTTGTACGATCGCCTTGAATTTCTCCCTTCTAGCTGAGGAGGACATTCTTTGACTAATTCCCGAGTTGTTGCTGCCAGGGTTGCTGAGTTGACTCATCAAGTCGATGCTTTTGCTGAGAAGTTCTTGGCCAAAGGAGTCGGTCATTGATTCTTGATAACAAACATTTCGTTCCAGGACAAAATCGTTAAGCATTTCGTTGTGAGAAAGATTGCTGAATTCAGAGTTTCCTGTGGAGTAATATGTACAGTGCTTTAATAAGTATAAGGCCAATTAGCAAGCAAACACATACGGTTGTATCCAGAATAAAAAAAAATGCCTAACTCTCATCTAAATTTATTACATATTACTTTTCATGTTAACCATGCTTTGCTAGTTCCCGACTTCTTTCATCTTTAACATAATTATCTCTGACTGACTTTTTGTTCTTCGACGTACCTATGTACGTTTAAGCCATCCAAACATCCTTTGGGGGGACCGCGACCGGGAGGCCTGAATCGCTTGGAGAATCGCTTAGGCCATTCTCGTTCTTGAAGTAACAGAATACTGCATAGCGTCTAGCCTCTCCGAATAATTCAAATTAATTCTCGATGATGCGGCAGGCATCAAAGATGGCCAACAAAAAGACCGCCGCGTGATAATATGAACAGAGTCGTAGTCGGAGTCTATATTTTTTCATTGTTTTTGATGTAAAAAAGAAAGCATATATTTGAGTGATTATTAGGAAGATCGTTTTATCTACATTATTTTCATGTAATTTTTGTAATATATCACAAAAGAAATGTTATAAAAATTGAGTTCGTAAGAAAGGTGAGAAATGTCAAATTTTTTACGTCGTATTGAAAAAATATATTTTTCCTATGCTGGCTTTCAAAAGGTTAATAAAAAAATTTGGGAGTTTGGTTTTGGATTCGGCAGCGCTTTTTTCAAAAAGACCTCAGAATATTAATATTGAAACTTACAAACTGCTTACTGTTGTTTAAAGCCGATGAATCCAGCCATATTTTACCAATCATCACATATATTTAGGTTTTAAATTGTAAACGACTGAATTCTGTAGTTAGTTACCAAAATTGCCCCAACATATTATTTGGGGAATTTATCGCTCTAGTAATTAATTAATTTTAAATAGAACTTACCAGATAAATTATGTGCATCGACTTCCTTATCCAAATACATAGCCAGGCAATCCGGATACATATTGACTATTGAAGACAAGCAAGAGATAGCCAAAGCTTTAACTGAAACTCTTACTGATCTATCAGATATTGACTGACCTGAAAAAATAATAAATATGAGATACAACTTTAAACATATCCACAAATGCACTGACAAAAGCCACCAATGACCTGAAATGCAACATTAAAAACAAGCTATGTAGAGATAGAATATATCAGTTGAAGCCATGAACACCTAATCAGGAGACTTTGCCAAACGCCCAATGACAACCCTTGTGAACATCATTAACTCTTCCGCACCGGGGGGTTAATACACATCCCCCAAACGAGAGTAATGTGAGATATCTAAGTTGATTTTTATACACTTTAGGTAAACCTAGAAAAACTATTCGGTAATCAATCTACATTTAAAAAAAAAATTTATCCTATTAAGATAATTTAAGATTTTAATATTTATTTTTAATAAATTATTCCATCCACCATATCAGCATACATCATAAATTTTCAAAAACAAAACAAACTGTTCGACATTTCTGTCATACATTTATTAAAATATTTGTCATAATTTTATTTTCTGATCTCCCTATTTTGCTGGTAACATTATACAAAGCAGTAATTATCATTGTACAAACCATTCAATCAACGATAGGAACCAGAAATCTTTTTCACGTCAAAAATACCATTAGAAAACCGAGACGTCAAAAAAGGGTCCAGGGTTTAAAAAATGTCTCTACGAGCTATCCACGCCATTGCATAATATGATTTTTTGTCAAGCTGCATTCATTACACAAAAAACAAATTTTAATTTTATAAATATTATCAAAACTGTGGTGTCTACCGTACCCGCTTCTTCCCCAAACTTAGTTTGTTTACAAGTACCAAAAACACCTAACTGCAGTGAATGCGAAGTACGATAATATGCCTGAATTTTGCAGTATTATTGTATTTTCCTGACAAAAATTGTGATTTTATCTACTCCTCTTCGAGAAAACTCCTGAACATCATCCAATATTACATTTTTGATGTTTAAAAATACCTTCACCATTCGGTTTAGTAATTTTGTTTTTACACATGCTTACTTACAAAACGAAATACCATAATATAAATGCGATCAGCAGCTTATGGGTTAAGAGAAACGATCTATCTATTATATATGGGGGACCTTAGTGACCCCCCTCAGATTGATACATTAGTTTTACCTTCAGGTAAGTAAAGGTTAAAGGAACTAGGTTACTGTCAATAGAATAAGGTGAAAAATGGAAGACAGCACGGAAGTGCTTATAGGAGCTAAGCATACCTTCTCCACACCAATAAGTTAATAAATAAATAATGTACCTGAATAACCTGCAAGCAGAAAGCGGCTAACTAGTAATCGGGAACAATATTTTAACGGAATATCCGAATCAAAGAAGGTGCCAATATTTGCCTGGAACACAAATTAATCAAAAATTAATTAGACAAAGTTGAGATTTTTGTGTTGAGACATTTCAAAATGGCCCTACTCACGATTTGATGGTCATCAAATTGTGACGGCATTTAAAATAACCCAATCTAGTTCAACAGTAAAGCGTACCTTATACTGATGAATATTAAACTTCATGGAGTTCAAGTCGTCCAGCTCGTCATTGCTATTCTGGTTGTCTGGTGTGTCGGGTTCCCTGTCGGCGCGGAGGGCGTCGGAGAACTTCTCGTTGACGTATGACGTGAACTGCTCCGGGGTCATCTCGTGCCGGGTCGACTCACTCATCATGGAGCTGCCGGGTGAGTCTGGGGTGTTCATCTCCTGGTCAAATTTAATTTAATTGTTTAAGAAAGAGCTGAAATCTGCCGTATTAGTGGGCAATCATTTTAGTATAGAAATAGAAAAAAAAAAACCTTACAGTTGTCACTACTTAAAGAATCAACCTGTAAAAACCACATTTTTTAATATAATACGTCTATTTTTTACTATGTGGTGAAACAGTTTCGACTTTCCACCATGGTCCCATGCATCAAACGGCAGAACCTGGTAGCGCCATCCGTTGGGTCGGCTATCAGTCAATATCAGAGAAATGCCTGTACGTGCGTGTGTGTGTGAGTGAGTGCCACCAATTGATAGAATGCATTGTCATCGATAACGAGTTTTAGCTCGATCGAATATTGGGAAGTGGGTTAATTTCCGCTTTGCATTTATTCATCCAAGACAACATAATCAAAATAACATTTTTCTGAAATTGGACAACATTATATTTAAAAATTTATAGCAGTTACCAATTAAATTAAATTAGGATTTGGTATAGGTGTTGGCCGTGTTCACTCATTTTAGACAGTCCGCTGGGAGGAAAGTTCAATTCTCAGTCGAACAAAAAAATATATTTTTTAAGCCTTTTTGGTTTACAGCAGTTAAGAGCCAGTCCCTGGGGAGAAAGGTTCAATCCTCAGTAAAACCAAAAAATAAAAAAATAAATCGAACTTATGAAAAACTTAGGTAAATCTTTTTTTTTTAATAGTGAATACCTCACAAGAGTCCCAACTGCTCCCGTCTGGAGCCAGTGAGACTATGGCATCCCCAATTGGGGTATGTTATGAGGCTGAAGGTAAGTGGGGAAGGGAAGGAGACAAGGGAGAGGAAGTTGGGAAGCTGGCTATTCAGATCTAGTCACTAAACACGGCTAAAGCCATTTCAAGCAACGTTTCAATTCTGAATGGTGGTCTTACACCAGGGCGACACTAAGAGTATCTTCCACTCTGGAACGTGCCACAAATATACTATATATTATTTTAAATAATTAATTTTGAAATAACACAAATCAATTAAATAAAATTTATTTGCGCACGCCGGGTTCGAACCCGCGGCCTTCGGAATGGGAGTCCCTACCGTTGGACTACGCCGTCATAAATTTTAAATTAATTAAACTTAAAAATCAAAATTAAGTCATTATCAACATTTTAAAAAAATTATGCACTTTTAATAACTCGGGTACGGAGCATATGTCTACCTAAAGTTAAGCGAGGAAGGGAAGGAGATGGGGAAGAAGAAGGTGGGGATGTACCCGGCTATTCAGATCTAGTCACTAAACACGGCTAAAGCCATTTCAAGCAACGTTTCAATTCTGAATTGTAGTCTGAACGATTAATAAAAAAATACCCTGGTGCTGAGATCCTCCATGCTCCTGTAGGGGGTCTGCTGCTGCGAAGACATGCTGGAGAACATGAGGTGGCCGTGGAAGGTGGGGAAGTCCGAGGTCTCGCTGAGCAGCGACTCTTCGGGCTCAAACAGGTTCACCGAGGACGAGGCCTTGGAGAGCATGGGCTGCACCGTGCTCACGGAACCTGGGTACAATTAATAGTTTTAATAATGTCATAATAGTGGCATTGCTCTTTGATCGAGTGTAACTTGTGGCTTTTCTACTATGACTGATTTCAAGCAGGCATTTAAATAATGGACTTTAAAACGGACCGAAATATTTTTTATTGCCATAATAGTGGCGTGGCTTTTTGATTGAATGTAACTTGTGGCTTTTCTACTATGACTGATTTCAATTAGGCATTTAATACTGGACAATGAAGTAGTTTTATTGGCTGTGGAAATAAACATTAATTAAACAATTTGTTACATACAAGCATTTGTAACAAGGTGTGTGCACCCTTTTATACACACCATATTTTTGGTTTCGGTGTGTGGCACCTCCAGTGCTTGCAGATTGTCAATTGTGATTGATCAGATTGCCAGCCCTGGAATATTTCAGAGTTGAACTGTTGTCAAACCTGCAGGCAGAATTCAGATCTGGAGAATTCAAATGAAGCTTCTTCATTCTTTGTACAGGAGCCCAGAGCATTGGGCGATCCTCTGGACTGACTATCGACGAATCAACTTAAAATCGCAATTATTGTGATCCTACATCTTGGAAGTAACTCTCGCCATCTTGGAAATTGACTAGAGATCATCTTGGGATGATGATTGGCATCTGAAGACATCCGCCTGTCTTGATTCTGGATGGCCCTTTTGGCTGGTAGTCAATAATCTGCAGACGTTCCATTCTCACAATGTGAGATTCTTTTCCAAATCGAGAAGTTTTCGGCAAACCACACTTCGCTAAGACTTACCATGGTATCACCATCAACTTATTTACCCAAGACGGTCCTTTATGGCATAAAGTATTAGAATTTATTTACAACTAGCTGACCCAGCATGCGTTGCAATGCGACTTAAATAAAGAAACAGTTTCTCCTTGTGATTCCTTTCCCATTCGTCCCCGTTCCCATTTCACCTTCCCCCTCCCCTCTTCCGCTGTCTCCCTTCTCGCGACCACCCTCATACACTCCCCTTCCACCTTTTTCGATTTCCCCCTCCCGTAAACCCCCCATCTTAATGCCTCTCCCGGATTCCCCTCCCCCTCACGCCATTTTCCCTGCCGCTAAACTCCATAAAATACACCCATTTTTCAAAGAACTCGCGTTTGACCTATTTAAAATTTTGTATGCAAATTTCACAACGCTAAAGCTCGTTATTCTGCTATTCGGGACGGAGACAAATCCAACAAATCAAAGATCATAATAATCGGTCCAGCCTTTCTTGAGCTATAAATGGTGTAACTAACCCGACATTTTTTTATATATATTAAGATATACTTATATATTTCAAATACTTTCTTTTCATTTAAAACTAGAAAACCTAATCCTTGCAGATGCATTTGACGTGTTGAGTCCTGGGCGGGCTCGCTCGGCAACACGTTCAGGCACTCCATGGCGGACTTCTCCACATATAGGAGGTACATGTAGTCAATATTACAATTGACAATATCTTACTTAAAGAGCCGTGCCATTTCTTCTTGTGCTTCTCGTTAGCAGCAGCCATGAGGCTGGCGGGGCCGCTGGGGTCCAGGAGGGCAGCCCGGAATCCGGGGGCGGGCTCGCTCAGCAGCACGTTCAGGCACTCCATGGCGGCATTCTGGACATTGTGGTCACTGGACTTCTCCACATATTGAAGGCACATGCAGTATATCTGGAATGAAATAAAAAATTATTTAACCCATAGAACTGATACATATTTCTCTTAGGCGAACTGTCAAAATGGTGTTGCGTAGGATATTTTTTTTACACCTTCGACCAAGTATATCAAGACAGGCCGTGTGAGTCTTAAAAATGACATCGGAACCAAAAATATTGGTTTACGAAAACATTTATCAAAAAGAAAGTGCACTATCTCACAGTCAAAAGATCGCACGAAGCATTGGTTTGTATCTTTTGTTGGTCTGCGTGGAGCAAATTTGCTATCCAGCAAGTTCGCGGCAACGGAATGGCTAGCTTTGTGAAGATCATTTTTCAAACACAAAATTGAGGCAGTTAGACATATTTTAGGTATGGCTTGTCACAGACTTTATTATAAACAATTACGAATATTTAAAAAAAATATATACATAACGTATAGATTCACGACCACCATAACACGGGCATGTGCCTAGCATGGTGGTCAAATGTAAAAAACAATTCTATAAATAAAGAAAATTCAAGGAAGCGTAACGAGAAAAGTAACGTTCGATAAAAATGTTGAATTTCTTACTAAGAAACAGTTATACAAGAGATAAGACGGAATTCGATGAGTAGTTTGTACTATGAAATGACTCATAGGTGGTGTTACTTTTGAATTGAAATAAGGTTTGGGAGGGCTAATTTATAGTTAATATATATCGATGATTTTCACATTATATTCTATAACAGATAAATTGACTGTTTTTGAACAGATTTCAAAATAAAATACTCTTTTTGAAAGCAGGTGAGAGACTCTTTTCAGATTTTGGTATTATAAATCGACAAATGCAGTTAAAAATATAAAAATTTTGAATGCAAACATAAAGTTTTTAAAGTGTCTTACAAATAGTTTTTATTATGCTGTAACTGTAATTACCGCTTTAAACGAAATTAAAAAACATATTTAATTAGGCAAAAGTGTTATAAAAGTTATTAAAAAGTTCGTTAAACATAAAATATTTATTAAAAAATTTGAAAACCTTGACAATTTTTTTTGGGAGCCTCTATGGTAAACTTTTACATACAAATTGAAAGCATGATGTTCTCTCTTTCTACCACTGTGTAACTCATATATCTCACCATAATACAAAATGAGATGAATTTTATGATCTTGGGAGAAATGTCTCCCAAAAATATTATTCAAGTGTTTAACGTCTGGGAGAAATAATATCCATAACTGCTCTAGGGGTTAATTAATCGGCCAAATGACCATATTTATTATTGTCGTCAGGTGGTTTAGCACAAAGAGGGCCCTATATTAAAGATGACCTTTTGTTGTTTTATTCTTTTAAGAAAGATTCTACATTCCGAGCCTTTCCCCGCTCCCGCTTCCCCCCCGTCTCGAGAACCAACCGTTCCAAGTTTCCATCTTCCCCTCCCATGTACTCCTTACACTTTCCCCGACTTCCTCCTCCCTCATGCTATCTTTAGAGCACAGGCGTCGGCTGGGAATGCTGTCCTACCGGTATTTCAATGGAAGATGCTACGAGGAACCAGCATCATTGATCCCCTCAGTACCTGTGCATAGTCAGGAAACATGCCAAACGTGCACCCAACATATGTACACAGTTGACATTTGTCACTAAGAGAACGGGTCGCTTCTATGACTCGCTTTTGAGTTCAACAGCTCAGCTGTGGATCGATTTGCCGGCCTCTGGGTTTCCTGCCTCCTACAACATGGGTCTCTGCAAGACCCATGTCCACTCGCTCCTCTCCTCATAAAGACCCTCCACACACTCTATGATCTTATCTCACACTCTATATCTTATGAAAAAAAATCTTATCTTTCATAGAAAATAATATAATTACTGTAAATTCTTGGTAAAGCATTCATGCATTCCTTGGCCTGCCATTTGTTGTGAACCAATCCTGACCATTTTTTTTTAAATGTGGGGCAAACGAGTGGTTATTTACCTGCATGCACTTTTCAACTGGTATGATATCTTGTGACAATCCAGACAGAGGATTACTGTTGAATAGTGCCCTCATTACCCCAAACCAGCCCAGTACCGCGTGTTGACTGGCAGACTCATTCATCAGAACATCTGAAACAAGCAGGGTTAATGCAAAATTAACATAAGGCTTCAGTTATAGCCAGATTGACAGAAAAAAAAACCAGGCACTGAAAACTCACAAAAAATCTCTGATGTTACTCTGCTAATAAAACTAATAAAAAGTTATACGAGCAACAGAACACAAGAAGCCAAAATTAATCACCATACTAGCAAGCCACTGTTGATTACATATGGAGTTCCACAAGGAAGCATACTAGGTCCCTTTCTATTCACTATTTACATAAATGAACTCTGCAGTATTGAAATAGAGAGAGAAATAGTCAGTTATGCGGACGACATAGATTTAGTCTTTAAATCTAAAGATTATCTCATTTTAATTATTATAAAAATTGAGATTGCAAATTAAAGGACTCAGCACGGGTAAAGCACTCAAAGAGACCCACATTATATATACATTTATTATAACAAATAATAAAAAAATAGTTACCTAAGGCAGCATTAACCACATGCATTATGAACTTCTTCTGGTGGTATTGACACAGTTCGGCTACACAGCTAGCGGCGCTGCGTCGGATAGGGGGCAACTGAGACTCCATGTGACCCATGAAACTGGTCAGCAAACCTGACAAAAATAAAACAATAATAATAGCATCAATTCCAATTACGGAGGGAGACTGGTCCAGCCGATCCAAAAAATCGATGTTTTTTGTTATCTTAAAATCTTCCTATACATATGGAGGATACATTCCCAAAGTTATGGCATCAAATTCGACCTTGAAATATAGTTAGAAGCGGAGCGAGCCAAGTAGATTCGCAAGGCATGCGACATTTGTACTATAATGATTTTTTTTTAATTTCATGTTTATATCTATACATATATTTAGATATTTAAGTCAAATTTTCAGTGATTTTTTTTCTTGTTCAAATGTACCTTTATAGGCATAAGCTTTATCAAGATGATCCGAGAAGGCCTTGAAGAATACTCACGATCAGATCGCCTTTCCACGCCAAAAACTGATATTGAAAAAAATCAGAATCTAGTTCGATCTGACAGTCGGTTGTATTCATACGGTTGCTGAAACTGTAGGAATTGACACAGAATGCATATGGAAAATTTTACATAATAAATGTTATCTTGCAAAAAGTGTGTGCCGAAATGGTGCCCAAAATTTTCACGTTTGAACAAAAAGAAGCTCGCAAAAATGATTGAACTGACACTTCATACTGCTTTATGTACTGCCTTATTTGCCGTATCTTGGGCTGTACGACTTCTACCTGTTCCCTAAGGTGAAATCTGCATTAAAAGGAACAAGATTTGAGTCCGTTGAAG
Source organism: Limnephilus auricula (assembly GCA_951813805.1). Lineage (NCBI taxonomy): Eukaryota > Metazoa > Arthropoda > Insecta > Trichoptera > Limnephilidae > Limnephilus > Limnephilus auricula. The sequence continues at coordinate 3,873,087 of OX638409.1, read as the reverse complement.
CTGTGAAAGAGAAAGCGGCATGCGTCCTAAAGGAACTGATAGAAAAAGACTTCCAGCAATGTTTCCAACAATGGAGGACTCGCATGGAGCGTTGTAGGGATAGAGGAGGGGTGCATATTAAAAATGATAATAAGTAAATATGTATGAAATCAAAATGAAATGTTTTACAGCGTTTGTCTCATTATTTAAAAGTCACATTTCAATGAGACCTATATGAGTTGTTCCTAAAAGTGAACAAATACTTGAGTTGGGTCATGTCAGAGATTTAAATAAATTTAAAAAAATCAAATATACTAACTTAGCATCTCATCCAGCGTTGCAAACGGTGACAGAGCTTTCATAATACGCGGCAGGTTTGCCTCGAGACACTCCATCAGCATGGCATCCCCCTTGGCAGCCGGCATGTCCAACACCTCGCGCAGCCGCAGGATGGTAGCCGTGGCAAACAGACGGCCGCGTCCGCCACCCGCGCGCAGCCAGCCGCGGCCCAGGCATATGCGCGATAGAACCGCTTTCAGCCATCTTACAGATCAAGTAACCACATTAATTCTACCTCATTAAAACACATATAATCAAACAAGTGTTTCGGTCTGGATCAAAACAAACACGTTTACACACAACATATCTTTACGGTTGACGTTTGTCACATGAGAACAAGTCGTTTCTAGGACTCGTTCTTGAGTTCGACAGCTCGGCTGTAGAACGATTGGCCAGCCTCTGTGTTTCCTCTCTGTCTCTTCAAGACCCATGTTTACTCTTTCTTCTCCGCAAAAAGACTCTCAACACAGCATCTTTAAAGATGACATAGGCCTTAAGGATATTATTTTTCTCAAAAAAAAAAAAAATTTAAATGAAAAAAAAGTACACAATACCATTGTACACGGTGGGGCAAAAGTATGTCTTAATGTGAATGAGCCATAATTTTTGCAAACGGCGTTAAATATCATTGTGCTTTCACATTTAAGTTGTAGACAGATAGAGAATTAGTTGACAACCAGCACAAACGCTCACACAGCTTGGGCAACGATGGAGATTTTGAAACACCAATTTCCGGGCCGTATGATTTCCCGTTTTCCAGAGTAGAAGATACTATCAGTAACGCCCTGGTGCAAGACCATTATTCAGAATTGAAATGTTGCTTGAAATGGCTTTAACCGTGTTTAGTGACCAGATTTGAATAGCCAGGTACTTCCCGCCTTCCTCTGCCCTATCTCCTTCTCCTCCTTTCTACCTTCAACCTCACAACATACCCCATTTGAAGATGCCATAGTCTCACTGGCTCCAGACGGGAGCAGTTGGTACTTTTGTGCGGTTTGCATATAAAAAAAATATTTAAAAAATTAAAGACACAATGTAGAGACCTGTAGTAAACCACAAGTATTTTAGTAACCTGTTAAAAAGTAAATTTACCTGGGATTTTTACTGACGATGAGATTGTGGTGCATGTTAAGGTGGATCTTGGAGGCGTGGAAAGGGGTTCCCCCGACCACCACACGGTTGAGAGTCTCATCTCCGACAAGCCGCAACTCTGCCTGAAATTATAAATGGATAATGATTAAAAAAAGATCGGGCATGTGCCTAGTATGATGGCCATAAAATCCACAAATGTTATATTTACTATTTAAAGAATAAAGAAACATTAAAAAAAAAAAAGTACTCTTCATCATATTAACGTCGACATCGACCACCATAATTTTACAATTTCGAGGATTTTACGTGGTCGTAAAATCCTCGAAACATATAAACATATTAACTAACAATTTAATCAAAAATGAAAAATTTAAAAAAAAAAAAACAACCCTTCAGGCCTCAACAGTATTTTTTCCAGAGGGTTGAAATATTTCCGTTATGCAATAAAATCCAAATAAATGGAATATTTCTGAATGTATCCAAAAACTGTTTTGGAAAGGTGATAAAATAGGCTTTCAAATTTTATGATTCGAAATAAACAGATAATTTTTTAAATATAAAAATTTTGCATTCAAACATAAAAAAAAATTACTAATGCTACCTTACATTTTTTCTAATTAAAATTACTTAAAATGAAAAAAAATAAATACACATACATATTTTATTAGACAAATGTATTATAAACGTTACTGCCACCTCACTTTTTTATCGTTTCATGTAAAAATAATTAATAAAAAAATTTCAAAGATTCAAAAAAAAATTTCAAATTGCCGTCAGAAACTTAGGATTCATAATATTAGTACATTTTATTTATTCTACGGTTAACTTTTAGATTTGATATTTTCTCTTTCTAACACCGTTTAGATCATTTTTCTAACCATGATAGTAAGGGAGACGCTTCGATTTCTATGAGATCCATATGAGTTGTTCCTTAACCCGTCGCCGGCTGCAGTTTATTAATTTATTTAATTTATACCTGAATTTGATAAACTACCCACAGCCTACCTTTGGTTACAGAGCAATGCACGCTACTGCTGGGGCATCATTTTGGAGCCAGAAGAAATCATCAAATACCAAATCTCTGGTGGACTGAACTACAGTCTGAGTGCTTAGAATACTTACAAATAATAATAATAAAAAGTTTTAGGATCATGCTTGGTACTCACCCGCTGATGGCTGCACAGGTTCAGCAGGACAGGTATGGTCTGCGGAAGCAGTTGAGAGAGCTTCTCCACCATGGAGGGGTGGTTTCCAATGGATCCCATGTAATGCCCCAGCACTGAGGCATGGTGCCGGATATCCCCAAGCCTGGACACATCACAATACAATCATTATGTAGTTACTAAGTGATACATTGATTAGAAACCGTTTTTGGAGTCCCACAAGGATCTGTAATGGGACCATTTCTATTATTGCAAACAATATTGGCTAGGTATTGGGATGGATCCCATATACGCCATGCATCTCCAATCGGGGTATGTTGTGAGGCTGAAGGTAGCAGGGAGGGGGAGATGGGAATGAGGAAATTAGGAAAGTACCTGGTTATTCAGATCTGGTCACCAAATACGGGTAAAACCATTTCAAGCAACAGGTGATCTTACACCAGGGTGATACTGAAACTAGTAACTACCACTCTGAAACATGTTTTTTTTAATTTTATCTCCACGCAAAAGGCCCTGAGGAAAATAATTCCCCTCAGGGCCTATGTCATCTCTCGGGGTTCTATGGTCTTTTGAGGAAAGGAAGGAGATGAAGTACAGGAAACGAAAAAGGTATGAGGGGTAAGGCAGGAATCTGGAGGTTAGACAGACAGAGGAGTGACAGACGTATGAATCCATCCATCACACTGCGTTGGAAGGCGATTTTCCTAGAGAGTCCTGCTGGAGAGGTCAAAAGGTCTCCCTCAACCAGTCTCTCCCGATCTGGTTTGTCACGCAGCTAGTAGGCAGATTCATCCACTGTCAAGACCCGAACAAACCTTACACCATGAATCCAGGCACCCCTGCTAAGACACCAAATGAAGTGAACCACTTGAGGTAATTTATGGCGGAGGTGTTGGTTGTCCAATAATTGGTTTCCGGGGTGGAGGTTCATATCCGCCTCTCAAATCGAAAGTGGTGCAAAATATACTATACAGGGTGTATCGGTACGTATCTGACAAACTTTAACCAGTGATTCCTGATCACCATATATATATATATATATATATATATCTTCACCCGCCATAACACAGGGACATCCCTAGCATGGCGGGCGAAATAACACAATATGTACACTATGTATAAAATTCTTTAATAAATAAATAAATATTTAGAGTAAAAAATGTTATGGCGACTTTGCTCTCCAGTAACATTTATTTTCAATAAAAAATAAAAAAATTCCACACGCCGTCACTGTCTACATCTCCGCGCTACCCCCACCACGCCTACCGCCGCGATGTCTATCGAAATATTGGTGCGGGTAGCGAGGTGGGGGTAGAGTGGAGTGGTGGACAGTAATGGAGTGTGGATTTTTTTTTTATTGAAAATAAACGTTACCGGAGAGCAAAGTCATCGTAACATTTTTTACTCTAAATATGATCAGGAATCGCTGGTTAAAGTTTGTCGGGTACGTACCGATACACCCTGTATATATTATTTTTAATGGGTAAGTAGTGAAATAACACAAATTAATTTAATAAAATTTACCAATGAATAAGATAAGGTTACACTTTCGGGATGATTGAACACGCTTAGCATAAATATTTTTTTTTAAAAACCAGTTGATTCATCTTGATTACTATAAAAAACCATAATTTGCAAATAAATCTCATAATTATTTTTTATCTGAATACTACAATTTCTGAATTTTGAGGGCACTTCGCACATATTTTTTAAATATATTATTGTCTTTTAATTAAAATAAATATATTATTCGGATTTTTACCACTGTTACCACACTATTGCTTCAACCATACAATAATCCGCAATGTTGTACTACAGTACAAATCACTAGCTCAAATAAGCGGGAATAATTCAAAGGGATAGTTTAAACCAGTCATGGGCAAAGTACGGCCAGCGGGCCAAGTCCGGCCCTTCAGGCTGGTCAATCCGGCCCGCGACATTGTTTTGAATAACCCTACCACAATTTACCAATTGAACAAAATGTATTTTCTGCGTAGGTAGAATACTTAACAGTTTCCTTCTCATTGCGTTTTAAGTACGGTATTATTGCATCTAATATTAGCTTGCACGCAACCTCGCGTAGGCGTAGTGCCGTAGTAGATGTCACTTTGCAGATCGGTAGCATGGCGATGTGAAGTGCAATGCGTGTGTTGCTCGGCTAAGTTCGGGACGAATCGGGCGCTACCATTTTTGTTTCGTATATTGTCAAGGTCAATGTAGTTCGGACAGTCACGACGTCGCGTAGTCAGTGTCAAGTCACCTCTGCGGCTGTGTGTCTGGCTTGTGTTTCTATGGTTGTGCTTTTTTTGGTAGTGTTTTTGTCATTTTTGATTGTTACAATGGCAAGTAGAAAACGTAAAGTTGATTTAGAATACCAGATTATGAAAATCTTTTAGAAGCTCAGTCACAGTTTCATCTGTCACATATGCCTACATACTCTTCTAAAGAATAATCAATTTCTGTTACTTTTTTACCATTAAAGCATATAATATATTTAATATTATGTTTTATGTAAAAATTTAAAAATAAAGTATATCACTTATAAAAAAATATTTTATTCAATTTTTTTCCCGTCCGCCTAGATAATTTTTTATTTTATCTAGCCCTTTCCTTAAAAAGTTTGCCCATCTCTTGTTTAAACAAACGACTGACCAATTCAACAATAACTACTTTCATTTTGTTAAACGAAAAAATAAACTTCAAAGATTGCAGGCATTGATCAATTTCAAAATTAAGCAAAGCAAATTAGTCATAAATTTTAGAAGGCAAAATAGAGATTGAATTTTATTTTTTATTTTTTTTAGGTTTTAAGTCATTAAAAATATCCAAAAAATGTTGTATTTTGATTTTAAACATATTGTTGTGGTATTTTAATGCTCGCCATAGCTATAAATCAAGTAGAAATAGCGAATTCGATAAAGAAAATTCGTTACGTACTTGTTGTCGTCGTGAATATGTTTGAGGAAGTCGATGGCTTTCTCCGCCTTCTCAAAGGCAGACATCCTTTTAAATTCAATCTCTATTTTGTTTTTCTCCAGTTGCAGAAGTATTTGGGGTATTTAGCATCATCGTCCCCTGTAAATTGGTGCATAAAACGCAAAACATGGATTATCCGCCATAGAAGAATTCTGACATTCGGAAATGGGGTTTATTTTTTATTTATTTAACTGTCAAAATCAGATTTGGGATGGAGTTGCTAGTGTCTAAAATAATTGTACCTACCTACGCAGAATAGCGGTGACCGATCTACTCAGTAGCAACTTTTTAAAGGCGTATTGCTAAATCAGACGGTCCACTAATTGTTCATTTCTGTATTTCATTCCACCTATTTCACTTGGAGTGACACGTCTGAACAAGAAATGAAACAAATATGAAATGAAGATAGGATCAGTCGCTCGAATAAACACGGAGTAAACCTTCACCCGAGTGAACTGTCTGATTCAGCCATAATCAGACGGTTAACTCGGGGGAAGGTTTATTCGAACGAATGTTCCATCTTCGTTTCACTCCGTGTTCTGATGGTGGTATAGAAATAAGCGTTCCATTCCCGCAAGATTCCCACTACAGCGTCGCCGAGCGAGGTTGTGCGCGTTGTAATTCATTAGATTTGTAAAAATTTGATCGAGTAATTGACTAAAAGTAAGTAAAGAAAATGCCGACGGCATTGGGTCCGGCCGTGAATTTTAAAGAGGAACACGTTAGGAGCTTCAGTTGCATCGATTTTTACGCAATTAGATTTTTTTTAAACAGTATTGTTTCGTCTTATAAATCTTTTTATTTTTACTAATGATTTTACTTTTTTTATTACGAACATTTACCTGCAGATTAATAATCTCACGACATTTAAAAAAAATTATTGTAATGTCTGGTTGTAATATGAGATCTCACCATTTGAGTTCTCATAACAAATTGAATCATAACGATACTTCCTCACTTGATAATACATCAGCATCTCAGTAACGATTCAAAACAAACTATCTCAGAATATACCATTGTGTAATTTCATATTATAAATGTTATATTATGCTCTTACGTCAATGGCAAAGTATGTTAAATATTAATATTCTTAAAATTACAATTCTCAGTTTTAATCACAATCGTTGTTATTTATTACCGTGGTGAAATATGTCAATTTTTACGGCCGTATTCTTATACTATCTACACACCATGCTGCGAACAGCAGCTTTTGGCAGCTGGCTTAAAATCGAAGGTTGGAGAATGTCTCCCGTCTCTTTTTTTCCCATGCGAACCCGTAACACTCTGTTTCACGTTGACTGCAAATTGAAAGAAAGCGTCTGCCGTTAGTACCAACCGAGGAAATGAGATGGTGATATTGAATTTGTTATATAAGTAATAAAAGAGACAGAAGACAACGTGAAACAGAATGTTACGGGTTCGCACGAGGAAAAGAGAGACAGGAGACAATAACCAGCTGCTAACAGCTGGCTGTTCGCAGCACCGTGTGTAGAGCTCATTAGACTAACATTACGAAAATTTATATTACTAAAAAGTTACCATTGAGTAGACCGGTCACCAAATAAACCACACCGGGCGTGCGAGTCGCACCACACTTCTCTCCAAATATGAGTGGTTTGGTATATACCTATATTGTTGACATTGATGTTGTTGACGATTATTATTTATGTAGGGGGTACCAATATTTATAAAATAAACCACCTCTTCCTTTTGCCACGACTGGATTATATAATTACATATAAATCCATATTTGATTAAACACACAAAAAACAATCGTGTAATCTTAGCAAATTAACAAACTTTAGTTTAAAAACTAACTATGCAATTTTGTGGCAAATTAAAAAAAAATGCACATTAGAGATGAATGGCTAGTTATGTTTTGTTGTAAAAAAAGTATGATTTGACGTTTACTGTCAGAAACGTCAAATTTCAAAATATAAACACTAAACACCGGCTTTCGAAACTTTTCTATTGTGCATGAAATTGATATTATTATTGCTATCTAAAATAGAAATACTGCATACAAATAATATTTTTTCCAATTGAATTCCACTGCTTACGTACGGTTGCATGTTATTCGCCTATTTGTTATTGAAATCACTGTAAATTTGTGAATTATTCGATCAATTTGTGCCAAATCAAAGTAGGTACCTAACATTGTATTATTATGATGTATTGTAATTTTTGGAATATCTTACGAAATATTTGAAAGTTAACTTGTTAAGCGTTTAGATTCTAATATCTAATTATGGTTTTCAAAAAATATGCCTGTAAATTTTATAAAATTATTTTATTGCAATGTACTTACTACTATTTTGAGTAAAGGGAAGTCATCATGACATCCCTTTCTAAATAATTGAATAAATTAAAACTTTTACAAGTTCATTCTTGCTTGAAGGCTTGAAGGGGTGAACAATTTAATTCAACATACCCTATATTTCTTCAGTTCAGTTCTGTTTCTCCAAGAATCGACAAGTTTTATGGTAAGCTTTAAATATATTCATCAGCTATATTAAAAACCAATTTGGATTTTATGGATCAATATTAATATTCGGTTTTAACAAAAAAAATCCCACACAATATTTCTAATATTTTGTTGTTATTAATGCAAACCAGGTCAAAGAAAATCACTCTTTAAACTTTAAACCACAAATTAATGGAAATATTTGTTGCTTGCTGGTTTTGTTTTTTTTTAATAATACTGTTGTTATTTTAGATTGTAATATTATTCCATTGTTATAAAAGAAATACCTAGCTATCTTCTTAATAATATATCTTTTGTTTTATTATATTAATTAATATTTTCGAATAAGTACCTAATCTCTGTTTTTAATAAAGACAATAATTATTACTTGTGTGGGCCACCAATTGTATTTGTTATTTTGTTTATTAATTTTTAATTTTACTGTCTCTTAATTCAATATTGTAAAAAAAAATAGCTTCATTATATTGCTTTTAAGAATATTTATCTCAGAGTTATTATTTCTTTTCATTACTTACCTCCTTTATTTTCAACTCTAGTAAATTCAATTTTGATTAAAATTATTCTTTTATTGTCATTTTTATTATGTATTTTAGTAACAGTCAACAAAAAAGCAATCCCAAAAGTGTATGTTTCACAAATTTTATTTGCAATAAATCATTTTGCCGCAGTGCCACAAACAATAAATTCAATATTTTAATTAAGAAAAATGCTACCCCAGCTAATATGATCAAAGATATACTAAAGTATAAAACTTTTAAAGCAGAAGAAAGTAATTATAGTCAATCTTTGTTTTCTGATATTCATAAAATACTGCGTGAAATAAAAGAGAATTTTCGCCATCTTGCGAAAGATGATTTTAAAAGCTTTTTTATGCCTCTCAAATCTGTTGAAGGAGAATTGAAATGTATAGATGTATCAGAAATAACTAAAATATTGTTAGTTATAATTGAAAAGATGGTTCCTGCTCAGTTTTATGGATGTAATAAAAATAAGAAATCATTTTTTAATCTTATACGTTTTGTTATGAAAGGGATGTTACATCAACACGTAACTTTTGAAAGAATTGTTTATCTTTGGGATGTCGAGAAAATTCCATGGATAAATGGTTCTTCTAGCAATGATTGCAAAGTAGATACCCTTTGTAAAGTTTTGATCTGGCTCGTTAAAAATACTATATGTTCCATTGTTGCTGTCCGGTTTTATGTAACAGTTACAAAAATGTCTCACGAAATGAGGAAATTATACTTTTATTTCAAAGAGGATTGGCAGAGAATGAACGATAAGATAATTTCAGATTTAATTAAGAAAGGAGATATTGTTAAATCTGATAGTTTTAGTTTGGGCAGTCAGTGTAAAAAGAAGTTATCAAGTGATACTCGATCTGAAAGAAAATTTTTCCTTAAACGCTTACCTGTTATGCGATTAATGTTAAAGTCTAATTCTTCTGTAAGAGTAATCATAAGATACAAAAAACTTGGCTATTTAGAGAAAAGGATCATTAAAAATAGAAGAAACATGTTTAAATGTATTTTTTCTAACGTTAAAACGGGAAATTTTGATCAGAAATACGTTGAACTTAATTCAAAATGGAAAATAGCCGGAGAACCTAAATTATATTTTGTAAAAGCAGATTTAACAGATGCTTTTGGCTCTGTGGATGTTGAACATTTGAGAACAATACTTGCTAAATTACATAATGATTTTCAAATAAATGAGAACTGTTTTGAAAAGAAAAAGACAGTTGCAAAAGAATATCAAAAATTGATAACAGAATTAAGAAAACCGGTCTTAGTAAGGATGGGTTCTTGTACATATGAATGGAAGCGTGGTCTTGTACAAGGAATGAGATTTTCTCCCATCTTATGTGAAATTTTTTACAATGATTCCGATGTTCAAAATTTATCGGAATTTTCAGTAACTTCTCCCGATGAAATCAGTTTATTTGTTCGTTTTGTCGACGATTATCTTTTTATAACTGACAACATTCAGTCAGCATTTAGGTTTCTCAATTCAATGATTGATTCTGGTAAAATAAACCCAAAGAAAACCGTCTGTAATTTTATGTTTGAAGGTATAGAAACTTGTTCTAGCATTTCGTTTCTTGGTTATATTCTTGACACTCATACTTTAGATGTAACGAGAGACGGTAAAGTCTTCAGTGGTCAAATCTGTTATAGGATTTCTTTTACCAGTGGTATTTCAGAACCTATAAAGTTTCTAGAAAACAGAATAGCTCAAACAACAGTTCCTTTAACGCCATTATTTTTCAATCTAGCAATCAACTCTGAAGAAACTCTTTGGAAAAACATTTTTTCAACTCTCTGCATATCTGCAAATAAATTTTGTACAATAATAACTCTAATTTATACCGATACAACTAATTTCGAAGCAGAAAATGTTTTTAGTGTGTATAAAAGAAAAGTAGCTGTAAGGATGTGCGATTTAATCGTCAAAAGAATTGTCGATAGTAAACCGACTATTATAAATTTTAATTATTGCATAAATCATTTGAGATTTTTAGCTTATAAAGCGCTAAGTCTTTTTTCTTGCAAGTCAAACATTTGTTCTAGTTTTAATGTTGTTTTAAAAGTTGCAATGAAAAAAACTAATTGCTCAGAAGGTTTGTGGAAACCACATTCAAAATCTATTGATAGAGTCGGTAATCAAATTGATTTAGCTGTGAGAGAAGTTTGCCGCACTCCAAAAATTGTTAAATATTTAAAAGATTTTTCTAACATTCCAAAAGGATTTGAAGCATTTTTAAAATAGGCAACACCATTGTACAGATAATCTGTAGAAGTGTCAACAATACTGCCGTGGTAAGAAAAACTCAAGTGTCTTCCTTGCGAGTCTCAAGAAAGATCTTACCACGGCAGTATACCGATGTAAAAGAAAACCGTCATTGTTAATAAGTAAGCCCTTTCTACTCAGGCCCCAGAGAGGTCAATGAAATTTCTGATCGTTTTCATCGGAAGTGAGGAAGCTTTGAGCTTACTTCGGGCCCACAGATACATCCATAACACACTTCTAAAGGCTTATCTCTTCAGTGCCTAGGACTTTTAACCTTTTTAATAATTTCACTCTTCAAAATATATTTTATTCACCATTTGTATGAAATTTTTTTTATCTCAAATTTTATATTTTTAAACCTTTTTGACATTTTCAAAACCTCTCCGTCGTGCATCAATACAAAAATATTTAGTTCTGAATGTATCCGATACGTATTTTTGTAATATTTTAAATGTCTACTATTATTTTTGTTATTTATATTGGTTTTGTATGTACCCTACCCCTTTTACCTTATTATTGTTTGTCGTGTATTATTTTTGTAAAAGCCGTATAGGCTTTCAATAAATTAATAAAATAATGGTATCAGTTGTAGCCATACACACCCGATAGCCATTATTACTACTGTAAACTGATTAGGTTGTGCTGCTCAGAGCTTCATTGTACCATCTCTTTCTAATGTGCATTGTTTATGAGAAAGAGGGAGAAGTTGCAATAAAGCTATCAGCAGTATCCCTTTTGTGCAAAGGATTTTATGAAAACAGTTATTAGGTTACATGGCTACAATGAGTTACACAACACCCATTATGTGACATTGTTATGCACTCGACCAATGGCTATCCAGATTTATATAGGTGATTTAAAAAAATTAAAATTATTTATAAATTTTAAAATTATGTATATCATTAAACCTAGAAATATGGGATAAACAGTGAATTCCGGGTGGATTCATCGGCTTCAAAGGGTAGTAAGCAGTTCATTCTCTGTTAACCAATCGAACGCTTTTGGCCACAATATGGCACTATTTCCAAAACGACGGATTGCTTTGTTCCCAAAATATGGCAAATATTCTCTAGATTGTTTAAAATGTTTTAAAGTTAACGATTTAATAATATTTTTTTTATAAATCCTAGGAATATGTGATAATATACAAAAGATAGGTGAATTAATTGGCTATATAGAACCATAATCAGTTTGTATGTCACCATATTCAAATTCGGAGGTGTGTTTTTTTCACTCCTTGTGATAAATGTGGGCGGAAAAATTTCCTTTTGCAATATGTATGTAATGAGATAGTAACTTGTTGAGTGTGGGAAGCATATTACGTTATCAATGTTGTGTTTGTCTTTAATTAGTGATAGTATCAACTTATTGTAATTGTACTTGTGAAAGCTTTGATCTGAATAACTGTTGACAAACCTTAAAAAAAATATTTTCAATTTTAATATTTGGAGGCATAATATTTATTAAATTGAATAGCCAAATCAATAACTGAACACCCAGAAATCTCCATCGCCCGAGTGGTTATATATATGCTTTAAAAAAAATTGTATTAGTAATTAATGATAAAATTTAAATGTAATGAAGTGTGCTAGTTTAAAAAAATTATCGAATATACTGCTTGACATGGTTAACTTAGCAGTCGGCTATAATACGATAGAACAAACTCTTTTTTTAAATTCGTAAATTATAGCGCATAAATCGTCCAGTCGATTCGTCCGTTAGTGCAGTTATATGTAAAATTGTACCCTCTATCTGTTAGACTACTCAGATGACTCATAAACACCACCAAATCAATTATAATACAGAAAAATTGTAGTGAATTAAACAAAAAAAATAATGTTTTCTGAGTTACTAGTAAGAAAATTTAAATATGTCAAACTCGACCGTTATGCTTCCTGGTGTTATTTTATAGCATGTTTAATAAACAAAACACGAACATGTAAAAATAATGTTTGATTTGTGGTGAGCATTCGAATATTGCTTTCCTCATTATCTCAAAACTTAGTATTTGCAGATGTCTGACTAATCAACTGAACGAGGATACTTAGATCTCATTGTTGCCCTGGCGAAAGATCACCATTCAGAATCGAAACAATGCTTAAAATGGCTTTAGCTCTATTTGCTAACCATATCTGAATAGCTAGGTACCTAACCTGACTTTACTTTAGGTGACTTTTCTCTTCCCTTCCTCACTCCTTTCAGCTCCACCCTAAAAAAAACCTAATTGGGGATGCCATAGTCCCACTGTTTCCGGACAGAACAATCACATAGCACAAAAGAGATGAGAGTAAAAAAACGTATATATTTTTTTAAATCAGCAACCCAAATTTTAATGAAATATTTATTTAGGTACCTACCTACATAAAAATGTTTTTTTTCTTTCTTCAAACTCTGTGAATTTGTCAAACCTACTCTGTAGAATTATAAAGTTATGTCTGACTGTTTGGTTTATACGAAAATATACTCTAGGGTACTCTTTTCTAGAGCCCATTATCGTATTTCATGTTAGATGAGACCTAGTTAATCCAAGTGACAAGTGATGGAAACTTTTTTATTATTGATATAGATTTATCTATGGCTTCAACTGTCAATGTCAAATTCAAATAATATCAAATAAACATTGTGCCAGGATTGTAATTATTAAAGTTTAATTTGTTATTTCGTGTATAATTGTGTTCAAAATTCACCAGAAAATGGAAGTAGACGAAGAAGATTTACCAGCAGTGAACCTGAACTCACCCATAAAGGTAAATATTGCATTCCAATAGTAATATAAATTAATTACAATAATATGAGAGAATGTATGAGAGGATGCACGAATGTCAAGACAGTGATGTTTGGTGGATCCTCTTTACCCCAGCAGGTAAAGGGTGTTAGGGTTAGATAGTTCTTTATTTAATATTTATTTTTTAAACTTTAGGTATAACTGTTTTTTTAGAAAAAAAAACCTTTTTATTCATCTTAATAAACTTTGGGCAGAAAGGGTGTTCTACCCTTTTCTACTCAAATATTTTTATATGAATATTATACGCTAATCTCTTTAAAAGAGTCCCAAATATATGTATTTAAAAAAGACATTTAAATAAATAAACAATATAAATGTATAAGTATATGTGATACAAGATGGTATAATCTATTTATCTCCATATCTTTTGTGTGAAAGAATATTTTTTTTATATGAAACTTACTTTGGAATTTGAGATGTGCAAATTGTTCTTATTTTGTTATGGTTTGTACCAAAGAGAAAACCATTTTTTTTTTGTAATTTAATAAAATACATACCCTTTTTACACATAAAACATCACTAAATGGCGCAACACTGACTTTAACTTCTGTTTATGGAGTCCTATTACAAAGTAGGCCATAATTTTGTCAATAGTTGTACAGTTGGGATGTGTTGAGTACTGTATAAAAAAATCATTCAATTGTACATATTATTTTTGAAGATATATCGATTTAAAACAATTTCCATCATCTCGAACGGGTTCCTTGTTTTCGCCCGCCTGAATTGTATTTATTTCTATAAAAGACAACTATTTGCATTCATGGCGATGGAAAATACTACATTTAAAATTTCAATTACGTAAAATGAAATTTTGTGTTCCTCGTATGGAATGAAAGCTGACAGCTATTTACAATGATTTATGTTTTCCATTGCCCCAAATGCAAATAGTTGTCTTTTATAGCTAGGTGAATCGAAAAATGTTTTTCTAAAAATATATGTATTAAGCGTCCAATCATCCCAAAAGTTTACATAAATAAATCTTGTTTTGATTAAAAGTTCCAACATATTTTTTGAGCATTATTTGAAAACTTTTTGCAGAAACCTTATTTGGGAAAATTCAAAATGCCCGATACTTCTGTTCTGCTCGCTCAAAGGAAACTGGAAGATGAACAAAACAACATGGTTATGAAAATGATAAACCAAAGCCAAATGGAAGATTCTGGCGAGGTAAGTATTATATCTATTCATTTATTTATACCTATACCTTTACTGGCTTTTGCAAATTTGTCATACCCATGATTGACCGGTCAGTGGCTGCATGGGCATCGCATTTGGGTCCCACCCAGGCATCCCGGCTGGCTAAGTCCTCCATTACGACACAAGACACATCTTCTGTTTAGTGTAGTGGTAGTAAAAGATTTTCAAATGTTGTCATTTCCTTCCCAAACACTGCATCCCCAATGATAACATAGGCCCTGAGGGGAATTATTTTCCTCAGGGCCTCCTGTGTGGAGCTGATGTAAAAAAAAGAAAACAAGAGGTCGGTGTTATGCGCGAATTTGAACCATATCGCCATCTGCGTAAGGAGTGCATGATTTCACCTAACAAGATTCTATCATGTGAGGTGCCGAGGTGGATAATATTACAGATTGTTATAGGTTAAATTGGCCATTGTAATTTACCACAAATCAATGTTGGTTCGTTACAAACCTTTTGGACGCCAGTCTACGACTAAAATAGTCGTAGAATGTCGATCTGCAGTAGAGCACTCCTTTCTAAACTCAGAGCGTGGGCATTATTAACATGACATTCGATTCATCTTATCTTACATAATATTACATGAATATTTGTAATATTACATGATATTTTTTTATAGGATTTAACTGCAAACATCTCGAACGCCTCCACATTTTCCATGCCCGATGCTGACCTCATAGCGGCTTCCAGGAAACAAGAACAAGAGGAGGACCTCCTCATTGATGACCTTCTCCAGGAACCGGAGGAAATCAACAAGTCGGAAATAACCTTCTGTCTCGAAGCTCTTCAAATTGAGAAGCTATCTTTGGCTATCCCGGGGGAAAATCCAGGCATCGATATCGCAGAGTTGTCCATCGAGAAGTTGTTGGACGCTCCGTCTAAGTTTAGAAGTCAGTTCATGAGGAATTTTGTAAAGATGGTGAAAGAAAGCGATAATGAGGAACGTCTGACAATTATTTTGGATCATGTAAGTATTTTTTAATTTAATTTAATTTATTTATTTATTATTTCTTTACAATTAAAATACATTGTTTAGCATTAATTATTAACCCCACTAGGGTTCGCCTGTATCGGGGTTAATAATATATCAATTTAATAAAAGTAACACATATCATCAAAGATCAAACAAAATGTTATTATTTACTGTGGTATTAGTTAATACCATTTTTAAGAACAACTGTTTTTATAACTTTTGAAGGTTATCCCCATCAATATAATACATAATTAAGAAGATTACACTAATAATCTAAACGAAAACATGAAATAAAACAAGACACAGAAAAATAAAATATAACGGTCGCAACTGGAACTCCCACCTAGAACCTCTTGTCTTACGAGGACAAACGCCTTGTCATTATGCCACTGCAATAACAATAATAATCTAATTTTTTAATAAACGAAAATGAACAAGATACAGAAAAATAATAAAAGGTAATGGTCGCAATATTTTCACTGAATTGGATAAAGCCTATGGCCCGGTTTGAAATGAGGTTCTGGGTTCGTGTCCCAGTTGTGACCATTATCTTTTATTATTTTTCTGTGTCTTGTTCATTTTCGTATTTTAAAAAATTAGATTATTATTGTTATCTTCTTCTTCAATGATATATTACATTGATGGGAACAACCTTCAAAAGTTAAAAAGGTAGTTTTTCTTATAAAAAATTGAAAATCGGATACACATATTTCTCCGAGACACTATCTAGATTACAAACATATTCAAAGATCACATGTTTCCGATGAAAAAAGGTAGCTGCCTACCTGATCTTATATCTAGTGTATATCTATTCTAAAACTACTATAATAATTTTCTATTACTTAAGAGGTAATATCCAGCAATCCATTATTCCATTTTTGTTAACAGCGCTGCGCGCGGATGTTTTTGCAACCATGAAGCTAAACGGTATCAGTTTTAAATTTAATGGCAAATT
The DNA here is from genome assembly GCA_951813805.1 of Limnephilus auricula. Classification (NCBI taxonomy): domain Eukaryota; kingdom Metazoa; phylum Arthropoda; class Insecta; order Trichoptera; family Limnephilidae; genus Limnephilus; species Limnephilus auricula. The sequence goes on along the minus strand of OX638409.1, from coordinate 3,856,353 downwards.
TTCTTATTAAGAGCGACGCGTACACAAGACCTCTCACGGCCGCATCTCAGCGGCTAATGAGTTGCGAGAACGTATGTCTCGAACATAAAAATGATCAAATGGGAGATGGTAAATGAATGAAAATTATATACTTCTTAAAATTAATTTTAGATCAAAATAATTTATAATTTTTCAATAATGTCTAAACAAAATAAGTGTGTAAAAAAAATCTGAAATATTTTAGTTTGTAAGACCTTAAATAAATAGAAAAACTGAGGTATTTTTGTCACAAAACATGTTCTAGGATTTATTTTTTATTGATTTTAATTTGAAAATTTAAATCTTGTAAACTGTGTTGACTAGATTATATAATAATTTATTTTGTTCTATGATTGGAAATTTGTGTTGTTTAATGGAATCTATCGTTTGAAAATTGAACAAATCTGCCAACGACCAACGGTATAACCTTAGTATATTATAAATACACCTAGTTTTTGAAAATTTTTAAACTGCGTGTACCAGATAAAATAACAATCTTTCAAAATCAATTTATGTTTTTTTTGTAAAAAAGAGTCAATACGTCTAGAATTTCATTTGAAAATGACTAATTTCCGGTATTCTCTGGTATAACACTCTTAAGTAGTAAAATTTGGACTTCACAACATTGAGACATAACCACAGACATATGAATATAATTGACATATGAGACATATGAGGATAATTGTCGGTAACTTCTCATCGTTCCCTAGGACAACTGCAGATCGCAAACGTACAAACAACAGTTGATATCGAATATATTAAGAACACTTAGTCATTGTGAACTGTCTCACCTATTCTTTTGCAATCTGCAGTTGTCCTAGGGAACGATGAGAAGTTACCGACAATTATCCTACCGATCCTTATCGATCTATCGATATTTTTTATTTGTTAGTATATTTTATGGCAATGAGTAGAATATAAATGTTTGTCGTGGCTTTGCTTGGTGGCACGTATTCAGAAGGTACAATTTTCAATGACTTTGTCGCATAAATCTCACTGAATTTGATGTATGGTGTTTATTATGTTGACTTTGAGGGTGTCAATCGTTTGCAGTTTATTTGCATTTAGCCGCAAAGGAAGAAGTCTAAATGCGTTAAATTGCATGATCTCGGTGACCGTCGCCATCCACGTCGTGTTAAGTTCAATGCTGTAACCTTCAATGGTGATTTGCCATACACTACTAAATAATTGGCAACAAATTTGACAGATATCACTTTAATAATATGGCTGCTATAACCTAAAAAAGTTCGAGCGTCCCTATTGAAAGAGGCTATATTAATACTAACATTATTCAACATATATTTTGTATTGTTTCAGCTGCTTATATCAATAGTAGAGATGTACGCCGATGAAAAGATGGAGATGCATTTTGAGGATATTTTGTGTCACGCACTACTTCTGTGTGCCATAATCCTGGACAGGAAGTGCCGTGTGGTGTTCACCTCCGTCACCACAACTGAGGTGTTGTGGCGCATCCTTGAAAAGGTCAAACCCACGATGCAGACCAAACCAATTGTAAGAGATATGAATTATTTGTTTACCGCAGAAGAGTCCCTAATATTCTCGACTGTTAGCCAATCGAGCGATAGAGATTTTTAAGTGTTCCGTTTTCGTTTCGGCTGCGCTCATTACAAAATCATACCTCCAAATATTAAAACACTTCAGGCGGGCAAAAACAAGGAACCCCTGTTCGAAAAATAGAATTTGTTTTATCTTTGGAAATAATAAGTACAAGAGAATGTTTTTTTTAATTATATAGAACTCTCCACACCCCAACTATAACTGCCTCCGCTCACGAGGCAACTGAAAAAAAAAACAACTAAACTAGCTATCCTCTGTATGTAAATATGATGGTCCGCACACTACACAACTTCTCAAAAATCCGTTGTCCACGGCAACGCAGGCAGTGACTCGCGACTCGACATGCCAGTTGCGTGACATGACAGCTGATTGTTCTTCATCTATGGTTAAACAAGTTGAGATAGTTATTGAAATCGAAAAATTGAGTAGAAAGTTTGGTTGGAAACCATAGTAACAAGCCAGTTTTAGTTTGGTTTCTGTCTCTTCAGTGAGCGGATCGCCTTAGTGCCTCCGCTGACAAGGCAAATGAAAAAAAAAAAAAACCAAACTAAAACTGGCTGGTTGGTATGGCTTCCAACCAAACTTCCATCAAATTTCTACGACGGCCTACTCAATTTTACGATTTCTGTAATTATCTCAGCTTGTTTAACCATAGACGAAGAACAATCAGCTGTCATATCACGTCATCTGTCGCTGTCAAATTGAAAAAACAAGAAAAACCAGAAAACTGACAACAAGACCAGTCGCAGGCGCAACCCTGACAACCGAGCCATTTTGCAATGTTTTATGTGTTAAAAAATGTATATATTTTATCATATTATAATAAATTGGTTTCCATTTTGAGTTTGGTAAAATACTTATTGTTCAAATTTCTTGATGACCGTTTTTCCTCTTAATCACTTAATTAAAACTACATATTTCTGTTTTTTTTTTTATTTCAGATAGACAGATTATCAAACCAAATCATCGTCAACTTTGAAAACTCTCACGATCGACTCCATCTAGCAGAGTGCATGATCATCAAATGCAACCCCGCCGATATAGACTCGGATCCCTCATTTTTCTCCAGCCGTCTGGCAAAGCACATATTGTACAAAACTCTCTGCAATCTTATCGGATACCCTCGGCAAACCAACTCGAACCCCTGCGGCAAATTCAGCGAACTAAAAACCATCTTGGCGAAAGCGGAAAAGATAGATTCTCTTCTACCGTACGATCAATACATCATGGTTAAGTTGGCGAACGAACTTCAGTGGATGTTCGACGTATCGTCTGCGGAAAAGACGAAAGAGCATAAAGCTCGTAAGTGGATTATTACGTACTTTAATGCGTTGAAGTGCAATAAAGTGGCGGCAAAGAGTGCGGATTTTTTCAAGGTGAAAGCATTGTGCTCGAGAATTAATTTACTCTGGCAAATGGACAGCGAAGATTTTGAAACGTGATTAATAATATATTTTATTTGTTTAGTCAAAGTGTTTATTATTGTCTAAACTAATTTTTTTTTATTGGAACAACCGTCGAAGGTATTATAGAACTTAAAGTAAGCACTTGCGAAATTTACAAATATTTTAAATATCTAAATTCTTGTGTAATTTTATTTAAAAAAAATTGAAATGTTGAATTTACAAATGCATTATTTGTGATTTTTATTTTTTTGTATGAAAAATGAGGTCTGTGACTGTTTTGCCATATGTACAGATGAAAAATGTCTTATTTTTAATAATATGACCATAAATGTGTTAATTATTGTGATATTACGTAGAGTAGAATCATCTTAACCCATTTAATCACAGGAGACCACATTTGTCCCAGCTCACACAGGTCTTGTCTATAAATCATTGATCTCTGGGGCCGCTTTTGCGCCTATCGTCACGAAGTTTCGTGCTATGACACAATACGCGCAAATATGACCAGCCATCATTGGCTCTCGTTGCGAATATTCTTTACGTAAACCTATTCTTTTTTTCAAATTTTGAATCGTACAAAGTATCGGCACACATTACTTCGGGACGATAGGCGCAGATGCGGCCCCAGCATAACTGTCATGGTGAGAAACGTGATCTATACGGTGTTAGAAAGAGAAAACTCCACGCTTTATATTCTAATCTAGAAATTATCCATAGAAAAATTTAAATGTACACCGCTATAAAACCAAAGTTTCAGATTGCAATTTGGAAAAAAATTATGAAATTTGAATTTTTCATAAATTTTTTTTTTATGGAAAGACAAAAAAGTGAGGTGACAGTAATGTTTATAATACATTATTCTAATAAAATGTGTAAGTATGTGTTTTTTTTTTTCATTGTCAGTAATTTTAGTTAGAAAAATCGTAAGTTGATTAATTTTTTTTACTTTTTATGTTTGTATAAATAAATTTTAATAATTTTTTATCAGATAAAAACATTTGTAAACGTCTTTCATTACCTTTCTAAAGCCGTTTTTAGTTTTCGGATATGTTCAGAAATAGACCATTTATTTGAATTTTATTGTAAAGTGCAAATATTTTTACCTTCTGACAAAATACGCCCAATTTTTGAAGGGTTAAAGAGATTCTTGCTTGTGTAGTGATATACTGTATCGCAGTACTACTGCGGGGTATGAGGGGACTGTGGGCGGATGTTCGAAACTATTTTTAACCTATTTGTGCTCTCTTTAAAACGATTTTCCTGTACTTGTTTACCGTTTTCTGTTCAAAGATTATTTTAAATTTATTAATTATATTATATATGTTAGTTTTAAATGGTTTATTAAAAAATTATTTTAAATTTATGAAAATTGTTCCTAATATTATTTATAGGTTTACCGTTGATAGCTCCGCTGAAATCTCTCCCTCTTTCTCATAAACGACACATGTAACAGAAGAGAGGTGATAATGTAGCTGTCATCAGTAGAACTATACTCGTAGTTACCTACTTATTTTTAGTCTTTTTATATTATTTAAATAAATATTTTTTTATTGTTATTTGGTGTTCACTTTCTTTTTTTACATTAGCCTTTACAGGAGGCCCTGCGGAAAATATTTCTCCCCAGGGCGTATGTTATCTTTGGGGAAACTGTGTGGTGATTCTTTTTAGGAAAAAAAGAAGAGGAAGCTCTGGCAAGGAAAATGGTATGAGATATGGGTAGAAATCTGGGGTCTGTGTGTCCGGGAGTGACAGACGTATGAATGTATCCCTTCCACTGCAGTACAGTGATGCTCCAATTGAGTCCTGTTGGATAGGTCAAAAGGCCTCCCTCAACCAATCTCTAGAACCCTATGCGGCCTGCCGCGCAGTTGGTTGGCAGGCGCAACCGCCGCAAATACCCGAACAAGCCTCACTCACCCCATAACCCTGGGCACCACTGCTAAGTCATCAAACGTAGCCAACCAATTGGGGTGACTTATGGCAGAGGTGTTGGTTATCCAATAAATGGTTGCCGGGCGGCCATCCTGAACAAATTGAACCCCAGATTCCCACCCACCCTTCCTAGAACTTCCACCTATTCCTTTCCCCTTAAAAAGACCCTCCGCATATCATCTCCAAAGATGACATAGGCTGTGAGGGAATTTTTTTTTTCTAACGTGAAAAAAATAAATAAATATTTGTGATGGAAATCTGGTCTCTTTTAAGAATCTATAGGATTTGCTTCAGATATCTAATAATATAAATCATAATATTGCCAATGTTTCGGAAAACGTTACAGTTTCCATCGTCAGGGCAGATGTGTAATATTACACAATATGATTCAAATGAACACAGTAGTAAACTTGAAAAATTACTACTTCTCTCAAAATATAAAGAAAAGAAATACACATTTCATATTTATTTATTTATTTATTTATTAAAGAATTTTATACATAGTGTACATATTGTGTTATTTCGCCCGCCATGCTAGGGATGTCCCTGTGTTATGGCGGGTGAAGTATGCAGATTATATGGGTAATGAAGTACATTTACTGATTATATAATAATTATGATAATGAGGTTTACAGTTAATGCAGCAATGAATTTATGATAATGAAATTTACATATAATATAGTAATTGATGATAATGATGTTTACAGGTAATACATATAACAAGGAATTTATGACAATGAAATTTACAGATAAAATAATAATTGATAGATGAAATTTATGTTAACGAAGTTACAGATAATAAAATAATTGATGATAGTGTAGTTTACAGATAATATGACAATGAATTTATGGAAATGTGGGTTACAGATAAATAATAATTTATTTATAAGTTACATAGTATGATGGTTGATAAATTGAATTATAATTTACTAAATTATACAAATTAAATTAAATTAAATTACAAATAATATATATATATAAATAATTAAAAATTAAATAATTTTGTTACTTTATCGCTTTCCTGAATTGTTATCACAATCAAATTGAGAGCAAATCCAAGTTCTAGAGTTCATTGAACCATTGAAAATTACAACCTGTAGTAGTATTTTTTTTAAGTATTATTTCCATATCTAAATTTTGATTTTGTCGAGTTTTGTAATGTTAGTACTTAGCTTCGGGATTGTGAAAATATTGAGGAGAGGAATATTGAGAAATTAAAATAAAAAATAAATACATTTTTTGTTTACTTTTTTTAATTAATATAAATAAATAATAGTTATTTGCAAACTATAACAGATAGACGACCAACAATAAATAAATAATCAGGCGATCCATTCATAATTGTTTTAACCATACTAACTCTAAATTTTATAAAGAGTGACTGATACTTGCTGTGAAATATTGCATAAAACAAGGAGACATTTACAAGCAAAAGAGTTAATTTGAACATAGATCTGGACTAATGGAGGATACCGATTCAAATGATTCTAAATTCCGATTCAAATTAATTCAAACTTCCGATCCAAAATGATTCGAACTTCCGATTCTAATTGATTCAAACTTTTGATTCAAATTGGTTCAAACCTCCGATTCAAATTGATTCGAACTTCTGATTCGAATTGATTCAAATTTCCGATTTAAATTGTTTTTTTGCGATATGATTCGTGTAAACGTATATTTGACAAACATACAAAAGTTGCATAATAATTCAAATAAGAGAATCGAACCAAATGAATCGATTCATAGTCGATAACTAAATATAACTACGAACTCTGATGAGATATTATTCTTCACGAATTGTGATGATACTGTGTTCAAATTTACTTTTTTTAGTAATGTTAACCTTTTTCATCAATACCTTAGGTATTCCAATTTAAATAAATAATTTCCTTAAATCTACAATCAATAAATAATAACATTTAACTAATATTTACGAAGAATAACAAGTAAGTACATAATCGTACGACATTCCTTTCTGTTATAATAATGAGTATTTTATGAACTTTTACTCAGCGAGAGTTTATTTATAGAAAGTCCACAATCAAAACCTTAATTTATACGTGATTCATCTGTTAAAAATAAGCAATTAAACATCAGAGTTAAAATAAATTAAAAAATATTAATCAGTACTTAAATAATCGCAAAGTCTACTTTAGAAATTGAAATTACGCGAGAAAATGTAAATATTTAACGACTTTACTGCTGCATACAAATATTAATACGTATGTAGGTACATTTTAAAAATTAAACAAACAAAAACCAATTGCATATTTCGCCAAGCAGCGAGTGACGGTATTTACACCTAATTACGGCCAAATTATCTACCAAATTTGGGACAAGAATTGGACATTAGAGAAATAACTAACTCGGTCATAAAACTAGGTCTCAAGATTAGATTGGACATTTTTTTATCGTGCACATAATAAATTATACACTCTGCAATAATCAGTTGCTTATATTATGTATGAGTATGATATGTGAGCGAATTCAACGTAAGAGGATCAGTCCTGGTTTATGACCATGTGAAGACATAAGTGGATTTAAGAAGATGTCATATTATGATAGAATTTAGTTATTAGTTAATTAAGAAGATATCTTGAAACAGAATCATGGTTACGAGTGAGATGGAGAGTTGTCTTGAAATGGAATCGAAGTTATAAGTGAGTTTAAGAGCTTGTCTTGAAACAGAATCGAAGTTATAAGTGTGTTGAAGAACTTGTCTTGAGACAGAATCGAAGTTATGAGTGGGTTGAAGAACTTGTCTTGAAACAGAATGGAAGTTATAAGTGAGTTGAAGAGCTTGTCTTGAAATAGAATCGAAATTATAAGTGAGTTGAAGAGCTTGTCTTGAAATAGAATCGAGGTTATAAGTGAGTTGAAGAGCTTGTCTTGAAAAAGAATTGAAGTTATAAGTGAGTTGAATAGTTTTTCTTGAAGAGTTTGTCTTGGGACAGATTCAAAGTTATGAGTGAGTTGAAGAGCTTGTCTTGAGGCAGAATCAAATTTATGAGTGAATTGAAGACCTATCTTGAGACAGCAGCGATCTTACGAGTATAAAACTGTCACGTAACAATATCAACGAATATTATTGAAAAGGGAAGAGTTATTCCTAGCTGTAAATTGCAGGGTGAAGATTTTCCCGATGATAGCCAACTTACGATAGGATATAGAAAGGGAATTAGAAAAATAAAATAAGAGAGATGCATGCTATAGAAGCTATTTTAAACGCTTGACAACATGCCACTCGACAGTAGAAATATCTCAAAGAAAATTTGATGAAAAGAGAAGATGATGAAATTGTTCCGGACTGCAGCCTGGAGGGTGAAGATCGTCGTGATTCCTGATGATAGCCAACCTCCGTTGGGTGAGGCCATCAGAAGAGGAATTAAATATTCTTAAAGACAGTATGAACGTAATAATAACTGTTATAAACTTCGTAAAGGATAACAAGTATTTATCCGCAAATGAATCCAAATATGCGCATGTTTCAAATTATTTTATTTGCTTGTACCTATTCATTTATGTAACTTATTTGTTGTAGTGTTAAGATTATTGGCTTTGGATCTGGTGGTTACAAGAAACTACATAGATTTTTTAAATCCGTTTTCGGTATCTATCGTAAAACTAATTGTGTTTTAGCTTGATAAACTTTGCAGAGATGCATTTACGACTGTCGTTGTACATATTATTTAAATTGGATGTCAGTCGTGGCAAGGCCTTAAATTATATGCTAATAAAACAGGTTAATAAATAATAACGTAACAAATAAATAATAAAAATAACAAACAATTCTACCATCTAAATACATCGCTATGAAGCAACTATGTAAATAGAATATTTTGCTGAATACTGGAAAACAAAATGTAACAAATCTACCGGCAAAATTTAAAGTATTTTTGTGATATTTTTGAGCGGTATTGATAAGAAAACAATCACGATTTCAGCATTACACTTTGTTTTACTTAAAAGTAATTACGTATTTTATAAGTTATGCTCTCTAATAGTTGAAAATCATCCCTCAGAATTAAGTAATGCTACAGAAATCACATGGAATTTCAAAAGGTTTAAAACAAGTTTGCTTGTGAAGAGTTTTGTGAAGACATCAAAGTACACTAGTTTATGAAAACAGAAATGCATTTTTTAATAAGCAATTCAAGGACAACTTTTTTCCAATTAATTCAAAAATCATTGGTTTAATAATGCAAATGATTTTTTGTAATGACGATGATACTAAATATTGACCAACGATCAACAAGCCTTCTTTTATGTTGCAAAAATTAATTCACTCAGTTATTATCCAATTTTTTGAAGGTATCAACACTAACATATTACGTTTGTTGGACAGTTTGGTATAGAGCATTGTTGTCCATTGGGGCAAGTCCTTCAATGGTCCTGGCCCTTGCTACAGCATGACCACTGTATGCTCTGCTGGCAGCCCATTCCTTGCCATAACCAGCGTTGGCAGTTTGGGCATAGTTGGAATGGGCATATCCACCAGAATAGTCTGGACTGACTTCTGCTCCGGAGAACTGTGCGTGAGGATGCTGCGCCGGATTCATCATCTTGCAGATCTTCAGGGTGGACAGGATGGTTGGCAGGAACAAGGCAGCCAGGACGATGATCTTCTTGATTAAGAGAACTGTGAGGAGGATGGGAACCAGGAGGAGTTTGATCTTCAATAAGCCAAAGAGGGAGAGCAGGGGCAAAAGGATGGATAGCTTCTTCTTCTTTCCGCGAGAGTGCCCTTTGCCGTCAGACTCGGAGCGGCCCACATCTGCAAATAAAGACAACACATGTTTTTACTTACTCTAACAATTTTCGAGGCGGGTATGGGTACCGCTGCTCCGTGAACTAACGCCCCTGCCATAAGTCAAAATAATGGTTTAAGGGGGAGGTTTGTCTAGGTCTTAGCGGCGGATGCGTCTGCTCAATTACTGCGTGGCGGGTCGGATCGGGAGAGACTTGTCGAGGGAGACGATTTGGCCTCTCCAGTTGGTCTCTCCCGACCCATCGCCTTTCACCGCATTGGGAGGGATGGATTCCTACGTTTGTCACTCTTGGACCCATTGACTCACAGATTCCTACCCATCCCTCATATATTTTTCCTTCCCATTCTCCTTCCTTTCCTTTAAAATCCCTCCATACAGCATCCAAAGATGACATAGGCTTGAGAGAAATTATTTTCTTCGAGGCCTCCCTGAGTTGTAAAACAATACTTCATTTAAATAAATTTATTTTAAATGTAATAAATAAGTGTCCCAACTGCCCGGAGTTGTTTTTGTATTTTTTTTTTGGTTTGCGATTACCGTACACTAGTCCAAAGTGCTCCCGTTTGGAGCCAATGATAGTATGGCATCCACAATAAGGAAGTTCAGTGAAAAATATTTTGACTTATAAAAAATATATTCATGTAGATGACATGCAAACTTAAATACCAGTATTTTTTTTTCGTTCGTTTTCATAATTAAAAAAAAGCCCGCCATAACGCACGGTACGAGGCGGGAGAGTGTGTGACGTCATCTGGTCCCCGTTTGTGTGAAAAATAAGTGTAAATATTTACAAAACCGGGACAAGCTTGTTATGGACTAAAAAAATAAATTTAAAAATTTGTAGTAGTTAGATATTAACTAGTACTAATCAATTCAGTTACCGGAATTTCGAAAAAAGTGCTTTTTAATGGTTATTTTTTAAATTTAAAAACACGAAATGTCATTTTTCACCGAAACTTGCAATTGTTCCTAACATAATGGTCGGTATTATTTATTAACTGAATTGATTAGAACTAGTTAATGTCTAACCGCCACAACTTTTTAAATTTATTTTTTTAGTCCGTATTAAGCGTGTCCCGGTTTTCTAAATATTTACCCTTATTTTTCACACAAACGGGGACCAGAGGCCCTAGCACGCTCGCTTTTTAACGATCGATAGGATAACTATCGGTAACTTCTCATCGTTCCCTAGCATGACTACAGATCGCCAACGAATAAGTGACAGTTCACAATGACTAAGTGTCCTTAACATATTCGACATCAACTGTTGTTTGTACGTTAGCGATGTGCAGTTGTCCTAGGGAACGATGAGAAGTTACCGATAGTTATCCTGCCGATCGTTATAGAGCGAGCGTGCTAGGGTCTCAGATGACCTCACACTTCTCTCCCGCCTTTTACTGGGCGTTTTCGCGGACTTAATAAAATTTAAACTTGTAAAATTAGTTTAATTATGAAAACGAACTTTAAAAAAAAACTATTATTTAAGTTTGCATAAGAAAATTGAAAAAAAGGGACTCAACCTCCTTATTGGGGCAGGTATGTTAGATAAATCAAATCGAGCAAACGAAGTTTCAACCCCTTCTTCTTAATCTTTCACCAGTGCGATACTAAACGTATCCAGTATTAAAACATTGATAAATTATGTACACAAATAACTTCCCCACGAAAAAGTAAAAAATTATTCTATCTGATATAAATAAGATGTTTTTGATTTCCAGTGCGTGTAATCGGTAGTTGACAAAACATTATATAAAAAATATACCAACCAGTTGTAAATATTGTTTTCAGGAGGTATTTCACCATCCTCCTTATAGTTTATCCATACCATAACGAATATTAATAAAAATGAAAATACAATACTTGCAATCGTTAGAAAACTCTGCCAACTTATTCAATATGTAGCCACTATTCAAAGGCGAGTACCGAATAGTAAACTCCGACTTATTGTATGTAAATCGAAAATATACGTTATCCTATGAATAATCTATGAAGAGGATGGTAAAATACCCTCTCATAATAATAAAAACTAACAAATATACTGATAAAAATAAATTCGAGACATTCCAATAAAAAACTGCATTGTGCAAATTTCTACGATAATGTAACTACAAAGTAACATGAAAAATGACCAACTGATATTTATTGTATTTCTGCATTATGTAAAATTTCGTCTCATATTATGTTTGTAAAAGCCCTGTGGGCATTAAATAAATAGATAAATAAATTACATCATTTTAAAAAATATAAACAAAAAACATAAAGTAAAGTTTGATAAAATCTAAAAAAAAATCAAAATTCCAAAGTATAATCGATAATAAAAATAAATTACGTACCTAGTTTCATAGTCCATTTCTCCAAAATTTATAACACCAATCAGCGGTTATAAAATTGTAACAAGATATTTTTCGTCAATTTATATATCATTACTCATTACTCATTACTCATTACATTACTTGAATCTGAGAAATTAAATAGATCGGAAATGTTTTTTGTTTATTATTGCCTGTAAATGACAGTAAATAGGTGCGACAAACCGCGGTTACATTGAATAGATACCTAACTACTTCATTAAATTCGTAGAATTTTATGAGGTTTTCCTGTTCATTAAAGCGGGTTTTAAAAGCATTGCATTTGAAATCTGTAATGGCTGCGCGACCTTTTTCATACTAAGCTTAAATTTGGATTTGAGGCCAAAATACTTAACCAAACTGAATAACATTTTTTTTTATCGAAAGGTATGACAAATATTTAGTACAGTTATGTAACACTTTGTTTATTATAAATAAAAAAATTTAAAAAGTTGTGATAAGTAATCTCAGTTTTAGGTAAAAATGAGGAATTCGACCGGCTTGGAAGTACATAATATCGTATGTTGTGGCGATAATTTATAATAATACGATATTTAAAATAATTATGGCGATATCCATTCGTTATGTTGTGACGATAATTACCTCTAGGTATCGCGGTGGAACTATCGAAGTATATTAATACGGTAATGCCCGTACGGTTCAAATTAAGGAACCCTACTCCGAGTAAATCTCCAACGCCACACCGTATGGAAACCGTTCTGAGACGTCCGTGAACGTGCATTTTTCACGGAGCTGCTGCCGTAATATACACACTTAGCACCCGCTCACATGCGATTTGCAAACGGAAGTGGCGCCATCATGTAAGTTTGAAGTTTTCATATCATTATTTTTCCCTTGGAATTAAATTTGATATCATCATCGAAGTATATTAATACGGTAATGCCGTACGGTTCAAATTAAAGAACCCTACTCCGAGTAAATCTCCAACGCCACACTGTATGGAAACCGTTCTGTCCCGTCCGTGAACGTGTCCGTGAACACAATTATCACTCGCTCACATGCGATTTCCAAACGGAAGTGGCGCCATCTATAATACTATATTTTAGGAAAAAAGTATGAGGAAGAAGAAACATTTTTCGCTTTCATTCAATAATAAGAAAATTTATGTTGGGGTGAAGAGTGTTCCTCTCATTATTCACGGTCTTAATGTAAGAATGTCTACTATTATATCTACCGATTAAATATAAGTATTCTGTAGTTTAATGTTAATAGTAGTTAGTTTTGCAAAAGGGTTATGCCTCATAAATAGTCACCAACACTTAAACTGGGCGAAGCAGAATGAAAAGCCGCCCGCAGGGCCTAGCAACAAAAACCCGCGGAGCGGTGATAACTATATTGTGGATAGTGGTGATAACTATATTGTGGCTGTGTCGTGTGCTCCTTAGCAGAGATACAGTGGTATGTGATTGGTCATTCATTTTTCCTTGCATACCTTGTTTTTACCTACCATACTATCACCCAATTCCAGCAAACACCATTTCGTCTTGTTTCGTTTTAAGTATTTACAGTCCATTACAAATACATCTAAAACTGTAATTCGTAGGCAGGTGTGGATACAACATAACCGTTTACGAAATTTTGATTGTTTCATGAAAACAGAAACTCTGTTTTACAAATGCGTAGGTGTTTGACAGAAAAATTCCAACTTCTTCAACCTTAATTCTAAATTGTAAAGTAAATCATTATTTTTTGTAGGTAAAAAGTAATAATTAGTCTTGTCGTTAGATTTTAGTCCCGTTGTAAGTATTATACATTGCATGACTAAAAGAAAAACCTTTCTTTAAAGTGAACCAACTTTTTTTGACAGGTGTCTTCTGAATAATAAACACGGATGAGCTTCTTTAGCCTCTTTGTACATTGTACAACTGTCAAAAAAGTAAATTCGTCTGTAATTAATGAAATGAAACTGAGAAAAGGTTCTACCTTTATTAGAATTATCTGTAAAGTCCGTTAACAAATACAATATGACTTCACCTAATTTCTAAACACCCTAGAAAATAAATAGCTAGCTTTATAAATTATACCCTATATGTTATTCTGATATATGAGCTATATTATTGTAAATTTTCATTAAAATCCAATCAGTAAATTTTGCGTAAAAGAGTAACAAACATACATACATCCATACAAACTTTCGCGTTTATAATATTAGTAAGATACCTATTTTAATTGCTATGGTCAGTTAATCGGGAGTAATTAAGTATATTTGGAATATTCATGAGTTGTGATAAAATCGTTATAAATAGTAATGGTAATACGAAACCAAAACAAAATTAATTAGGATTTACTGGTATTTTTCCAGAACATAAATTTTGGGAATCATATATTAGAAACACACGGGCAGAATTAAATCTAACTAACTAACCATCACGCCGTTTCTCCGCAGGGGTAGGCAGAGAGGACGGACCGCCAAACAACTCGGTCTTGGCACACACTCCTTGCCTCATTCACATTCATACATCTTCTCATACATTCTGACTCTTGACATGGCCCAACTCAAGTATCCGATTCACTTGATCGTGCCACGTCTTCCTTGGGCGTCCTCGGCTTCTTCTACCATTCACATTCGCGTCATAAATTCTCTTTACACGCCTTTCTTTATTCATCCGCTCAACATGCCCAAACCATCTAAGCGTCCCTTTTTTAATCTTACTTATTACGCTCACATCAGCCTTGCATTCTTTTCGGATTTCCACATTCCTCACACGATCATACATGGTTTTACCACACATACACCTCAGAAATCTCATTTCTACAGCATTCAGTCTACTTTCATCCTTTCTCTGCCAGTTCCATGCTTCACTGCCATACATCAGGGTAGGTACCAGTACTTTGTGAAATGCACTACAATACTTAATCGTGGACTGCTAGCTTCTGTGGCTCCAATGGCGTTCAATCTTCCATTAATGGAGTTACCTGCATTCACCCTTATTTCAATATCCCTATCAGCCTTCCCATCCCTCGTAAACATACTTCCCAAATATACAAACTCATCCACCTGCTCCAAGTATTCATAATTCACAACTATATTGCACACTGTTTTCCCTTTCAAACACCATGACTTTAGACATACTTACATTCATCATTAATTCATTTTTCATACATACTTCGTTCATCCTAGATACGAGAGACTAAATTAAAAAATGAATTAAATGAAATGAATTTAAAAAAATTAATTTAAAAAAATTAATTTAAAAAAATGAATTAAATCTTCAGCATAATAGTTCGTTAACACTTTTTGAAAAGTCATTAAAGGTGTTTTTTTTTTTTTCAATAGCCCATAACCTAACCTAGCGTAAACTATTTCCTTTTTTGATAAGTCACTTCACATAGGAGTTGGCACCTTTCAAAAATCGTTAAATTTGACTGGTCACTGTCTTTAAAAAAAATCAAAACCTACAGATATAGAATATCTTTCTCAAATAGTTACTAAAAAAAATCGCACTTGATTTGGAAAAAAAAATGAAAAAAGAAACCTCGCATGAAAAAAAAGTTAGTCAATGGTCATAAATAAATAATCTTAGCCATAAAGGGGTTTTTTTTAAAGTTGTTTCTTATATGACTTCATATTTATGTAATGAATGAAACAAATTATTTAGTACTTTACTCTTATATTTTTTGTAACGTAATATAATTGTATTTTAATTCCAATAAATAGAGAAGGTAGGAAAAGCTTCGATGTATCTGTAACATATTTTTGCGTATTCATAATGTAAACCGATTCGTAGTAAAGATAAATCTAAAAATGTAATTTGGCGTATAGCTTCATAGAAAATTACTCCGAGAGCTATCGCTTTTTCAGCATTTAAATAATTGTGATAAAAGTTTTACTCATACGCTAGAAGTAATAAAGTTACTAGAAAACAACAATAAAACATCTGTTGCAAGATTCAAATCTGGTCTGTCGAAAATATTACATTAATTCCGCCCATAATGCCTACATTATTTGTATTGTTAAAACCATTGCGGTTTAGTATTGGTTTATTTTGAATGCGTTTTAGTCTAATTATTTACTAATTCCACAAATTAACTTAACTGTTTTACGTTTTTCGTATATAACCCCATATTTGAATTTGATATGATAGACTGATAGAGGAATTATTTCTTTCTCCTACCAAGTAGGCGAAGTTTAATATGAAAACCGCTTTTTCGATTAATCTTTACAATGAATTGGCTTATATTTAAGAATACCAGAAATGTTATATGAATAATATGAAGCTTTTTTTTTAAATAGGCAATTCATCCTACACGGAGAAAAATGTTATTCTAAAATACGATCATTTTATTCGTAAAAACGATTAAAAACGGGACTGAAGCTCTAACGAACAAATTAACAGGATTTCAATGTTTATTGGCGGGAACATGTAAGAATAATTTGTTGGTAAACGTAATTTCTTACGTATACCAACAAATTATTCTTACAGTTTCCCGCCAATAAACATTGAACACTGTTAATTTGTTGGTAAGAACTTCAGTCCCGTTTTTAAACATTTTGACGAATAAAATGATCGTATTTTAGAATAACATTTTTCTCCGTGTAAGAAGAGTGCTTTGTGCCATTAAAGTTAAGAAAGATAGTTAGATTTTTAGGTTAATCTACAGGGGACATGACAAATCAAATATTGAACTCGTCTATGATAGAACTGAAAAAACGCGACAATTGTTGAGAGACAGCAAATTCGGAATACTAAGGAAGGGAATGGTGGGTGATTTTAATAAGCAAATAGCTTTTGAAGGAAGAATGATTTTTACAATTAAAAAATATATGGTTTAGAGCAAGGGTGGCCAACCCGCGGCCCGCGGGCCGCATGCGGCCCGCTGGGCCTCTACTTGTGGCCCGCGGAGCATATGATGTCTTTTAGTGTATATGAAACCACCAAAAGAACATTCCATAGTGCGTATCATATATGGGGAAGTATCTCAGTACATAAATTGAATTATTTTTTCGTGGAATTTAAAACAAAGTAATTATGCTTGATATGCAATAATTCTGTTTCTGACTTGAAAGAGTATTACATTAAACGACATTACGAGGCTAAACATGCAAATAAATTTGAAAGTACGAAGGACAATTTTGACAAGACCAAGCAAATGATTAAAAAGAAAACGTTCTGCACAACGTCGGATATTTACTAGAGCGGCTCAAGAGTCAGCATGCTATGTAAAAGCTAGTTATGCAGTAGCCATGATACAAGTAAAAAAATCGAAGCCATATTTAGATTGTGAAATGGTTTAATAATGTTTGGAGAGTGTAGTAGAAATTCTGTGCCCAGAAAAAAAGGATTTCTCAAAAGTAAGCCTGTCTCGTCAAACTATTACTAGGCGTGTCGACGACTTGGAAACCATATTGAAGATAATTTGAAAAATCGAGCATCCAAGTTCATATTTTATGCTCTAGCATTGGATGAAAGCACATAACCAACAGATACCGCCCAAGTGGCTATTTTCAAAAGGGGTGTTGATGTCCATCTTAATAGAATAGAAGAATTAGTGGCAATGTATCCACACAAAGATACTACTTGCTCACGAGATTTGTTAGGAGCTGTTACAAAGACATTGAATCGCTTTTCGTTACAACTCAACAACCTATCTTAACAACAGATGGTGCTTCAGCATTGGTTGGGAAACACGAAGGTTTGGTAAAATTGATTGAAAATGAGGCCTGCAAAGTCGGTAATAAGTAGAAAGTGTTGAATCAGCGTCAGTTCCAAGAGTTTCTCAAGTCTTTGGATTCACAGTATAGTGACTTACATAATTTTATGTAGAAATAAGATGGCTGACCCGTGCCAAAATGTTGAAAAGAGTGTTTGATTTGAAGGAAGAAATGCATCATTTTTTTTAAAGCAAGTCAAAAAGTATCCCAGAATTTGAAGACAAGGAGTGGGTTAGTGACTTTGCATTTCTGGTCGATAAGGATACATATGTTGTTAATACTAGTCTACAAGGGAAAGATCAACTAATTAATAACATGTATGATCTTATTTCGGCATTCCAAATGAAACTAGGGCTTCGGGAACAACAGGTAAGGTCAAAAATCTTCACTCACTTTCCTACATTGTTATTGCAGCCAGACGACACATAAATGGCGGCGGATAAATATGCTTCGTTGATATCCGACTTGAACTTGGAATTTGAAAACTGACTTCAAGATTTTAAAATACGAGTGCATCGTGTGATTTTTGCTGCAATTTTACAAATGGAACATTGTGAAATGTGTTGTGATGCACAGTTAAAGGAGAAATTCAACCACGTTGGTTTGGAAGAGTTTTAAAAAACATATTTTGACAAGGAGAAATATCCCGCATTTCGCTATTTGGAAACAAGTGTGAACAGCTTTGTAGTGGAATGAAACACATTAAATCTCAAATGAGAACATAAATCACTAATGAGCACTTGGAAAACTGTTTGCGTGTAGCAACAACATCAATCGTTATCAAAATTGATGCACCTAGTTCTGACAAAAAAAATCAGACATCTCACTAAAATTTATTATATTTTGTTAATTTTTTATTATTATTTTTGGTATTGCCTAACACTAATAAATATGTTTGATTCTCATTTTTGTTATATCTTCTTAAAAAAACAATATATTTCTTGTTTGCTTGGAATAATAAAAGAAATTTTGTTGTACGGCCCGGTAGAAAATCTCATTTTTTAAATCTGGCCCGGCTGCTGAAAAGGTTGGCCACCCATGGTTTAGAGTATCCTCCTCCACGCCGCACTGACAGAGTGTACTATCGAGGACTCGGATCGTAAACAAATGAGTTTCAACAGAGCATTGACCAATTCTCATTCTTGAAATGCAGGAAATAAATCTTTTGGGTTTTTTTGCCGTGGAACCAAGGTTTACTTGAAACATGCTTCTGTAATCCAGCATAGAAGGATCCATTTTGGGTTTTCGTATCTGTTCAATTTTCTTCCCAGGAACGAGACAACAGAAAATACGTCAGAGATAGGAATTCTGAATAAAGGAATAGGATCGTTCCAAGTTTAGCGAGAGAATCGGCTTTCTCGTTACCCTCTATTCCTAGATGGCCAGGGACCCAAACCAATTTTTTTCTCAAATTGTGATTCATGTAAAGAGTTGAGGATGTTTTTAATGTTACAAATAATGAAGTCTTCTAAACAACGAGTAAGGCTTGACGAATATTGAGAAGCTGGATTTGAATTAAAGCTTGCTCAATAAGGAAGTTGAGTCCTTTTTTTTATTTTTGTTTATCAATTTTCACGGGCAAACTTAAATACCAGTATTTTTTTATTTTTTTTTTAAGTTCGAATTTTATTAAGCCCGCGAAAACGGCGGCAAGAGCATAATACCGTGCGGCAGAGTTCGTGTCGTAACCCGGCCCTTGCTTGTGTGAAACATAAGGGAAAATATTTACAAAACCGGGACTACTAGTACTAATCAATTCAAAATACTGGTATTTAAGTTTGAATGTCATCTACATGAACATATTTTTTATAAGTCAATATATTTTTCACTCAACTTCCCTAAATTTCTTTGAAGTTATATGAAGCTTTTCCTATCGTTTCGCTTGGGTAGAATGAAAATAAAATTGTTAATTACTTTATAAAAAATAATGGACATTACGTGTCCATTCTGGAAGAGAGATACATCCAAAATGGGCTCTCAACTATCACTCTAAAACGTATTTTAAGATACTTTGGACAAATTGCTCGCCAAACTGAGGACACCTCCAACTTGGAAAAACTCATAATTAGGTACTGGTAAAGTGTTTGGCAGAAGCAGAAGAGGAAGGCCACCAATGCGCTGGAGTGACCAAGTATCACTGGCATCCGATACTAGGGTGTCCTTGGCTCTCCAGGCAGCGCAGAACCGCGAGGAGTGGAGGAGCCTCGTGCACCATGGAAATTAGAGTAGGGGTCACTATCCTCAACAAAGAGGAACCGACTCAGAGAAGATAATTCAGAATATATATTGCTCTAACTTCCTTCAGCCTACTAACATTCCCCTTATATTATTGATGCCATAGTCTTCGACATATATCACACCTAACGCACATATAAAATTCCACCTTTAAGTAACAGCTTCAATTAAAAAAAGATCTTACCTTGAAGTGAAGAAGTTACTTGATCGTCAACGACCGCTCTGGCTCCTTGAGGAAGACTAACACTGACTCCATGACTCTTCAAAAACAGTTGCATCTGCCTCTTCCCAAACTTCACAACCTTATCCAGCTCAGAATCATTCTCAATCTGCCTGGCATCATCGAACAACCCACCGCCCTGGAGATCCACATCAAGATTCTCAGGATTCTTGATCCTGACGATCGTTAGGATCCTATCCTCATCAGCTAAGTTCCTTGAGGAGCTGTTTCCAACATCGCCTGATATCCACATTGAACGTGCCATTCCTGCCACGTATCTCAAGGCTTTGTATTTAACACATGAGTATGTGTCTTGTGTCTTGTAGCAGGTATTTTGTGCTTCGTTGACGTAGTCATCGTCTGAAGCTGATGCAGCGAGGGGGATTAGTGTGATGATGACGAAGCACCAGGTAATCGAGGAGTATACTTTTGATTTTGCCATTATTGATGTTTTCCTGGTAAAATAAAAATAATATTTAATAATTAATAGAGTTGGGAAATAATTTACATGTAAAGCTGGAAAATAAAAATAAAAAACTGTTGAATTCTCTGCGCTTTTAATCCTGGTTTAAAGTTTTGAAAATTATTGAAATTTGTTGTGTTTACGAACGCCATTAATTTGTGATGTAAAATGTGACCTTTTGAAGTTTATAGAATAAAGACGTTGATTGACCTGTGCTACCGATTTGAATGATTTTGAAAAATGTTTTTTCGATAGCGGTATTTGGGTAAAATCACGCTTTTAGGCTAAAGAAGTTTTTGCTTGGCAAGAAATCAACAAATGAACGAATTATCCTAATGTAACATTAATTAATAAAGTAAGGAAAATTATTTTTTCCCCACTTCTCAGTATGTTTACAAGACGTAAGCAATATAACACATTTAAATAATTCAATAGCAGTCACGTCAATATTAAACAATTGAGGTGATTGTCAAAAGAATTCATATTCTATAGTATAGTATTTTTACTTAAACGCTTTTTACAAGATTTGCTTTGAAATATTAAGAAAAATTTATTGTTCGCGAAAGTACACAAGCAATATGAATTTTAAAAAATAGGTTTGTCATTAAAAAACTTTAATCTTTCAAGAAAGGCTAACAAATACAATATTGGATTGAATCACCGATGAAATATTGTACTTGTTAGCCTTTCTTGAAAGATTAAAGTTTTTTAATTAACAAAACTATTTGTTAATATTTATATTGCTCGTGTACTTTCGCGAACAATAATTTTTATTAATATTTCAAAGCATAGCTTGAAAAAATACTATACAGACGCCATCTACGAAAGCCTGGAATATGAATTCTTTTGACATTCACCTTAAGAACACATTAACATAATGTTAGGAAAACAGATTTCAAAGTACCTCACAAAATTGAGAAAGTGTACATTATTATACCTACTCTTATTTTCTCAGTTAATCGGTGGTAAATCAATTGAGGCTCTTTAAAAATTGAAATTTAGAGTCATCTAAATAAGTCTTCTCAAAGTGATCTAACAACAGTTTGAAAATGGCCGTTTACGCCGAAACAGCTGTTGCAATCATAAAAAATACTTGCAAAACTTACTAAAAACATTATTTAATTTAATTTAATGGATTTCTATGAATTAAACACAAATACAATTAATACCTCTATTTTAGAAGAAAGTTTGACGGATGTCTTATTGACAGAGCATTTCGAAATATTTCGTGAGGGTTTCTAATTTTACAACGTGAATAAAAATTTTGTCATTATTTCAATTGTTGAGAATATTTTTCAAGTAAATTGTTTTTGAATGCTAAATAGAACAAGTTTAAATGCGATTTAATTATCATTGCCCAGGAAACATTTTCCAATTATTCGTAAGCTGAGAATCTGTCTTTCTTTTTTAAGAAGGTAATATTATGTTTGCTTCCTTTCGAACTGTACACATTTGTGATTTTTAATATTAGGTCCTTACATATGAAATTGGCGTTTTGCCGTACTGGCAACTTTGATCTCAAATATCTTCTCTTTGGTTAGGAATTCCAAATTCAAATTATAAAGCTATTTACTCATGAATTTGTGTTTCGAAAATTATAATTCATTTGTTTTTTCCTTAATTGTTTTTTGTTCTTTGCGTCACTAAACGCTCACAAGCAACTTTTTTGGAGTCAATTTTCGCTTGGGGCATGGTTTGGCTGGCTCGGCAGGGTTCAGCCATTGCGATGAGTGCTTCCGATTATCGTACAGGATCCACTTTTCATCACTGTGTTTTCTTTTGCGGCACCGTCGCCATACACATCATTAATCCTTCGAGCCGTTTCTGCAGCACTGGTGCCACGGTGGAACTCGTACTCGTAAATAACGCGATATTTCAAGTTTTCCATTTTGTAAACTAAGTGACGCAAAGAAAAAAAAAACATTAAGGAAAAAGCAAATGAATTATAATTTTCGAAACACAAATACATGAGTAAATAGCTGTATAAATTTCAATTTGGAATTCCTAACCCAAGAGAAGATATTTGAGATCAAAGCTGACAGTACGGCAAAACGCCAATTTCATATGTAAGGACCTAATAATATGTGGGTAAGAATCAATTTGCTATATCACTCGTGCAAGACAACTTTCAAATTAAAACAATATATTTCACGTTTTCTCAAATTGACCAAATAACCATGAAAACGTAGAAGAGTGTTGTTCACGTGTGTGAATTCCTAGTCTCAATTGAAACGTACAGGTACAATAAATTAGCATTCTAAGCGTATCAAATAAAATAACTGTATCACACGTATTCCATATATTTAATATGTAGGTAAATTTAATATGTTGTTGCTCCGGTATGCCTAATGGATCGTAAGCACTACCTGTACTAAATAGTGCGTTTTTTATGATACGCGCTCTTTAAAATAAAACAGAATAAAGTGTAACGAATGTTTTGCATATAAAAACAGTAATAATTTATTCAAGTTCATCAAAATTAATGAAACATATCTAAATATACACAGAGAAAAAAATGCCCTACTTTTGGTAGGAGGTAATTTCGGTATGTAGACAATTATTCTTTAAAATATACTCACTATCTTCAAAGTACGAAATCAAAAGGATTAAAAACGCAGAATCATTTTTGGATCGTTAGAAAAGTGTGTCAATTTTGTATTATAATTTTTTAATTCAACTTAAAAAAATACTCTTATTTAACTTTTTGTATTGTTGTTTTAATATACAGGGTGTTAAGGTACGTACTTGAGTTACTTTAACCAGTGATTCCTGACATTATTTGGAGTAAAAAATGTAAATGAAATTTTGGTCTCCGGTGACATTTTTGATGTTTTTTTTTTTTTTTTTTTTCTACAAAAACATAAATAATAGTAATGTGTTGGGTAGTTGGGGGCGGGGTAAGTGGTGGGGTGGTAACTTGGCTGAGTGACCAATAAGGTCATGTGAAAGGATTTTTTTTTTGTTTGAATTTGAAGAAAAAATATTTTGAAAAAAAAAATTTACATAAAAAAAGTTACCGGAGACCAAAATTTCATTTACATTTTTTACTCCAAATAATGTCAGGAATCACTGGTTAAAGTAACTCAAGTACGTACCTTAACACCCTGTATAATGAGATAATGACATTCGGTGGCCCTAAGCTCGAAAATCGGTGCCTTTTTGAAATTATTATATTTGATTGCTCTCCGTTAAACGTCGATACTCGGTTCGTTTAAGCTTTTTTTTTTCAATTGTGAACAGATCAGATCTTTTTTTAAATTTTTTTATAGAGAAACTTCACAAGAGTCCCAACTGCTCCCTTCTCGAGCCAGTGAGACTATGGCATCCCCAATTGGAGTATGTTGTGAGGCTGAAGGTATGTGGGGAAGGGAAGGAGATGGGGAAGAGGAAGGTGGGAAAGTACCTGGCTATTCAGATCTAGTCACTAAATACGGCTAAAGACATTATTAAGCAACGTTTCAATTCTGAATGGTGGCCTTACACCAGGGCGATACTGAGAACATCTTCCACTCTGAAACGTGCCGCAAATATAGTATATATTATTTTTATTAATTAATTGTGAAATACCACAAATTAATCAAACAAAATTTATTTGCGCACGCCGGATTCGAACCCGCAACCTTCCGATTGGGAGTCAAGTGTCTTACCACTCGGCCACGGACGGTCGTCAAATCAAAAGATCTAGCCTAACAAAGTGATCTTCCGAACACACTGACTTTAAAAAAAATTTAAAATGTAATTTATTTAAAATGAATAAAAAATATTTTTGGTACATTAGCTCCACAGGCCCCCAGGAAAATTATTTTCCTGCAGGGGTTATGTTTTTGTTTATCTTCATTGTCTTCATCTTTGGGGATGCTGTGTGTAGGTTTTTTTAAGTAAATGAAGGAGAGGAAGTTCTGCGAAAAAAAACGGTATGAGGGATGGGCATGAATCCGGGGTCAGTGTATCCAGATCATTCGCCGCTAAGACCTAGACAAACCTCACCATGTCAACCCGGGTACCCTGCTAAGTCACCAAATGTAGTGAACCACTACGGCAGAGGTGATGGATATCCAATAAATGGTTCCCGGGGCAACAGTGACCATTCGCCCCTCCCAAATTAAAATTTCTTTATAAACACGCTGTAAGAAAATACAGCGTGTTTATTTAACAAACTAATGTAAGAAATCTGCGCGTGATAAAAAAATAATACCTACTTTTGGATTGTCAAAAAAGCTGAATCAAATGTTATTTTAAAAATACTAATTGCGAAGAAAATTCGCCAATTATTTATTGATGCTTTATTTCAAAAAGACTAAATAATAAAACTTAAATAAACTTATCTATAAAATAAAAAAGCTGAAACCTTTTGAAATCAAATTTGATTTAATACCTACAAAGAAAATAAAAAAGCATTAATTTTTATAAACACATTTAATTCATCACGAAAATCTGTTATCTGAATCTGCCACACAAAATAACTTTTATGAATTAGGCTAGAGATCAAAATTGATTAAAAATATCTTAATAGATACAAAGAAAAATGCCGCACAATCCAGTACTCGCTTTTTTTTTTCACGCGAACTTTTCCTTCACAATTCACGAATTATCATCAAAAGACAAAATAAAAAAGGTAAGATATTAAAAACTTCGGCAACTTTGAAAAGTGTGAAATTTAATTAAAATACCCACACAATAGGCAAACAAGAATGACGCATATAATTGCTGTTTTTTTAACACTGTGTTTTTTCCAGAAAATCAAATTATCTTTAAAAGGCAATAAAAATAGGTTAGAATTGCAAAAACGTTTATTATTTCGGCTCGTCTTAAATGTGGTAGGAATTTAAAAAAATGATCTGTCCTGCAATTAAAAAAATGCACTACTCCTTTGGAAATTCGTTCTTTAATTTATAAAAAGTCTAGGATAGATGTGAGTGCAAAGAATTTATCATTTTGACATGTCCGAAAAGTGATATTTTTTTATTAAAAGCGTCCATATATCTATCGATAGCGCAAATTTGAAATGTTGTAAAAGACAAAAAAAAAAGAGTTAAATTTGTAATTTTTCTCAGTTTTTTTCTTTTTCGATCTGCGTCGTTGAAATATTTCTAGGAAAATAAATGCGTCTTTTACGACGTGAATTTTAAGATGATTTTTTTTCTGCAAAATCTTACTAATATTATAAACGCGAGAGTTTGTATGGATGTATGTGTGTTTGTTACTCTTTCATAAAAAAACTACTGAATAGATTTTAATGAAACTTTAAAATAATATAGCTCATACATCAGAATAAGATATAGGCTATATTTTATAAAGCTAGCTATTTCCCATATATATATTACAATTAATAATTATTGTTTAATAGAAAATGCCAAAATTTGAGAATGACATTGTGCAAAACAATTATTGTAAAATCAAAATTCTATTTTAGAAAATATTTAAATTGGTGAATTTATTTGAAGTACTCGCCTAATACTTTGAATCGAATCAAGAATTATAGATATCTTCTTAAAACAAAGTACGGTTAGTTACACCATTTATAACTCAAGAACGGCTGGACCGATTGTTATGATCTTTGATTTGTTAGATTTGTCTCCGTCCCGATTAACGATTAACTATTAAAACATCGGAAAAATCACGGGAAAATTAATTATGAAGAAAATAATTTTTTTCATATATTTTGTATGGAACGGCTTTTCAAATAATGTGGGTTGGTCGATATAATTTGAATCAATTCGAACAGCTAATAAATTAAACACAACATTTATTGATTCTGAGGCGGTACGAAGTTTGCCGGGTCAGCTAGTTTTAAATAAATAGGACTTTTGGAATAAACGTAGACGGGACATAGGAAAAGAAAATAGGCTACTCGAAGTACTAATCCTGCGCAGACGAAGTCGCGGGCAGAAGCTAGTTAAAAATAAAGTAAATACTATTATTAAAGAAATTTTCAAAAATTATAAAGTTTTCCGAAAAAACTATTAAATATTATTTTATAATAAAAATTCAAAATTTTAGGTCTACAAAAACCTCTTTTATACGATTTTTGAAAAAATTCTCTATTGAGCAATTAATTTTTTTTCCTTTAAAGCAATTTTTAATTTCCGTCATCGATATGACAAGAAAAAAAAGATACAATATTTTAACTTTCAATCATTCTACGAACACTGTTGTTTTTTAGGTTCAATTACAGCGTAATCTACCTTAGTGAAATTATTTAATACAAGCTTCTGCCCGCGACTTCGTCTGCGTAGGATTTGTACTTCGAGTAATCTATTTTCTTTTCCTAGGTTCCATCTACGTTTATACCAAAATTCTTAACCTATTTATTTAAAATATGTATAAATCATGATTCGATTCAAAGTATTAGGCGAGTATTTCAAATAAATTCAGTAATTTAAATATTTTCCAAAATATAATTTTGATTTAACAATCATTGTTTTGCAAAATGTCATTCTCAAATTTTGACGTTTTCTATTTAACCGCTTGGACACATAAGCGTGTTTTCACGATAATTTAACGTAGGTAGACATAGGAATGACGTATGGCCCGTACCTGAGTTATTAACTATAATTATTATTTTAAATATATTGAAAATAAATAGTTAGCTTCATAAATTATAGCCTATATGTTATTCTGATGTATGAGCTATATTATTGTAAAGTTTCATTCAAATCCATTTATTAAATTTCGATTTAAAGAGGAACAAACTTACATATATATATACAAACTTTCACGTTTATAATATAAGTAAGATTTTTATTTTCCGAGTTTGTTTGCCACAGATCTACGAATCAAATAATTGGTTGAAAAAATTAATGGCTTAATGCGGTCGAAATAATGTTTAATACGACGCATTGCTGTTCGAAACCACAGTTTTTTCATTTCATTTGAATGCTATTTTATTTCGTCTAACAAATGATTAGACGAAATAAAATAGCATTAAAATACGTGAAACTCCATAGATTTTACTTTTCACTTATTATGAAAAAAATATATTGAATACCGATGCCTAAATGATTAGTGCGCGATTGGCAAAATTGTGGTGAAGAAATGTTTCTTTCATATTTTATCGATTTTCCGTAAAATTTCCAATATAATTAAAAGTCATAATTTTAAGCTGGTAGGTAATCGTTGTTTCGAAACAAATTTATGTACCTTTACGAAAACGTATTACCAGAGAATACCGGAAATTAGTCATTTTTAAATCAAATTCTAGACATATTGACTTTTTTACAAAAAAAAAAAATTTAATTGATTTTGAAAGATTGTTATTTTATCTGGTACACGCAGGTTTAAATTTTTGAAATACTAAGTTTCTTTTTAATATACTAATTTTACACCGTTGGTCGTTGGCAGATTTGTTCAATTTTCAAACGATAGATTCTATTAAACAACACAAATTTCAAATCATACAATCATACAACAAAATAAATCATTTCATAATCTAGTAAGCACAGTTTTAAGACTTTTAATTTTATTTAAATTAAAATCATTCAAAAATAAATCCGAGAACGTGTTTTGTGACAAAAATACCTCAGTTTTTCTATTTATTTAATATCTTAAAAACTAAAATATTTCAATTATTTTTTTCAGACAACATTAAAAAATCATAAATACTTATAATCAGAAAATTATTACTCACAAGAAGTAGACGATATTTAATAATTTATCATCGTGCGTTTTGAGCATTTTCATTGCTTACTTTAATGTAGGTATATATTAAAGCAAGTTTTGAATGAAATAAATTGATATTAAATTGATAAAAAATTTAAAAAATTGATACGGGGAATAGTCGATCTTTCTCATTGGAACCTCCCTGTACAGTTGCAAGCATTTTAAAACTTGTATTCTCAGCCGCTAGTCAATCTCTTTTAAATGTTTGTTTTTTCCTACAGATTGGATAGAGCTTGTTGAGAAGATTTATATTTCGTTTTAAATTCTGAAAATATTGTCAAAAGACAAGTCGCTAAAAAAATTATTTAAAAAATTATTTTAAAAACAATAAAACCGGTGGAATCGTCTAACACTTGTAGATTTCAAAAGGATTGTGCACTTCCATATTAAAGTTTAAATAACTATGAATTAGAATTAACTAGTAATATTTTTTTTATGTTTAATATATTTTTGAAAACCACTAACCTTAATAATTTATCGAAGCACTGTGGATAATCTCCCGAAGTTAACACAATTTCCACTGAAATAAATTCAGTAACTGAAAACAGAATTTACAAATCCATTCACTGCTTATACAAAAAATACGATAACAGATTGTAGAGTTGGTTTGAACGTGACACTCGGAGCAAAGTCTCGAAGTGAATTGACGACATTGAAGCATGCTCTTTCGTTATATACCCGGGTCTCGTAGAGACTGAGCTTTGGAGAGAATAGAGATAGACAGAGAGATTTAGGGAAAGGAATAAGCCGAGGGATTTCATGAAAAGAGAAAACACGTATTGAATTGTATTCAGTAATCCCAGAATTTTCTTTGTGAGTTGTTTGGTGTTTATGCTTGAATGAAAAGGGAGAAGTACCTACTCGAATTGTTAGATATTTGTGGGTGTTTGTTTTTTTATTTAAATTAATTATTCAACTTTATTAATAAATCTATTACAATTGTTATGCTATGCTGACTCACTAGGAACTCACTGTGTTCAGAGCAAGGGCAGTTTATAACAAAAAAACAAATAACAACAGAATATTACGTTTAACTTTAGAAAAAATTCACCAATTCCCCGTATATGTGCACAATATAACACAAAATTTCAAAATATTGACATATTTAACAATACACTTCACAAATATCGATTAGAAGTAACACGTACGATCGAAAATTAATACAAGAGTGTGGAATGTATTCGGAGCATCTCCTATCCTCATCCTATATTCCTCTTCCTCTCCTTCTCACCCAAAACTAATTGTATGTAATAAAACTCCATCTCCATTCAACTTTAACATAGGAGACTTTTTTTGGCTTGACTTCATTTAACAATGTATATATTTATATTTTATGTATAAGCTGTCTGTCTCTTACCAATAAATAAATAAATAAATAAATAAATAAATAAATAAAATAGAAGACAATCAGAATCGTAGGTACCATTAAAAATGCATACTTAGACTGAATGCTGTAGATATGAGATCCCTGAAGCATTGTGTGGTATATATTTATAAAACCATGTATGATCGTGTGAGGAACCTTGAGATCCGAAAAGAATGCAAAGCTGATGTGAGCGTAATTGAGTGAGCGTGGTTTGGGCATGTTGAGCGAATGAATAAAGAAAGGGGTTTAAAGAGAATTTATGACGCGAATGTGAATGGTAGAAGAAGCCGAGGACGCCCGAGGAAGACGTGGCACGATCAAGTGATTCAGATACTTGAGTCGAGCCATGTCAAGAGTCAGAATAATAGAATAGTATGTATTAGAAGATGTATGAATGTGAATGAGGCAAGGAGTGTGCGCCAAGACCGAGTTGTTTGGCGGTCCATCCTCTCAGTCTACCCCTGCGGGGAAACGGCGTGATGGTTAGTTAGTTTTTTTTTGTTTTTTTAAAACCTTTGATGTCTGATTTATATTTTATTTATTTACGTCCTTTGGGTTTTTACAATAATCACAATAGAAAAAGATATAATCATATTCAAATTATGTTATATCATTGTTTCTCTTCCTTTACATTAGTAGGAAAACAGAATTTTTGAAAATTCAAAAATAAACTTTGGTAATGAATAAACGAAAATATCATCATCATATTCTTCCCCTTTTCCTATTCAGGTCGGGGACCCACTGCACCTACAGGCTCCTCCATGCGTCCCTGTCTTGCGTTGATTCTTAGGCCTCCGTCCATGGCAGAACCGTCCTCTCCTCACACAGTTTCTGGAATTGCCTCGCCCAACTGTGTCTGGGGCGGCCCACTGGATGTCTACCCTCTGGAATCGCACTCAGTATCTCCAGGATTTCGGTCATCAGACATTCTTAGTACATGCCCAAGTCAGTGGTTCAGTGTTTAGATCATCTCGGATCGTCGTGCTTGAAGAGTACGGAGTTGAAGGCAAAAGGCATAGATAGCAACTCTATACGAAAATAGTAGCAGTAGGGTCCGTGTAAACGGTAAAGTTTGGGAAGAATTTGAAGTGGAAATCGACCTCAGACAAGGGTGACCTATATCGCCAATCCTCTTCACTATATTCATAAACCGAATCAGCCGAAAATATCAACGGAACTAAATGAAATACTATTTAAAATAGGTTGTGTTCTGTCTAATGGCCAGTGAAAGTGCATTGTACAGCTTTGATGCAGAGTATCAAAATTTCTTTTGCCAAAAGTTTTTTAGCGAAAGGGAAGATATTATTTATGCTCTTTGATTCTACATGGAGAAAAATGTTATTCTAAAATACGATCATATTTTATTCGTAAAAACGGTTAAAAACGGGACTGAAATTCTTACGAACAAATTAACAGTGTTTCAATGTTTATTGGCGGGAAAATGTAAGAATAATTTCTTGGTATACGTACGAAATCACGTATACCAACAAATTATTCTTACATCTTCCCGCTAATAAACATTGAAACCCTATTAATTTGTTCCTAAAACTTCAGTCCCGTTTTTAACCGTTTTTACGAATAAAATGATCGTATTTTAGAATAATATTTTTCTCCGTGTAGCATCTCTAGCAGTTTAGATTTTATCAAAAATGATGGATATATGTATACCGATCAGTGGCCGAGTTGGCATCGCGTTTGAGTCCCGTGTTCAATTCCTCGGCTGGTTAAGTCCTCCATCACCGCACAAGCATCATTTTCCGCAGTTAGTAGGAAAAATATTGTCATATTGTTCGTAACCCGGGAATGTTTTTGTCTTTCTTTTTTTAATATTTTTGTCTTGGTGTAATGTTGCTAATGTCCAAAACACATAAAGTAAAAGAAGGAGAGGAAGTTCTGGGAAGAAAAAATATATGAAGGGCTGTAATAAATTAGGGGGTCCATGTGTCCAGGAGTATGGGACGTAAATTCATCCCTCCGGTACAATACCATAAGTCTAGAGAGCTGGAGAGGTAAAAAGGTCTCCCTCAACCAGGCAGTAGGTGGGAAAACGCACGTGCCGCCAAGACCTAAACAAATCTCACCCCATGAACGCGAACACCTTGACAAATCACCAAATGTAGCGAACCACTTGGGGTGACCAATAGCAGGGGTTTTTATTATCCATTAAAAATTGTTCCCGGGCGCCTCCAAAGTTAAAATTAATTACCGCGACGTAGTGAAACCGGTCGGGTTTAAAAATCAACAAGTGAAAGTTGTTATCATTTTTTAAATCGCATTAAAGTTATAATATTAGGCAATTATAATATTAATTATAGGCAGTTGTTAAATTTTTATGGTTGAGCATAGGACCATCATTTAGTTCTACGATGGATTTAAGTACCTTCTTGTTATTAAAAAAAAACGGACCAGATTTGAATGTTTTTTATTATCTCATTAAAATTAAAAAATTACATAAATTAATTAGTTAAAATATGCTTTATTACCACGTGCAGTTATTTATACGAAATCCGTAAAATGATTTGGTTCTGAGATAACACAGAAACCAATTAAAAGCAGTTAAAACACAAGAAAATACCAATTTTATCTGTTACTTTAGCACTTTCTAATTGAATTACCTTCTAGGGGAGAGTTGGATAATGACGAATACCTTCCAAAAAGTTAAAAAAACAAATATATTAAAAATAAGTTAAAAATTATATAATTATCCCTGAAGAAGGTTCGGTTGTTCCGAAACCGATCGCCATTTATAAAAATAAATATATATATGTATATATTTTATTTTTTTTTAACTTTTTAACTTAATGAGTGAAACCTCAAATTATAATATTTTAATGAAGATAATATTAGCGAAAGTCAATCGAAAATCCGAAACAGAAAAATCAGAAAAAGATTCGGATACATCTGGGACTCGAACCCAGGACCACTGGCAATCCGGGCCAACGCGCTATCCACTGCGCCAACGTATCCCTATCCGATTCGGTAATTTTTAACTGTATCACACTTCGACTGAGAACCACCAATTTTTCATTTTCTTAACGTATATTTTTATTGGGTGCTATCTTTATGTATGATTGCAAGATTCAACTCGAACTAAATGCCATCTAGATAGTGTCAGGATAAATTTTATCACTTTTTATTAATATGCGACATCTATTGACTTTTTCTGCAAGTCTAGGATGAAATATTTTATTAATTTTATTTTAAACTTTTTAACTTAATTAGTCAAACCTCAAATTATGATATTTTATACATAGTTAATCTTATATTTTAATATTATATTAAATCAAATTATAATATTATATACATATTTTATACAGAAGTCCTGGGTTCGAGTCCCAGATGTATCCGTATCTTTTTCTGATTTTTCTGTTTCGGGTTTTCGATTGACTTTCGCTAATATTATCTTCATTAATTAAAATAAATATATTGTTTAATTTATTAACAATCTATAACAACAAAGTTGTCCAGAATAAATGTGTTTATCTTGGCGGCGGATGCCTTTGCCCACCTACTGTATGGTGGACCGGATCGGGAGATACTGATTGAGGGAGACCAGCCGGACTCTCTCGACCCATCGCCTTGGGATGGATTCATACGTCCATCACTCCTGGACGCATTGACCCCCAGATTCCGATCCACCCCTCGCACCTCTTTTCTTCCCAGAACTTCCTCTCCTTCCTATTCCTAAAAAAACCCTGGACACGTCATCCCCAAAGATGACATACGCCCTGAGGGATTTTTTTTGACATCAGGGCCTCCTGTGTGGAGCTTATGTAAAAAATTAAATAAAACAATTGTCTTAGTAAAGAAAATACAGTATCTAATACATACTACACCATAGATTAATAATATCATATCGTCGCCCTAGTGCTATTGTCCAAACCAACATTTGAGTTTTTATTCAATTTCTAAATTAACCATTTTTAAATTAAAATTATAGTATCAAGAACGATAATTAATCACTTTACTAAGAATTATTTCAACTAATGAGACCTTTACCTTTAAGGAAATAGCATCGTCTTAAACGCCTATCATTTGCAATAAAATATATAAATTTGTTTTAGACCACTTTAAATTTTAATTACACTCTACCGGTTTCGGAAGAACCCTTCCTTCGTCAGGAGAATATTAAAACTAACCTATGATACAAAATATTGATATATCCCATACATTTAGGTGCTGGAGTGGGATGTCAAAGGCGGAGGGGGGGTAATTGCCAGAATTCCAGCAATAACAGAGCGGTTAATTGGAAACATATCTAGAATGGGACTAAACGATAAATTAATTTGGTTATTCAATATATTAGCGTTATTATTTAGGGATTTTTTAATTTCAAGTGCTTCCAAGTTATCTAATTTTTTGCTTTTATTATTACGGTGAAGAATTTTAACCCCTGTGTCCTTATTAAAAGTATGATTGGTGGAAATAAGATGATTGGCAAACTCCTAAAATTATTATAATTTAAACATCTTAAATGTTCCGTGATTCTAATATTTACATTTCTGGATTTCTGGAACAGGTTAGTTTTAATATTCTCCTGACGAAGGAAGGGTTCTTCCGAAACCGGTAGAGTGTAATTAAAATTTAAAGTGGTCTAAAACAAATTTATATATTTTATTTTAAATACTTATTACGAGCATTGCCTATCATTTGTTTCATTGAAATAATAAAAGAAAACCTCCTCGTGTAAAATGGTCATTTAGACAATTAAAAAGTAAGGCGACAATGTGTATTTGTTTCTAGGGATTTTCTATTCTGTATAATCAATGTATGTAGAGCAAGCTTCAATTTAATTACGACGTATCTTTATTATCATAAATGGTTTTGTTATTTGGTTCAGTGTTGGATGTCAGATAAAAGATGATATGAAGCTTTAATGAGATGAAAAAATGAATAAAAAATAGACTCAAGCGCGCCTGTAATCAATTCCAAAATCAGTAGTAATTTGTAAGTAATGTTATTTAATTGAGATTGGTTCGTTTTTCATTTTGTGTGGGTATTTATTAAATATTATTTATGGCGTAAATTGGAATAAGACGCAGTGGCGTTGTAACGAATCTCGTTATTTCGTGCATGCCAATTTCAGTCAAACTTAATATAGTTATTTTTCTACCTGTAAATTTATTTGTTATGTTTCGATTCCAGTTCAAGATGGTGGCCTTGTTGAATACTAATTTTATTTATTCCGCCATTGTTGGCATGATCGTGGTTCCTACTACGAGCTATCAAACTGGAATAATCAATACTATGGTATCTATCTGCCTGGAGAAAGATTAAAGAAGAATTGTCGTTGAGAAGGTGACATTTATTTTGGACAAATTGTATTTATTTATTGTTTCTTTACGTGTTATTATTATTCACATTTCAATGTTTAACCTCACTAGCCTGTGTTATAATATTATAAAATAATGAAAATGACATCAACTAATATATTGAAATAACAGTATCGTTACTTTTAATATGGCAAAACAATAAGGCTTAAACTCCTATTTATATATTTATATTTAACATAACTAAAATTAATTTAAGCATTTGATCTAATTGTTAATTTATCATCACCAGTATACATACACACCGTTTTGAAATGTACCATTTAATTGCATAAAATGTTATCAATCAGTGCAAAAGTAGTTTAGCAGGTTTGTGTGTTAATAAATAAATATTAAAAAAGTTTTTTTACAAGTAAAGGGTACCTACTAAGCTGAAAGAATCTGAATCATTATAATTCAGTACACGTGTAGTATAATTCAGTACACGGCAAGTTTGTACCTTACTAAGTATTTTTAATAAGCACTTCTGGATTTTTAATCGGTACGTCTTTTTGTATGGGAAAAAGGTCATAATTTCGGAAAAAGTTATTTATCTTTTTTACTCCTATCATAATGTAGAATCACCTCCCGAAGATAATTCACTTTACCCCCGGATATCCTGTATATTTATTTATTTATATTTCATGTTCTCCGTAAAAACGGTTATACATCAATATTAGATATTACGCAATTTTTAAAAAACGACAAAGATGAAAAAAAAATGAGTGCGCTGACCTTTGAAATTTATTTAATTGTATGTTTCCTGAATTAAAATGTCAGTGGTTTTTAATTAGGTAGCTGGGTATATAAGCACATAATTACAATTCCTACGATTTCAGAGGAAATTTGAGTTTTGATTTATATAAGGAGATTTATTTCTTAAAGAGTCAGAATAATAGAACAGTCAGAATGGAAATGAATGGCAATGAATGAGGCAAAGAACGTGTGCCAAGACCAAGTTGTTTGGCGGTCCATTCTTTGTGCCTACCCCTACTGGGAAACGGTGTTTTAGCTATCATTCTAGTTATAGTTAGTTTATTTATTAAAAAATAACAATTATAAACATACGTTTGTAACAAATAACTTTTAATTAAAAAAATTAAGAACCTTAAAAAAAATTGAGTGCGTCTAGCCTTTACTCGCGGTTGAAGTAGATACATATATCTTCTTTATCTAAAAACTAAATAAAAACCTTCATTTTTTAGGCTGCGGGACATGATTATATTGTACATTTTTTCGTTTATAATGACGAAGGGGTAAAATTTTCCTGCGATTCAGCCCATTTGAATTATAAACGACACAATTTTTATCGTCACAGTACTGCCACCTTTTACTTCAACAGCTAGAATTCACAAGAATCAGAGAGAAAAAAGGATTAATATTCATCGTAAAAAATAATACAAATCAAAAGGTTCAACTAAAATCTTTAGTCGAACCATGTAATAATCATCAAAACATAACAAAAACCTATTGAACTTACCTTATACATTAGCAAACTAAAATAAACGGGTGACATCTGACGTTTGAGTTTACTTTTTGCTTTGACGTTTTGTTATTCGTTGCTAGGCTTTCGACTCATGGTTTCCATACCTACGACGTTAATGTTTCATCCGTCCAAAAAATCTTTGAATTACCCGTCGTAATGCCCCTAAAGAAGTCTTACTTCAAAAAACTTTTAAGGATCCCTTTAATGCCCCGGCCCTGATTCATTAGCCCAAACGGCCTGCGCTATAGTTACACCACTGCATCATGCGTATTCATAATTTGCTCGAATATAAGTAGGTCTTTTCCTGACTGCCCCAATAGATTTGTGGTTAAGATTGTGATCTAGGTATTGTTTTTATCTAACAACCACGATGGTCACGGTTACAAACAATAACATTATTAATTTCTTTACGCATTTCCTTTCTATAACTACTATCCCAATTGATACTTGTTCATTGATTCGATTAGAAGAAACTCAATATTAGAGTTAATATGACTACTACGACCTGCTCTTGTCTTTTTTTTAAGTTTTTTTTTTTTTTTTTACAGAGAATACCTAACAAGAGTCCCAACTGCTCCCGTCTGGAGCCAGAATGGGGAAGAGGAAGGTAGGGAAATACCTGGCTATTGAGATGTGGTCACTAAAGACTTATAAAAATAGACTTATAAGTCTGTCTATTTTATACTTTAGGTACTTGGAAATATAGTATTTGTTTTATATTACCCACACTCAGGCAGGCAATCTCGTAAGGAATGTGTCAAGTACAAGGAGAAAAATCTTATTCTAAAATGCGATAATTTTATTCGTAAAAACGGTTAAAAACGGGACTAAAGTTCTTACGAGCAAATTAACGGGGTTTCAATATTTATTGGAGGGAACGTGTAGGCACAATTTGTTGGTATACGTAATTTCGCACGTATACTAACAAATTATTCTTACATTTTCCCGCCAATAAACATTAAAAAACACTGTTAATTTGTTCGTAAGAACTTCAGTCCCGCTTTTAATCGTTTTTTACGAATAAAATGATCGTATTTTAGAATAAGATTTTTCTCCGTGTAGCATTTAAAGAAACATTAAGAATTTTTCATACATATAACTTGTAAAATAACAAAAACAAACTTGTTAATAACAATTTTTGGAGCGTACTTAGCGATTTATTTCTATCGAGGGAATTTCAAATAATTACCATTTCGGCGTGGGGAATGTGTGGCCTACAGAGAGGTAAAGGTTAAATAATAACATATATTTTTTTAAGAGCTTAAAATCTTCAAAAGTTTAAGGAAAACGTGTCAGAAATCGGTAGAAATTGGGAGAGTGGCCCCTTAAATATCCTTATTTAAGGGGCCACTCTGGGGATATTTTATATGAATTGTTACTACGAATTGTCAGACACCACTCAATTTCGTAAAAATATTAATAATTTGGCAATGTTAATTTGAAATACTAACCTATACATGTGCATTGGCAGTCCGCAATTACTTTTTAACCATAATTAAATAGTTAATTAGTTAATGAGGTTTTTATTTATATTTAAACCAATTTCGCTTCTCAATTATCGAACGAAATAAATTGATTGCCTCTTACGCCGTTCTTCTATGGAGCTACGTTCAAACGACGTGTATTTTCAGTACTATTATTAGTTTTTGAAATCGCCGCTAGGCGCTCCACTAGCAAAATTGTATGACAGGTAGCGGTAGCGTCGCTTGTAAATATTTACGAAGCATTATTTAAGTCTATGGATCGCGTATACGACTTATTTCAATTCTAAGAGCTTTGTTAGTTCATTCCGTTCGTTAAATAAGCTAGTCATCTTGGATAAAGAACGATATTATTCAAAATATGAATATATTGGCAGTTAATAGAATCATATCTGATAGTATTATTTGGAACCACACATTTTCAATACCTACCTAGCAAAAACAAAAACTTACGTCTTGGTCGAAGCGTCAACCCAAATAATTTGAATTGGTTGTTCAAAAGATTTTTAATATGGTTGAATGAAAAGGAAAGAACAGACATTTAAAATATTACACATTATAGAAATTCACATTTCATACAATTTCTAACGAAATTGGGTACTGCAAGTTTGCAATATTAATTATCATGTACCTGCTGTATTTATATTCTCTTATCTCCAAATTTACAAATAGAACTTCCTCTTCCTTTCCTTTAAAAGACCCTTCACGTAGCGTACCCTAAGGTGACATAGGCCCTGATTATTTAAAATTATTTTCTTCAGAATCTCCTATGTGGAGCTAATGTAAAAATACTATAAATGTGACTGTTATTCGTATTTTACTAATATCTTATCTTACTAATATTATAAACGCGAAAGTTTGTATGGATATATGTATGTTTGTTACTCTTTCACGCAAAATTTACTGGATGGATTTTTATGAAACTTTGCACTAATATAGCTCATACATCAGAAGAACATATAGGCTCTAATTTATAAAGCTAGCTTTTTATTTTCAATGTATTGAAAATAATAATTATTGTTTAATAGAAAATGTCAATATTTGAGAATGACATTTTGCAAAACAGTGATTGTTAAATCAAAATTCTATTTTGGAAAATATTTAAATTCGTGAATTTATTTGAAGTACTCGCCTAATACTTTGAATCGAATCAAGAATTATAGATATTTTAAAAAAATAGGTTAAGAATTTTGGTATAAACATAGATACTGTGCAGACGAAGTCGCGGGCAGAAGCTTGTTATTTCATATTTTAGTTTATCAGTTTTACATTACTTGATGCTTCAATTGTTTTTGTATAATTTTCGGTGGCTCATTAGGTAGGTATATTCCGTGCTTATAGTAATTTTTTTTATTATTTTTTATTGTGAATACCTCACATGAATCTTAACTGCTCCCGTCTGGAGCCAGTGGGACTCCCCAATTGGGGTATGTTGTGAGGCTGAAGGTAAGGGGGAAAGAGAAGGAGACGAGGAAGAGGAAGGTGGGGAAGTACCTGGCTATTCAGATCTAGTCACTAAACACGGCTAAAACCATTTCAAGCAATGTTTCAATTCTGAATGGTGGACACCAGGGCGATACTAAGAGTATCTTCCACTCTGGAAAATTATATTTTTAATAATTAATTGTGAAATAACACAAATCAAATAAATAAAATGTATTTGCGCACGCCGGGTTCGAACCCGCGACCTTCGGAATGGCAGTCCAACGCCCTACCGCTGGACTACGCCGGCTGTCAAAAGAGTCATTTGGAGCAAATGAACAAAGAAAGGAGAGTAAGAAGAATATATGACGCAAATTAGAATGGCGGAAGAAGTCTGGGACGCCCAAGAAAGACATGCCACGATCATGTGAGTCAGATACTTGAATAGGGCCATGTCAAGAGTCAGAATAATAGAGTACTCATACATATGAGATGATGTATGAATGTGAATTCCATGTGTTTGCCAAGACCGAGTTGTTTGGCGTTCCGTACTATCTGCTTACTACTGTGGAAACCGCGTGATGGTTAGAAAGTTATTAGTTAAATAAGTATTCATAAATTTCGTCCGAACCTCTATTTTTTGGCTTTGTCAAATGAAAGGGACACAGATTTGAACTTGGGGCCTTGAGGTTAATTGCTTTTGTGTAGAGACAAATGTGTAGTGTAACAAAATTTTGTATAGTCAAAAAGCTACAGAGATGTAAATACACGTTGTCCTACGACTAAGCTTAAAGAATTTATATATTTCAACAGATATTCGTTTGACCTCATAGTCATAAAAAAGCCAAAGATACTCGTTGTCTATATTCGACCTCTTACACTGAATGGTTACAAGTGTAAGTAGGTACCTAAACTTTTCTTACCTTACAATTATTACAAACACATTTCAAAGTGTCAAAAACAATTTCCTTTTCCGATGAACAGATTTTTTTAACATTTTCTTTATTTATTAATATGTAGAGTATAATTACATGGGCTTTTTCAATGCCTATCTCACTAGGATATACCTGTATCGAGACAGACGTAGAGGTACATAAATGTATACAAACATAGTTACATGAATATAAATGTTCAATACATTTTAATATCAATACAAGAAAAAATTAAGGTAATTAGAAGTGTGGATAATTCCTATATCCACTCGAGCGCTTTTTGCCACATTATGGCACTATTTCCAAAGCATCGGATTGCTTTGTTGCCAAAATGAGGCAAATTTAAATTTTTTTTTTAATTAACACGACTATATAATATATTGTACATTCAAAATATAACAAAATAAATATTCTCTAGATTGTTTAAAATGTTTTAAGGTTAAAGATTTAAATATATTTTTTTCATAAATCCTACAAATATGTGATAATAAACAAAAGGTAGGGGAATTCATTGGCTACATAGAACTATAATCAGTTTGTATGTCTCCATATTCTAATTCGGAGGTATGATTTTTTTAATGTGGGTGGAAAAATCTGAGAAAAAATATTTTAATTGCTCTGTCGCTCCAGTGGATAAAGAATGTGATCTTCCAAATTACAGAAAAAAAATGTATATCTATAGTAAAATGAAAATTGTGTAGTTATGTATTGACGGGATTCTAAAAATTAGCAGGAAAAAGACTGAATATTTGTACTTGCCATTTGAAGACACAAATGCTGTAACTCCTTCGAGACAACTGGATGGAGTAACATTAGCCAACTGTGACTCATTTAAGTATCTGGGCTCACTCATTCACAGAGACGGGGGATGTGCAGCGGATGTCAACTATAGAATAGGTGTGGAATGGAGTAAATTTAGATCCATAACAGGAATCTTGTGTGACACAAAAAAGCCTATAAAACTTAAAGAAAGGATATACCAGACTATTGTTAGACCCGCGATAATGTATGGCTCCGAATACTGGACCATGCACAACTCCTACTTTAGGCAACTCGAAACAGCAGAAATGCGAATGCTTAGATAGTCGGCAGGGGTATCACTAAAAGATAAAATTAAAAGTTGCCTGTGTGTCACGGACATAAACAGTAAGCTGGAGGAACGACAGTTGAGATGGTATGGGTACATAAGACGGAGACCACCAGACCACACAGTGAAGCAGGCAATGTCTGTGGAGCTTCATCGACAGTCATATAGAGGAAGACCAAAGAACTCCTGGATGACTCAATGCTCCAAAATTCTACATAGAAACGGCCTGGATGAAAGTGATACCCAGAACCGAAGAAGCTACAAACTGAGAACGAG
This sequence comes from Limnephilus auricula, assembly GCA_951813805.1. Classification (NCBI taxonomy): domain Eukaryota; kingdom Metazoa; phylum Arthropoda; class Insecta; order Trichoptera; family Limnephilidae; genus Limnephilus; species Limnephilus auricula. The sequence goes on along the minus strand of OX638409.1, from coordinate 3,814,689 downwards.
AAGAGCCGACCCCAACAGCCTACCTAGGCAATGAGTTGGGACAGTGCAAGGAAGAAGAAGAAGATTTGACGGGATTCTATTATTTTATATAATTTGAATGATTATTTTTGACGGTTGAATTTGACAATAATTGAATTTGACAAGATTTGATTTTACAATGTTTGAATTAATTCAATATTTGAATTTGACATTATTTGATTAAGATTACATTAATCAAATATTTCTGTCATACGAAATTTTCCCCAAGAACCATTTACTGGATAACCAACACCTCTGCCATGTGGTTGCTACTTTTGGTGATTTAGCAGGGGTGCCCGGGTTCATAAGGTGAAGTTTTTCTGAGTCTTGGCAGCGGGTGCTTCTGTTCCCCAACTTCTCAGCAAGCCGGATCGGTAAAGACTGATTGAGGGAGGCCTTTTGACCTCTCTAGCGGGACTCTCTCAGAATATCGCCTTGCACCGCAGTGGGAGAAAAGCCTCACCCCTCATGACTTTTTCCTAAAAGACTCTTAAAGATGACATAGACCCTGATTCAATTATTTTCCTCGAGGCATCCTGGACCTCATGTAGAGTTAATGTAAAAATACAAACTAATGACTGACAGCCTTGCTCATTAAAATCTAAAAATACAAAATATGCATTGTATTTGTGTCATAAATTCTAACAAATTACGTAGATTATCATTAATGTTAATTATGTCTAACATTATTAACTAAACTATCTCTCAAAAGAAGTGTTTATGTACAGTACATCTGACACCATATAATTTTAGCCACTTAACGAATATTTTTCATTTGCATAATTTTCGCACGTGGTTTAACTTTCAGAGCATAAAATGAGAAACCGATGTTTGAATTTTAATCGTCTATTTCATAGTGCTCGTATATGTGTCGAAGTGAGTGAAGGAATTGCGTTTTTGACTGATTAAATAATTTAGGTTTGTGAATCGTGTCATCAATTACATTCCATTTCCTCGGGGCAAACAAATTTAAACGAGATTATTTGCGGTAATTAGGTTTTCATTGAAATAAAAAAATATTAAAACAGGCGATTGGTTGAATTAATATTTTTTCTTTGAAAGTAATATTCAGAGGTTTACTTGAATTTGACAATATTTGAATACGACAATACTTGAATTTGAAATTATTTGAATTTGGCTTATGCATTGAGATTATGTTATAAAATAACGCATTCAAGCGACGTATATGTTGTATTATGTGTTCAAATTAAAAAATTTAAAAAAAAATATTTAGTATATAATACATTTGTACAAAATAAGGGTAGTCTCACAAAGCTGTCATATGGCAGCTTGTCTGTAGGTTATACATAAGAAAATATTTGTTAATACATTTATAGTTTTACGGAAACATTAGGATAGATCACAATATTAGATTATTTGAATTACAGCTATAAGATATTTCAATGTAAATGAATTAATTATCAATGTAAATTAAAACGTCTTATTTCACAATTGTAGCAGGAGGTATACTCGTATTTTGAAGGGAATTTAAAACTTATTTCCATTTGACCCAGCCGCCTCGGAAACCATTTATTGGTTAATAAACACCTATGCCGTAGGACCCCCTAAGTGGTTCGCTACGTTTGGCGATTTATCAGGTGTGCCCGGGTTCATGGTGTCGGATTTGTCTAGGTCTCGGCGGCAGATGACTTTGCCCACCTACTGCGTGGCGGACCGGATCGGAAGAGACTGGTTGAGGAAGACCTTTTGACATGGCCTCTGATGGAATCTGTTTTCTGTGTGGAGCTAATGTAAAAAAAATCTACACAAGGAGTGTTATTGTTAGCGGGTCTACTCCGAATGTTGCACGACGTGGTGCATCGCCTGAGAGTACAATCCAGTGCTCTAGAATTCTAGAGCACTTGCCATTAGCTATCATTTTCATTACAGTTGTAACTGTCTATTCTCGTACGTGGTCCACGGTCTAATTCTAATGGGAGGTCTGATGGACGTGATAGCAACTTCACTTTCTCATTGCTCTCTGATAGTACCTATTGAGATCAGATCTTCATCATCTTGCGGGGTAAGGAGGGTGGTGAGGGGTGGCCAGGGGATTTAGGGTGGTGTGGTGGTGAGAGGGTGGGGGGTTAAGGGTTGGTGAGGGGGGTGGGGTAGTCGGGAGGGGGGTGGGGGTAGGCGAGTTTTTTATGTCGCACAAGAGAAGAGCCCCAACTGCTTTCAAGTGTCTGGAGCCAGTTAGGGACTCAAACAACAGTAATAGGTACTTTTGTTTGTCCAATTCGGTGTTACCTACTGCGGTTGGATTAGAGTTTTTAATGATTTCAATGGACTGGTATCAGTTAAGTCAGATAAACGCTAGCGGGGAGCGGGGACCATTGCCTGCAACGTTGAAATTTAAAAAAAAAAAAAAAATTTATACTATCATGTAAAATCACCTCCCGAAGTTAATGCACTTTACCCCCCGGACACCCTGTATACCTATAACTAAATTTGAACACCCGTTTATAAAATGAATGGCAATCAACAGGACAGGATTCATAGCAACAACATATTAACTTATTACAGGATGTTTAAAATTATATGCATTTTTTAAATGTTCTGAAATTACACGAAAATATGTCGACATCATTAAAATTCTTATTAAATGGGAATCACCTTCAGTGACCATTTCCCCTGCTACAGATTAACACAGAACATCCTTTAGAATGGACGTTAATTCCAGTTAGATGATCATTGTAAATAAGACAATAATAAACACGAATCGTAAATCTAGACAAACCGAATTATATTGAAACTCCTGATCATCAGGGTTATATTGTTCATCAGAAAAAATAACAGTATACCACACATTGTATATTGTACACTAACTAGTGCATAGTGGATAATAAAAAAAATTCTATTTCTCCCAAAACATCGAACTAATTGTATTATAACAATAGCAGATTGGGTTACGGCCAATTCAACTATTTTTCCATTTTAAATTAAAACAAAATAATCGACATTAAATCCAACCTGATTGAATTATTGTTTCTAGGTAAATAGTTATACAGGTAGCTTTGTGATCATATCAAATCTTGGTCAGGCTGTGGATTGCTGTTATTTTTATTTATCCAATATCAGCAATACCTATTTACAAATCGAAATATGAATAATAATAGGCCTCTGTGGTTGAGGTGTCGGTAAGGCTCTAGGTTATGAATTCAATGATCGCAAGTTCAAATTCTGGCATGCACAATACATTTTATTTGATTCATTTGTGTGTGTGTATAATGATACAAGGTGTATTTGCTGCACGTTCCAGAGTGGAAAATATTATCAATATCGCCCTGGTGTAAGACCACACGGAGAAAAATGTTATTCTAAAATACGATCATTTCATTCGGAAAAACGGTTAAAAACGGGACTGAAGTTTTTATGAACAAATTAACAGTGTTTCAATGTTTATTGGCGGGAAAATGTAAGAATAATTTATTTATATACGTACGAAATTACGTATACCAACGTATTGACTTACTTTAACCAGTTTCCTGGCATTATTTTAAGTAAAAAATGTAAATAAAAATTTTGTCTCCGGTGACATTTTTTTCAAGTTTTTTTAAATAAAAAAACATAAAAATCAGTAGGTATTATGAAGTTCGAGGCAGGGTGAACGGTTGGTTGGTTACTTGGCTTGGAGACCAGTGACGACATGTGGAAGAAATTTTTATTTCTTTAAGGTTGAAGAAAAAAAAAAAAAATTTTAAATCTAAAAAGTCACCGGAGAACAAAATTTCATATATATTTTTTACTCCAAATAATGTCAGGAATCACTGGTTAAAGTAAGTCAATACGATGCTTAACACCCTGTATAGAGTGCCGTTTTAATTCGTATTTCGTGTAATTTAAATTGTAGTCAGAACATAAAAATGGTCCGAGGAAACAGGTTGAATGGCTGAATCAACTACAAAAGATACAAAGTTAAAACATTCAGTTCTTAGTCTTAGGCGGCAGCCGGTCCGCGAAATAATACTTTTTGCCGGTCCGCAGGTCTAAAAGGGTTGGGAAAGGCTGTTATTGAGCATTGTGGAAATAGATCATAAATTGATAAAAACGGCGCTATAAAAATCATCAAAATATTTTTTTTTTTTTTTTAATTGATAAACTAATATTTAAGCTTCTTGGTCAATGTGTCAAGATTTTGTATGCATAGCACAAAGGGTAACAATTATTATAAGCAATAATTATTACCCAGAAACACTCATCCATATTGAAAAAATCTTCCGAGAAAAGATACATATCGCCGACGGGACACGAACCCGCACCCCTTTGATTGTCGGTCAAGAGCTCTACCATTAAGCTACGGCGGGTTACCTCCTACCCGCCAAATGATTCAATATAAACTTATTACATTTTTTCACCTGCAAACAACCAACTTTATTTTTATAATGGAAAGGCATGAGTGTGTTAACTCTCCTACTAGATGGCGTCGAGATATATTATGCCTACATTTTTTGGTGAAATATTTTATTAGTCCCGTCGGCGATATGTATCTTTTCTCGGGATATTTTTTCAATTGTTTCAGGCTAATAATTATTACTGAAGAAGAAGATAACAATCTAATTTTTTTAAATTTGAAAATGAACAATACACAGAAAAATAATAAAAGATAATAATATATTACATTGATGGGAATAACCTTCAAAAGTTAAAAAGAGAGTTTTTCTTATAAAAAAATTAATATTCATTTAGACTTTTATAAAAAAGTCAATAGGTGTTCCATAAAAATAAAATCGGATATATTTATCCGAGACACTATCTACTTGACAAATACATTCTTTGAATACTTGTTTCCAATAATAAAGGTAGCTGCCAATGGTATGGAAAAAAAAACATTAGTCGAAGATAATATTGTTAATTCTGAAATTTTAAATATGAAGTTGACAATTACGACAGTCTCATAATAGATCGCAGTAGTCCAATTGGTAGAGGTGTATGTCCCGGTAAGACGTAAGTTTCTAGGTTCGAGTCCCAGTTGCGACCATTATCTTTTATTATTTTTTTGTGTCTTGTTCATTTTTTATATTTTTAAAAATTAGATTATTATTGTTATCTTCTTCTTCAATGATATATTAATGTACCTAGATGCAACACGACAGCTGCACAACACCATTATGAATATGTAGGCCCAAAGCTATTTAACGATTTACCCGATACAATAAAAAGTGAAAAAAAACTATTTTAAATTTTTAAAAAAACTCTCGTTGTATTTTTACAGATAAGCAACAGATTGACTTATTTTTTATCGATGATTTTCAGATATATTCCGTATTCTGTTGCTAATATTTTGTTGATAATCCATTGCTATAATTTATGTATTTTTCTCATTGTACAATATTTTGTAATATCTTACAGTATTTTTGAAAGTATTTTATTTCCATTTTGTAACTATACATATTATCTATACGAAGTTCTAAATGTATAACATAAGTACATAGACTAACTCCCCAGTTAGACCCGAGAATATTTCTCTATTAACTGGGTAACTAAAATATTGATGAATGATATGTAATGAAATGATATTATAATTGTGAATGATATTATATGTTACAAAAAAATAAAAAATGATGGGAATAACCTTCAAAAGTTAAAAAGAGAATTTTTCTTATAAAAAAAAAAAATTATTATTATTATTATTTCTAACTTAATGCATCCTTCTATTATGTTGTTCAGGATCTAAATGAGCAATCTGTTTCATTATTGTAATATCAAAAAAATCTAGACTAAAAATATGTAGTTATAATTCCAGCCTTGACAGTGTACCGCCCATTTAAATCGTTCTTAAGTGAGTTCCGTCTTCCCAATTTAAATAATATAATTTTCACCCGTATAAATAGAAAGCACAAATTATTGGAAATTTATACAAATGGTTCCGCAAATTTAGTAATTTTTGCCTGTTTGTGGTTCTAATTTAATACACAAAGTGGACTTAGATCATTGTTGGCCCAGACCGCTAATTGCCCTTGACTTGCTTAGTTTTAATCAAGAAAACGGACTTATTGATTTCACACAGTTTGTAAAAGAAAACTCTTTTTTTAGCGGTCTTTTTGATTTATTGAAGAAAAAACACCACCAAAAAGCGGGTATTTTATTCTGCTAAGCTCAGGTACAAATTCTTTAGAGGGTAATTAATACCAGAGAATACCGGAAATTAGTCCTTTTTAAATAATAATCTAGACGTATTGACTCTTTTTCAGAAAAAAACATAAATTGATTTTGAAAGATTGTTATTTTATCTGGTACACGCCGTTTTAAAATTTAGAAAATCTAAGTGTATTTTTAATATACTAAGGTTATACCGTTGGTCGTTGGAAGTTTTGTTCAATTTTCAAACGATATATTCTATTAAACAACACAAATTTCAAATCATATACAAAATACAATATATACAAAAAAAATCAATACATTATCTAGTCAACACAGTTTTCAGAATTTTATTTTTAGTTAAATTAAAATCATTAAAAAATAAATCCGATAACGTGTTTTGTGACAAAAATACCACAGTTTTTCTATTTATTTAAGGTTAACAAACTAAAATATTTAAAAAAAAAAATTACACGCTTATTTTGTTCAGACATTATTGAATAATCATAAATACTTATAATCAAAAAATACTTACAAGAAGTAAACGATATTTAATCATTTATCATCGTGTTTTGAGCATTTTTATTGCTTACTTGAAAATAGGTATATATTAAAGCATGTTTTCAATGAAATAAGTCGATATTATATTTTTAATTTAAATAATTTGATACGGGGAATAATCGATTTTTCTCATCGGTACCACCCGGTACTGTTGCAAGCATTTTTAAACTTTTATTCTCAGCCGCTGGCCAATGGCTCTTAAGAGAGAGGTGGCTTCCCAATTTAAATATAGGACGTACTTTCAATTTAGGAGGCGGGTATGGATACCTCCGCCCCGAGAACTGTTATTTTGAATAGCCAAAACTCCTGCCATACAAAACACTGGTCACCTCAAGTGGTTTGCTGATCTAACAGGGGTTCATGGAGTGAGATTTCTTTAGGCCTTCACAGCAGATGCGTTTGCCCATCTACTGCGTGGCGGACCAGGTGGGGAGAGACTGCTGAGGAAGACCTTTTGATCTCCAGCCGGGCTCTCTCGATCCATCGCCTTGCACTGGAGTGGGAGGGATTTCTTCTTTTTTTATGTGAATACCTCACAAGAGTCCCAACTGCTCCCGTCTGGAGCCAGTGAGACTATGGCACCCCCAATTGAGGTACGTTGTGAGGCTGAAGGTAAGTAGGGAGGGGAAGGAGATTTAGAAAAGGAAGGTGGGGATGTATCTTGCTATTCAGATCTAGTCACTAAACGCGAAAGCCATTTCAAGCAACGTTTCAATTCTGAATGGTGGTCTTACACCAGGGCGATACTGAGAGTGTCTTCCACTCTTGAACGTGCCGTAAATATAATATATAATTAATTGTGAAATAACACAAATTAATCAAATAAAATTTATTTGCGCACGCCCGGTTCAAACCCGCGACCCTCGGAACGGGAGTACAAAGCCTTACCCCTGGACTACTGCTGTCATGGTCGGAATGGATTCATACGTCCGTCATTCCTGGACACATTGCCCATCAGTTCCCAGAACTTCCTCTCCTTCCTTTCACTAAAAATACCCTCCACATAGCATTTTTCAAAGATGACGCAGGCCCCGACGGATTTTTATTGACAGCCATTGCCATTCTACAGAGATAACCACCTTACCAGATCTACTCGAATTACACTATAGAAACTGAACAAAACTTGGCTTTCTGCAGTAAGCCGATCTCATTACAGAGATCAGAGAAGAGAAATTATCATAGTAATGGTATCACATATCTCGTTCTCATTACTATAATATGCTAAGTACACCAATAAGTCCACACGTATTTTTTAAATCGTATCATTTTATGGTACATTAATAATTTACAAATGCAACTGCAAGAGTGTCTAGGATATTTGGATAAGAAAAGCAAGCGAAATGGTCTAATAACTGACAGTCCAAATGTTTAGTTTTTTTTTAAATTTATAATTGGACGTGAAAGCAAAGACACTTTTGAATGTAACAATAACCTCAATACGAATTACTCTTTACGATAAATTATTGATAACGATAAAAGTAAAACGCATATATATTTTATAAGGCATGTACTGTAAACGTTATTATCACCTCACGTTTTTGTAGTTTCATAAAAAAATTTCGAAATTTCATACATTTTTCTTTGGTATCGTAGAGGTTAACACATTTAAATTTTACTAGGGTTTCATTTTGAAAGGAAAGTTTCGTGGCGTATCTTCGAACCGGTTCTAGAAAATGGATTTTGGCGTAGACGTTACAACGATGAGCTCTTTACTCTGTTTAAGGAACCAAACGTGACAAAATTTATAAAGTTGGGAAGACTTCGGTGGCTGGTTTATGTGGAGAGAATGACCGAGCATCAAGCACCAAAGTCCTTTTCTAAAATCTAGACCTGTAGGGCGAAGGAGCATGAGCGACAATGTCCTCAAAGACCTATGTACCTTGGAGCTTCCAAATTGGAGAGAGCTGGTACAAAACAGATATGAATGGAGAGAAGGCCAAGACCCACCACGGGTTGTAAAGACAATTCGTGATGATGAGGGTTCAATTTTAGATTTAAATAAAAAAGCGTTGATTTTTCTCTCTCTAATACCGTTAAGATCATATTTCTTACCGTGAGAGTAAGGGAGAAATATCGTAGAACACGGACAACATTCCCATCCGAAGCGACTCCTGTGCTCACGTTAAAAATCGTCCTCTTTCGAATATGGAAATTTCTTTTTATTTTGAGATGTATTTTAATTTGGTTTTAGATCTGACTATTCTACTATTTATTTGTTCAGTAAATCAAATTTAAAAGTAGCTACTCGCTATTAGAAAAAAAAATGTCATTGGACATGCTCATTTAAATGATCTTTACGTTGACAGCAAAATGACACAATTTATTACTCCAAATAAGCTCAGGAATCGATGGGTAAAATCCAACCTGTATATTATACGCAAATCCCAGTAGCAATTTTATTAATGTTGTAATTTTTTTAATGCAAATATAGCAAACAATAAATAAAAATAAAAAAAACCATCATCCGAAAGAAGGTGTTCATTATGCAGATTTTTCTATTTTTGCACGAAGCAATACATCATTATTTCTAGAGAATCGATCATTGTCGTTGTTTTGTTGATAGGAGACTTAAATAAAACTGGATAATAATTTGCATTAATACTTAAAATTTTATTATACTTCATTCATTTAGATTACACAGGTGTTGATTGAATATAAATTAAGAGATATTAACTTCATAAGGGAACTTTAGAGCGGATATTACAAGAGAAGTATCAATTATGATTGTTTCTGACTCTGTTATTGTTGATGGCCGCTTTCATAATAAACGTAGTTTTGGATTTGAGGCCACAATACCCAACCAAATTGCAAAATTATTTTTGTAATAAAAATTTAACTTTAATGTCGATCTGGGATAGGAGCTCCTTTTTTTTTTGCTTTTAAATGATGACGTATATGTTCATTTTGGAAGCACATTTGGAATTTTTTGTGAGTTATTTATAATTATTAAAAAAAGTCTGCCTAATCTTTGGGTTTAAAATAATGAAAAATAATATTAAAAAAATTAAAAAAGTTAAAAATTCGTTTCTTTGGTTAGTAATTTTAAAATATAAACGATAAGTTTTGTTCCGATGTAAATAGGTAATTTGTAATTTAAATTTACACCCATCAAAATTGTTTCTAAAAAAAATATTTTTAGTTTTATATGTTATCATATTTAAAAAATATATAGTAAAAATTATTTTTTTAAATGTTTACATTTACTCTCAAATAATTGCCCAAGTTTCCTCTAAATTCATAAAATATTAAAATCTTTAACAGCCTATATTTTAAAAATTAAAGCAAAAATAAATAAAGTAGCTCCTATGGGAGATCGACATTATTTGACATACCTTTTGATTACAAAAATAATTTTTCAGTTTGGTTGGGTATTTTGGCCTAAAATCCAAAACTACGTTTTGTATGAAACTTGCCGCACACCCAATGGCCTTAAAGCCCAGCTGGGCCTGATATTAAAAAAAAATATATATATATATCATAGATTTTATTAGGCTATACGTTGTGTATTTATTTGCGAATACTGTTATCCACTAACTACTGCAAAATTAAATTCAACCGCATTTAGAAGATTTCGAAAAGGATTTTGATTAATTTTAATAATTTTTAATCAAGCTCGTATAATAACAACATTTATTAAATGTCTCATTGATTTGTTAATTTCATTATTAGTTTTGGTTCGGTAATTCGCAATTAATTAAAAGTGTTAACTGTTTTGCTTACAAAAGATTCTAATTATTGATAATATGTTAATTTTTGCAAATATTTTTGGATGCAACAATCGGGCGGTTTTTAAATGACTTTATTATTGTGTTTTTGATTATATTATTTATTTTGAATTTTAATATTATTTGCTTTAATTTAAATTATGATTAATACGATTTATTTTTAATTAATTATTAAATATATATTATGTTATTATATTACAAGCACTGCTGAAAGCCAGCTACATTCCGGGAGAAATCCTGAATGTATGTATAGTTGAGCAGTGACCTATTTGTCAATAGAATCAATGTTAAATAAACAAGATGTATAAAACTGTTATAATTGATTGACAAATAAACGTTTTTATTTATATTATCATGTTTTTGATGCGTATGAGCAGTCAAGTATGTGTAATAAGATGTTTTAACAAACAGTGCGCAAAAATATTTGAAAGTGTACCTTTAGATTATAATTTTATTTAATTATCTTCTGTGTAAACAACACATTGTTACCAATTTTAATTGACCAGCCAACTCTTTCTTTTGAAATAAAATCAAAAAATATAATAAATTCTTTTGTGGGTCTGTGGTTGTAAATAAGATTTAATGAGCTCAGATTTGTTTTTAATGTATGCGTCTTACACACTTTCAAAATTGAAACCGATTTGTTAAGATTTCACAGTACCCCTTGATTTTTCATAGGTCTCTTTATATGAATACCGCACAAGAGTCTTAGCTGCCCCCAACCTTCGCCTGAGCTAGTAAAAATACTAATTTCGGTTGTGAGGTCTATCTGTGATTGATTTGAACTCCGGTTCAATGAACCCGGATTTGTTTTGAGTGGCTTTTTTTCAAAATTGGAGCTGATGGTCAAAATGGATCAAAAATAGTCAATTAAAGAACATTTTAGCAAAAAAATTTTTTTTACGTTAACTTTTAGTTTCACAAAATCTACACTTAATATCCTGTAATTTTTAACAGGTCTGCGCTAGTACTTCCTAAAAGTAAATATAAATATATTTTTTTAAATTGATAAACCGATGTTTAAGACAAGATTTTTTATGCATAGCACAAAGGGAAAAAATTATTATAAGCAATAATAATTATTAGCCTGAAACACTCATCCACATTGAAAAAGCCTCCTGAGAAAAGCCGCCGTAGCTCAATGGATTCGAGCACCTGACCGGCAAACAGAAGGTTACGGGTGCGAGTCTCGTCGGCGAGGTGTATCTTTTCTCGGGAGGTTTTTTCAATATGGATGAGTGTTTCAGGCTAATAATTATTGCTTATAAAAATTGTAAAAATAAACAATGCAAATATATATATATATATAAAAATGTTCAGGATTCCATGGAGAGTAGACGCACAAATGTGTCCATTCTGGAAGAGCTAGCCATCCACAATAGGCTTTCAACTATCTGCCTACAACGTACCTTAAGATACTTTGAGCACGTTGCTCGCCAAACTGAGGACTCCAACTTGGAGAAACTCAAATCACTGGCAATGTGTTCAGTAGAAGAAGCAGATAAAGGTTACCAATTCGTTGGAGTGACCAAGTATCACTGGAGTCCGATACTAGGGTGTCCTTGGCTCTCCAGGCAGCTCAGAACCGCCAGGAGTGGAGGAGCCTTGTCCACCATGGAAATTTGAATATGGTTCACGATCCTCAACAAAGAGGAACCGACTTACAAAGAAGATATAAAATTCTTATGGACCATAAATTACAGGATCTACAAAATCAGCACTAATGGCAGCAAAATTAACCGTATCAATCACTTGACGACCGTCCGTGGTCGAGTGGTAAGACACTTGACTCCCAATCGGAAGGTCGCGGGATCGAACCCGGCGTGTGCAAATAAATTTTATTTGATTAATTTGTGTTATTTCACAATTAATTAATAAAAATAATATATGTTATATTTGCGGCACGTTCCAGAGTGGAAGATACTCTCAGTATCGCCCTGGTGTAAGACCACCATTCAGAATTGAAACGTTGCTTAATAATGGCTTTAGCCGTGTTTAGTGACTAGATCTGAATAGCCAGGTACTTTCCCACCTTACTCTTCCCCATATCCTTCCCTTCCCCACTTACCTTCAGCCTCACAACATACTCCACAATTGGGGATGCCATAGTCTCACTGGCTCCAGAAGGGAGCAGTTGGGACTCTTGTGAGGTTTCTCTATAAAAAAAAGTAAGTTTGTTATTATTTTGACCTCCGAGTAGTGCCTCAACTAAATGAATTGATTTACATAAGTAATGCTTTTTGCTTTTTTAAGATGCCGCCCACCTAACGATTCTGTTATGTAGGTCACTCTAGTGACTCTAACGTCAGCAAAAAATCATTCTTCGTTTCTTTCTTTTGCATAAGTGCCATCGTCTTTAAAACAACTATAAAATAATGTTATTAACAAAAAAAAATATAATCATCATCAGTAAGATTATGCTGAATTTGGGTGACCAGCATCTGAATTCTATTATTACATTTCATTGCCATGTTTGTTCAATCTTTTTTTGTCATAATATATATTATCGAGGCTTCTGACTCACACAATGTTTTTTTTGCGTCATCTGTTAATAGAGTTACCGCTCTGTTGCAGTGTTTCGGGATGCAGATCTTATAATACTAGAATACCGCAAAATTAGTAACTTGAGAGTCCCAAATGCTCCCAACAGGAGACAGTGATATGGCATCCCTAGTGAGGGTACGTATTGAGGCTGAAGATAGTGCGGAGGGGAAAAGATGGACAAGAGGATGATAGGGAAGAGGAAGATGGGGAAGATCTGGCTATTTAGATCTAGTCATCAAACACGTCTAAAGCCAGATACGTTTTTAGATTTTCACGGCCAAAAGCATTTTCGCTGTTTGTTTTTACTACCTCTTTATTTAGCCGACGTTTTGGACAGTGTCAGTGTCCATCATCAGGGCAGATCCGGCAGATCCGACAATGACGACGACACATCGTCGGATCTGCCGGATCTGCCCTGATGATGGACACTGCAACGCTGTCCGAAACGTCGGCTAAAGAAGGAGGTAGCGCAACACGGCATAACACCTCAAAAACAAACAAGGAAAACGTCTAAAGCCATTTCAAACCACGTTTCAATTCTGAATGGTGGTCTTACACCAGAGCGATATTGGCTTTTGACTTCCACTCTGGAACGTACCGGAAATACACCTTATATTCTTTTTAAATGTTTAAATTGTGAAATGACACAAATCAATGTGTCTAACGTGGTAGTCGTAAAGCATCCCAAAAAAAATTGTACACAAATATTTTATGAATAAAGAAAAAATGAAGTTTACTTGCGTGCGCCGCGACTTTTGGATCGCCAGTCGAGAGCCTTACCTCTCGACCACGGAGGCCGTCAAATGATGATTGTTAATTTGGTCATTCAAGTACTTACCCATTGAAAATTGAAACTTAGAGTCTAGATTGATAGATCATTTAGACTGGAACATTGTTTTATGATGATTGTAAATCTGCATATTATAGGAAAAGTTGTATGTTCCTGTTCTGACCGTAAAAATGCAAACAGATACAGATAGCATGATTCAGTATACGTGACTATGGAAACCATTTTAAATAATAGCGTATAATATCGAGCAATCGACCGTTCTACTATTTCAACTTGAAAATCAACGGACAAACGTAAATGCGCACGTGGTCAATCGCGTAAATTACAGGTAAATTATTTGTTTCGATCGTTCAATGGCTTCGTTTGAAAAATCTATGCATCTATTTGCAATATTGGATCAAAATCAAACCTAATAGAAGCCTGATCTCTTCGATCTAGAAAACTACTTATATTGGAATGTTTGAAAAGTAGATGAGAATTATTGCATCCAAAACAGTTTACGAATTAAAACTTCAGATGCTATTGTAATCGATGTAAATATTAAAAACGAAACGAGACGAAATAATGTTTGCTAAAATTGGATGCCATTTGATATGCCAGATGGTGATTAAAAATTCTAATTATATTGAAGAAGAAGATAACAATAATAATCTATTTTTTTTAAATGTGAAAATAAACAAGACACAGAAAAATAATAAAAGATAACGGTCGCAACTGGGACTCGAACCCAGAACCTTACGTCTTACCGGGACATACACCTCTACCAATTGGGCTACTGCGATCTTATATGAGACTAAAAGTTAAAGAGAGTTTTTCTAATAAAAAATATGAATATTCATTTAGACTTTTATAAAAAGTCAACAGGTGTTCCATAAAAATAAAATCGGATATATTTGAGGAGCTCAGAATCAAAGTGGGACATAAGCCATTTGGATTATTTTGCAGTAGAGTGAGTTTTTTGTTTCGAATATGCCGGTATGAAATATCTGATATTTTTTTCTACCTGCATAATCCTTGAGCGTAAATAATCACAAGCCATCAATAATATTCTACAATTTAATACTCTACTAACTAATTTATTTTTAAATTTGAATATGCTTATGTCCGCTTTTGAAACTAAAACAAGCAACTGTCCGTTTTTGAAACACATTAACCTGTAAGTGTCCATTTTTGAAACAAAGTCTTACAAAGGTCCATAATATAAAATAAAAGGCTGTTCAAGTTCATTTTTTGGAAGTATACTTATTATGAATAACATAATAACAAATTGTTACAAACGAAAATATTCACTTAGTAATAATAAGTCAACTAATTTACACATCCAAAATAAAGGCGATAATCTCAATAATTTAGTTTATTAATTATTCAATAATAAAAATCAAATAAAAGGATTTAAATCTTGTCCCTTACAAAAATAATTTTGTTAAAAATAAATCCTCCAATTAGTTTTAAATTGAGTTAAAAATAATTTTAATGTTGATATCATTTTTAAACTTTATTACATTTATATAACTGAAAAAAAGTTTTTTTTCTAATATATTTTCTGATTTCTTGCACATAATATTATAATCGATTGAACCACCCCGCACTCCGCGCATGACATTTGGACAAATTCGGTTGGTTTTAAAATCAAACAATAATGCCTTTATTTCACTAGGAAACAATTCTAATTTTAAGTATATTCATCGAAATAGGTTTATTAGTCTTATAAACGTAGGATTCGAAGCTCCAATCGTCGTATTTATATAAGAAAACCTCATTGAAATGAGCACAGATTTGAAATAGTATTACGGGTGAACTCACTTACTTAAACGTCTTTTCTTTTGCTCATTTAAAATTTTCGGGGTTGGTTAAGCGCTTGAGAGCATTAGTAATCTCCATTTTTATCGAATTTTGATCAATATAGTGCTGGGAAACTTTAATAAACCTCAAATTTCTTCCTAAAACTTTCAAATTCGGCGGTTGGTGACTGACTGTCAAAATACCAGGGGCCATGACACTTTTTGTGATGCTTTTGTATTGTATGTCCGAGTTTGTTGCAAACATAGTAGCAAGTGTCCGCTTTTGAAACAAAGTGTAAACATTAACATGCGATTTCTTGTATGAATAGTCCGTTTTTGATAGATTTTCTCAGTTATTGGGAAAGAGAATCAGATATTCCACCATAATCAATCAAAATATGCATTTCAGAAAAAGTGGCGTATGTCCCACTTTGATACTGAGCTCCTCATTTATCCGAAACATTATCTAGGTAACAAATACATTCTTTGAATACTTGTTTCCAATAATAAAGGTAGCTGCCAATAATATGTTAAAAAAAAAACATTAGTCGAAGATAATATTGTTAATTCTGAAATTTGAAATATGAAGTTGACAATTACGACTGTCTCATATAAGATCGCAGTAGCTCAATTGGTAGAGGTGTATGTCCCGGTAAGACGTAAGGTTCTGGGTTCGAGTCCCAGTTGCGACCGTTATCTTTTATTATTTTTCTGTATCTTGTTTATTTTCATATTTTAAAAAACTAGATTATTATTGTTATCTTCTTCTTCAATGATATATTACATTGATGGGAATAACCTTCAAAAGTTAAAGAGAGTTTATTTAATAAAAAATATGAATATTCTATTTATTATTTATGAGGGATTGAAGCAAACACCTTGAAAATAACGAAATTTCTAAAATAATGTTTTTTTTTTTGGCATCACTTTATTGTCGAGTGTTTAGTCTAAACCTATCACAAAGCACTTAAGATCGTCATATCGACCCTTTGGAATAACAAGGTTCCATCTGTTGCGGAAACGTTACGCGGTTATGGGATCTATGGTAAGCTACCTTAGAGTTCATTATCGCATGACGTTAAAGTAACAGATGGAACCTTGTTATTCCAAAGGGTCGATATGCTTCAACCAGGACTCTTTAAGATGCAACATGATTAGTTTGACACTGGTGTTAATAACAAAAATACAAATAACAGTTGTTATTTTTGTTATAAACTGCCCCTCCCCTTATAATTTTACGTTTACAATGGTACTATGCTGATTTTCATTTATTGTAAATGTGTTTTTATTTGTATTTTGAAAGTAAAACTTCTTTACGCACGCTTGACTTGGTGAGTAAGCTAGTGAATGCGTGACGAGAGCGTTACGAAAAGTGTGATCGGGCGAGGCGAACGGAAGTTGAGAGGGAGATATAAGTTAGTGAAGATAGAAAGAGAGAGAGTTACGTTTCGTGCATTACTGTAGGGGCAAGAGAGAGGGGGCAAGCACACATTTTCTTTCTCTCTTTCTCTCATAGCCAGTGACCTTTCGTATATCTTAGACACAGTGTTATTGTCTGTAACACACTGTAGGAGCAAGCAAGTTTTACTTAAGTCTTGTGGTCAAAAGCACACTCGTTGTTTTGTTATAAACTGCCACTCCACTTATAAGTTTACGTTTACAATAATACCATGTTGATTTTCTTTTATTTTAAACGTAATATTGTGTGTTATTTGTATTTTTGTTATAAACTTTACCTGCTCTCACCACAGGAGTTTCTAGTGAGAAAAGCATAGCACATCACCGAATGTAATATAATTAATAATAATACATTAAAATATTTAAATATTCACATTTTAAAATATTCGCAATCTTTTTCATCAATAAATAGTGACAATTTGTGTCGAAATGATAAAGGCCTACATAGTAAGTTAGTGTTGAAGGTGTTTGTGCGCGAATATTCGCATCATTAACTTCATGGAATGTTACAGTAATTTGTATGAAATGTTCAATTTTCTATCTTGTCTCTTCATATGGCATACTCTTGGATCATATAAATGGTATATATACGAAGTTTCAATTTCGTTCTATTCAATTCAATTCTTAATTTATTTATTTTTTGCTAGAGAATAACCTCACAAGAGTCCCAACTGTTCCCGTCTGGAGCCAGTGAGTGGAATCCTCAATTGGGGTATGTTGTGAGGCTGAATGTAAGTGGGGAAGGGAAAGAGATGGGAAGATGAAGGTGGGGAAGTACCTGGCTATTCAGATCTAGTCACAAAACATGGCTAAATACATTATTAAGCAACGATACAATCCTGAATGGTGGTCTAAGGGCTGAGAGTATCTTCCACTCTGTAACGTGCCGCAAATATAGTTTATATTATTTTTATTAATTAATTGTGAAATAACACAATTTAATCAAATAAAATTTATTTGCGCATGCCGGGTTCGAACCCGCGACCTTCCGATTGGGAGTCAAAAGTCTTACCACTCGACCACGGACGGCCGTCTTTATTTATTTTAATAACATTAAAAATTAAAAATTTTAATTCGTTAATAAAAGATAATAATGAATAATACAATAATAAGCCACAGTTATAATTTTAAAGGAAAAAAATAAGTTTTGTAATACGTTGACTGAACGTATCCTGTTGTAGTTCGACCGTTTGGCATTTCTGTACATTTGTCTTTTACATCTGTCGCTCTGTAGGGATTATACATAAATTAATATTATTAATTAAATTGTATAACATTAAAAAAATAAAAGTTAAATATAAAATTCAATATCTATGGTTAACTATAGTGCTAAGATCGGAAATTTAACCTTCACGTTGTTAATTAAACATTAAACCTTGGATTAGTGAAAATATTATAAAATCAATCAGAAAAAGAGACTAACTGCATGGAAAAGTAAAAAAACAATCCTCATGATGTCCATACAGTTCGATTCTACAAAATATATTCAATGCTTTTGGTTTGTGTTATATGCGGGCAGGAACATTAAGGAAAAATGTATTGACTTTCCTGTAATTTGAGTGTATGCTCGTTCATTGGTTGTCCTCTTTTGATTTTGGAGAAAGTTAGATATTTAGTTTTATTCACATTTAATGTAAGGGAGTTTGCTTTAAACCAGCTTTGAAATATAGATAGGCTATGTTCTGCCTCCTTATATGTAGGTGCTTGACCAATCTTGTTCGTGGACTATAATAACACTGTCATCTTCAAAGCTCATTATGTTTCCTTTGACAGGAAGATTCATAAGGTAATTTATGTACAACATAAATAGTATAGGTCCTAATACGCTTCCCTGGAGGACACCGTATTAATTGATAAAGTTTTGCTCCTTCTTTTAAATATTGATCTCTTCCAGTTTTTTGAAGAATATAAACATTCAAAGTATGTTTGATTATAATTGGTTATCTTATAAATGGTTGCCGTAGTGGTAATACGTAGTACCCATACCAGCCTCCCAAATTACTAGTAATTTAATAAAATAAGTCTGCGTAAGTATCCTAAATTTAAAATTGACTATTAGTCATGAGATGACAGGTCCTAAAATAAGAAGAAGAAGCAAATGTGGCACAAACAGTGGCACAAACGAGGTCACACTATAAATCACTTTGTGCCATGCGTTTTGTGTACGGAAATATGCCATGAGGTGATTACCCGTTCACATTATTAAACATAAAAAAGTGATACATTTAAGCTGTGTTTTTAATTATTCTGTTTAACATCCTACACGACTGTTTTTTTAACTTGTTTGTTTTAATGTCATAAATCATCTTGGTCCAAATCTTCGATGGCGTTTTTCTGAATGTAAATTAATAATGAAGGCATTAACATACGTGCTGTTGAAAACACGCATATTTATATACAGGGTTTTAAGGGAAGTACTTGACTCACTTTAACCAGTGATTCCTGAAATTATTTGGAGTAAAAAATGTAAATGAAATTTTGATCTCCGGCCACATTTTTCATGTTTTTTTTTTGTTTTCTACAGAAATAGTAAGTGTTGGACAGTTTCAGCGCTGGTGCATCAGTTTCGCGGTAAGAGGTTGGGCGGTCATTCGGTTGAGTGACCGGTGTGACATGCTCTCAGAAATGTTTATGGACTTCCATGGGACACTCATGTCAGGGACATCTATTCAGTTTCCGGTATCCTTCCAATCACAATCCTTCCTAAACATGAAATCACAAGCACCATCCTACAAATTACCCAACAATCAACTCACAATAACATTAAGCCACTTTACAATCAAGACATCCACAAACACAATACTCAAAATAACAATAAAATCCGCGTTCCTCACACACTACAAAATACGGGATAAAATCTCTGATCTATATTGCCTGTACACTTCGACCAAGTATTATACTTCGTCAATGCCTGTACACTATATAATTCACTTCCAGATATTCATAAAAACATCCAGCATAATCAAAAATTGCAAAGCAATGCTTTAAAAGAATATTTTTTAACTGCATTTAAAAATGAAAATATGTAATTGTCTTGTCATTTTTTGTTGTATCTTAAATACTGGTATCCTTGTTTTTCTTTCTTTACTTGTTTTCTGTTGTTGTTTGTTCTACTTAACCTGTCTTTATTTTTATTTTTATGCTTATAAACTTATATTTTATTATCAAAATACCTTTGTAAAATTGTAACTACTACCTCCTACCTATGAATTGTAAGTTCCTCCTGTCCTAAAAAGAGTTTTGTAACTCATCTGGATTGCTCTAGCAAGAAATAAGAACAATAAACAAAAATGTGAAAGAATTAAAAAAAAGTCACCGGAGACCGAACTTTCATTTACATTTTTTACTCCAAATAATGTCAGGAATCGCTGGTTAAAGTAAGTCAAGTACGTCCCTTAACACCCTGTTTAATATACTACTTGTTATTATTAGAATGTCTTAATTAAAAATCTCATACAATGTTTGAAAGTCTTCTACACCCACAAGTATTTTCTTCATATAGCCTACATGCGTCTCTATCCTGCACTACGTCATTCGTTCCCTTTTTATTTTTGCAGTACCTGGCATGCGTTACAATTCCACTCAAAGAAAGAAAGTGACTGATTGTTATTTTGTTTATCGAAGTGGTTTTGGAATAAGGTTTTCCGACGTATGGGCAGTCCACACACCTGTCCGTGTGAAAAGAATGCATTTTTTTAAATTTACTCCCTGCAGTCCCCTACCGCTACTATGTCTTCTGTGCAATCCCTCCCCCACTCAGGGGTTACACTTCCACAAACCCCGCTCCCCCCCTCGCGCGTCACTCTGTCACACGACCCTCCCCGTGCTTCCCTTCTACCATCCCAGGGTTCCCCCATCCCTCGTCCCCCTATTCTTTGAGGGCCTTCACCACGGTGGACAAATGCATCCACCCCACGAACCCGGGCACCACTACTAATTCACCAAACGTTGAGACTCACTTGGAGTGACCTATAGCAGGAGTGTGGGTCATCCAATAAGTGGTTACCGGGGGGTTGGAACCTATACCCACCTCCCAAATTGAGTTCTACTCTTGTACCAGTCACCTAAATTTCTATTAATTTTGTCACAAATTGGTGCCATTTATTGTTGCTGACAGCAAAAAATCCTCAAAGACTTATGCTAAACGACTATAATATTATAATATGAATGCTTACACTTCTGTGATGATTGATGATTCTGCATAATAGAGAAAAATAGTACATTATTTAGTTATTTAAAACTTTTATCGAGATGTTAACGAATGATTGAATACTCTAGCATTTCTGTATAAATTAATCCAGGTACTCGTATACTTAACTATCGCGGAGGTCGTAAATATTTTTGTTCGCTGTAAACACGAAGATATTCGCGGAGACTTCAAATTTACCGGTATATCGGAAACGGCAATATTAATTTTCCGATAAACCGATTCATTTTGAATTTCCCAATTAGACCGTGCGCTGGATAGAGTTGAGTGAACATAGTTTTGAACTCGGAAAAGCTTGCAATTCTGGATGTTGCCAGGAGGTTTATTGGTCCATTTTGTTTACACCCCATCCCCTTAGCTGTGAAGTAAATGGACTGAACATTTGGAACCGTTTTAATGAGAATATCCAATTTTTCCTATGGTTAAAGATACAAGCCAGTTGAAAAAAAGCATAACAGTTAAAAATAAAAACAAGAATTGTTGATAAAAAATTATTTAATACAAAAAAAGAAATTTAAACATGTCATCCAAAAAAAACAATAATTTTTTTTATTTTGACAGTCATTTGCACAACGAAACACAATGTAGTTATAATTTTTTGCAAGAACAAGCCTTTGTTTGACAATCGATAACTTTGAATCCTTTACATTTATGTAACGTCCGGCGTTCCCCAAGGAGCCCATCTGGCCCCGCTTCTTTTAACATTATTATTAACGATATCACTATAGTTTTTTTCTCACACACGCTTCTGGCTTTTTGCAGATGATAATAAGATTCTTAAGATAATTAAATCCTACCTTGACTATTTACTATTTCAAATTGATATTGATTGATTCAAATTGATATCGATTGGTGCAAAATGAACCGCATGGAACTTAATGTTGATAAATGCAAAATTTAGTCCTTTTATCAACCAAAACACCTATTCAGTTTGATTATAAACTAAATAGTGTTTGTCTATTTACTGTCACATCTACCAAAGACCTTGGAGTCACTCTAGACTGCAAACTTTCTTTCCGTGATCACATTAATAACATCGTTATCAAATCACTTAAACTACTCGGCTTCATTCATAGAATTATCTCTGACTTTAAACATATAAGTACACTTAAAACTCGTATAATTTGTTGGTATACGTACGAAATTACGTAAACCAACAAATTCCAAACCAACAAACAATGTTCCCGCCAATAAACATTGAAACCCTGTTATTCTAAAATACGAATGAAAAAATACTAATGAAATGATCGTATTTTAGAATAACATTTTTCTCCGTGCGCTAATGTCATTTGGTCTCCTTTCTATGCTGTCCACATTTTTTTCACATCGAATCCGTACAACATAGGTTTCTACGAGGAATTTCTTGGTGATTAGGACTTTAAAGATACGCGAACTCATATGATGAAATTGAACAAACTTTGAACATTTCTTCTTTAGAAAAACATAGAAAGGGCTTTGATCTAATTTGCATTTTCAAAGTAATCAACTGTATTACTGACACATCTGCTTTGTTACAACTCATCCAGTTCAATATCCCTTTCCTATAGACTCCGAAATAATGAAATGCTTTTCCTCAATCAACATTTTACCAATTATGGATACTATTCTCCTTTTCCCAGAATGTCGAGACTTGCCAACGTAAGTCAAAGCATTGAATTTTTTTTTGTAACCCTAAATCACTTCCGGCAGTCGATAAGAAATGTATAATTTAAAAGTCAATTAAATCCTTCAGTTATATTGACTATATATTATATTATATTGACTATTATACTTTATATTGACTTGTGGTTATCTTCTATCTGTACTTTTATATTATAAATTGTCATTGCACTTCACTGTCTGCTCTCCTTTCACTGTCGTCTATGTTTGTATTTTTCGTGTTATTATTGTATTGTTAATGGACTGTTTGTCCATCAATACAATAAATAAATTTGATGTACATTTACAGGGGTGACATCTGGTCGCTTTGAATTGATCATGGTCGCTTTAAATGTTGCCGTGGGTACAATTTACCACCATCATTTTCACAGCTTTTTAAGGTGTAATCAATAGGCTGTAGTAGTGTTTGGTCAGCATTTACCCATACATATTTTTGTGCTGAAGCTCTTAAGAGGAACGGCTGCGTGGCCGGTTTCATACAAAACGTAGTTTTGAATTTGAGGCCAAAATATCCAACAAAACTCAAAAATTATTTTTGTTTCAAAAGATATGTCAAATATCTATCTCGGAAAGGAGCCACTTTTATTTTTTGCTTTTAAATGATGACGTGATCTGACGACACCTTAAAAATTCATATAACTATCTGTACTTAAACAACTGACAAACTGAGACAACTGTTAAAGTATGTTGAAACTATAATCCTTTATAAAACAACACCTAACATTTACTTAAAAAATTTTCTGCATGTGTATAAATATGAATAAATAAAAATAAAATTGTAAAACACTTACCACATTTTCGTTGTTTGTTTTTGGGGTGTTATGCCGTGTTGTGCTACCTCCTTCTTTAGCCGACGTTTCGGACAGCGTTGAAGTGTCCATCATCAGGGCAGATCCGGCAGATCCGTCGATGTACCACATTACTTGTTTCACCTGTCTGATGCGAAGTTTTTTTGACCGAGTTGATAATTAGTTAATAATGATTTGTTGAACAAACATTCGTACTTAATTGAATAAGTCAAGTCACGCAATAATAGCCAAAAGAAGAAGCCAAATAAGAATATTACGATAATGTTATGGAATGTTAAGTTATATTTAATATCCGATTGTATGTAATTTAATCATGAAGCGCAAAATCGTTTTGACAGAATTCGGATTGAAAAAAAAACTGTAGCTGTCGGTTAATATGTTCACATGTATTTTATATATTTTTTAAATATTTTTTTAATATCCGCTATTCACTTTAACCCAATATCGACTTTAAAAACCTTTTTTTTGTAAATTTACGAACAACAACATAAGTTTTAGATATTTTTAAAATATCGTACGTTTGAAATGTTTAATTATGATGTCTGTGTTGAGATTTTTTTTTAGATATTCAGCCAGACAAAAAAAAATAAGCGCACAAATAATTAATTGTATGTGTAAATGCATTAGGTGACTAAGTTTAGTTAAATTTGAAAAAGTATGCATTAACTTTGTTGGTAAAATATTAATGTTATTAGATGTATTGGGCAACGACAGATCCTTGAATAGTGCTTATCGATATCGTTAACTTGCCAAATGGGTTAAAATCAATCTGAATTATTACTCTCTTTTCTTTATTACTCTATTCATTCACTCTAATTATTACTCTCTCTTTTTACGGATATTATCCGTAAAATATATTTTATTATTATAATCTCATATATATGTTTTCAAATTTCGGTAATCTTATTTTAAGTTTTTAAATTTTCAAAAATATTCATGTATATCAGCTAAAATTGAAAAATTATCTAAAACTATTAAGAGTCCATATTTTTATCATTTAACAAATCTTATTTTTCTGTTATCGGTAAAACTTGTGTTTTTCTTCTTGATTTTCTTATTTTATTTCAATATTTTATTGATTTCTCAAATATAGGACTTTATTTTTAGAGCATTAATTCCCCCACCAAATACAAGAGCGTTACCTCTTTACGATGAAGAAAAGTTGTTATTAGTCTTTCTTTATAATAGACTGTATAAAAAGTTAAAATTTGTGTATATTTAATGGAAAAATTACATGCATCAAAGAACTCAGAAATGGCATGATGTACCAAATAAAATAAAATAAATCCCATTTCTGTAAGTCGCTCCGTTTTTATTTAACAGCCCTTCAAAACTGCACTGTCTGTTTTGCCGCACCCTGTATAATCTACACAGAATCAAAAAAATCAATTGTAATGCCCCTCAGAAAATGTCAAAAAGATTAATCTAGCCCACACTCGAAATCTCACCATTTAAAAAATATATTGTCTCTATAAATCTCACCATTTAAAAAATATATTGTTTGAAACATTTACAGAAAGTCAACAGTTACTATATTAATGAATATGGCCATTGGGATGTGCATAGATATAAACACTCAAATTTAAAATGTTCACAGCATGCATAAGGTTTAGTTGTACTTGCCAGATACGTATCTCATAATTTCGTTAATAATAGTTTAAAACTATGGGCCTAGTAATATCTATTTGTGTTTTGTAAAAAAGTGTAACATTTTTTTGTTACCACAGATAAACGTCTCTGCGAGATGATCACGTAGAAGAAAAATTAGACCACTTTCCGCCGATTAAAACTTATAGCAGAAGTTGGAAACCATCTTCCTAAAACTGGACAGATAGCAGAGCCAACGAATCAAATAGCTCCGGGCCAAACCGAAACGATACAAGAAATGTGAAGAGCATGAAAAGACTCCATTAATTTCACCTATATTTTGTTATTTCTGCCTTATCCACGTTCAGACATAAGTAATTGGGTTGGGGCTCTTCAAGAATAATAAATAGTTCCTTGTTAAAAACTGATTTATTAATTATCTTTACGTGTTTTACATATATATTTTTCAAACAGCAGAATACCAAGTATTCTAGGCACTATAACTATCCCGCGTTGTAACACCACCACAGCCCAACAATTTTATAAATATTTTGGAGTCAAATGGTTTAACCAATTACCCCTTATTCTAAACTTGGAAACAAATTATAAAAAAATCAAAATTTCAATTAAAACACTATATTAATGGCATATTAAAATCACTATAATTAATAATACAATATAATATCTCTCGACTACGATTTTGGAAAATCCATCTTCTTTTAAATTCTTTTTTCTTTTCTCTCATCTTCTTTAATCTCTTTTTCTTTTTTTTTCTATTTTACGTATTATATGTTACTAGCTGATACCCGGCATTTTTTTTTTTACATTAACTCCACAAAGGAGACCCTGAGGAAAATAATTTCTCTCAGGGCCTATGTCATCTTTGAAGATGCTGTGAGGAGGGTCTTTTTGTGGAGAGGAAGGAGTGAACGTGGGTCTTGAAGAGACCCATGTTATAGGAAGGAGGAAACACAGAGGCCGGCAAATCGTTCCACAGCCGAGCTGTTGAACACAAAAACGAGTCGTAGAAGCGTCCCGTTCTCATGTGACAAATGTCAACTGTGTACATATGTTGGGCGCGCGTTTGGCGTGTTTCCCGACTATGCACCGGTGCCGAGGGGATCAATGACGCTAGCTCCTCGGAGCATCTTCCATTGAAATACCGGTAGAACAAGGATAGCATTCCCACCCGACGCCTGTGCTCTAAAGATTGCAATCCGTTTGTTAAGACAGGAGAATATATCAAGCGGGCCGCCCGTTTCTGCACAGAGTCGAGGGTGTTTTGCAGGTACATCGGGGCTCCAGACCAGAGATGGCTGCCAAATTCAACAGTGGGGCGCACTTGCGATTTGTACAGGGTTAGCAGTTGTGTACAATTAAAGTATCTGCGGGCCCTGTACAGTACGCCCAGTTTCTGAGAGGCCAACTTAACTCTGGCCTCGATGGAGCCCCCGTACCTGAGCTGGTCACTTAGAGTTACACCGAGCATATCGATGGAGGACCTGTTTGGAAGAATGCTACCGTTGAAGGAGACTAGATTGTCATTTCGATTCTTTTAGACGTAATCAGACATGATTGGGTCTTTGAAACATTGAATTCGACGAGATTATTCTTACCCCAAGAGAAAACACTCTCGAGGTAACCGTCCATTCTTTGCTTCAAAGCCCTCCGAGCCGTTGCAAAGCTAATTAAATAAATAAATTGTTTCTCCCTTCGTGTCATTTCCCATTCGTCCCCGTTCCCCTTCCGCCTCCTCTTCCTCATCCCTTCCCGCGTCCCCTTCCCCTGCCGCGTTCCATTTTCACCTTCCCAGCATTCCCTTCCCCTTTCCCGCTCTCAAAAATAGTAGCAATCGGATGAAATTTTAATCGCAATCGTATAAATAGTATAGGAAAAAATTTCATAACGCCAGAGCTCACTATCCTATAACCATCCCGGGTATGCGCACAACGTATTCCCAAAGTTTGATCGCAATTGGATGAACGGTATGGCTGCACATAAGGAACGAACAAACAAACACTAATTTTTATATAATAGATGTAAATGTATTTGTACGGTAAAAAAAATTCATAATAATTTTTTCTAGTAAATGTTCTCTACCCCTGCTTCTAACTTAATAACCGTGTAAAAATAGGACAGCTAAAAGTGTTCATTTTAAGGTGAATTTATGTTCATTAGTAGGTAGGGAATAACAAGCAGGGGGCGGCGGACATGCTTGTCTAAACTAATTATATTAACATATCTAGAACAGAGCTTTTTCTCGCCTGTTACGCTCGACCGCGGGAAATTAGCCAGATGATTTTACAAAACCTTATCTTAACCACATCTTCAGAGCATATATTAAAGTAATTTATTAAATTCTCTGTTCGTACGTGTTAATTTGAACATTGTATACTAATGTGGGCAATAAGTTATATCAAAAATATTATTTATTTATTTATTGAAACATTTACGGAGTGTCAAAAAATTATTATATTAATGAAATTGCCGTTGGGATGTGCATAGTTATTAACACTCCAATTAGAAATGTTCACATCGTGCGTACTAGGTTTAGTTGTTATTAGATGGAGATGTTACTAGTAAAATAACAGAAATATGAATAAGCAATATTAAATCTACAAAGTATACAGTATACAGAAAGAGAAGAAAGAATTAAAAAAAGAGAGAAAGAAAGAAAAAAAGAAAGACAGAAAGAAAGAAAGAAAGTAAGAAAGAAAGAAGAAAAAAGAAAGCATGAAATATAGAAAGAAAGAAAGAAAAAAAGAAAGAAAGAAAAAAACAAAGAAAGAAAGAAAAAAATTAAACATAGAAAGAAATAAAGAAAGAAAGAAAGAAAGAAAGAAAGAAAGAAAGAAAGAAAGACAGATAGAAAAAAAGAAAGTAAAAAAGAAAGAAGAAAAAAAAAGAATGAAATATAGAAAGAAAGAAAGAAAGAAAGACAGAAAGAAAGAAAAAATAAAGAAAGAAAGAAAGAAAGAAAGAAAAAAAAAGAAGAAAAAAAAGAAAGAAAAATAAAAGACAAAAAGAAAAAAAGAAAAAAAAAAGAATAAAAAGAAATAATAATAAAGCAATTACGTAGTTTTTAATTCACATACTTCTTCTATTGCAGGGTACATTAATTACCTCTTTATGGCTATGATTACTTTTGACTATTTCCATTGACCAACTTTTTTCATTCTTGTAAAATTATTCATAATGCTAAGGGGTAAGAAGTCAAATATTTCTGGTGTTTATATTCCTCTTAAAAAGAGAAAGTACATTGCTTTATATTCAAATATAAAAGTTAACCACAAAAGAAGTAAAATAGATCTTTATGAAACCTAAGTTTCGGATCGCGATTTGATAAAAATTGGTGAAACTTTGGGATATTTTTTTACATGGAACGACAAAAGTGAGAATGACCATAGCTTTTATAATACATTTGTTGATAAAATATATTTTTTAAGTTTTATTTTGGTCGTTATCATTAATTTAAGTAAGAAAAAACGTAATGTGAACCATTTTTAATGCTTTTACGAGGGGGGACCCAAAAGTAACGAGAATTGTGCTGTGGTGGAGAGGAAGAGTAAGGGAAACAATTGTTCAAGTGTCCGTTAGGGTCACTCCTCCCGAGTCACTGTGCGAAGTTGCGTTGGTGTGATTGCATCGGTTCGCTCGTGAATTTTTTTATAGTAAAACAACTTTTTTTCCATTTCAGTGGAAACATGATAGCAGATTATCAACGCGCGGCTGTGAAATTTGGTTTCCTGTTGGGAAATCGGCCTTTGAAACTATTGTAATGCTTAACACTGCTTATAGAGATGCTGCCCTAAAGTAAAACCAGAGTCTACGAGTGGTTAACACGATTTAAAAATGGAGAAATGTCAATTGAAAACCAACAACGTTCAGGACGCCCCTCAACGTCAAAAACTGACGAAAACGTCGACAAAAATCAATGCCCTCGTCGCGAAGACCGTCACCAAACCATTGATCAACTCTCTGAGATGTCTGGAATGTAATGTGAATGTCGGCGCGTCCATTGTCCCGAGGAATATAAATACATAAAGTAGTCATGTAGTTCAATTAAGAGGTTTTAACCGAAGATTTGCAGCCAAATTTGTCCCTCGCCTTCTCACAGACGAGCAAAAGGGAGCGTCGACGCGCCGGCCCACACCGCCCTCTCCGAAAGCGTTTTCCCACTTTGAAGGAGGTAAAACAAAAATTGCTCCAAAGGACATCCCGATAAGTGAATTTAAAAACTGATTTGAACCATGGATTAAGCGTTTGGAGAGATGCTTTGCGGTCAATGAAGAATACTTCGAAGATGATCAAAATTTGGTGAAAAAATATTGAAAAATAAAAAATTTATGAAGAAAGTCTCGATACTTTTGGTTCCCCCTCGTATATGTTTGCATGCAAATATTTTGTATTTAAAAAATTATGTCTTTATATCGATTTCAACCTATTATTACAACCTTTTAAGAACAGTGTGAACTTCTGACCAAAATATGGCCTAGGCCTGAGGGGTTAACGCAAAAGATATCACAAAGGTACAAAATGACCCTTTCGGTCACAAAAGATAACACAAAGGTACAAAATGACCCTTCCGGTCACAAAAGATAACACAAAGGTACAAAATGACCCTTCCGGTCACAAAAGATAACACAAAGGTACAAAATCACCCTTCCTGTCACAAAAAGACGTCTAATGGTATTTTGGTGGTCTTTCACCAGAGTGATCTGCATTCATTATTGGTTTCTCTTGATCATGCCATGTATTCCTGTGGTGTAACAGACCTTTTCCTGCATTCACTTGACACTATTCTTCTTTTTCCTTGCACTGTCCCAACTGATTTCCTATTTAGTCTGTTGGGGTCGGCTCTTCTCCTTCTCAGGTTATAGCTTCTTCGGTTCTGAGTATCGCTTTCATCCAACCGTTTCCCTGTAGATTTTTGGAGCATTGAGTCATCCAGGATTTATTTGGTCTACTTCTGGATGACTGTTGAAGAAGTTCTATATACAATGCCTGCTTCACTGTGTTGTCTGGTGGTCTCAGTCTTACGTGCCCTCTCAATCTTATACTCTTAACACTCGTTTCCCCGAAAATCCGCCCTACATGTTTACGTGTAACCATCAGTACAAGAACTGTAATAAAATTAAGCACGTTCTTGTGACTATCATTAAATAAAACACTCATAAAATAAAATTTGATTGGTCTAGCCGGCCCTACAAATGGCCAGATAATGTGGTCCACTGGTCGACCGCGAAAGTTTTCACAATTCACTTCCGTCGGGTGTTGTTTTAATAATATTCAAAAATTATGATAGTAAACCATGCTTGCACGTATCTTTTTGTGCGTCAAGTTTTTTATTTATATTTTTATCTATTTTGGCTCGCACAGTGCTTACAAACCGGCAGCTCATGAAATTTGTACATTGAAATTTCACTTCTTATTGTGTTTAATTGTGTTTAAAATGTATTTAATTACAGTATTTGGATGGCGGTTAGGAAGCCGCTGCTTTGGAATCATTTTTCGGGTTCGCTGCGTTTGGTAATATAGCAGGGGTAACCGGGTTTATGAGGTGGAGTTTGGGTCATAACGCGTTTGTACACTAGTTGCATGGCCCTTTTTGACCTCTCCAGCCGGATTTATCTTGCACCGCAGTGGGTTGGATGGATTCGTCCGTCATTCCTTTAAACAAAAACCCCTTGGTTCCTCAAACCTTTTTCCTTTCCAGAACTTCTACCCCTTCCATTAGGTGCTTAATTTAGAAAGACTGTCCACACAGCATCCCCAAAGCCGGCAGTGTGAATTTCAGTTTTGGTTCGGGCTCTAACTCTGACTCACTCTGCCGTGCTTCACTACAAAGAATTATCCCATCAAAATCGTGATTTCAACAATACTGTTCCATTGGAGCAGTCTATTTATTAAAATTTTCAACAAAACGCAAATGTAGCTTATTACCCCTAACCACTCAAATCAAAACAAATTGCTCACCATCATCACTATAAATATCTTGTCCTGCCTTCAAAAAATTAATTTTCTCACTTATAAGAAATTGTTCTGTTTTTGAACAATTTCTTGTTCTGTTCCTTCTCACCTTTTTAAAATTCACGTTCTTGACTCCCCTAATTGTATAATTATGTAGTGAATGTATGAAATTTATGTGGGAACCTTATGTAGATCACATATTTTTGATTGTCCCTCTCTAAACAAATATCCTTTCTTCTACCAAGTCCTGTCTCCAAAAAATAAATTTTGTCACTTATTCGAAAGAAATTGTTCTGTTCCTTTTTAAAATTCACGTTCTTGACTCCCCTGATTGTATGATTATGTTGTGAATGTATGAACATTATGTGGGAACCTTGTGTAGATCACATGTTTTTAATTGTCCCTCTCTAAACAAATATCCTTTCTTCTACCAAGTCTTATCTTAAATAGCCTCCCCTCGGAACTCGACTCCAATCTTCCATATAATTATGTAATTAGCCCATTTAAATAAAATCTATGTATAAATTCACTTCCCTCTCTCCATAATTTGAAATGATGTCCTAGAAGAGTCTAAAACACCCTTCAAACGTAAAAATTGATGTATTTTTAAATAGACACATGGTTTAGGAAGTAGGAAAAAGAGTAAGCCATCCACAATCGATTTGTTAAGCATGTGGGAAAAACAAATTTATTTAATATTTACCTACAGTAATTCATTACTCGCCACACCAGAATAATGCCCATTATCATTCATATTCGAAGTTGCTTGAAATGACTCTAGCCATGTTTAGTGTCAAGATAAGAATCTCTTCCCAATGACCATCCCCTACACTCCCTTCACACTTTTTCGGACGCGAGGAAACTTTGTAACTGTTCACAGAACAACAACGTAGTTATAACAGCAACATTTAATAGTTTGTAGGTATACGTAATTTCGTACGTATACCAACAAATTATTCTTACATTTTCCCGTCAATAAACATTGAAACACTGTTAATTTGTTCGTAAGAACTTCAGTCCCGTTTTTACCAATATAATGATCGTATTTTAGAATAACATTTTTCTCCTTGTGGTAGGTATGATGACAGTTTCTTGTATGTACAGTAGATTTTATGTAGACCATTAACCACATAAAAACCACACCGCCAGAAATACACCTACTAAATTAGGCCAAGAGGCATCTCACGCAACAGAATGATTTGCCATCTTTTTTTTCAATCTACTTTTTTGATTATCAAATGCGATG
Source organism: Limnephilus auricula (assembly GCA_951813805.1). Lineage (NCBI taxonomy): Eukaryota > Metazoa > Arthropoda > Insecta > Trichoptera > Limnephilidae > Limnephilus > Limnephilus auricula. The sequence continues at coordinate 3,782,253 of OX638409.1, read as the reverse complement.
TGAGCCCCGTTTTTTTGTCTCTAATAATTACACTATATTATTCTGTGTTTAATTTTAATTTAGCAAACCGCTTTAGGTAGGCATCATCAAAACAATCGTTAAATGTGTACACACCTGCAAAGGTATTCGGCAATAGAACAAAGGACATAAAATTCTTGAATTGTTTAATATAAAAATAAAATTCAAGTCCATTCTACCTATTATGTCAAGTATGTATGCGTACTTACATTCCGTGGCAATACTTGTTAGAAACTAACCTAATTTTAATATTGTGCTACAGTTTACAGTTTACGTGAGAAGTAAAATCGTAACGTTAATGCATTTATAAAAATGAATGCTTCTTTGTTTGGCCCTAATTATATCCTATACTATTCATCGATTTTTTTATTTTTTTTATTTTTTTTATTCATTTTTTTTGTTACAGGTTTATTTTACATTACACGGCTTTTTGACTACCAAGCTAAGCAAATGCCCGTATTATGGTAGTTGAGATTCATAAGATGTTATATTAAGTATAAAATATTAGGTATAATCATCCATATACATAGATTAAAGTAAAAACATAGCATATTTATTAGGGAAAATATTCATACTAATATTAGATACATTATCACATACATGATAGGAGTTAAAGTAGGTGAATCTTGTATAAATAAAAATAAAATTAAAATAAAATAGAATAACAATAAAAATAACAAATAATAATATTAAAGATTTTTTAAACATTTATATTGAGGGATCAGTAGGATTTATCGGTCAAATTAGGAATTCCACAGAACCGAACCCTCTGATATGAAAATATCTGGAGACGGTGAATTATATTCCCATTTAATAGTTTGGCAGATTAACGTGTTGTTCTTGTATTGTTTTGTAGTAATTATACTTATATAATACACTTGCATAACGTGGATTTACTAGATGATCATTTATATGGAAAAGTGTATGAAAGGGTTTAGTTTTTCCCATGGGAAAAACTAAACCCGTTCCTGAAAATCTGGTGAAAAAATAATAGAAATAAAAATATAAAGTAATATAAAGTTTTGGTTGAAAATTGCAATGAAACTTTGGTGAGTTGGTGGGCGCATGCTTGTAAAGGTTTTTATATATAATGGTGAGTTCTGGCGTTATGAAATCTATATATAAAATTTACTATAGGCAGCGCGCAAGTTGTTTGGAAAAAGTGTGTATTTTATAAAGTTTAGCGGCAGGGAGGAGAGGAGTGATGGGGGTGGGAATCAGGGAGGGAAGAGGAAACGAAGGAGGTGGGAGATTCATGGGAGGGGTGGGGAGATTTCTAAGACTTTTAATGTACAATAATTGGAAAAAAATCAACTATGTAAATAAAAAAATTAAATTTAATATTTAAATTTATTAAAACTTTTTACTAATTATTTAATTAGGGCTGGGTCTTCTCAACAAAAAAATGATTGGTGATTTTTTCACACTAGAATCCAAAATGCCTGTAGCCAGGGGGAGTATAGTAACCATTATAGAATGAAGTGTGACGGAAAGAGAGGAGAGGTAGAAAGTAAACAAAGGGATTAGAACTGATAGTTAATATGACTTTTCCTTCCTACAAGTTCAGCCTGGTTTGCTGCTTCATCTCATTAACAGCACAGCATCTTAAAAAGGTCATTAAATGGACTGTTAAAATGATAGACTTCGCTTTTCGGCCCATACAAAAAAGACGCCCGGGAAAAAACACTTTTCTACATCAAAAATTGCACAAAATGAATATATTTTTTTATACTGCCCTCTAGAGGGTGAAAACTATGTCGGTATGTTTTCGAATTTTCGATACGTTTCGTATTAACGTAAACATTCACTGTCAAACATGTACGATTTATCAAAAAATATTATTTAAGGAAAAAGTGCTGCTAACTTAACTCTCATAAAGAATTATAAAATTATAAAAAGATACCGACGTAGCTTTTTCTTTTTAAAAAATATATTTTTTTTTAAATTTCAATTTCGTGAAAGTTTCGGTGTAGAAAATTGTATTCTCCATAAACCCCTTTTCGAGCGATTTCTGTAGGTAAATTTGAGCGTTGTCTCATTCGCACATTTCGCATTCGCATGTATTGTAAGTGTGCGTGAGCTTATTGTGAGCGGGACAGAATGACAGACGCGGGTGTTCCGCGTGTCGTTCAAAGTCTAGCCTCTTAACCGCTTGGGACCATAAGCTTGTTTTCACGACAATTTAACGTAGGTAGACATAGGAATGACGTATGCCCCGGACCTGAGTTATATTAATAATATCTTTTTAAATCATAATCTTGTTCGTGAACTCTAGATCAATTATAAGAATTATTTCTAAACTTATTGTAATAAATTAGACAAATGATAAACAAGATTCCTACCTACCTTTCAAAATTATTTCATTTAAATTAATTAATTGATGCCGGTCAGGGGCTGAGTTTGCATCATGTTCGGGTCCCAACCAGGCATCGTGAGTTCAATTTCTCAGCTGGCTAAGTCCTCCATCACGTCACCAGCAACATTTTTCGCATAGTGTAATGATTATTTCTATTATTCTATCTCAAAAATTATCGTAGGTCAGGCAACCCAAAGTAATCGTAGGTAGGGGAAATGAATCGTTCCTAATTGAACTCATGTTTTAAACAACCATACAAGTGGCGGTAGGTAGGTAACTATGTAGGTAGGTTTTAGAATAATGCATATTATTTACGTATATGGCAATAAATGAAGAATGAGTTAATGATGAATTTAAGTAAGCCTAAAGTCACGGTGTTTGAAAGAGGGAGAGTACGAAAACAGTGTTCAATATAATTTTAAATGTTGAATACTTGTAGCAGGTGAATAAGTTTTTGTATCTAAGAAGTATGTTTACGAGAGATGGGAAGGCCAATATAGATATTTAAAGAAGGGTACATGCAGGTAACTCCGTTAACAAAATTACTAGCGCTAACAAAAAACTGTTTAAAAAATTTAATAATTGAAGCTAGCAGTCTACAATAGAGTGCTGGTATCTACTCTGATGTATGGCAGTGAGGCATGGAACTGTCAGAGGTAGGGTGAAAGTAGACTGAATGCTGTTTAAATTAGATCCCTGAGGCGTATGTGTGGTAAAACCATGTTCGATCGTGTAAGAAATGTGGAGATCCGCAAATAGTGTAAGGCAGATGTATGCATAATAAGCTTTTTTATAGAGAATACCTCACAAGAGTCCCAATTGCTCCCGTCTGGAGCCAGTGAGACTATGGCATTCCCAAATGGGCTATGTTATAAGGCTGAAGTTAAGTGGGGAAGGGAAAGAGATTGGGAAGAGGAAGGTGGGTATTCAGATCTAGTCACTAAACACGGCTAAAGCAATTTCAAGCTACGTTTCAATTCTGAATGGTGGTCTTATACCAGAGCGATACTGAGAGTATCTTACACTCTGGAACGTGCCGCAAATATAGTATATATAATTTTAATTAACTAATTGTGAAATAACATAAATAAATCAAATAAAATTTATTTGCGCACGCTTGGTTCGAACCCGCGACCTTCGGAATGGGAGTCCAAAGCCTTGCCCCTGGACTACACCGGCCATCAAAGATTAAGATTAAGAAAGCAACCATCGTATAATTTGGGCATATAAAAAGGAGTGTAGGGAGGCCCGAGGAAGATATAATAGTTGATAATTGAGTCGGGCCATGTCAAGAGTCAGAATAATATAAGAGAATATATGAGACAATGTATGAATGTGAATGAGGCAAAGAATGTGCGCCAAGACCGAGTTGTTTGGCGGTCCATCCTCTCTGCCTACCCCTACGGGAAACGGCGTGATGGTTAGTTAGTTAGTTAGTTAGTTATGGCCATTAGTTGTGAGCTCTAAACATAATTCTAATCTGCGTGAACTAAATACGTAACTCCCTATGACCCTATTGTGTATGCACACTATTATAATGCATTATATGAAAGCATGTGGAGTCATCTCATAATGGATTATTGATGCAAACTTCGTGCAGGCCTCTCTATTCTCTGCGAATTATAATTATCCGTCTCGACGGACCTAATAAAAGGTCCCCACAAACTATTTATTTTGCAGCTTTGTGGTGACTTAGTACTCTGCAAAAATGAGAATTTTGTTCTCGTAACAATGCAATTTTCAGCTCAATTATGTACCTAGCCATATTTTTTTAGTGTTGAGTTTTAATGCCATCAAGTATCAGCCCCGGATCTACGACTTTCTGGAACCGGGGCAAAAACCTCATCTAGCGCCTCCTCTCGCCAGAGGCAGCGGATGGGGGAAGGTCAATATTTATGTTGGAGCCGAATTTTTTTTATTTATTTATATATTTGCACTCTAGCATACCAAAAGTCACCATCTTGACAGCAAATATAATATAGGTAATGTGTGGTATTTTTCGTGACCGGGATAATAAATACCCTTTAAATAAGTCTTTTACCTATTTTTACTAATTATAATTTGTGTGTCATTAAATTAAATATAGGAAACATATAACTAGGAAAGATACATATAAGAACATACAGGCAAGGCTTTTCTTAAATATTTAGGTCAAAGCGCTGGATGCCAAGCGCTTTGTCAAGTTTTTTTTTCAATCAAACATATAAATTACGATTTTGGCGCCCCCTAAAACTGCCCCTATAGTTTAAAATTTAAGACCTCATTGAGAGCGATTGACCAGCGGCTGAGAATAAAAGTTTAAAAATACTTGCAGCCATACAGGGAGGTTCCAATGAGAAAAATCGATTATTTCCCATATCAAATTTATTAAATTAAAAAATTTATATTGATTTATTTCATTCAAAACTTGCTTTAATATATACCTACATTCAAGTAAGCAATAAAAATGCTCAAAACGCACGATTATAAATTATTAAATATCATGTACTTCTTGTAAGTTTTTTTATCATAAGTCTTTATGAGTTTTTAATAATGTCAAAACAAACTAAGTGTGTAAATATTTTTTATAAATATTTTAGTCTGTAAGACTCGGATTTATTTTTTAACGATTTTAATTTAACTGAAATAAAAATTCAGAAAACTGTGTTGACTAGATTATGTATTCATTTAATTTGTTGTATGATTATATAATGAAATAAAATTTATGTTGTTTAATAGAATCTATCGTTTGAAAATTCAAAAAATCTGCCACGAAAATCTTAAAATCTCAGAACAGGAAACCCTAGTGAGGAGGACTGTGAAAAATCACAAAAAAAATTATACTTATACCTACATAATGTACAAACTTTGTTATTGAAACAAATAAAAACAAACGACTAACGGTATAACACTAGTATATTAAAAATAAAATTTTAAAACTGCGTGTACCAGATGAAATAACAATCTTTCAAAACCAATTTATGTTTTTTTGTAAAAAAGAATCAATACGTCTCGAATTTCTATATTCTCTGGTAATACCCTCATAAAGATTTCCGTTATGTGTTTAACAAATGAAAAAATGATTGAAAAGTGTTGCCTAAGTCTTTAAGTTGTTTGAATGTCTTAAGATATTTTTTTTATTCGAGAAAATCTGACTATTTACACTTAAAGAAAAGCCTATTTTTATTGCACCAAATTAACAATTTGTTGGTATTATCTTGAAGAATTTCAAGTTAAATTAAACAAATACTTTATTTAAACTGTAAAACGGTTTCGGGAACCTTTTTTGATGACTATTTCGCCACAAAAAACTGCACGATTCTAAAATACACAAATATCATGTTTTGCAGTTTTTCATCCTTGGAGGCCTAAAAAGGTGGCATTTATGGACCGTAAAATTTAAAAAATATATATATTGACAAAATTTAAAACAAATAACACTTCGTTACGGGAAGTTAAGCAAGTAAATCGTTGTATTTTTCGTCAAAATTTCTTTTAAAAGTTAATTGATATCGGCGAAAACTGGAACATAACTTTCTTACCTTTTATTCTGTGGTTAACCAAATATACGTTAAGGTAGGTTAAGGTAATCACTTGTTTTGCTGTTATCTCTTACTGAGACACTAAAATTTTGGTACTTAATTTTAATATTAAGTTTTGTTTAAAAAAAGGTGTTGGGCTTAACGCTCTGTTGCACTACGCAGAATTTTTTGCAATATTTTTGTGATGATGTTCGTTCATGTCAAAATTAATGGGTGTAGCGGGATAATGAAATTAAACCCAACATTATTTTACGGTAAACACAATTAGTCTTTATTTGGAGTAGGTACAATTAATTTGTAAGCATTTTAACAATAGACTCAAATGAAACCTAATTATTCCCTTCTTCTTCTTCTTCGATGGTGCTACAGCCCGTATCGAGCTTTGGCCTCCCGCAACATTCCCCTCCAACTACTCCTGTCCTCAGCAGTTGACTTCCAGTTTGTTACCTGGAGAAGCTCTGCCGCATCCCCTCTTACCTCGTCTTCCCACCTCAGTCTGGGTCTTCCCACTTTTCTCTTTCCACCTGGGTGTCCAGTCATATTTCTTTTTGGGACGCATGTGTCCGGCATTCTCTGTACATGCCCAGCCCATCCCAACCTGAGGAGTCTCATGTATGGGCTGAGATGTTGGGTGCCTGATATATATCGTATAATTCTTTGTTGTGCCGGATGCGCACTGTTCCCCCTCTTTCACGGGACCACATATTCTCCTCAACACTTTTCTATCAAAAGTATCCAGCATTTCAGCCATCTTTGCCATCAGTGTCAGCGCCTTACATCCATATGCCAATACAGTTCTCACAATGGTCTTATATATGGTTACTTTGGTTTTCCTGTGGACGCTACGTGACTTAAACACTGGCAGAAAAGAGAAGTATGTTTTGTTGGCTGTTGTGATTCTCCTTCTGATTTCTGCGGGATCCTCATTGTTCTCTGTCATTGTAGAGCCCAAGAATTATTCCCTTAACCGCTCGTTAAACTTTTTAACAAGGGGGTTACGGTTCCTATACACTCTGGGATAGCTAAAAGTAATTCAATTTTTTCTTGAAGATTAACCGCTCGGCCCGGGCGCAAACTTAATGGTAGAATCTGGGATGAATGGTAGAAGACTGGGTCGACGTACGTGGGCATCGCTACGCCTAACAATATCTGGACTGCTTAGCAACCACGTCGACGTACGAACTTCGCAAACCCACGTTCCCATCGCGACGTCTGGGCCGGCCAGACCGGCGTGGGGCAGGTGGCAGGTGGATTTGACATCTGCGAGTGGTATTATCTATGCATCTAAGGTTACATTCGGTATATCTATGGTTATTTTCACATATTATTCTGACAGTGGCACCAATTACATTTACCGCTCACTTAAAAAAATGGGAGACGAAAAGCTAATTGATACCGTCCGACGGTACGAAGAAATATACAACATTAAATCCGGCGAATACAGAAATTCCATTGCACGTAGTGTGGCTTGGGAAGAGATCGCAGTCATACTTGGCAAGACCGGTATAACACATTTTTAATTGAATTATTTATTTTACACGCAACGAATGCCATCATATTTAGATCCAGGTTGGTATATCTACTTCTCTTATAGCAATAGGTACATGTAATAATAATGAAATGAACCATAACCAAACATAATCGTGAACCTCGCAACTAGAGTTTATACTACAGGTTATACAACAGTTTTGACTGATTGCAGAGTTTTTAAAGTAGGTAGAGGTACTGTTCAAAGCAAAGTTGGTGTTATTTTGTAAATATTATTTATTTATTAAAGTTACTGTTACATTGCCGAATTTTCAATAATTTTTAATTTTATTTTTAAATTTTTTTATAAGAAAACGTACCGTGAATTACTTTTAATTCAATTGTTTGGTTTAAGAGAATCATTATTTTTTTTTACTTTAGCTCCACACAGGAGGCCCTGAGGAAAAAAAATTCCCTCAGGGCCTATGCCATCTTTGGAGATGCTGTGTGGAGGGTCTTTTAAGGGAAAGGAAGGAGTGAAAGTTCTGGGGAATCTGGGGGTCAATGTGTCTAGGAGAGATGAATGTACGAATCCATCCCTCCCACTGCGATGCAATGTGATGGGTCAAATGAGTCTGGCTGGAGAGGTCTAAATCAAGTCTCCCTCAACCAGTCTCTCCTGATCCGGCTCGCAATGCAATAGGTGGGCAAACACATTCACCGTCAAGATCCACACAAACCCGGACACCCCTGCTAAGTCACCAAACGTAGCGAACCACTTGGGGTGACCTATGGCAGGGGTGTTGGTTATCCAATAAATGGTTCCCGGGGCGGCGGTACCCATACACACCCACCAAATTGGTTGGGAGCACTTGGGATTCTTGTGCGGTATTCACGTAAAAAAGGGTTTCTTTTCAGGTTTGTACGCAATAATAACACAATAATAATTAATTTCATGCATAATCCAATTTTTATTGCATGTTTTGCAAAATTAAAGAAGGCACAAAATGAATTAAAAAATATTATAGAATTAGGTTAACATTTAATTATTATAAAATTAGGTTAACATAAAATAATAAAGTAATAATAAGTACCTACGTTAATTTTTACTGGTCAAGCAAAAGGGATTAAATTTAAAAAATGTCAAAAATATGCGCCATAAAACATCAAAAGTCAGTAAAAGACAGGAAAAACAGGAAATCCAGTAAAATAAATAATATGAGATTTCTTAATAAGTAGATAAACTTAAAGAAAACATTGACAACATATTTAGATACATATCTCGGCACTAAGAATCATACAAAAGTGACATACAAAAATATCTGACTCATTATCTTCCGTAACACGAAGTCTATGAATATCAGGTATAGGTAAACATTCAATGAAATATTTTTGTGCAAACAATCAGCAATAGTGGACAAAATAGATCTTCATAACTACTCGGGCGCCATAATAACAATAGCGCAGTTTTGTGTGGTTTCACTTCAAGTGCGCTTAACTAAAAGAAACTTAAACATAGTTCAATAGTGCTCTTTACGAGTCCATTACAAAATATATATAAAAAATCATTATAATAATATTTATTGGACACTTTATATTGATGTGTTTGCCATCTAGAGCACCAATGCAATTGGGAAAATTCCATAAGTTATTAAAGTCTTTCGCTATTTTTTTCCACATTTCTGTTGTTGGCTGGGGCATTACTTTAGGTCCAAGATGTTTCCAAATAGCTTCACAAACTTCTTGGACTATATTGTGTACAGTAGAAAATCCTATGCGATAGCTGAATCCTAGAGACCGAAATGAATTTCCCGTAGTCAAAAATCTGCAAGTAATATAAAAATAATTATCATTTCAGTTGACCAGTGTAAAGACGACTGGAGCAAGTTACGGAATTGCTATAATAATGCAATGAAAAGGCGCCTTAAGAAAAGTGGCCAAGCGGGGAAAATAATGGTGCCTTGGCGATTTGAAGAACAGATGTCATTTTTAAAGCCCTATTTTAAACCCCCTAAAAGGACGTCCTACTACATGCAATCTTGACGCCATGTTTATCGAAGATTTATCAGACATATCTCCTGAAAGCCCTGGAAGCAACTGCACCGTTGCACCCACGTCGAGTGGGGCGAACAAAAGGAAGGCGAATACTGATACTTCTGAAAGAACTTTGACTGATATAATGGGGATGATGAGAAATTCTCAAGACTTAAGAAAAAAGAAGCAGGAACTGGATGAAACTGATTATTTTTTTATGAGCATTTGCCAATCGGTAAAAAAACTGCCCAAATTAGATCAGTTAAAAATAAAATCGATGCTATTTTCGGCGGTGACCGAGGCCGAGATGAAGCAGATGGAGGAGGAGCATCAGAATGGCATTCAATATAACCACTTATAATATCGAAATAGAATAAATTTATCTGTTTATTACTTTTAATTTTTGGATTTAGTTCAATTATTTTTTTAAATTTAATTATTTTTTTTTGTCTTCATATCGATTGCCATGCTGATGCTCCTCCTCCAGCTACTTTACCTCGGCCCCGTTCACCGCCGAAAAAAGATTTGATTTTATTCTTAACTGACGTAATTGGCAGTTTTTTTACCGATTGGCAAATGCTCATAAAGAAAATTGTTTCGTCCTGTTCTTACTTCTGTTTTCAAATCTCCTGAGAATTTCTCATCATGCCCATCATATCAGCCAGAGCTCTTTCAGGAGTATCAGGATTCGAAAATAAAAAGTATAACAGAAAAAAAGCCAGTTAACTAATTATTAAATTTTTTAAATAATTATTATTAGCAAACACTACGAGGTGCGCTAACTGAAGAATAATAAATAAAATAGACATTCCTGTTAACTTACTTTTATCTATTATACTTTGTATTTGCTACTTCAGATCTTTTTATTTAAAATCAATACCGATCATAGATACAGGTGTATCACTACTATATGAATCTTTTCATACTTGTTGTACTGTTATTATACTTCCATGTAAATCATTATACTTAAATGTAAAATTGCATTTAAAAGTCTATTAGGGCGTTAATAAATTATTATTATTTTCAATATTATACCCATATAAAGAATGACAATAAATTGTACCTTAAACAAACTGCCAGTCTTTCTCTGGTACCGATTGATTGACGGAGACGTGTATTTTGTTTTTTTATATCACATTCGATAATTCCATGAAGTTCGTTAAATTTAATTTTAGTCATGCGGAAGTACATAAAAAATCTTCCGTCGTCAGATTCTAGAAGTTCTTTTACCAGTGTATGGAACTCTCCAAAAATTTGTCTGTTTTTATTTATTTGATGGATCCAAGTTCTTCTTCTTACATTTTTATTTTTCCTTTTATGAATATACTCATTTAAAAATAATACTCCTAGCAAGTCATCCTCAAATTTACTTTCCGAATCAAAAAACATGGCAATGCAACGAATACGTCCGTTGGGAAGTGAATCATATAAACAAAACCTAAAAAATAAATGTCAAAAGACTGACATTGGTTGTCAATGCTAATATTCTAAATTTAAAATTAAGAAATTCCGTACAATTTCCCCACAAGTACCTTTATAATAAATCTTCCCCAAAAATAAAACGAAATTCTATTGAAATTATCTGCTGTTGATTTATTTCAATTTTATTTTAATTGGAACATTAACAGGCCTAAAACATTAATACATACATAATACATAATAATAATCATAATAATAATCACAACCTATACCCATTATGAAAAATTATTACAATTAGACATTTTTCACGATTCATTGCGAACATACAAAACAAAATTATTAAATTTCTTATCATTTTATTAAACTTTAGTGAGCAAATAATTTTTGATTTTAAAATGTAAAATTTTCTCCACCCATACTCTTTCATTTATGTTTTATTAGTCAACCAATGTTTGATTCTTTTCATTAGTTTCATCATAATATAGTTTTAAAACCCAGGCGAAATTACCTATTGATATTTTACAGATTTACGTAATAGGTACAAAACCATGTAATTTATTTAAAATACCTTACAACTTATATTTAATGTACTGTGTAAATCTTATAAACAAATAAATAAATAAATAAATAAATAAATAAATACATGATTCAAAAAAAGTTTAAACCCAAAAAATTAAAAAAACAATAGCGTATGCTTGTTTTGGCGGTTTCTATTTTCGAAAATGGTAACACTACAAATAACTTCAGACCATCTGTCACCTTGACACATGGCTCGACGGAGCGTGGTATTGCGTGTATCGTGTACGTCGACCCAGTATAATTTAGAATCACACTGGCCATACGCATCGCGACGGGTGGTAAGTGTGATTCTGCAACCATAATTTTCATAGAAAATGTATGGTTACTAAGCAGTCCAGATATTGTTAGGCGTAGCGAATGGCACGTACGTCGACCCAGTCTGATTCTACCATAAACTTTCTAGCGTTCACATTATGGCATTATATCAATCATCCCAGCTGTGACCAGGAACCACAACGCATTTTTTCTTTAAGTTTGGAATTCATCGAGACTTTTAAAAATGTATCCGGCAAAATTTTACATTTTTGTGTTTAATGGAAACTTTAGTTTTGTGATGCATTCAGGGTTTACTTTAACAACTTTTAATTTGTTCAGCACCAAGACGATTTTTGATATACAGACCGACATATAACCAATGGCGAAGTTCTGGCAAACGTGATCACATTAAGGACGTTTTTGCTTATATTCTTCAGTATTTTAATGTTATCAACTGTAAGAAAGAAGATTTTTGAGGGTTGCAAGTTCAGGTCAGCGCAATTTGCTCTAAAATGAGTGAAAAATAGAAAAAATCCAATACACAGCCAAGAATTTTTGAAAACGAAAACGGAAATTGGCAGGATAGTGATAGTGATAGATGATGATAGCATTACCTTGTAGATTTTACGAGAACATTCCATCGACTGGGTTATAGTCACCATCAGCACTTACACCCTTCATCCGCAAAGGCCCCAGATGCCCAACCAAGTTATTTAAGTTTACGTTTAAGATTAACGAAAACTAGCACATCAAATGAAATAGCTCTTGCTGCTGAAATGTCACTGTGAGATTTGGGAAGGGGAATGCCTCCAATTTACTAAAAGAACTCACTCTTACTCCACCTAGAAGAGCTACAAATATTTTTAAAAATGAGAAAAAAGCCACCATTGTAGATATTCTTGAGGCTCTATGAAGAGATTTTGAAATTGATGCGGATAAATTCTCACTTTATGCCAGAGAAACAAAATATATGTATTTAAAATATTACCCCTGGTATCATATTTCTGCCAGTATATTTAGCATGCAAAAGAAATAATAAACACATGTATTTTTCCATATTTGTCAGAAGAAGCTCACAAGGATACAAGAAGTTTAGAGAGCACTTTAGCAGGAAAACATCAAGAGTCAACACCAATAGGGATGTATTGAATAGCTTTTTAATTTTTTTTAATATTTTTTTTTCTTCAAAAATGTAACTATTAAACTGTTTTTTTTGAGATTTTCTTCTCTTCTTTTTGAGATTTGAGAATTGCTCAGACCGAAAAAATAGGTTATTTTAGGGTCTCTGTGTGATGACCACTTTCCATGGAAAATGTCATAAAATAAAAAATACGATAAAAGACGATAATATTCTGGTATATAGGTTCAGAAGTTTATCGATATATGGCAGTAGGCATAAAGCCTACGCTAGTTTCCGTCAGATGGCGGGAGGAACTAGCAGTTAATGGGATATTGCACTAAATCATTTTATTTTGTGTGTCTTCTTCTATTTATTGTTTGATCATTTCTTTTATTTGTCCCAGCAGACTTGTGATAGGTTCACAAGAAGTACATAATATTTCAATTTGGAAAAGTTTGTAGGACCTACTCGTAATTTGATTTTAAATACTGGCAATTTTCATTTATTTGCAACACTGTAACGTACACGCGTTGGACCGCGTTGAATGACAGAGAGGTTTTGAAACCAATCGTTATTCTGTCTCGAGTGTCGGTCGTAATAACATCACACTTCTTACATACTAACCTCTGCGTTTCTAACCTTTTCTGATAACATCGCTTTTGTAAATTTGAGTACTTAATAAAAGTTAATCTGTTTGAATTTATTATTTATTTATTCTCCTTATTTAAATGTATACATCTCCTTATTTAATCAACATGTCAACCCATTAACTCACTCCTCACATATAGGAAAACCTGGAAACTATTGAAAAGACAAATAACATTTATTTTGTTGTATAGAGTTTATTTCGAATCAAACAGCACATAATTCTTAAAATGTAATATTGCTATCGTATTATTACACCATAATTTATAATATTATATACATAACTTAACTCATTTTTCAAGTTATAAAGAATATAAGGAATATCGCAAAATCACACATTCCGTGGTTATTTTTATTATTGCCAGATTTATTGCGAAAAATCGAACCATTCTAAAGAATATGATATTTTTAATACATTTTGACACTATTTGCCATTTCTCTCAAGCTAATTCAAGGCAACAAAGACGGATGATATACATACATTAACTTCAGCAATGACTTAACGCCAATAGTAAACTGGTTCGAGAATAAAACTCTCTTTCAAGGCTTAAAATATCAAAATTTAACATTTACCCTCTTGTTTCACTCACCTTTTCAACATTCAGATACATACGATGTATAATTTCAAACATACAATATTTTGTATTTAATATCCCGGTAAATATAATACATATACAGAGTATAACAGCTTGTAACCGAAGCATTTTAACCAGTGATTCATTCCTGAGCATGTTTGGAGTGCAAAACTACGACGTATTTATGCTGTCCGATGATATTTTTTCCATAAAAAACAAAAAAACAATATTTAACATCATCATGTGGTACGCGCGCTGTTTCGTGTGTTACAGTGCTGATGGAACGAGACTTGATGGAAAAATATTTTTTGTTGTTTTTAATTGAAAATAAAATCAACAAACAGCAAAATGAGTTCTATTTTTTTTACTCCAGATATGCCCAGGAATCGCTGTTTGAAATCCTTTAGGTACGTACTGATGCAACATGTATATAATTATTGTCCGAAATTCAAATAAAAACGTAATTTAACTGTGGGAACAAAAAAAAGTATGGGAACAAAAGCTTGCAAATCGTGGCCATTCTACTAGGGCCACCTTACTAAGGCAATCCTACTTGGTTAACCCTACTAAAAGGCCACACTACTAGGGCCACTCAACTAGGATCACCTTACATCTACCAGAGAAACCTCACTGGTCAAAACCTAGTAGAGAAATCGAACCGGGACAAAATTCCGCTTAAGGGGGCACCCTGCTAAAGATAATTTACATGGGACACCGTTGTGGAAATTGCCTAGTAATATTTATATATCTAGTAGAGTGTCCCCAGTAAAGTAAATCTAGTAGTGTGCCCATTTTCTCAATGTGTTCAAATATTATTTGTGATATCACTTCAGGTGCAACAGTTTGCGCAGTGTCCAATAGTATGGACCTTAATGGATGTTCGGATGTAGATGATTCTTTACAGCTCGTTGTGGTAGTATTCTGTGGTGACATTGACCTCTTCTTCGTGGAACTCATCGCAAACGGCCGGGTATCTCGCCTGCAAGTAAAAAACATTATCATTATATTCATATGGTTATCTAAGGCCCAATTAAAAAAAAAACATTTCTGGCTTTCACCCTTCAAGGGTGTTATAGGCCACCATTTAAAATTATGGAGAAACGAAAGGTGAATTTAAAATTAATTTTATTTAAATAGACAAATTATAAAATCATAATGAAGATTGGATTCGAGTTCTGACTTAGAAGAGATGGTATGTTGAATGGAGGGGAGGCAATTTTAGATATGGCTTGATAGAAGAGAGGATATTTGTTTAGAGAGGAACAACCAAAAAAATCGTGTTCTAAAGTTCCCACTTCTAGACCACAGAATGTTTAATCTGGGGAGTCAAGGACGTGAATTTGAAAAAGGTGAGAAGGAACGGAACAATGTCCGATTCTCATTCGAATAAGAGAGGAATAGTTGAAACCACGTTTTGATAAGATAGTCCTTTGTATTGAGGCATAGCAGGCTCCCTTGGGTTGACTAACTATATTCTGCCCAAACATTGCGGATCTATCTTTGATGATGGAAAAAATTTCAGATAGGGGAATGTGGTTTACAAGGATAACAACAAGAAGAGAACTGGATTTAAGTTTTTGAGGGAACTGAGAGAGTCAGAGAGAACAAGGGAATGTTCAAAATTATTTTTTATTATACATTTGAGATATTCTATTACTTCAATGCACTTGGCTGAAAAAGATGAACGTTAAATGTGATATTACGTTACATGTGATACCACTCTTAGTATTAAATAATTTAACACTTATACTTGATGTCATTGATATTTTGATCAGTAAAACTATAAATTACACGAATCAAAATTTATAATGCCCTTTCAATAAAGAGATAAACAAGTTTAAAAACAACAGCAGATTTGGTTTCCGAAAAATAAATAAATGGAGCAAAAACATTATTTATTTATTTTTTCATGTTCTCTATAAAACAGTTGTACACCAATATATCATGGAGAAGATTATAAATTACAAAGTACACAGGGGCAGTTTTACTACTTAGTGACATGTGCTAAAAGATAGTTGCTGAACTGTCTGTAAGTGACATTGAAAATGTCGATGGTCAATGCAGAATCGTTAAGCAGTTGAGTCGCTCTGTTTATTGGCGCGTTCTGATAGGCAGAAGTCCTCACTTTCGGAGCATAAAAAAGTGCATGGGATTTACCAAGAGTATACTTGTTAGGGACGTAAAAATTAACCTCTTTTAATATAGGCGGATTGAGTATGATACCAGAGATTAGCTTAAAAAAGTGTTTACCTAAAAATATTTTTCTGCGGGCTTCTAAGGTGTTGAAATCGAGCATCCCTGTTAAGAACAAGGATGGATAAAGGAATGGATAGTACGTATATTCCCTCATATACAGGTAACGCAAAAATCTTTTTTGTACTTTTTCTATTTCTAGGATATGGTTTTGTTCAGAAGGGGCCCAAATAATGGAACTATATTCCAGGATGCTACGAACAAGTGCTTCATATGTTCGCATTACGAAGAACAAATCCAAGCATTTTGTTGGCGCTGGAGACAATGTCAAATATGTGGGATTTGAAAGAGAGATTTGCTTCAAAAATCACGATAAGGTCTCTAATCTCATTTTTCCGTGTTAATATATTTTTATTAATCTGGTAGGGGAATAGAAATGTATTTTTGGATCTTGTATCTCTGGATGCTGAAGGGTAATTTGTTCAGTTCCGACCATTTGACAAGAGAATCTAGATCATTCTGTAGAATAATGGAATCTATGTAACTTTTAATAGCTCTGAAAAGTTTGATATCATCAGCGAAGAGGAGATATTTTGAGCGGTTAATGGTCTTGCCTATATCATTAATGAATAAAAGAAAGAGGAGGGGTCCTAAATTTGATCCCTGGGGGATCCCGGAGTTGGTTTTGTATTCGTGAGAAAATTGGTGTCCGTAACTGACATACTGACGACGATTGAGTAAGTAGCTAGCTACGAAAGCGAGAAAATTCTGAGAGAATCCGATATTGAGGATATAAATATAAATTGAGGATATCGATAAAATCATTAAATACCCCTAACACAACAACAAAAAACAAATATAAATATGAGGGATACGTTTTTAGATTTTCACGGCCAAAAGCATTTTCGTTGTTTGTTTTTGGGGTGTTATGCCGTGTTGCGCTACCTCCTTCTTTAACCGACGCTTCGGACAGCGTTTCAGTGTCCATCATCAGGGCAATCAGATCATCAGATCCGGCAGACACATGGTCGGATCTGCCGGATCTGCCCTGATGATGGACGCTGCAACGCTGTTCGAAACGTCGGCTAAAGAAGGAGGTAGCGCAACACGGCATAACACCCCAAAAACAAACAACGAAAAGAAATATGAGGATTCAAACATATAGATGAGGAAATCAACATTGATGAAGATGAGGTCTACACACCTGCCGATGAGGAAATCAACTAACCAAAAATTATGATTTAACAACAACCCACAGTCCTGAGTCCATAACCTCAGTGAGATGAATGTGAAAATACTACTATAATAATATGTATCTTTAATAGTCGTGAATAAAAATTACCTGGCAATTACTGTCGTCTTGGACAGCATTATAGAGATCCCAGAATCCGTGTCCCCCTTGATAGCTGAGGGCTGCAGATGCCACCAAACTGCTGAACTTTGTTAGACCAGCCTTGAAGCCAGGGAGACCTGAAAATAACATAAACATGGAGTAAAACGCATATATGTACACGTTTGACATTTGTCATATGTCTGAAATTAATGTTAAAAAAAAGTTTACATGTCAAATCCACTTTTATTTTTGTTGTTGTTTATGTCACAACATCTCGCAAGGATCCCTCTACCCATTTATTTTTTATACCGGATTTTACAGATGCTCTCACTCACGTGAGAATAATACAGTTATAAAACACATCCGTCAATAAGACCCGGACAATCCTCACCCCATGAACTCGGACATCTGACCTATAGCAAAGGTGTTGGTTATGCAATGAATGGTTCACGGGGAGGCGGTATCATACCCGCCCTCCAAATTGCGTTTCCATATTTGGTGTGTTTCCAGGTGTGTTATTCACCAGTGCCGAAGGGATCAATGAGGCTAGTTCCTCGGAGCATCTTCAGACTTTTTTCAGGTATTTTGGGGCTCCAGACCAGTGATTGCTGCCAAATTCAACAGTGGGGCGCACTTACGATTTGTACAGGGTCACCGATTCTGTACTGACGGCAGTATCTGCGGCCCTGTACAGTACGCCCATATATTATTTGGGATATAATATTCCAGGACTTGTTCTTACCCAGTTTCTCGTCGGGATCATGCCTGTTGATCACGCACAGCACGTGTGTCTGGCAATGCGGTGCCTTGTGCGCGAACCTGTATGCACGGTACACGCGCAACACGGGCTCGATGATCTCAAGGTTGAGCGTGTCGGTCAGCTTGTCGCTCAACTCGTGCTTGTTTGCGGTACGCAAGTAGGAGCCGTGAGTCTGAGCGGTCTGGAGGATATCCTGGAATAACAAAAATACATTAAGGACATGGCTATTTAAAAAAGAAAATCATTTAGGACAACAATTGCCGTATAAACGACTCAATTTGGGGGCGGGTATGGGTACCATCCAACCAACCAACATAACCTACACTGCTGGAGAGATCAAAAGGTGTCCCTCAACCAGTCTCTACAGATCCAACCTGCATGCAGCTTGTGGACAGATACGGACAAACTTAACCCGGGCACCCCTGCTAAGTCACCAAACGTAGCGGTGACTTATGGCAGGGGTGTTGGTTATCCAATAAATGGTTCCTGGCGCGGCGGTACCCACATCCGCCTCCCAATTTGACTTGGAGACCTGAAGGCCTTGATCCTGGAGACATAACTGAATATTTGTATATGTATTTGCTTTGATTATATAAATGTCTATATAATCAAAGTGTATTTGTTATATTTGTGAAGAAACATTGATCATGGGGATTGGCCCCTGTTTAGATTGGATGAAGTTTCTGATATTTGGGAGACATCGCCAAATACCCAATGTCAACCTTGGTAAACTTAACTATATAGGGACTGGGCTACTTTTTTTTTTCTTTTTTTTATAGAGAAACCTCACATGAGTCCCAACTGCTCCCTTCTGGAGCCAGTGAGACTATGGCATCCCCAATTGGAGTATGTAGTGAGGCTGAAGGTAACTGGGGAAGGGAAGGAGATGGGGAAGAGGAAGGTGGGAAAGTACCTGGCTACTCAGATCTAGTCACTAAACACGGCTAAAGCCATTATTAAGCAACGTTTCAATTCTGAATGGTGGTCTTACACCAGGGCGATACTGAGAGTATCTTCCACTCTGGAACGTGCCGCAAATATAACATATATTATTTTTATCAATTAATTGTGAAATAACACAAATTAATCAATTAAAATTTATTTGCGCACGCCGGGTTCGAACCCGCAACCTTCCGAATGGGAGTCAAGTGTCTTACCACTAGACCACGGACGGTCGTCATACTGTCCAATGTATAAGATGAAACTTGACACAACGGGCCTATCACCCACTTGCTTTGCAGAACATTTCTATGTCGATCTGTGGAATCAAGAGATAGCACCAAACACCAAATGACAAACTGGAGACCTTTATTAAAGAAACTGGTCTACTTTCAAAGGGATAAGTTAAAACAAGGGATCCCTTACAGGTTCTATGCCGACCGTCTCCGTATAAATTCAAATATATATATAGAAACTTACGTTGACGTATTTGACAGCCGGCTTGATATATACGCTGACATCTGTGGGAGTGTTGAGGTACTTCTGGAGCACGTAGTTGATAATGGTGGAAGTGGACTCGGAGAATTTGGCAGGGTTGAAGACGATATGCTTGGGGAAACCTTGGGATGAGAGAAAGCCATTGACGACAAACTGGCTGGAGGCAAGATACCTGGAAACAAGTTTTAAAGGAAATTAGCAGGAGTAAACCAAATAAAATCAAAATAAGCTGATTAGTAGATTTTAAAAAGTATCGTTTGACAATACAACTCGTCAACAAAACAATCTTTAAAATACCCACGATAAAATATTATTTTAAAAAATAAGTTGATATTATAGAACATCTTTTAGGGGGTATTTCACCATCATCTTCATAGATTATCCATAACGTAGGTACATTTTCGATTCATTTATTTAAAAAAGTCTGAGTTTACTATTCGGTACTTGAAACTTATAGTGGCTATAATATATTATAGAAAAGTTGTCAGCGATTTTTTATCTGTTGCGAGTATTTATTTGTTTATTTATTAATATTCGTTATTGTATGGATAAGCTATCAGGAGGATGGAGAAATACCCCGTTAAATTTCAAAAGATTTTATTTTTTTTTAAATAGCTCTCCGATCAATTTTAAATATTTGTACAAAAGTGGCATTTATTTTGCAAAATCTATAAATTATTTAAAACAAATCACATTCTCGTAAAATTGTGTGGTTCTTTTTGTGTGGCTCTAAACAGGAAGCTCCGAGGAAAATAATATCCCTCTTTTCGAAGATTACTTTATGGAGGGTCTTTCTTAGGAGATGAAGAAGTGAAGTGGCCTTAAAGAGACCCACGCTGTAGGAGGGAGGAAATACAAGGCCAATAATTCCACAGTTTGGTTTAGCCGATCAACAAAAATCTTCACTTTTGTTCATAATTTTTCCATATTGGGTGCGCAATAATTACCAACGTGATTTTAACGACAAAATTCGATTCCCTCCGCAACGCAAAATTTGATTATCGTCGTTAAAAGCGAAGTTTGATCTTGCAAAAATGGTTTGACAGTACCTCGGAAAACATCTGTGAAATTCAAGTAGGAATATTTTGAAGGTTGAGATTGATACAATTAATTAATTTAAATAGTGATAAAAAAATTCTTGTTACCTCTGCTGTACTTCAGGATTAGCAACATGCGTTGCCCACTCAGCCAAATAAGTGGTAGCTCTCTTGATCCACCTCCTCCTGAACGAGTGGTTCTCCAGCGACTTCAAAATGACTTCAAAATCAATCCTGCCATTCTCATCCGTGAAGGTCTTGGTCAATTCGCTCAAACCAGCATTCTGCCAGACGGTTTTACCAAGGTCAGAGCTGATGAAGTGATCCCAGAAGACGTGGAGTTTCTCAACTAGGGGAGGCAAGAACCAAGCGTGGTCTGCATGCTTATGAGCTCTCTCTTCTGCTTCTGGACCTGTGAAGGAACTAATGGTACTCATTATCAATGGAAGAGCTCCAGCTAGGTCTTCCATGACATTTCCAGTTGGTCCACTTCCAGATTTCTTCTTTTTTTGGCCCATGTTTCCCATGAACGCTGATGCAACGTTTAAGATGGCACTTAAGTCAAGTCCTTCTTGTGGTTTCTGTTGCTTCTTTTTCTGTTTTGGTAGTTGTTGTTTTATCTGTGTCTTTTTGACTGGTTTGACTACTTCTTCTTCTTCGTTTCCTCCGACTGATCCAGCAAAAGCGCTGATTACTGAACCAAGAAGGCTGGGGTCGAGGTTGCCTTCGTTGTTTGTGAACAGGGAACCCAGACCTGAAAGAGAATATAGAATATTTAATATACTTTATTACTCACGAATTACTTCTTACTATCCTTCCGTCACTTAGATAAATTTCCAAGAATTTAAATGTGAGCTTTATGATTAAATTATAAATTATTACTGTTAAAATTTTCTTATGCTGCAAGTAATTAGAAACATAAGAACATGTTCTAGGTATAAACATACGTTTTACATTAAAATGCAACACGCCTTTCGGCCTGCTCGCTCGATTGCAAACGCTCGTCCTGTACAGTACGCGCCAAAGTTAAATGCCGACCTGAACATGATACGACCCATTCTCGCACAGATACAGTCACTTTACTGACTTTACAATGAACGTAAGCGAAAGAGAAATATGCGTAAAACATACGTGCAATAAGAAAGGCGTGAGCTGGGGGCATGCCACATTTAGACCTTAAGCTCGCATATTGCGACGATTTATGTATGAACGTCAGGTCGGTATTAAAGTTTAGCGTATACCAAGCGTATATACCAACAAATACATATATTTAGTTTAATTTTAAAATTAAACTAAATATATATAATTTATTTCAAATATAACATTATCATTATAATACAGTTTCAATACTAAAATATATTCAATAGTTTAATTTTAAAATTAAACTAAATATATGTACAAACAGGAGAAGTAAGGGATCACATAAAAAGTCTCAATATTGGTACCTAAATTTCTAAATACTGGCTTTAAAAAAATAAGATACTCACTTGACAAAACATCTCCTGCAGGGTTATTCCTTTTCCCCTGCATACCAGCTAGTGCATCTCCCAAGTTCTTGGCACCATTCCCCTGCATCAGAGTTCCCAGCATCCCTCCAATGGCAGCCAGACCTCCTCCATCCCCCTTGCCCGCGAGGGAATTCTGCAAGAACCCCGAGGCCAGGTCCAACAGGGGGTTGGATTCACCCTCATCAGATTCGTCTTCCACATCATTATCGTCCAGACTCTGGGCTGTGAAGGCTGCCAGAGAGAGAAGTGATAGTAGAGAGAAGTACACGATGAAGGACTTCTTGGTGGCGGACATGATGGCTTATTTGGAGTTCCTGAAACAATTTTGAAATTTAATTTATTATTCGTTTTCATAATTGTTTGGGATGTGTTGTGAACAATGGGACAGATATTTTTTTGCTATTGTGAAATATTTTATAATAACACTAAAAATATATAGTTTTATTATAAATTTTCAAACATGTGAACAAACAATAGAATGAAATTACTAAAAGCCACTCATTTGCATGCAACAGTGAATTTCGTATTAATGATTGAAATTATTTCAAGAACCACACAGGAGGCCCTAAGGAAAATAATTTCCCTCAGGGCCTGTGTCAACTTCATTGATTCTGTTTATTTTAGTGTGATTCCATGTTTAGTGTGGTTCCATGTTTAGTGTGGTTCCATGTTTAGTGTGGTTCCGTGTTTTGCCTATGCTAAGTGTAGTTTTTTTTTTTTTTTTTTTTTTTTTTTTTTTTTTTTTTTTTTTTTTTTTTTTTTTATTTATAAAAGAAAATCATAAGTCTTTAATATTACATAATTCTTTGGCTAATTACAATAAAAATAGTTTTTTTAACAAAATCTACCCAATTCAATAAAGAAAAACATTTCTCGTGTTTGAATTGGGGAGTAGTGCCATTACAAAGGTAAGAGAAAAAATAAAATAGAAGAAAAAATTTGAGGTAACAAAATACATAAACTTATATAGGATGTTAACAAATATACATTGATAGTGGAATTGAGTATCATATCAGTTATTAAGTTGGATATACAGAAATAGATAAGTAAAAGTAAGAATATAGATGTAGTGAAATAAAATAATATTCTTACATATATAGTTATATAGTTATATATATATATATATATATATTATATAGTTATATAGTTCCATGTTTAGTGTGGTTCCATGATTTGCCTACGCTTACTGTGGATCTACATTTTATGTGGTTCCATGTTTTGCCTATGTTTAGTGTGGTTCCATGTTTTGCCCATGCTTAGTGTTGTTCCGTATTTAGTGTGGTTCCATGTTATGCCTGTGCTTAGTGTGGTTCCATTTTTTGCCTATGCTTAGACGGTCCATTTCTTTCTCATCCAATCTCATTTCCACACAATGCTGCCTTACTTATTTAAAACATTCTCGTTTTGCAGATTTTCTATTTTAACTTCAAACATATTTTCAGGCTATTCAAAATCAGGAAAAGCTTTTTTATACTTTTTGTTAATCTACACACAAATTCAGAATTAATGCGTTAAAATAACTGCCTTATGTAATCATAATCAGTGTTTATATTTCCATTGGCAATGGTCCAATAATTAAACATCGATAATCCATACTACAATGCACTGTAGCGAAATGCGAAACTAACTTGTTCGGGAATTGACTGTTGATAGCTGATAAGTCGACATGAAAGTGACATTGGTTCACCTGAAATACTGGCTTATTATTACCGGCAGGAAATTCAATTTGATTCCAAGCTTGTCAGGTAACCTACCCGAAGCAACTTGTCCAATGTAACTCCAACTGAGCTTAAGAGGGTATTACCAGAGAATACCGGAAATCAGTCCTTTTCAAATCAAATTCTAGACGTAATGACTCTTTTTTACAAAAAAAAACATAAATTGATTTTGAAAGATTGTTATTTTATCTGGTAAACGCACTTTATAAATTTTGAAAAACTAAGTTTATTTTAAATATACTAAGGTTATACCGTTGGTCGTTGGCAGATTTGTTCAATTTTCATACGACATTGTATTATACAACACATATTTAAAATCATTTAATTATACAACAAAATAAATCTAGTAAGAACATTTTTCAGAATTTTAATTTTATTTAAATCAAAAACATTAAAAAATAAATCCGAGAACGTGTTTTGTATCGAAAATACCTCAGTTTTTTTTATTTATTTAAGGTCTTACAAACTAAATTATTTCAGATTTTTTAACACACTTCTTTTGTTTAGACATTATTGAAAAAACCTAAATACTTTTGATCAAAAAATACTTACAAGAAGTACGCGATATTTAATAATTTATCACCTAGCGTTTTGAGCATTTTTATTGCTTACTTGAATGGAGGTGTGTATTTAAAGCAAGTTTTTAATGAAATAAATCGATATAAAATTTTTAATTTGAAAAATTTGATATGGGGAATAATCGATCTTTCTCATCGGAACCTCCCTGTATATTTGCAAGCATTTTTAAACTTTTATTCTCAGCCGCTGGACAATGGCTCTTAAAAAGCACTTGAAATACCACATATTTAGTTGTAGAAAAAAAATAATACCGCAATAAAGTCCCAACCAGTGGAACCAGTCTCAGCCAGTCAGCTTCAGCTTCACAACATACTCCAATTTGGATATGTTGTGAGGCTGAAGTAAGCTGGAAGTGGAAGGAGATGGGGAGGAGGAAGGTGAGAAGTACCTGACTATTAGTTTCTAGTTACCAAACACGGCTAAAGCCTTGTTTTATTTATTTCTATCCTCAAACCTATTTTTTAGAAATGATTACGTTACATTACATATAATAAGTTCCAGTAATACAAAAAAATGTTAATAATCTGTATCTAAATAGGTTGGTAGTATATATATCGGTGAGATCTGGCATTGTGAAATTTGCATTAAAAAAATTAAATAGGTTACGCGAGTTGTTGGAAAAATGGGTGTATTTTATGGAGTTAAGCGGCAGGGAAAAAATACTGGGGGAAGGGGTAGGAGGGTCGGATGGGGAATGAAGGAGAAGGGCTTCGCGGGAGGTGGGGCGAGGGAGAGGGGAAGGTGGAGAAGGTGGAAGTGGGATGCGTGGGGGGGAGGGGGGGTCGCGAGAAAATGTTGAGCGGGAGAGGGGAGGGGGGATGCTGGGATGGCAAAAATGGAACGCGGGAGGGGAAGGGGACGCGGGAAGGGATGGAGAACGGGGACAAATGGGAAATGACACGAAGGGAGATTTTATTTTTATTTAATTAGCATTCAACGCATGCCGGGTATCTGCTAGTACTTATTATTTTAAATGATTTGATTGTGAAAACACAAAATTATCAAATTAGATTTACTTTCCAGTCAAGAGCCGTGCCCCTCGACAACGGAGGCCTACAAAGAATTAGTCCAGTATAATTTACGTCGTATTACGCATTGTATTCTTAGGTGCGATTTGAGGCTGCTAACGATTCAGCATTCTAACGGGCGTTATGGAGAATAACGTAACTGCGTATATACATCCGTTATTCGCTATTACGACTGTAAATCTGTAGAAGAAACAAATTAGAGGAAATTTACGCTCAGTTGTTCTGCGTTTACCGTATAACCGCAACATTGTCGGTTGTAATTATTAATGTAAATTGATGTCTACTTTGCATAAAAAAAGATTTTTCTCTAAATTGTATTGATGACATCATAAGTCAATTTAAGAGTACTCGATTCACTAGATATAAGGTAAATGTAACCATTCACAAAACTCCTCAAATCCTTGACTCCACAGTTTAGCAAACTAATATAACAATGATATCGAATTTTTTAACGTAACATTGTCGATGTTTAAAACGGTGACCAGACTACTTAACAACGTGCAACTTCATCACATCTTTAGAGTCTTAATGACTCTTTAAGACTTCTACTAATACCTACTGATTTTTATTGTTTTGTTGAAAAAAACATAAAAAATGTGATCGATGACAAAAATTTCGTACTCCAATTAATGTCAAGAAAAGAGGTTCTCTTAATATCCTGTATATTGATTGGCCTAAATTTTCCGGAAACATTTTTAGGTTCCATCTTAACATTCCTCGAACTTAATCTTTTTGCTGTTATTTAAAACAAATGGTGACAAAAAAACAGTTTGTGTAAAACTCGCTTTGTCTCAGGCTCTCGATAGTATAATGACTTCTCGATAGTATAATGTTATCTTGTCGTGAATCTGTCCTAGTGACAACCTATTGTTTTAGGTTGTCACTGTTATATCCGTTATTTATGGCTTCCGGTAATCCAAGTAGTTGTACCAAGCGATACCAGAGCATTGTTCTTTTCCTAGAATTGTATTTTGATCTCAGAGTTGATATGAACCAAGAATGTTGGTTTATCCTTCTTACGAAAGTAAATTAATGCGTGATGCTGATTCACAGAATGTACAGAATTATTGGAATAAATTCCTTTGGAAACTTTTTTTTCTCTTAAAGCATGATTGGGATTCACAGAAATTCATTATATTCTGTATTTCACAAATTTATGTTATTTATTTATTCATTATTAATTTTCAACGCTCTGATGAGCTCTTACATAATAATGTATGATACAGTGATATATATGTAATACAATGTTTAAATAAGAAAGATAAACTCATAGCAATGAACATTATAAAAATGGTAGGTATAAAGGTAAGTGAAAATATTATATTATAAGAAAAGAGAAAAAATAAAAATAAATTAAAATGAAACCAGTTTTTAAATTGCAGATGGCATAAAAATAATAATAAAGTGTAGGTTAATATGAGAAATGTACAGGTGAGTAATAGGTACATGAAAAAGTTCACAATAAAGATAAACAAAGGAGAGTAACAAGTTTTTCAATAAAGATAAATAGATATAATGTTGTCCATCCCGAAATGAGTTTTATTAAACTCAATGGGAATAATGTATTATAAATATTATGTATAATTTTGCAATATATTATCACAAATAAAAAAAATTTAAAAAATAAAAAGAATACAAAAATATATGCAACTCCTCCTACATTATAAAATAAAATACGCTACATAAAATTCATAAAAATATTACTAAGGTATCTCTTAAATAACAGGAGGTAACACATATTAAACATGTCGATATTTGAGGTGAATTTATTTACAAGTTCAATTCTGGTGGATGTATGTGGTAGTTTGTCCCGGAACTATTGTTGTAGTTATGTAACTAAAGGATGAATGTAAACTGAATGTTGTGGAAATGACATCCGTATGTGTGGTAAAACCATGTATGATCGTGGGAGAAATGTGGAGATCCGCAGAGAAAGCAAGGCCGATGTAAGCGTAATGTAATGATATGTAAGATTAACAAAGGTAACCTCAGATGGTTTGGGCATGTAGAGCGACTGAATGAAGAAAGGAGTCTGAGGAGAATATAGGACGCCCAAAGAAGAAATGGCACGATCAAGTGAATCAAATTCTTGAGTCAAGAGTCGAAATAACAGAAGAGTATGTATTTATATATTATGTATAGCTTGTGAATCGTTCTCCACTAAAACAATTTTAATTTTGTCATTAAAAAATCACTGTTATTTTCAACGGTTCACTGGTAATATAACGGAACACATCATCAATAAAGTAAAATCTATATATTTACAACACGTGTAGCATTAAAACTATTCAACTCTAGGAAATTGATAAGTTATCAAAATAATAAAAAAAAAGTAGTTTGATTTGAATATGCGCCCGGAGCACAGAAAACGTCCGGTTAACAGTTAGTTAGGACCGACATAACGGTACGGTCAAGGACGAACAGGATACGCGGAGTTACCTGACCGGTTCCAAGGCTTTGTGGCAGTAGGAAAGCTTCGCAGGTCACAGTAATCACGCTCTCACATGCAGACTATCTCAATTCTTACACCCACACTCACTTTTTAATTATCACTGAAATGAAAATTCTTGTGGAAGATTTTGAAGTAAATATTTCTTTACGCACGCTTGACTTGGGGTAAACTGGCGAGAGCGTTACTAGAGGCTTAATATCGAGCGTTACGAACGTTACGGAGGCGAACGATAATAAATTTTAATTAATTTTGAGGTTCATTCCTCACAATCTAATCGTTACAACAGTGCTCAAATCCATAGTAATGACGTTTGGAATGAGTGCTGGCATTTATGCCGACAAGAGTTGTCTTGTTGTTTCTCACATTCTAAACGTTAAAATCTAACTAATAACTAGCACTTTTTAGTTGGAATTTTTTGATTTCCTACTGCAAATGTGAATAAACGTCGCTCTCTAACTAGAATCCGCATCAAAAAAAATTAGTTTTAAACTTTGTAAGAATTAAATCAACAATCTCATTCTAAGCGTAATTCCCATAATAAAATTAATCAAATTTTCGTTTTGAGTGTGTGAACTCAGTGCATCGAAACGACTGATTTGTCACGATGATTGGTAGCATTCCAAACGAATCTTCAATATAGATTCTTATACACTGATGATTGGAATGGTTTTATTCGATGCCAGGAAGAAAATTAGATTAGATCACTAAAGAAGTATTTACTTCAGTCGTGTGGTCTAAAGCACACCCTTATTTTTTGTGGTTGCTTTAAAGTATATACTAAAATTAACTAAATGTGTCATTACTAAGTAACTATGTATGATTTTAAGTGACAATATAATATAGTTTTTCAGAATTAGTAAGCTTTTAAAAGAGTAATTTCAGAGTTTGTAAGTAATCAAATAAAACCTACTAAATTCTTTTTTTTTATGTGAATACCGCACAAGAATGCCAACTGCTCCCGTCTGAAGCCGGTGAGAGTGTTGCATCCATATTTGGGGCATGTTGTGAGGCTGAATGTGGTAGAAAAGGAAGGAAATGGGTAAGAGGAAGGTGGGAAAGTACCTGGCTAATCAGATCTGATCACCAAACATGGCTTAAGCCATTTTAAGCAACGTTTCAATTCTGAATGGTGGTATCTTCCACTTGCCGCAAATATACTATACAATAATTTAATTGGCGAAATTTTGAAATAACACAAATCAGTAAAATAAAATTTATTTGCGCAAGTCAGAATTTGAACCTGCGACCTTCGGATTGCTAGTCGAGACCACGGAGGCCGTCAAAACACATAACACGAATTAGGTTGTTTAATCAAATGACAAAAAGCGCGATCTTTTTTCCCCATAATTCGTGGTTCGGCTCACGCTTTTTTTCTCATGTTTATACTCAGCATTAAATCTGAATGGCTGACAGTATCTTACATTCTCAACAAATGGTACGTTGGTTTTCCATTGACAATCTAACGTGAGAATAACTCTTAAGCTATTTTCTATCTAACCATTGACTTGACCATTGCTAGTAAGTTCCAAATAGAGTTGAGATCATTCTGCCTACCTATGCAGAGAAACACTGAATCGATGGTTAATTAGGTTATGTTGATTATTGCATTTGGCTCAGATCATTCGCAGAAATCTTTATTTTTCATTGGTTTTTCAAGTATTCTATAATCCCTTCGAAAACGCCACGCCCCTTCCGAATTTTAATTTTTCAAGGACTGGTACATCGCCTTACTCGTACACTATTTCCCGTCTAACACTGACATCTACAAGTCAACCGCTGTGCCAACATAATTTGTTTGGAACAACGTTCCGCCTACCCATCTAACACAATGAATGGTTAGTTGTTACAAAAAACTACAGTTTTGTTTTATACCACTTTAAATTTTAATTACACTCTACCGGTTTCAGAAGAACCCTTCCTTCGTCAGGAGAATATTAAAACTAACCTATGATACAAAATATTGATCGATATATACCAAACATTTAGCTGCTGGAGTGGGAGGTCAAAGAGGGAGGGGGGTAATTGAGGGAATTCCAGCAATAAGAATGTGACCAAACGATAAATTAATTTGGTTATTCAATATATTGGCGTTATTATTTAGGGATTTTTTAAATTTCAAGTGCTTCCAAGTTATCTAATTTTTTGCTTTTATTATTACGGTGAAGAATTTTAACCCCTGTGTCCTTGGTATGATTGGTGGAAATAAGATGATTGGCAATAAGGTTAGTTGTTAAGTTAAGTTGATCATAGCGTTCGGCTCAGATACATCGCAGAAGTCTTTATTTTTTCCAGTTTTCAAGTCTTGTCAAGTATTCTATATTACCTTCCAAAAGGCCACGTTATCCCCTTTCTGATTTCGAATGTTTCAGGGACTGTTGCTTCGCCTTACGCTATTTCCCATCTAACACTGACTTCTGCAAGTCTTGCTAGTGAGTGCCAACAAAATTTGTATGGAGGAAGATTCTACCTACCCATCTATACAGAGAAACATTCAATGGTTAGTTGTTAAGAGGCTAGACTTTGAACGACACGCGAAACACCCGCGTCTGTCATTCTGTCCCGCTCACAATAAGCTCACGCACACTTCAATACATGCGAATGCGAAATGTGCGAATGAGACAACGCTCAAATTTATCTACAGAAATCGCTCGAAAAGGGGTTTATGGAGAATACACTTTTCTACACCGAAACTTTCACGAAATTGAAATTTAAAAAAAAATATATTTTTCAGAAAGAAGAAGCTACGTCGGTAGCTTTTTATAATTTTATAATTCTTTATGAGAGTTGAGTTAGTAGCACTTTTTCCTTAAATAATATTTTTTGATAAATCGTACATGTTTGACAGTGAATTTTTACGTTAATACGAAACGCATCGAAAATTCGAAAACATACTAACATAGTTTTCACCCTCTAGAAGGCAGTATAAAAAAATATATTCATTTTGTGCAGTTTTCGATGTAGAAAAGTGTTTTTTCCCGGGCGTCCTTTTTGTATGGGCCGAAAAGCGAAGTCTATCGTCTTAAGTTAGCTTGATTATAGCGTTCCATTCAGATACCTCGCAGAAGTCTTTACCTCGCTGTGCAATAAACTGTCATGTATAATTTGTATTGCACGCCTACTTTTGACGTATTGCATGTTCATTGCGTGGCATTTAATGGTGGCTTAAGCCATGCACTTCGTGTTAAATAATTACCGTTCATACGATGTAATTTCTACTTCTATGCGTATAATTTCTTCTGAAAACGGATGATGAACGAGAAAAAATATATACAAACCTTTAAGGCCTGTAAATGACCTCAAGGACGCTGAGTTATCATGAGGATTGACAAAAAATACAAGATCACCAAATTGATAATCCAGGGTAATACTGATAAAAGACATTGCAGTGGAAGATTCCTTACTTCAAGGCTTGTAAGTCTCAGAAAATAGTACGATTGCTATTCCAGGATGTACTATACATTGTGAATAATGCACGGATCAAAATATGAAAAAGGATTGGTTTACCGTGACTTTTTCCGATTTTCCAGAAGTAAAAATGGATTTTGTACAAATTTTTTTTGCCGAAAAGATATTTAACTTTTTGTACGAAGAAAATTTTTAAAGTGGGAATAGCATTATGTACTTGGATCATAATTTGATTTTTTTTAATGTGAATGCCGCACAAGAGCCCCAACTGCTCCCAATCGCCTGAAGCATGTGAGACTACGGCATCCCAATTGCTGTATCTTGTGAAGCTGAAGGTGGGAGGGGAAGGAGATGGGAAAGAGGAAGATGGGGAATTTCTTACATTTTCACTATGAGACATGCTAATAAACCTTATATTATTTCTTATGTAATTGCATGATTAAATAACACAAATAAACAATCAAATCAAATTTACTTGCGCACGCACAGATTTGAATCCGCGACCTTCGGATTGCTAATCAAGGCTCTTACCCCTAGGCCGTGCACAACTGTTTTATATAATCGATCTCAAATTTCAATAGCATGTGTTTTATATAAAAACAAAATAAAAGTGACGAGTTTTTGTATCTATGAAGTATTTTGAATTAAACAGTTATTTAAGAACATCTGTCCTTCCACAAGATAACGTGTTGAATAAAAAATGCAGGTCACCGAAACAACATAACATCAACCATTCATTGAACTCTTTCTACACGAAGATATATTAGATAAAAACAGCGATAGACATCTCTATCAGACACCGCAAATGTGAATTGTGAACAACTCTATTCAGTTATATTTCTTCAATGTTAATGCTGGACGTTTCGTGTACAGTTATATGAAATGTCATTATAGTGATAGCAATGAGATGACATACATTTTTACATAAGATTTTAGCGTCACCACAGTAATAATAAGTCAGAATTATGAAACATCAACATCTCCTTTGAAAAGTAATGAAAAAAAATTATGCTTAAATAGGTTACGTTAGATTAGGTTATGACTTTTCAAAGGGGTGTTAAAATTGCATGATTCTGAGTTGGTATGGAACCAATTTGTTAACTTTTAGTAAGCTGGGGGTAAACATATCAATCGACCGACGTACACCGGTCACACACAATTTTTTTTTGTGAAAACACAGGAACTACATATTGACGAGAATATACGAAACAACAACTAGAGAACTCGCCTATGTGACGAATCAAATTTCGTCATAAGTAAATTTGAATAAGTAATTATGAAAGAGCATCTTTAACATGGAGACAAAGAAAGTGTTGTTTGACGTGGGTCGCACGGATAGGAAGGGAAGAAGGGAGAAGTGCGTGGTAGAGCTACCGATCATACCAGTTCAAAGGGCAAAGACAGTCAAGACCGATGCAGGAAAGAAGTCAAGACCGAGACAGGAGAGAGAAGGGTTCGAGACAGGAGTGGTGGTGAAGCACGCGTTTACCGCCCGGCCACGTGATGCTGGGCGGTGGATGAAGAAGTGATTCAGTAAAGTGAGGCCAAAGTGCAAAGACAACGTGCTGGCAGGAGACCAGGAGACTCGGCTAGAAAGGCCTGAGCTGCAGAACTGTGGAAGTGGCTATCAAGGACCTCGGCCTCGAACACACCCACGCAGTAATAACAGTGATAAGGTAGTTACAGTGAACAATTAACAATGACGTTTACAATATATAAGCAACCCCGAACCATATGACAACTAGTTAAGATTTAGATATAAGTAAAATTAAAATTATATATTAACTTGACCTCAGAATATCAGGAAGGATGCCAGAGGACTACTCCATGTTGCAGATTGGAAGACGACGGCTGAGGACAGAGACAACTCAGGCAACTCAAATTGGTGAGATGGCAGAGTGAAGAAAGTACAAAGTATTGTAATAAAGTGTTTTTTTTTTTTTTTTAAATTGTAATAAAGTGCATTTTATTTACGTATTCAATAACTATTTCTGAGCTAGTTTCCGGAGGAACAAAACTGTTTCGTTACATCTATGTAACTATTTCACATTGATACTTACGTAATAACTTACTTAATTTTGGCAAACTGATGTTTTTACAAATTGTATCGACTTTCCCCGGGAGAGCTGCTTATATTCAGAGAAATATATAAGTCCATAAACAAATAGTGATTGAAGCTGTTGGAGAGCATTTAAAAAGAACTCAACATTCCACCCTGGGGTACACCACGGTGACACTAAAATGATGTACACACTTTTTCAACAAACAGAAACGTTCAACGTTTTGAATACAAAAAACCACCTTCCAATAATGTTATCTATTAATATTGCTGTTATTGTTATTGTTCTGCAAGATAAATTCTAACAAAATAATATTCCATGCCATACCAGAATGATACATAGATACTATTATCAATCAATTCTTAGAAAACAACGGTTCTTTAATAGCATGCGAGCCTAAGTACAATATTATAAATTAGGTTAATAGAAAGAAAAAACCCAAATACTAGAACAGTTAAGAAACGGGTATATTGGGTTAGCACGGTCACAATTGGAACTTAGGTGTCAATTAGCAGTTATATAGAATCGTGACTCATTTCTGGTAATAGTTTTACCTGCTGAATTCAAAGAATTTTTTGGTCAACGAGTTCTTAAACTTTGGAAAGCCGGAACTACATATTTGCAAGTGCATATAAATTAAAAATTTTACGTTGGCTTATAAATAGTTTTTTTCACAGAGCAACGTTCTACATAGGTTATAACTATACCTACAATATGTCTGTATAATATTATGTGCATTAAAAGGGGGAGAAACAACAAATTATTTTATAAGCGATTAAGATGGAGATACTTTGATAGGTTATACAGACAGATTCAAAACTGTCAGGAAATATATGGCACCCAAATAGATGGAGGGAAAAGTGCAGGACGTCGCAAGAAGGCAAAACAGAAAGGAATGAATCAATGACTTGTCGCATTTCATATCAAGAGTCACTTTGTCATGCAGCAGGCCTTTGAAATATGGATAGTAAGGAGTGTGGAGGAGCGTCCTGGATAGAATGCATGACTAACAAGGAAGTATAATTTAGTGGGCAGGATTGGAGTAGATTCTCTAGGAAACTAAAAACTTATTCTGAATTCAAATGCACCAGACTGCATTCAACCGAACCCAACTGTCCACAGCCAGTGAGAGTATAGCATCCCCAATAATTGAGGTATACTGTGAAGTTGGAGGAAGTGGAGAAAGGAAGAAGATGGTAAAGAGTAAGTTGTGAGGCATTCAGATTTGGAAAATAAACACGGCTAAAGCTATTTTGAAGCAATTTTCTTTTTTCAACAGTGTTGTCAACCACTTCAGCTTTGAAATGGGTCAGTTAAAAAAATAAGTGTTCGTAGAATATTTCTGACTGACAAAATGCTCATGCATGGTCTGTAAACCACGTCAGTGTCCCATTTACCCAACAAGCGAATCATGCGTCAGAAGACGACTGACTAACATAATGCGGAATCCAAGAATAGCTTCCGAATCAATTTCGATTGCCATCGCATGACAAAAAATTCCCAATTGGGTAAAGCTGTAAGGCTTTGAGAAGTGGGGAGGGGAATAAGATGGAGAAGATGAAGGTTGGAAAGTACCTGATTTTTCAGATGCGGTCATCAAACCCGGCTAAAGCTATTTCAGGCAACATCGGTGAATATTATCATTATTTTAATAATTTCGTATTATGACTTGTCCCTTTGGCCTGTAACTTTAATGCTGACCTGAACTTGATACGATTCATTCTCGCGTAGGTACAGTCTCTTTACTGACTTTGCAATGACCGTAAACGAAAGAGAAAGATGCATAAAAACTTACTTGCCACCGAGAAAAGCGTGGACAAGGAGGCATGCCACTTTTCTGATCTTAAACTCGCCCATTGCGACGATTTCTGTATCCACGTCAGGTCGGTATTAAAGTTTCGCAAATACTATACAAAATACAGAATATATCCATACAGACATCCAAGTTTTGAAATAAAGAAAATTTCTAGATACCGAAAAATTAAACGTACTATATTTACTGTGTAAGGCTCTATAAATTGTTTTTTTTTCGATTGTAAATATATTCTTTGTGAAATTCCATCAATTTTACTTCATACTTAAGGCTCTTTTATCTTTTTATACCTAGCAATTTAGGCTTTTAATTAAGAGGAAACCCGGTAGCCTAGAAATTTGGACAATAGGAACTTTACCAAACTATTGCCGTCACTTTCGCTCTTGCTTCCCAGAATACTGAGCAAAAGGGACAAATGCACCTCAGGCTGATAATATCTAAATAAAGTCATCAAATGGAGGTTTTGTATTCCCTATTTTTCTTCTCCAAAACTTGAAAGAGTTTCAAGTTGTTTTTAACTAACAGTATTAGAAGGAAATTCCACGTCTGTACATTTTATTTTATTTTAATTACATTGTCTACTTTCTATACTAAACATCTGTTGATAGCGTAAAAAAAACAAGCAAAACGTACCGACACGCTAGTGGTCGATATCTATGTTATATTAAAGAATATTTGCAGCAGTGTCAAAATCCAGACAGGAAATAGTGAAACACGTTTATATGGACAAAACGCCACCCGGTTTCCTCATAATAACAAATAAATTTTAGATAATATTTTTAAAACGAGTACGAACCGAATAGCGTTTTAGGAATTAGTGTAACCACAACATTTTTCGGAATTAATGTACACCTAACCAAAAAATGTGTTCTAATATTCAATATATGTACATAAATTGTTTGCGTTTTTATATCAATACACCTCATTATTACATAAAATCACCGGTATATTTATGACGAAATAAAACACAACATTTTATAGTCTAACGGAATATCTGACCTCAAAACGATCTCACGTAATAATGCGTACAATGTGTTATCGCTATACAAGGACCAGAAGGCAATGTCCCCGTAGGAGTAAGCTGTAAAATAAGCTATTAGCTCCTTCTACATACGTGCATTTTCTAATGCAAGCAACGGTACTATCAACCTATCATTAACCCATAATAAAAGTCCAGATTACATAAAGATTGATTCATTGATGCACACAAAATTGATTCCTACATATTAGAAAATCTAGAAATATTTAAAAAAAAAACCTTCGAACGTGGATGGAGGATGGTATATTTTACTGAAAAAATAAGGGTTACCCGGCCTAAGGGGGTATACATTAATTACGTGAGCAAAAAATGGGGGAGGGGGTCCAGTAAAATATCATCTAATCTCATTATACCGAGGGGAGGGGTTATTAAAAAAATAATATTATTATTATAGAGATAATAAAAACAAAATTAAACTTTTCAAAATTCCCATTTTGCCCGCTAAAAAAATGAAATCTATTATGAAAAGCATTTATTTCGAGAGTAAGAAAAAAATCTCACGTGAGGGGGGTTATCCTATTAAATCTCACTTAATCTCACCAAGGGGGGGAGGGGTCTAACTTTTTTTTAAAACAGTTCACGTAATTAATGTATGTCCCCTAAGATGTTGTCAGAAACGAAAAAAATGATGCAGTACAAAGTAATGCATATCATGTGATTTTGGTTTGAAAATTTTGTTGCTTAGAAATATTTAAGATAATTTAATTAAATATTGCCCGTTTATTCACATTTTTGGCCTTTGAAATAATCAAGTAAGTATTTTTTTATTCATTTTTTGATAAGCCCGGAAAAAATTAAGTATCAGGCCAATTAAAACTGTTTTAAAGTTCAAAAATCTCCTACTTACAAACCCCTTTTCGGTTACGGTTTTGTTGTATAATGCGGAAAATTAAGTTATTTAGAAATTATTGTAAAATATTTATTTTGTATTGTAAAATAAAATTAAATCACACTTTTTGGCGATATTTTTTTCTTAAATAAATCTTAACAGGTGGCTGATTTTAACCGTGAATTTAAACCTTATCGCCATCTACATAAGGAGTGTTATTGTTAGCGGCCTGATCCCGAATTTAAACGACGTGGTGCATCACCTTAAATAAATTCGCACATATTTCAAAATAAATTGATACGTCACTCCTTCTGTCAAATTCGAAAGAATGTAAGTAAGTTAAATAAATCAAAAAATAGTTCAGAATCAAATGGAAATCATTTTTTAAAGAGATTTGTCACATCACGCACGTTGAAAATACACTACGTGATACAATACTCAAAGATTTGTAATAATAGTTGAAAACGGTACATACCTTAATCCAAACACATCCGTGGAACAAAAAATAACTGTTCAAATCACAAAAATAATATTAATATCACAGTACAATTAAAAATCACTGAATCTACACTTTAAAATTGCTACAATCGCATTAAAACATAACAATAATTTGCTAATTTATCAACATTTAGCAGATTGTTTATGAAATTTGCTGAGTTTGCGATATTTTTAATGGCTTTTGAATTCGGAACGTTGGCGTGTCGATTGTTTGAATGAGTTAAGAATTTTGTACGTGGAACGGAGCTCGGGTTTCGCTCCTGACCTGACGGTAAAGTATTTAGTATTGAGGGTCGACGCAGCGAGTTGGGCTTGGAGATTACTGTTATAGGTACCGGTGGACGGTGGCCCAAAATAAACTGATACGTTACTGTACTTTTGTTAATATGATGCTATACGCCAAATCACTCTTTAGATTTATCTTTACAACGATTCGTTTTACATTATGAATATGAAAAAAATATGTTATGGATACATTGAAGCTTTTCCTACCTTTTCATTTTAATGGTATTAAAATAAAATTATTAATTACGTTACAAGAAATGTAAGCGCAAAGTACTAAATAATTTGTTTTTTCATTAGATAAATATGAAGTTATATAAGAGACAACTTTTTAAAAATACCCCTGTATGGATAAGATTATTTTTTAACTCGATCCCTTGACTAACTTTTTTTCATTCTTGTAATATTTTTCATAAAAAAAAATAAAAAGAACTTTCGCGCTACTTTCCTCGTGCAGATAATACCAAAAATACGCGGAGTTTTAATGGGGTAAGAAGTCAAATATTTCTGGCGTTTATATTCCTCTCCAGGTAATTTTCACATCTAAGATGTTTGAATAATAATAATTATTCTGAATTTGCCAACCGCATTTTCGAAACAAATCATTATTTTGATATAAATAAAGGGTTGAAAATTTTTCACACACACACGCAACAGATTTACAATATTATCAAACTTAAAAATTTTAGAAATTAGAAAAAGTATTAATAGTAAATTAAATATTATTAATAACCATTTTTTTAAATAACCATCTCTTAAATTTATTTTCAAATTAATAACTTACATTGTTTAAAAATCTTGATCATCTTTTGTACATTTTTAATAATTTAAAAAAAAAATTATGTATAATGTAATATTATACAATAATTTTTATATTTCATTTTATATAATATTTTAAAGTAATTAATCACCTCCCTCTGTAATATTTTTGTCCATAGTTCTTTTTAGACTATACTTGTTTGTATATTTTGTTATTTCATGTTTTTATTATCGACCAAGAAAATAAGATTTCGAAATATGGTAATGATGATTATATAGTGATGTAAACACAGTTATTTATTTTATTTAATTAAAAATGACGCCACAAAGTGATTTTGCGAAGTTTGAAGAAATATATGTAATTATTTATATTCCATAAATAAAATGAAATGTTCTACTAATCTTTTATATCTCTATTTATAAAAATAAAATTATAAAACTCATCATACTCGTATATAAAAAAAATTAAAACTAAATTTATAAAAATTCATTTTCAAAATATTAAAGTAAAATATATGTTACGTTTTCTAGCCAG
Organism: Limnephilus auricula; assembly: GCA_951813805.1. Taxonomy (NCBI): domain Eukaryota; kingdom Metazoa; phylum Arthropoda; class Insecta; order Trichoptera; family Limnephilidae; genus Limnephilus; species Limnephilus auricula. The sequence goes on along the minus strand of OX638409.1, from coordinate 3,742,999 downwards.
CCGGTACCCCGTAATTACCTGTGATAAAAATGTATATGCGTCTCTCTCCCTCACAAAACGTCTTCAGCCAATAAGATACTTTCATCTCTTTCTAGGCTTACATCACCTGATAATATTTCAAGTCCTTGACATTGCTTTCTTTCAAGATCAAAAATTCATAATTTCTGCTTTTCAGCGATATTAATGAAAAACAATTTATTATGGAGTCCTTTTTTTTGCCAATACACATTTATAATACATGGCATGATCAAGTGAACCAAAAATCTGAATTAAAATGAGTTTCATAATTAGGAGATCTATCCACTAAATATAATATAATATAACAACAAACAGTAGAAATACTAACACTCATTGCCTTAATTTTAGGAGTAAAAGAGAAAAAAATACTAATCATCCTTCTCTCTCTAAATGTCAGTCTTCGCATAATAAATCAAATTGTACCGTTGCGTTATTACCTGTCTCTTTCTATCTGTTGCGGGTTATTCAATGCGTTAGAAAGAGACAATAATATATTTCGATTTTCTTCCGTCAGATCTTAAGTCGATGACCTGAAGACGAGTCATCCACCTGATTATAAAAAAACCGGTCCACATTTTGTAAATAAGAAGCATTTTTCATTTAAAATGGGCCGGTATACAATAAGGGATAATTCATTAGTTTGCTCTAATAAAAAAGGAGGTGGTAATGAAAGTACTTTCAATGATTTTGCTGGATTTAACGTATTTAGCATATTGTAAAGCATATAAATATTTATTTACAATTATTTTTCCTTATTGAACTAAACCGGTGGGAGTTGTGTAAAAATAAATATGTTGTTTTAAGAACAATATTAATTTGCTATTTAAATAATGTTTCCAGCAAAATATGTTGTTTATTTACTTTATTTACTTGAATATAATATTGATTACTAGCGAGTACCCGGCAGGCGTTGCAATGCCACCCAAAGAAAGTGTTTGTGTGTTAATACTGTTTGTTGGAGTGCTTTTGGATAACCACTTGGGCACTTTTTGCCACATTATGGCACTATTTACAAAAACTCGGATTACTTTGTTGCCAAAATGTGGAAAATTTAAAAAAAAATGTTTTTTAAAAAAAGGACTAAATAATATATTGTTCATTCAAAATGTAACAAAATAAATATTCTCTAGATTCTTTAAAATGTTTTAAGGTTAAAGATTTAATTTTTTTTTTTTTTTAAATCCTACAAATATGTGATAATAGACAAATGATGGGGGAATTCATTGGCTACATAGAACTATAATACTTTTGTATGTCTCCATGTCCAAATTCGGAGGTATGATTTTTTTAATGTAGGCGAAAAAATCCTCTAGCAATCCGAGAAAAAATATTTTAATTGCTCTGTCGCTCCAGTGGTTAAACAATATTTTGTTGATTTTTCCGTCTGGTGCATACACAAATAAATTTGAAGGTTTCCTAGCGCATGAGCAGACCACATATAGTTGTCAGTGTGCGAAGCTTTGATTTTTCAAATTTAGTCCGTGCTTTTCCCAACCGCTACTATGTCTCCTTCGCAATCCCTCTCTCTGCCCCTCCTTCGCACCCCTACAGATTCTCCTTCGCCTCCCCCCTTCCCTCCATGCCTTAAATACATTTTTTGTACTTACATACCAACAAACAACTGTTTGCAAAAGACAGTTTTCATTTATTTAATACGGATATATATTTTTTGACAACAACTGAAAAATATACATTTTCACTATTAAGTTCGCCGGCACATTTTACAAATTTACATGTGATTTTTAACCGCGTTTTATATTATGTGATTCCATAACAGTGATCCCCCGACAGTTGGCCCCCGGTCATACTTATTTACGATATGCAGTCGGTTTAGGGAAAATTCAGTGAACCTACTTATACAAAATATTATAACTAAAGTGTCCCGAAGAGGTGTGCAAAGAGGATGTACCGCCAAATAACAAAGTATAACCTTATATCGTTGAAATTCATTAAGGATATAACTACTTATATATACTGTATATGTGAATACCACCGTATAAGTACAAAAAATCAAATTGGTATTAACCAACTTTTTATTAAAAGTATTTATAAGTCGATTTTAGGTTTGAATTGGCAAATGATACACAAAAAATAATAATTATTAATTCGGGTCTCCAAATGGGGGATCAAATGTCGGGTCAGGAATTCAACAAAGTCCAATTTTCATTCGAATAATTGAGGAAATTTCTTTTTTGATAAAATTGGGGATTTGATGGCTTACAGTTTTGAACGGATAGATAGACCAACAATATGCCAATCTCTACCCAAATTTTCAAGTGTGATTTACTAGAGTAATGATAAGGTTGAGCGGTAACCCGATAGATAATCCCCCGATAGTTTTCCCCCAAAAAATTATAAATGTTATAAAATAATAATTTCTTGCAAATTTTTTTACCAATTTTAAACCAAAAATTGACTTCCAAAATGTCATTACGTAACAATAAGTTGGTATGGATATCTAATGAATTTATTTACAGTGTTGATTTTTTGTCCTTATACGCTGGTATACACAATACTCGTATGTATACAAGTAGTTTTATGCCTGATGCATTTTAATAAAAATAAGTTTTATACTTTTGTTATTCGGCGTGAAATCCTCTCTGCACACCCCTTCGGGGACACTTAGCTATGTTTTGTGTAAGTATATTCATAACGTATTTTTCCTAAACCGACTGCATATCGTATATCCACTGGAGCGACAGAGCAATTTAACTCAATTCAATTGCTAAAGAAAATTTTTCCGCCACATTAAAAAAAATCATACCTTTGAATTAGAATATGGAGACATACAAACTGATTATAGTTCTATATAGCCAATGAATTCTTCTATCTTTTGCCTATTATCACATATTCGAAGGATTTATAAAAAAATATTATTAAATCGTTTACATTAAAACATTTTCAAGAATGTAGAGTATATTTACCATATTTTGGCAACAAAGCAATCCATGGTTTTGGAAATAGTGTCATATAGTGGCAAAAAGCGCATGAGTAGATATAAGTACCTATGTCAGGGGGAGCAACCTTTGCGGAATCAATTGTCATGGAATGGGATTGGACGCTTCTTGTTTTGCTAAGAATTCCGCAATATCATTTCCTATTATGCCAAAATGTCCATAATTCCAAATGATGATTACAAATTATTTAATAATTTACTACAAACCACGACACATGGCACATTTATTCAGAACGTAACACAATCAGGTTTGTTTTTGATTTGCGCGACGCACGGTTCAAAAACGTTATTAAAATCCGCAGACAATCTTATTATAGACGTTTAATGATCTTGATTAATTTATTCAAAACACATTACAGTTCACAGTGGTCTGCCAACGCGAAAGGTCAACGAACTGTATACAGGCGAAATGAAGACTCCTCAAAATATTAATAAAATGCATTGTTGTATTGGGTGAAGTACCTAAATACAGGACTGGCGATTTAAAGATTTATTTTTTCGTTTTTTTTATAGCAATACCTCATAAGAGTTCCAATTGCTCCCGTCTGGAGCCAGTGAGACTATGTCATCAGTGGGGAAAGGAAGGACATGGGGAAGAGGAAGGTGGGGAAGTACCTGGTTATTCAGATGTAGTCACTAAACACGGCTAAAGCCATTTCAAGCAACATTACAATTCTGAATGATGGTCTTACATTAGGGCGATACTGAGAGTATCTTCCACTCTGGAACGTGCCGCAAATATAGAATATGTATATTATTTTTATTAATTAATTGTGAAATAACCTTCGGACCTTCGAAATGGCAGTCCAAAGCCTTTATGAAACAACTTATCCATAGTCATTGTAAACTGTTGTTTACCGCTAGCGATCTGCAGTCGCGCTCGGGAATTATTTAATAAAACACATATTATATGCTTTTTTATTTCATAACTTCGAATTACTCAAAATAACCTTAAGTGTCAACCTGTTAAGTCACCAAATATAGCGAACCACTTTTGGTGACCTACGACAGAGGTGTCGGTTACCGAATTAACCGAGGTATCCGTACCCACCACCTAAATTGCTATTCATTCATCCAAGCTTATTATGCCTCAGTGGTCAAGGGGTTAGGCTCTCGACTAGCAATCCGAAGGTCGAGGGTTCATATATCTGCGTGCGCAAGTAAATATTACTTAATTAATTTGTGTTGTCTCAAAATTGATTACAACAAAATAATATATTAGGTATTTGCGGCACGTTCCAGAGTGGAAGATACTTTCAGTATCACCCTGATCATATCCCATCACTCAGAATTTAAACGTTGCTTGAAATGGCTTTAGTCGTGTTTGGGGGCCAGATCTGAATAGCCAGGTACTTCCCTGCCTTCCTCTTACCCATCTCCTTCCCTTCCCTACTACCTTCAGCCTCACAACATACCCCAATTAGGGATTCCATAGTCTGACTAGCTCCAGATGGTTCGAACTCTTGTGCGTTACTCACACAAAAAAAAACTTTATTATGCAGAAGCATCTAACTGTATTACAGAACATGGCGAGCACTACTGTAATTATAGACTTCATTAGCGACGTCCCCGAAGGCATAGTAAAGTAGATGAACAATAAATATGGGTAGGTAGTTAAAAAATGCTAATTGAATTATCATTATAATAACAAACAGTTAGGTTTTCCTCAAATATATTTTTTATTAAACTCAAAAACATTTTGAAGTGATCACCATCTAAATATACAAACCTAAAAAAAATAAAGTCGGCCTCCATGGCAATAACCGGTACCTGCGCATTCGTTCACGTCATAAAACTCTTGTTTGCCGATAAGATTTTAACAACCATTACTCGATAATGGGTAAATCACGACAATAAGCATTTTCTGCAGTACCTACTTTTAAAAACATTTTTTTAAAGAAAGATAAACATTGTCATTGAAGAAGATAATACTAATAAATCTAAACGAAACATAAAACAGAACGGGGCAAAGAAAAACAGAAACGGTCGCAATTGTGACTCGAAAATAGTTTTACTTGTCTTATCGGGACATAGCGCCATCACTATTTAGATTTGTCTTTACTACGAATCGGTTTACATTATGAATATGAAAAAAATGTTATGGATACATTGAAGCTTTCCTACCATTCTTAATTTAATGGAATTTAAATAAAATTATTAATTACGTTACACAAAATATAAGCGCAAAGTAATAAATAATTTGTTTTTTCATTAGATAAAAATGAAGTTAAATAAGAAACAACTTTTTTTTAAATATTCCTTTAAGATTAAGCTAAGATTATTTTTGTCTCGACTGATTGACTAACTTTTTTGTTCTTGTAAAATTATTCATAAAAAAATAAAAAAAACTTTGGCGCTACTTTCCTCGCGCAGATAATGCCAAAAATACGCGGAGTTCTAAATGGGTAAAAAGTAAAATATTTCTGGCGTTTATATTCCTTTTAAACAATTCGGCCATTTAATGCTTGGTTTTATTTTATGGGGCAACTGTTGATAGAACCTAGTATTTGCATGTGAACTAACGATACTCTTAGAATTGAAAAAAATGTATAGGAGACACATAATTTATTCCGTTCGATCAAAAAAGTACAGGCGAAATGCCAATGCATATTCAAGTTAGTAAATATTTCAATTCGAACTTGTCAATTTATGGCATTTTTAATTTTTCGTAGCGGTTTGACGTTTAGGAATCTAAATCCATAGACAAAACCGCCATTGTTACCAGCGTACATTGATTTCTCATATTATTTTATTATACATCTCTATGCCAAGTTTTAAATTTCCTTTTGATAAAATATTCTTCCACACAAAAGACAAGAAGGTAAGAAGATTTCCCCATCTTGTATTACACATACATCTTACTAATATTATAAATGCGAAAGTTTGGATGGATGTATGTGTGTTTGTTACTCTTTCCCGCAAAATTTACTGAATGGATTTAAAAAAACTTTAAAATAATATAGATCATACATCAGAATAAAATATAGGCTATAATTTATAAAGCTACCTATTTATTATCTATTTATTTAAAATAATAATTATTGTTTAATAGAAAATTTCAAAATTTGAGATCGACATTTTGCAAAACAATGATTATTAAATCAAAATTCTATTTTAGAAATTTTTTAAAGTTGTGTATTTATTTTAAGTACTCGCCTAATACTTTGAATCGAATCAAGAAATATAGATATTTTAAATAAATAGGTTAAAAACTTTGGTCTAAACGTAGGACCTAAGAAAAGAAAATAGATTACTCAAAGTACTAATCAAACATGCAGACGAAGTCGCAGGCAGAAGCTAGTATTATATATTTATATATTTACATATTTTTTTACATATATACATATAGTTTGGAGGTAGGGACCCTAACAAAGAGATTGGTGTACAGTATTCACATGAAAATATTTGACAACAATGTCTTTCAGGCATTCAATAAAACTACCCTTCCCGCCTAAAGTGTCCAACTGACATCCTCCGTGGTCTAGGAGTAAGGCTTTCGATTAGCAATCCGATGGTCGCGGGTTCAAATCCCGACATGCGCCAATACTTTTTTTTTATTATTTTGTGTTATTTCACAATTAATTATTGCGACACGTTCCAGAGTGGAAGATACACTCAATACCGCCCTGGTGTAAGACCACCATTTGGAACTGAAATGTTGCTTCAATGGCTATAGCCGTGTTTGGATTCCAGATCTGAATAGCCAGGTACTGCCCCGCCCCCTCTCCCATTTCCTTCCCCTCCCCACTACCTTCAACCTCACAACATACCAGGCTTGTTATGGATGCAAATATGATGCGGATTATTAGAGGTTCACATCCGCGGATATGGATGCGGATGCGGATTCAGGGTTTTTTAAAGATATTTCAATTTTAAGTAAATATATTTAAAAAAACGATTTATTTTTAAATGTTTTATTTAATCATATTTTGAGAACAAAAAAAACAGTTTTTAGTATTACTTATTAGTATTAGCATTTTAAGTCTAGAGCTTTACAGTGAAAAAATTAGTTTAATAATTAAATTTAAAAGTTGGTGACTTATATGTAATAAATAGTAATAGAAAGTAAGTCAAGATACTTTTTTTTTATTAGTAGCGGCATTTTTATTTACTTCTTCACTTAATATTTACATCGAAATATTCATCAACCACAGAAAAAAATTGGATAAACACATAGTTGATTCCCAATGGGAATCACGTCGATAACTAAAACTAAATATGTAGGATCTTGTCACCAGTTAGCGAACGAACTTCGCGCTAATGCTATCTTCGTTCCGCCCATTTTTTTTTTAAATTTAATTTCTACGGTATCAACATACCATAAACAATAGTTACATGACACAGTTAGGCGCTCCGCTGACGAGGCAACTGAAAATCAACTAAAACCGGCTGTTTTCTCTGTCTTGATTGGTCAAAAAGCTTGTTTACCCATAGACGAAGAACAGTCAGCTGACAGCTGGCAACTAGCAACGGCCGGCAACGGCAATCAGCAGTGCAAGTCGCAAATCACCGCTCGCGTTACCACTGACAACGGGTGTTTGAGTGATTGTGTAGTGTGCGGGCCATCACATTGTCATACAAAGACAGTTGCTAGTTGGCAGTTTTCAGTTGCCTCAGTGGGCGGATCGCCTTAGGAACATAAGAAAATATTGGAAATAATTTTAAATAAAGAATAACAAATTAACTGTGGCATTTGTTTGTGAAATGACATCAGAAATATGAGCAACAGGTACAAGTATATACAAATTCTATAGTATAATTAAGGTAAACTTGGATTAAATTAATATTGATTGAAAAGTTGATATTAAAAACGAAAAAAGTGTCTGTAAATTAAAAAAAAAATTATTCATTTTTATTTACAAAAAACAATGCAGTGAAAATGAATAATATTGAAAGTGAATGAATAGTATTGTAATATATTGTATGATAATATGTTGTATGATAATATAATGTTATGCAAATTCTAGTTAAGTAAGTGAAAATGTTATTTTCTTTTTTTCTGGAATAAAAAAAAATAAAAAAGTAATGATAGCATAGCCCTCTTGTACCTACTTTCCGTGCAGTTAAATATATCCACTACATCTGCGTAACTAATACTAACTGCATGCATCCTAGGTACAAGCGAGTTTTTGGAATACTCAGTCCTGGTGTTGTTGCATTTAAACAGGACTTTAGAACGAGTAGCTCTCGTAAGTATATGAAATTCAATGAGTTCCATAATTCAAAGAATTCACTTTCTTTACATGTTGTTACTTGTTGCAGATATGAATCCGCATCCGTAAAAGCTCTGCATTAATTTATGAGGATGCGGATGCAGATATCTGAATTAATGTGACTATTCCGCATTTGCGGATTCGTAACACTCCTGCAACATACCCAATTGGGAATGCAATTGTCTCACTGGCCCCAGATGGGAGCAGTTGGGACTCTTGTGCGGTATTCACATAAACTTACAAACAAATTTACAGTCTATTGGCCGTGTGGGCCGTAACAGCTATCACAATAATAAAAAATAAAATACTTGCATAACTTTATAATAAATGATTAAATTTATTTTTAATAAATAAAAAATATATATTAACAGGCGAAACGCAAATGGGTCGAATAAAGCCAGGACTTGGCTAAGCTCAGATAATTATAAACATAACAGTACATTTATTTATTTATACTGGGTTTTTACAGATGTTCGCACTCACGTGAAAACAATCCAGTTACAAAAACTCAGTTATTGTACAAATAGAATTATACATACAATTACGAAAATCCACAGTGACATAAATTTAAATACAGATTTTACAATTAGATAAACAGAAACATCACTAAAAAAACAATATATTACATTATATGGAATTACTTGTATTATTCGTTATATTTTTAGAATGTTGAAAACTGTTCATTGTCGTTACTACGTTCGATAAATAAAATTGTGCTAAAATTATCAAATAAGTAGTGGCCGCTCCCATCATCTGAAAAAATCAAAAAATTATTATTTATTTTCCATTTTCATGAGAAATAGTGTTACATTAATTTTAAAAGTCTGGCATCTAAGTTACTTACAGTAAATATCAATTTGTTGTTTACATTTATGTATCCACAGGCAGTGTAAATAGGTTTTCTGTGTAATAGAATGAAATAGAATTGATTAATCTGAAAGAATAACACAGGCTCATTGAATTATCATTGGACAACAGTTTATCCCTATTGTATTCTAAACTACACTTTTTCTATTATTAAGTTTAGAATTTTGTCAAGGTCTTGAAATTTAATAAAACTGGGGGCCTAGTCTCGATCTTTCGGTTTCACAAACTAGCACGTTTGCCGTTTAACCTTTCTTGACGGTGCTGTCAACTAAGCGGTCACGGTTTGTATTTACTGAAATATCTTTGTAAATATACTAAACATAAACATTTTAGGTATTCCTCCACAATACATTTATGTATTGGATTAAATAAATACATTACACTAATATTTACTGAGTGTACAGCATCGGAGCGCGAGAAAGTTTTAAGCACGGTCAGAGGAGGGTTAATACGGAATCGTGACGTAGCAAAACCCGCGTTACGGGCGCTGTGAGAGATATAGACTAGGCCCCCAGAACTAAAAAATGAATTACTGCGGCTACACTGATTTTGAAACAAATTTGTAAATCTACATTCTAGTTATGCCAAAAATTGCCTAAAATTTCAGTAGCTCTTTGATAGATATTTACGTCCTTCAAGTTGGTCACTGGTAGGAGCCCTGACAATAATAAGCCAACTGATACTACTAAAAATGACATATATACTGGCCCCAATTTGACATTTCTAGACTTTCTTGACAATTCGTATGTCATAAAATTTTATGACCTACATTTAAATAAAATTCTTCTTGTTAAATATAAAAGAGGGTCAACTTATAGCTCTTGCGGTATTCCCAGATCAACACAGTCTTTTAGCATTAAAAACCGACTATAGACTAAGTTTTTTTTACCATAAAATAATAAGTTAGATAATTTAAGTGATTACCTACCTTTGTTTGGATTTTTTCGTCAGTTTCATCAATTGTTAATTTTCCTACCAATGCAGCACACTCAGAAGCCTGAAAAATTATAGGTTTGCATAAAATACAAGGGACTTGCGTGAAGACTTTTTTTATAAAAAGTGAACAAAATGTTTTATAAAGTAATATAGTTGTATACTCACTTCATTTTCACAATTATCACAAACCTTAGTTAAAGTGAAAATGTTGATTGCATGTATTACAAATGTATGAACACAATATCCCAAAAAGAATATTTTCCTTGAAGTGAATACGTTTGTACAGATCATCGTACTTAAGATATTCATAAACAGAAACGTATATACAACCATAAAAATAAAAGCCATTGAAACTATTATCAAAATCTGGGCACCAAAATCGTCACTCATCTCTTTAGACAAATCGCAAACCTTGCAATAAGTTTTGACAAGGCTTGTCAATCTTTTGGTCAAAATGTTGTTCCTTATGTTCAAGTTGAACTGATTCATTTTTAGTTCGTACTTTATCTTTGGTGTGATTTCTTGCATCTTCTGCAGCATCTCTGCGAGTTCTTTGTTTAGTTCTTTTAAATTTCGAGTTGACATCGCAACAATTGTCACAAACATCATTGAGATCCCTGTAGCGAAGTAAGTTGGGAGACCTGTTGTGACCACCAAGGCATACGTAGAGTAAGGCTTCTTGCCCCAATGTGCAAAGTAAAACACACTAATAAAGAAATGAAACCCGTGGATGAATTGATATAGACACCCTACAAATATATGAAAGATCTTCAAATCAGTGTAATTTTTGGTCAAGCCTATTAGTCCAAGATCTTTATCGATGTCAGATAAAGCTTCTATCTTCCTCCTGTAGTTATCTTTCTGCTTGTAGATTGTTATAAACATACACAGCATGAACAGTACCTCGATGTATATTCTAAGGTGTTCACTGAATCTTATGAAAGGAACATCGTTGAACAATTCCACAACAGTGTCACCGCTGGAGACAGAAAATACTGTACAGATCACGTAACAGAAACGCAACCAGAAGGCTAGAAATAACGCACAACGTGTAGAAATAACACTCTTTATGCTCCCTTTATCTGATATAACACGGTAAGGGGATATTCCTGAGAAGTTTGTAAAGAAAATCAAAGGACTTAATGCATCTAGTGCACTCTTAGCAACAACGTGCTTTCTTATGAAGTTCATCATCTTATCTTCCGAACAAACGAATATAAATTAGTTTTTTTGTATTGTACGGAAAAGAATACTGTTTTCGTGTTACACGTTATCGAGTTGCCCTCTTTTGATAGAAACTGGAATAATAAAATCAATTAATCATCCTGTTTGTTAAGCATTCAGGGCTGGTTTCATGTTTTCAACCCAGAAGGCTTTGATGCAATCGATTTTAATCAGATTTTAATCTTAAAAGTATTCTGTCATTAAAAATTAAATATTATAACGAGAAGAATATTTAAAATACTTTTGTGTACTGCTGAGTATTTATTTAAGATTTTAGTAAACATTAAACATTTTTTTAAAAATCATGTATATTATTGCATACATAAATTATATCTAATATGTTAAGTTTTAATCTACTATGGGGTATTCTCACCATCCTCCCAATGGCTTATCTTCACTATAATAACGAATATTTACGATTTACGGTTTATTTATTTATTAAGTTGGATAGTGGCTATATATTGGATAAGTTGGCCGAGTTTTCTAACCACTGCGAGTATTTTATTTTTATTTTTAATAGTATTCGTCATTAGTGTAGATAAGCTATTGGAAGGATGGTGAGAAACCCCCTATGTATTATACGCTCACACTTCTAAACACATAACCTAACATAACTTCGTATATTTATGTTGTAAATCTTATTGTAATTCCTCCATCTTGTTATTTGGTACCTGGTTTATACTTTTCAATACTACCAACTTACCTACTTATCTCATACTCTGTAAATCTGAATATATTAAAGTAGATGTATCTTAGTTAACTAAATATGATCAAAGGCGAATCATTTCTTTCGTAGCCAAATGTTTAAATTTACTTCTTATAGCGTTTTTACAAACAACAAAATAATAAACGCTTTTCACAGACGACTCAAAAGCACAACCCTGGCCCAAATTGAAAAAGAAATGATCAAATTAAAATGATTCATCGCAACAATGTAAACCTAAAGGACGAGTATCACATTACAAATTGATATTAAAAAGTCTATAAAAGGTATTAGATATCGAATTTAGGTACCCACTTCGTTTAATGATCACTAGTCTTTAAATAACCCATCAGGTTTCGGGCATATTCTGTCAGAAGGTTATAAAATTTCCGTTTTGCGATAAAATCCAAATAAATGCAAGATTTCTGAATGTATGCGAAAATAAAAAAAACTGATTTTGAAAGGTGATATGAATTATTTTTCACCAGATTTACAGGAACGGGTTTATTTTTTCCCATAGGAAAAACTAAACCCTTTATTACACTTTTCCATATAAATGATCATCTAGTAAATCCACGTTATGCAAGTGTATTATATAAGTATAATTAATACAAAACAATACAAGAACAACACGTTAATCTACCAAACTATTAAATGGGAATATAATTCACCGTCTCCAGATATTTTCATATCAGAGGTTTCGGCTCTGTGGAATTCCTAATTTGACCGATAAATCCTACTGATCCCTCAATATAAATATTTAAAAAATCTTTCGTAATTCTACATGTATTTAAAATGACTGATTTTTGCATTTTTATATACAAATTCTTTGACAAATCTAATATGCCTAAATTTTTAATAAGAGAGCTAGGTATAATGCCAGTAGCCGAAATAACAAAAGGTAATATTTTTATAGTCTGAGAATGCCAAATTCTTTTAATTTCATTTTCTAAATCTGTATACTTTCTTATTTTTTCAGAAACAGATTTTTGAATATTACAGGAATTTGGAATAGCTACATCAATAATATAAGTTATTTTTTTAATTTTGTCATGTAAAACTATATCAGGTCTATTATGACTAATTGGTCTGTCTGTTAGTATAGTTTTATCATAGTAAATTTTAAAGAAATTATTTTCTAAAAATGAATTTGGTTCATATTCATAATATGGTACTATATTATGACAGTCAATCAAGTTATGTTTAATTACCAAACTTTGGTGAATTATTTTTAAAACCTGATTGTGCCTAAATGTATACTCAGACGGCGCTAATATAGAGCATCCTGATATAATGTGTTCTATAGTTTCCGGAAAAGCCATACATTTTCTACATAAATCATCAATTTGATTTGGATCTTTGATTATATATATGCTTCCTATAATTTTTGGTATTAATGACTCTATCTTGAATAGCAAGCATAAATCCTTCAAAATGTTATTATTTATTTTTTATTTATTCACCAGATTTACAGGAACGGGTTTAATTTTTCCCATAGAAAAAACTAAACCCTTTCATACACTTTTCCATATAAATGATCATCTAGTAAATCCACGTTATGCAAGTGTATTATATAAGTATAATTAATACAAAACAATACAAGAACAACACGTCAATCTACCAAACTATTAAATGGGAATATAATTCACCGTCTCCAGATATTTTCATATCAGAGGGTTCGGCTCTGTGGAATTCCTAATTTGACCGATAAATCCTACTGATCCCTCAATATAAATATTTAAAAAATCTTTCGTAATTCTACATGTATTTAAAATGACTGATTTTTGCATTTTTATATACAAATTCTTTGACAAATCTAATATGCCTAAATTTTTAATAAGAGAGCTAGGTATAATGCCAGTAGCCGAAATAACAAAAGGTAATATTTTTATAGTCTGAGAATGCCAAATTCTTTTAATTTCATTTCCTAAATCTGTATACTTTCTTATTTTTTCAGAAACAGATTTTTGAATATTACAGGAATTTGGAATAGCTACATCAATAATATAAGTTATTTTTTTAATTTTGTCATGTAAAACTATATCAGGTCTATTATGACCAATTGGTCTGTCTGTTAGTATAGTTTTATCATAGTAAATTTTAAAGAAATTATTTTCTAAAAATGAATTTGGTTCGTATTCATAATATGGTACAATATTATGACAGTCAATCAAGTTATGTTTAATTACCAAACTTTGGTGAATTATTTTTAAAACTTGATTGTGCCTAAATGTATACTCAGACGGCGCTAATATAGAACATCCTGATATAATGTGTTCTATAGTTTCCGGAAAAGCCATACATTTTCTACATAAATCATCTATTTGATTTGGATCTTTGATTATATGCTTCCTATAATTTTTGGTATTAATTACTCTATCTTGAATAGCAAGCATAAAACCTTCTATTTCTGCGCTCAACTCTCCAATACTCAACCATTTGTTTGACGAAAGTTTGTCAACATACGTTTGGTTGAGGTAATTGAAGTGTTTTGCGTGAATAATTTTATTTGACCAGGAATCTAATAATTCCTGGTTGGTATTTATAAAAATGTTGGCATTCTTATTAATATTCTTATAAACATATTATTATTTAAAAACATATAATTTATAATTAAACATATAATTAATACAAACGTAAAACAGTTTTAAAATGGCCAACCGTGAATAGAACACGGTATCACTTCTACGTACACACTACGTACTCACTTCACTTCAATCTGTACTGATGATGGACACTGTAACGCTATGCGTTGGGTTACAGAAGGAGTGGGCGCAACATGGCATTATGACCCAAAATGTTTTAATTTTTTTTACATTATGTCCACACAGGAGGCCTCGAGGAAAATATTTACCCTCAAGGATAATAACATCGTTGGGGACGCTGTGTGGAGGGTCTTTTTGAGGAAAAGAAGGAGAGGAAATTCTTTCGCCGCAAAGATCTGAACAAATCTCACCCCCATGTGCTCAGGCACCCCTGCTAAGTCGCCAAATTTTCTACACCACTTGGGGTAACCTATGGCAGATTTAAAAAATCCCAAAAAATAAATTTCATCCTAAATTTAAAAAAAATATATCACTACAATACTTTTGGCACTGAAAAATCTCAAATCATATAAAACTTTTTTTTTTTTTTTCATTGTTTTTATTTCTTGCTAGAGCAATCCCGATGAGTTACAAAACTCATTTTAGGACAGGAGGAACTTACAATTCATAGGTAGGAGGTAGTAGTTACAATTTTACAAAGGTATTTTGATATCATAATATAAGTTTTACATTCAGTACAGCATAAAAATAAAAATAAAGACAGGTTAAGTAGAACAAACAACCAGAGAAAACAAGTAAAGAGAGGGAAAAACAGATCCGAGTATATAAGATAGAACAAAAAATGACAAGACGATTACATATTTTCATTTTTAAATGTAGTTAAAAAATATTCTTTTAAAGCATTGCTTTGCAATTTTTTATTATGCTGGATGTTTTTGTACATATCTGGAAGCGAATTATATAGTGTATAGGCAATATAGTTCAGAGATTTTATCCCATATTTTGTAGTGTGTGTTTGAGGAATGCGGATTTTATTGTTATTTCGAGTATTGTGGTTGTGGATGTCGTGATTGTAAATTGGCTTGGTGTTAGTATGAGTTGATTGTTGGGTAATTTGTAGGATGGTGCTTGTGATTTCATGTTTAGGAAGGATTGTGATTGGAAGGATACCGGAAACTGAATAGATGTCCCTGACATGAGTGTCCCATGGAAGTCCATGAACATTTCTGAGAGCTCGGTTTTGATCTACCTGCAGGTCGGCTATCAATTTCTTTGAGGCAAAGCCCCAGATACAGCAGAGATAGGACAGGTGAGAGTGTACCATGGCATTGTAGACTGAAGTTAATAAAGGGATGGGTAGTAATCCTTGAAGCCTATATAGTACACCAGTTATGGGTGTAATTTTCTCCTTTACATGATTTACGTGGAGATCCCACGGGAGTTGGGAATCTATGATCAGACCCAAATATTTTGTGCTCATTTTCTTTTCGAGGGAGTTGTCTCCAATTTTGATATCGAGGCTGAAATTTTTTTTGTTACCGAAAAGTATATAGTGTGTTTTTATTACGTTAAGGGTTAGTTTGTTTATTCTCAACCAACTTGTGAGATGGGAAATATCAGCATTCATTTCCGTTTCAAGCTCCGCTAGGTTCGGTTTAGTATAAAAAATTACCGTATCATCCGCATAAAGTTGTATAGTACCTTTAATACCCCACTTTGTTATGTCATTTACGTAGATTAGAAAGAGCAACGGTCCAAGAATTGATCCCTGTGGTACTCCACATGAAATTTTACCTAATTCACTCGTTTCTCCCCCTAGTTCTACTGCCGAAAAGCGATTTGATAGGTAAGATCGGAAAAGTTCCAGAGGTGTACCAACAATTCCCAAATGTTTCAGTTTTTCGATCAATACGTTATGATCCACCGTGTCAAACGCCTTTTTTAGATCAATAAATATTGCCGCCGTAAAATCACCGTGATCTATATGTTTCTGCAGATTTGATATAAAATCGAAGGCTGCACATTTAGTGTTAGAACGTCGTCTGAAACCATATTGTTTTGACGTGAGAATTTTGTTGTGTTCAAGGTATTTCAGTAGTCTTTCTTTAATGACACATTCAAAAATTTTAGAGATAGCTGGAAGTATAGAGATTGGACGATAATTTTGGACATTTTTTTTACATTCGTCTTTATGTACAGGAATAATTTTCGCAATTTTTAGTTTATCGGGAAAGGTACCCTTTGATAGAGAGAGATTTATTAAGAATACGAGGTCATCCACTAGTTCTTCCTTGCAGTTTTTGAGAAGGAGAGAGGTTACACCATCGGAACCAGCTGCCGCTTTAGATTTAAGGTTAGATATAACCCGTAAGATTTCCTTTTTATTAGTCCTGATCATGTTAAAAGATTGTTTTGCTTGAGGTTCCGTGTAGATCGTATTTATATCAGTTTTTGAGGTTTTTATGACTGATGCTAAACTTTCTCCAACTGAGAGAAAAAATGTGTTAAATGCAGTTGCAATCTCCTTTGGTCTCTTTACTTCTTCGTCATTTATGACTAGAGATTTACAAGCTATTGTTGGGCTTCGCGAGCTATTTGATATAATGGAATTGATTGTTTTCCATGTTCGTTGTGGCTTATTCATGTTTTCATTAATCAATTTCGTATAATATTTTGTTTTGATGTATCTTCTATAATTTGTGACAGGATTACGAGCTTTATTTTTTTCTATTGTCAAAGGAATACTTCCTTGATTTTGTTTCCAAAGTTTAAATACGCTATTTCGTTTTTTAATAAGTGTATCAAGTTCGGCATCAAACCATGGAGTATTGTTCAGTCTTTTGTCCCCTATATTAGTTTTTACCTTTGTTTTGCATGAATTTATAGCATTTTCGAGATAGTCAGCAAAATTATTATAATTTCTGTTTACATCGTCTCTTATAACCCAATTTTAATTTAAGTGTGTTGTGTTATTGTTTTTGCTGTTTATTAATGAATTCTTATTATTTTTAATAATCTATTTTATTTGTTGTTGGATTTCATTCCAAAATTTCCTGATAGTGGGATATTAATACAATTTTATAAGAAAGATGCGTATAAAAAATTAACTTACTTGAAATCACTTCAATTGAATAACAAGGTTTCAACTGATATAATTGTTTTCCAGATTTCATAAAGCTTAAATTATTGTTAATGATACTTAAAAAAGGTAAATGACCTACAACTAACCGTAATTGCATACTCAAAACAATATAAAGTTCATTACGTATCGAAATATAGTCATTCAAAACTTTGAAGCCCGTTTTCTCAGAATATGGTCGGCACTAGATGGAACCTTGTTATTCCATAGGGTCAATATATCGAATAAAGTCGATATTTATATAACGATATATCGGTCTATTAAGCCGATATATCTATATTTCACCTTTTTTTTAAACCCTATATAGAAATTTTATGTAGTTTTAGTTCTATCAAACGTTTATCGAATATGTATGTATATATTTTTTTTATACTTACCGACGTTAATGAAAAAATCAAATCAAAAACTCAAATAAAAAAAAAAAACTTTTGAATATATAAAATGGGTTTTTTTTATAAATTTATGTTTAAAAAAAAATATCAGTATTTTGTACCAGCTATCGAACTTCAAAATAGTAATAATAGTACAGATTGGAGTAGAGAACAGAATCAATGTTTTCGACAGTTAGTGTTGCCAGTAAGAGCATTTTACCAGATTTTGTAAGTATTTTAATTTGGGTGAGTTTTTTGATATTATATTGATATATCGTTAGCAGCGTATCGTTGATATCAATAAATATCTATCAAGAATTTTTAGGGGTCGAAAAATCGATTTTTTATTGGTTTTCCGATATATCGTTGCATTGCTAGTTATAATAGTGAGAGGGACCATGAATAAAATACTTTATTTATTTTTAATTTTAACTTAACGAGTAAAACCTCAAATTGTAATATTTTGATTAATGGAGACAAAATTATCGAAACTTAATCGAAAATCTGAAACAGAATCATTATAAAAAGATACAGTCACGTCTGGGACTTGAACCCACAAACTTTGCCTTGCTGGAGCGCAGCTCTACCAACTGAGCTAATGTGTCCCAATCCGATTTACTTCGACTGAGAACTACCATGAACTATTATAACCCGAAGTAAATGCTATCTAGTAGTGTCTTAGATAAATTTATCCAAGACACTACCTAGATTCAGTTCTCGAGCATTTAATTCGGGTTTGAATCTTGCAAGCATACATAAAAATAGCAGCTAGTAAAGAAATCGCTTGCAGTTAAGAGTAATTGACTAGCGGCTGAAAATAAAAGTTTAAAAATGCTTGCAACTGTACAAGGAGGTTCCAATGAGAAAGATTGATTAATCCCCGTATCAAATTTAAAAAATTAAAAATTTAATATCGATTTATTTCATTAAAAACTTGCTTTAATATATACCTACATTCAAGTAAGAAATAAAAACGCTTAAAACGCACAATGATAAATTATTAAATATAGTGTACTTTTTGTAAGTATTTTTTGATTATAAGTATTTATGATTTTTCAATAATGTCTAAACAAAATAAGTGTGCAAAAAAATTTTTAATATTTTAGTTTTTTACCTTAAATAATGTTACGGGGTTTCTCTGGTCGCCAATTGTCAGCTCCAGCTACCCCAAACAAGCCCCAAAGCCAGCTCAAGCGGGAGCAAAGGGCACCCTCTATCTCAGGCGTGGGTCGCAAATTAATGCTTACATAACTCCAATCCTCCTCGGTCACCTGGGGAATTAATACTCTACGAGATTCTCCTGCCGGAGCAGATTGACAACAAGATATGTTTAAATAGATTCATATATTGACAATTCAGAACACAGTATACAGGTTATTTCAGTACAGGGCTATACAAGAATGCATGTCACACAAACCTAGCTAAAGTGTTTATACCTCGTGATCTCTGCTTCGAAACTCTCTGCGTTATGGTTTTTACGCGGGGCCCTATCGTATTTTTACAGACACATTGAAAGAATGGGAAATCTGGTGTTCAGCTTACATGTGTGGGGGTGAAGTCCTCCGCTTCCAGCACTTTCAACAGTCTTCCAGAGGTCCGCGAACCATTATAACACCGATATTTGGCAAAACCGATTCTACATTCCAATGCGGACGCGGAGCCCGAAACAGAGCGTGATTCTCGACCGTCCGAGGCCGGGTGTAGCTTGCGACTGCCGCGGCGGGATGCCGCGGGGAGTAGGAGTAGGGGATGCAGGAAACGGTGGGGAACGGGGGACGCTGTGGCAAGTCTCAACCGGCCGCGGTGATTTAGGTATATTCTACTAGCTATAGGGCGTTCCATAACACTTCCCCCCGCGCTTGGAAAAAAAGCGACGTGGCAATGGAGCTGTAGGGAAAAAAAATCCTCTTATGCTTCCATCGGGGATTTGAGAGGTTCGTTGCTTGAGAGTTGCCTAGCTAGAACATACAGTTTAGGTCACAATGTTTGTAGGGAAAGGGTAGGGGTACATACAATGTTTGGAAAAGACAACTTTGGGAAAAGTACATGGTGTAGAACAACATACAAGGATATGCAATTGAAAAACAACAATACATGGTTATGCAATTGAAAAAACAACAGTACATGGTTATGCAATTGAAAAACAACAATACATTTGTACAAGAGCAGAGAAAAAAAAATGTGACTCTAAGGTTTCATTGGTCTGGGAGCTAAGTTTGCGAAGCGTGGATTTGTTTGGTTTCGGAGAATTTCGAAGAAAAGGACGTGATTTCACAGATTCTAAGGATTACATTATCACTGCAATCAGACCCATTTGAGATAACACTCAGGAGTACACTTAGGCCTTAGAAAACACTTGATTTTGTCGAAGACGTTGAAGTTCACGAAATGGAGACTGTGGTTGCTGTGTCGCGACTATGGTTACAGAGGTCATTGAAGAGAAGAGTCCAGTATCTGCAGGCATGCCAGTACGAATCCTAAGTGTTATTATGGTACACACGGATCGTTTATAATAGTTATTGAAGCATAATGTAGCTCAAGGTAACTTGTATTGGTACGCATTCAGCGAATACTGGAGGGTCAAGGTAATAATGGTTTACACAAGACGATATTTGCGTCACTGCATGACAGGCAAGAGACGACAAAGTTGGCATTGATAGCAAGAGTAAGAACAAACCTAGGAGCTAGCGTGCCCAAAAGGTAGTTCAGAGTGTCATAATGTATAGTGGGACAACTCAGCTTGCTGTGGCATGACAAAACAACATACATATGGGCGGTATGGTTTGTGCTTTCAGAAACAAATGCGTAGAGAATGGCAGCAGGAGGGACCTTGTAACCACAGCGCGTGCTGTCAGGAAGTGAAGCTCAGCTTGGCTGTTGGTGATGACATCCGCCTGGGCTTCTTTTTAAATCCGGGAGAAATTATTATTAGAGCAAAATTCTTGAAGTTTACCTGCCTAGGGACCAATGAAGAAAAGGTTTGGAGAGAAACAAAATGTGTCCAAATAAAGAAATAAACGAGGTTTTAACCAACCGATCCAGAGAGTGGCGAAGAGAGAGATTCCTAACTAAATTGTGATTACATGAACATTATCCTTTACCAGGATGGCTTGGCGCTTGCCGAGTGACAATATGTCTTGGTTAAAAAACAACCGGCCCTCTATGGCCTATGTTAACATGAGATGGTAACATTTTCGTAGAATTTCAAAGAACAAGACAAGGAATCGTGAACTAGTCACGGCAAAGGGAAACCAATTCATGAATAAAGGTTGTCAAAAGGAGACAGACGGTACGCCAAGTGCATATCGTACATATCCAACATTCATGAATGTGTTTCGTAGAATTGAGAAGAGAGAAAAACAAAAAAATGGTGAGACGTATGCAGAGATTGAGGGGGAAAACCTGTAGATGACCGGACAATTACCTATTCGAACTCCAAGTGAGGGCGAAATATGGTCAACGACAGATTTTTCACTTCATAACATAAGTCTGAGAACATGGGGGATGGGAGGGAGGAGTGGAGAAAGGAGACGAGTTACGAAATTTGCTAGAGACTGGACTAATTTCCAATTCAAACTCTATGTGAGGATGAAACATAATCAACCAGCAGATTTCCTGACTCTTTACATTTTAAAAAGGGATGAGGAGAAATTTGAATACACCTTATATCAAAGAGGCTAATCTTTCGCGTGTATTGGGCAAAAGATTAGGAGTCATTTTAAAAACTTCTACATGATTGTGAGAAAAGACAGACCCTCGCTCCAATTTCACAAACCTGGGGGTTTTCTTATTCGTTCCCCAGACAACGAGTTAGGTGGTTTTGTGCTCAATCGATTAACTCCCACAGCACTATGCCCCATAGTTAGCAGTGAAGCTACTAACTAGTCCTTTTGGGATAGTAGATATTCCTGGGCTTCTTTCCTTTTTGCAAAGAAGTAAAAAAACAGGAAGTCCACGGGCATTGGCGTTGAATAACAACAAAGGGTTGTGGACTACATCTCGTAGATCGCACACAAAGGGTTTGATATTATTTCGTTCGCACGACTCATGGTAAGTATTTTGACGTCTCCACGTATAGTGTACAAAATATGCAAATACATGCAAGATATAACTCAATTATAGACAGAAGTCAAAGAGTTTATACAATGCCTCTTAAAGAAGATGGCAAAGCCGATATTATGTCGTTCGCACGAATCGCGGTAAGTATTTTAACGTCTCCACGTCTCGTGTGCAAGGGTTGTACACAATTATACATAAAACGGTACTCATGACAAATAAATGACACACGACCAAAACAGATTATACAAAACGGTACTCATGACAAATAAATGACACACGACCAAAACAGATTATACAAAACGGTACTCATGACAAATAAATGACACACGACCAGAACAGATTATACAAAACGGTACTCATGACAAATATGTCACACGACCAACTCAATAACATTTAGCTATGAGCAAAAGTGATTATGACGAACTTCTCGTATCGCGGCAGGTATTTTAAGGATCCCTCCTATAATGGTGGATGTTCTAAGGATCTCTCCTATAATGTAACATGGTTACGTTTAAATACAACACAATAAACGTTAACAATGGTCGTTTTGACACAATTTATAAAGATTTGTTAGATTAACTAACTCCGTAGCCCAAGAGCGTACGATAGAATAACAAGGAGGTAAGCAATTTATGTTACTTCATATGTTATAAGGGCGGGGTGATGACAGGGTACATTCCTGTTTACACCATGTGACAACAACGAGAACGGACTTATAGTTTTACACACTCTTTGTTGTGGCAACCTACAGTGAGGAAGACCAAGTAAAGGGACCAAATATGGTTTTACATACCCTTTGTGCAGTTGCAAACCTACCAGGTTATGGCGGAACTGGAGATGAGTGCCGATGTTTGTAAAACGATGATCAAACAAAACATTGATGATTTACGTTGAACTGTAGTTATTTATGTACGGAAATCAAGGTTGCCGTTATTAACCTTTTCCGAAGGGGTTGAAGCATGTAATACAAGACATACATGTTATAATAGTAGAGAAAAGACAAATCGAGGACTTCTTATAACAACAAAAGACCGAGTATTTGGTTTTACGTACTTTAGTTGAAATGAGCCCATGAGGATTTGCATAAGGGTGGAAAGACCAATTTAAAGGTTTTTCCTTTATTTATATACATATGATTTCAAAATGGACGTGTCAAAATCCAATTTGTTAGCAAAGAGCTCGGGTAGGACGCCATCAATTTTTAAGAAAAATTGAAAACTACTATGCACAAGGAATGTGATTATGTGAGTAACCACTTATCTTTACCATGATAGGTAAAAATATGGAGCGTGTTAAAATGGTTAACTAGTCCTGGTTCGTGATTTAACACTTTGGAGTTTACCAAATCCGATTTTAGAACGACGCTCCAGTACTTGCAGAACATAATTTTCATGGAAAAAGAAAAAATTGAAGAGGTTCCTTCCGATATGATGAAAAACAACAAACAAAAATGGTGAAAATTTACAATATTGCATGACATAGCAAAGCGTGCCATGGCATGAACGTTGCGTAGTGTGAGGGATTGAGAGGCAATGATTGGGTTCATGACTTCCCAAACATTGTGACTCGAAGGGTGTCTCTGCTCTAAAGTGATCAATTTTAGAACAGGTGAGAAAAGAGAAAAAAAAAATAAATAAAAGGACGTGTGAAACAAAATTACGGTGGTTGCCAATTCAAGAACATGAACGGGAGCAAACTACACCGTGGAGTGTACATAAATTTACAAAAGTGATTTTTTAAACCATATTCGTTTTATCAACGAAAGGGTGGACATGTAATTGACACTTTACACGCCAGCCATTGCAAGACTTGATGTGCTTACAAAAGGTTGTGGTGATACACACTGGATTATTTTAAGTTTGCTGAGATGGTGGGGGCAGTTTTACTTGACTCCTCACTTCCAGACTTTACAATATCCTTAATATGGTAATTACCAATGTGTTTACCAGACGAGTCAGACAGGGAGTACACTAGATCTGATATTTTTCTTAGAACTTTGGCCTTCACGAAACGTGGTGCCAGCTTGGCAGAGAAATACATGGCTCCTTGGGAAAGTGTGTTGTTCTGTTTTATCAATACTTGCGGCATAAGTTCTTTGTTAGGGGCAAGATTATCCAACATTTGCGTGGCTGAGCACGAATTATTTTCGCTTGCGGGAGCGAGGTTTACTCTCCTAATGTACTTTTTGTTGAATAAAAGTGCATATGCTTTTAATGTAGATTTGGATTTGCTTGATGGCGAGAGTCCTCTATCCTTTAAAGCAGTTTGTAGGAGTGCCTTGGATAAGCTGTGCACGTTGGGAATTATGCCCAGGTTGTATGACGCAATAGCTTGGTTATTATCCATTGTGAGTTTCCCGGGTGGTGAAAAAAATTTTGGCCAGGGGTTTCCTTTAGAAAACGCAAAATTAATTTTTGTGAGGCACTTTTCGCTTGGTACTAGTTGGCACTTCCAAAATAGTTATAGAAAAGCTGTGTTTCACACTACAATTTAGTATACATGATACCAAAATTCTTGTCCAAGGAAAGAGGAAGTGAAAAAAAATTTTGCGTGGACAGACCTTAGTGGTGAAAGTTTTTTTGTTTCACTGACCACTTTTGGGAAAATTGTGAAATTCACAAGTATTTATTTATTTTTTGAAAATTTGGCCAGGACTGACCCTTAGAAAATGGGTTTTTTATTTTCCACAAATCACTTTGAACTGAGAAAGGCACTAAAATTCATAAAAGGCACTTTTCTGGCAAATAGGGGATAAACTTCCGGAAGAAAATAACTGAATATGGAATTTGATACGTTAACCATATTAAAATTATTTTATTTATTCATGGGACCAATCATGGGTTTTATTATTATTTCACTTTTCACTTATGTAAGGAAAAAACACAATTCACTATTCTGAAAAAAAAATTTACGGTGCCTACAACATAGAATGGGGAAGAAAAATCATTATTTTGTCCATTTGGTGGGGTATAAACTGTATCAGTTTGACAGACAAGTGGGCCTATTGGTGTATTGTGCAGAAAAAAACGTAGGTTTGAGATTTCTAATCAGAGGATTCACAAAATGATTGTAGTTCCAGAATCAAGTTTATAAAAATCATTTTCATTGCCAAATTTGATTTGGTTATGCGACACGTTTTGGTTATAAAAACGCATAGCAACCAGTTAATTGTTCTGTTCGACGGGCCCTCTCCGTTGGATT
The DNA here is from genome assembly GCA_951813805.1 of Limnephilus auricula. Taxonomy (NCBI): domain Eukaryota; kingdom Metazoa; phylum Arthropoda; class Insecta; order Trichoptera; family Limnephilidae; genus Limnephilus; species Limnephilus auricula. The sequence goes on along the minus strand of OX638409.1, from coordinate 3,717,766 downwards.
TTGGCGCGAGACAATACATTTGCGCGCGCAATCTAGAGAATAGGTATCTACTGCGTGAACACTTGCCGTTGATGTTGGCGCGAAGTTGATCGTAGTTCGGTAAACAAAGGGGTTACGCATGCGCAGTCAATTTCGCGGTCAAAACGGTTGGTGCTTTTTGGGCGTCCAAGATGGCCGTCATTCCAACTGCGATGTATGTATCCGATTTACACATAGATTTCTGTGGTTTTTTCACAGAATTCACTGTTGGGTGCAGAGTAACAAAAGCATAATTAATGTTTACAAAACAATTCCTATGCGGGGAGGATTTCGACAAGTTTTCATTCCGCATAGCGACCGGGATGGAAAAAAAAATTCGGAGCCCCACGTTATGTGCCAATTGTTACGGGGTTTCTCTGGTCGCCAATTGTCAGCTCCAGCTACCCCAAACAAGCCCCAAAGCCAGCTCAAGCGGGAGCAAAGGGCACCCTCTATCTCAGGCGTGGGTCGCAAATTAATGCTTACATAACTCCAATCCTCCTCGGTCACCTGGGGAATTAATACTCTACGAGATTCTCCTGCCGGAGCAGATTGACAACAAGATATGTTTAAATAGATTCATATATTGACAATTCAGAACACAGTATACAGGTTATTTCAGTACAGGGCTATACAAGAATGCATGTCACACAAACCTAGCTAAAGTGTTTATACCTCGTGATCTCTGCTTCGAAACTCTCTGCGTTATGGTTTTTACGCGGGGCCCTATCGTATTTTTACAGACACATTGAAAGAATGGGAAATCTGGTGTTCAGCTTACATGTGTGGGGGTGAAGTCCTCCGCTTCCAGCACGTTCAACAGTCTTCCAGAGGTCCGCGAACCATTATAACACCGATATTTGGCAAAACCGATTCTACATTCCAATGCGGACGCGGAGCCCGAAACAGAGCGTGATTCTCGACCGTCCGAGGCCGGGTGTAGCTTGCGACTGCCGCGGCGGGATGCCGCGGGGAGTAGGAGTAGGGGATGCAGGAAACGGTGGGGAACGGGGGACGCTGTGGCAAGTCTCAACCGGCCGCGGTGATTTAGGTATATTCTACTAGCTATAGGGCGTTCCATAACAATAAATAGAAAAACTGAGGTATTTTTGTCACAAAACACGTTCTCGGATTTATTTTTTAATGATTTTAATTTTACCAAAATTAAAATTTTTAAAACTATGTTCGCTAGATTATATATTGATTTATTTTCTTGTACGATTATATGATTTGAAATTTGTGTTGTTTAATATAATCTATCGTTTAAAAATTGAATAAATCTGCCAACGACCAACGGTATAACCTTAGTATATTTAATATACATAAATACACTTAGTTTTTCAAAATTTTAAAACTGCGTAAACCAGATAAAATAACAATGTTTCAAAATCAAATAATTTTTTTTTTGTAAAAAACAGTTAATACGTCTAGAAATTTATTTAAAAATGACTAATTTCCGGTTTTCTCTGGTAATACGCTCTTAAGGGTGGAGTGTAGTCCAGCCGAGTTTTTTTTTTGCTTTTTTTTCAAAGATAAAATTTATTTTCGTTCACGAAACTTTTGTTACTTGTAAAGGTACATTTGATCAAGATAAAACACTATTGAATGTTTGATTTGAAAACCTATTTTTAAAGATATAGCAGCCGCAAGCGGAGGGCCCAATCAGATGGGTGGAGATCCTGGAGTCCTTGGAAATAATTTGAAATATCAAATTAAATAAAAATAATCGTTGTAGTATGAATGTAGAATGTAATAAGTTTACAAAAAAAGTTGTTAATTGCACAAATGGCGAACATAAAATGAAAATTAACGATAAAAACGGTTTTACTTTTACAATTACTTTGTCCTATAATGATAAGTTTTCATAAGTCGAGGTTTATCCGGATATTTTTTTCCCTTTAATTTAAACTTTGAATGAAGTGAATCAGATGAAAATTCGATGAGCTATGATTCCAGTTGAAAAACGTGGTTTTGAGAAAAACGTGGTTTTGAGAAAAACGTTTTCGCTTGAAAAACGTTTTCGCTTGTAACCGTGCCGTAACGTTTTCCGGTCTACCTGCTTCGTGCGCACCACTCCTAACTATATTTAAACGTTGAATTGATGCCATAACTTTCGTAATGTAATCTCCACATGTAGAAAAATTTTTAGGCAACAAAAAAGTAATTTTTTGGATCCGATGGACCAGACTCCCTCTTAATTGAAGAGAAGTGATCGTTAACCGAAGTACCTAAATTCGATATCTAATAGACGTTTTAATATCAATTTGTAATCTGATACTCGTCCCTAAACTTTGCGTTGTGCGATGAAACATTTTAATTTTGGTTAATTTCGTTTTCAATTTTGGGCAGGGTTGTGGTTTTCATTGTTTTTGAAGAAGCGTTTATTATTTTGTTGTTTGTTGTTATGTTATAGGAAATAAATAAATAAAATATTCACCTTTGATCACATTTTGGTAACTGTTAGATATTATATCCTAACTAAATTTTCCGATTTTCCATTTTTTTTTTCAGAAAATATAATTTTATCAAAATTGTAAGTTTTCAAACTTAAAAAAATATCAAAAATATTAATGTCTTCCTGCCAATTATCCTATTTTCACAGAAGAATTTATTTAGAAAAATAAAATTTTCTCAGATGAAAACATGAAAAGTTTCCAACTTCAAATAACAGAATCAAAATGATAATTTTATAAAAACTTTCGTTTCATTTTCAATAAAATTTAGGAAAACTTTTTTTTTAGAAAATAACAATTTTTAGATTTTTATCAAAGAGATTTTTATCTCCCACAAATATGATCCAAGAGGCTAAAGTATACACAGAAGGTAAAGTCGAAATTCTTATGTTAACATCTGCCGCCTTCCTTAAAAATACAATTACGTTTAAAAAACTAACATTTTGTTTACTAAAATGTATAAAAGTAATCGCACATATTTTAAATAATCTTCTTTAATATTTCATCATCAATGAGAGACTACTTTTAAGATTAAAATCGATTGCATCGAAGTTTAAAAAAATGAAACCAGCCCTGAATGCTTATCAAACAGAATGATTAATTGATTTCTTTATTCCAGTTTCCATCAGAAGAGTGCAACTCGCTAACGTGTAACACGAAAATAGTATTCCTATCATTACAATACAAAAAACTAATTTATATTCGTTTGTTCGGAAGATAAGATGATGAACTTCATAAGAAAGCACTTTGTTGCTAAGAGTGCACTAGATGCATTAAGTCCTTTGATTTTCTTTACAAACTTCTCAGGAATATCCCCTTACCGTGTTATATCAGATAAAGGGAGCATAAAGAGTGTTATTTCTACACGTTATGTATTATTTCTAACCTTCTGGATTCGTTTCTGCTATGTGATTTGCATAGTATTTTCTGTCTCCAGCGGTGACACTGTAGTGGAATTGTTCAACGATGTTCCTTTCATAAGATTCAGTGAACACCTTAGAATATACATCGAGGTACTGTTCATGTTTTGTCTATTTATAACAATCTACAAGCAGAATGATAACTACAGGAGGAAGGTAGAAGCTTTATCTGACATCGATAAAGATCTTGGACTAATAGGCTTGACCAAGAATTACACTGATTTGAAGATCTTTCATATATTTGTAGGGTGTCTATATCAATTCATCCACGGGTTTCATTTCTTTATTAGTGTGTTCTACTTTGCACATTGGGGCAAGAAGCCTTACTCTACTTATGCCTTGGTGGTTACAACGGGTCTCCCAACTTACTTCGCTACAGTTATCTCAATGGTGTTTGTGAGAATTGTGGCGATGTCCACGCAAAATTTAAAAGAAATAAACAAAGAACTCGCAAAAATGCTGCAGAAGATGCAAGAAACCACACCCAAGCTAAAGTACGAACTAAAAATGAATCAACTCAACTTGAACATAAGGAACAAGATGTTGACCAAACGATTGACTAGCATAATCAAAACTTATTGCAAGGTTTGCGATTTGTCTAAAGAGATGAGTGACGATTTTGGTGCCCAGATTTTGATAATAGTTTCAATGGCTTTTATTTTTATGGTTATATATACGTTTCTGTTTATGAATATCTTAAGTACGATGATCTGTACAAATGAATTCACTTCAAGGAAAATATTCTTTTTGGGATATTGTGTTCATACATTTGTAATACACGCAATCAACATTTTCACTTTAACCAAGGTTTGTGATAACTGCGAAAATAAAGTGAGTATTCAACTATGCGACTTTATAATATGCTATGTTCTCTTTTTATAAACATTTTTGTATGTGTGTCTTGTATGGTTCCGCTCTTTTTTTAATACTAACTTTTAATTTTTCAGGCTTCCGAGTGCGCTGCCTTGATAGGAAAATTAACAATTGATGAAACTGAAGAAAAAATCCAAACAAAGGTAGGTACTCACTTAAATTATCTGACCTACTGTTTTATAGCAAAAAACATAGTCGAAAGTCCATTTTTCAGTGCTAATGAACTGTGTTGATGTAGGAATACCACAAGAGCTGTAGGTTGGCCCTCTTCTATATTTAACTCTTTATTTTAATTTAATAACATTCAGAATATTAAGAAAGTCTAGCAAAAATTAGGGCGCTGGGATCTTTAATGGTTTTAAATGACACATTTGTTCTCTGAGACACCCTACCGATACTGATACTGACCGGTACCGGTCCGCAGAATTTTTTTTGTACGTCCAATTCCAGTAATCAATTTTATTTTTTGTTACATTTTTGTTGCAATTTACAATAAAATCGTAAATTTTTTTTTTATTTCTAAACCTATATAATACAATATTAAAAACCCAATTTATGGTTTTTACAATAAATATTCAATTTTTACATGTTAAACAGTATTAGGAAGGAAAATAAGAATAGCCTTTCCTCACATAGAGAGACGAGGCTCTTGTGTTTAGTGAGGGAATTAATTCTATCGTAAGTAAATAATAAAATATTGCAAAAACAAAGGGATAGGTCGTAAAAAGTCAAGATCAATAACATATTTCCAGATTTAAAAGAAATAATAATGATAGATATGGACTTTTATATAAGTTTTAGGTAATTTTTGAATTTTAACCGCCCTAGGCCTACAAACGCACGTGATACGTTCATGTTGATTGTACCATTCTGCACTATCCCGCATCACAAACGCATTTTTTTTTTAATTTAAAATTATTATATATATTTTTTTTTTCAATATTTTCTTTTTATGTTTTAAAAACATTTATTTTAATAAACCTATTGTATATGCATATATTTTGGCAAGATCTTATCAGGTATGAGAATTTGCAGAAAAAACCCAAAGGTAGGGCGGTTAACTGAAATTCCTGAATATTTTCAATTATTTTTAGATATATGGGAGGTTTTTAAAATAAGTTATTCCTAGATAGAGATAGGTATTTTGTATATGCTTTGTATAAAATTTTAGGATTTTAATATTATTCTGATATCTTGCTGATAAATTGAAATGTAAATTATTTAACTAAACTTTTTCATAAATTACAGTAAACAAAATACTACATAGATAAAACTACATTAAAATTTTTTTCTCCTATTTTCACTGGTCTGCAGGCTTAAAAAGGCTGCGAAATGCTGGTTATAGAATACATAGGGATAAACTGTTGTCCAATGATAATTTAATGAACCTGTGTTTATTTTTCCAGATCAATCAATTCTATTTAATTCTATTACACAGAAAACCTATTTACACTGCCTGTGGATACATAAATGTAAACAACAAATTAATATTTACTGTAAGTAACTTTGATTCCAGACTTTCAAAATAAATTTTCTCATTAAAATGGAAAATAAACAATTAATTGTTTGATTTTTTCAGATGATGGGAGCGGCCACTACTTATTTGATAATTTTAGCACAATTTTATTTATCGAATGTCGGAACGACCATTGACAGTTTTCAACATTTAACCTCTTGAATGCCAGGTGTTTTTGGAAAAAATCGCGCGAAATTATCTTCCCGGCTTTTGCTCAAATATCGTATAAAAACAAAGGAATTGTTTTTTTTTGTGATTGTTTTCTGTTTGCCAGATAATGTACCTTATTATTCATATATATTTCATGATAATATCGTTACAAGTTTTCCCAGAATAGCTATTTTTAACAAAAAAATGTGAAAATATTTCCCATTCGACAAAAAAATGTAAATAAAATATACTCATACGAAAATGATAATTTTTTTTTATTTCTATACAAACCTGAATAGACACCCTACATGAAAAAAACCAATTCAAAGGTGTTTTCGAAGAAGTAATGACATAAATACTTGTTTGAAAATGAAATGACAGTTGAAAACCGTTTGTAAAAGTGACGCCAAGTTGACCATAGATATTTATTATAAATTATTCAGATGGGTTGACGCTATGCGGATTTTTGCTATGTCAAGACCGAGAACGGCGCAAGCGATTCTGACCTTGTTCTTCATACAACTTCTTTATACATAAGGAACAAAATCGCTTCAAAAAAATTTTTTTTTTAAATTTCGACCCGCGGCCACCGGTGGGCGAACGGCAGTCGAGAGGTTAAAAAATATAACGAATAATAATTCCATATAATTTATTGTCATGTTTATAAGTGTCCGAGCGTGGCAAAGTCCTGGTTTAACTTGACCCTTTTGCAATTTGCCTGTCTGTAAATTTGTTTGTAAGTTTATGTGAATATCGCACAAGAATTCCAACTGCTCCCGTCTGGAGCCAGTGAGACTAAGGCATCCCCAATCGGGGTGCGTTGTGAGGGTAGTGGGGAAGGAAAGGAAAGAGGGGGAAAGTACCTGGCTATTTAGATCTGGAATCCAAACATGGCTAAAGCCATTTTAAGCAAGTTTTCAATTCCAAATGGTGGTCTTACACCAGGACGGTATTGAGAGTATCTTCCACTCTGGAATGTGCCACAATAATTAATTGTGAATAACATAAATTTATCAAATAAAATTTATTTGCGCATGTCGGGATTTGAACCCGCGACCTTCGGAATGCTAATCGAGACCCTTACTCCTCGACCACGGAGGCCCTCAATTAACACACTTTGGACGGAATGGTATTTCTACCTTTTACGCCGGTCCCACATGAATGCCTGGAAAGGCATTGCTTTCAAATATTTTTATATGAATATTTTACACCAATCTCTTTGTAAGGGTCCCAACTCTATGTATGTGTACAAAACATATAAATACATAAATAATATAAATTTATATATGTATATGTGGTACAAAATGGGCAAATCTTCTTACCTTCTTGTCTTTTGTGTGGAATAATATATTATCAAAAGGAAACTTATGCCACTAGAGATGCGCAAATTGTTATTTTTTAACACTTAGGGACACGCTAACGGGTCTAACGGACCCAGTTCTTCATATTTCGAGTAATAACTTTTTTAGATGTTTGCGACGTTGCCGCTCTTAGTACCTTTCAACGATAGTGTAGCACGACAAATGACAATCTAAGTCATCAATTAGCACACTGCATGTGAGTGCTACAGACGTAAAAGGTATGAATGGGTCCGCTGGACCCGGTAGCGACTAAACATTTAAAGTGTTTTTTCCATCATTTTATTACTATTTATTTACCTATTTTATTTTATTTCATAGAAAATGGCTACCAATAGGTTTTTGAAACATTCCACAGCATATCAAAAACAGTATCCGAAATATAATCCCAGAAGTAGAACCAACTATGGCATCCAACCTACCCACATCAATAAGTGGATGAAAAATGGGTTGCAGCCTATGTAACTGGAAAACAAATAGGAAACCAAAGTTTTTTTTGCGTAAAATGCAATATACCAATTTATGGAGAGCACATGAAGCACCTTTATTCAAATTGTTATAACTTAATTTATTGTACAAAGAGACCGAACAATGTAGAGATGTCATTTTATTCCAAAGAAAATATTTTATATTTTAATAACTCAGATCCGGGGCATACGTCACGTCATCATTCCTATGTCTACCTATGTTAAATTGTCGTGAAAACAAGCTTATGTGCCCAAGCGGTTAATAATTTTCAAATTTGTTTTAGATTTTTTTTCTATAATGATTCATTTCTCATTAATAATTTGTCTAAGTAGGTTCATTATAGTACTGTAAGAAAATATAGAAAATAAGTAATTACAGAAATTGTAACAATTAGTCTTAACCTTTTCATAAAAGTATGGTAAAATTCCTTATATTTTTGATAGTGACTTTTTGATTAAGTAAAAACAATAAACATTATATTTGATTGAATATTGTCTTTTTTATTCACACATTATCCTAATAATAAAATAAACATTTACTTTTATTGAGCAGTTTTGCAATTAACATATGATACTATATTGGGTCCAGCGCACCCGGTAGCGAGTATTTGTGTTACAAATTGACGCGCGAGTCGCCAAGTGTTAAAAAAGATTTGTATATACATAAGACTTCTGTTTATGGAGTCCTGTTACAAAATTATAGGCTATAATTTTAGACAATACTTTTATGGTTACGGTGTGGCGAGTACTAAAAAAAAATTCACTCAAATGTACATATCATTTTTGAAGATATATTGATTTAAAACAAATTTCATTTTCTCCAACGAATTCCTTGTTTTTGCCCGCCTGAAGTGAGTTAATGTTTTTATATTGTTTTAATAATAATGAATGTCTGTATTGTAAGATAAAAATAAAACAAACCTATTTACGAGATTCTTTTGTATTTTAACTAACACTGACATTGTTATGATTAATTTATAATAAAATATTGATACTTTTTTTATATACACAGTGGTTGTTCATCAAACTAATTAGTACAACATTAATACAAAAGATGTAACATTTAAAGAAATTGGCATATATGATATATATATTATAAAAATTATTATAAAAAGCTATCGAGTCAAGTCATGTTTTCAAAAACAACAGATTAAAAAATAAGACTTAAAAATATCTTAGAAAATGATATTCCTAGCGCAAATAAACAATAAATATATTCCAGTATTTAGTTTTATTATTATGCATTTGGTATTTTTAAAAAACTATTTCATCATAGATCGTACAAGCAGAGTTGAAGCGAACAACACGTATTTTAGGATTGTGTGTATTGGTATAAATAACACTGGGATGCATAATGGTCCAGTACATTAGTATGACATCTTGAAATATCCTACTAGTGACCCAGAAAACATCAACATTTTGTTTAATTCACTATTATGTGCATTATAATTGATTTGATGGTGTTTATGAGTGATATGAGTATTGTACCAGATAGAGGGTTCACTTTTAAATATAACTACACATTCAACTCAAATTTAGATTTTTTCAAAGACGTCTGACTAATCAACTAGATGATACATTCATTATTAAAAAATATATATTTTCCCTAGATTTTTCTTTTCTAAATTTGAATAACAAGTTTGAAACATGATGTATGCAAGCCGTGCATCTATGTGAGTACTGCATTCGAATCAACTCTGGTTGTGACACCTATAGTATGTATAATGAAGGTTTGTATGTCTTTCTATGAAATTCTATTGTATTGGTGACTAAAATATTAAAGATATTGGTGACAGTTTAGGTACCTAAAATACTAGAAAATGGTTAAGTGCTGGGTAAAAACTGTCATTAGTTACAATTATTTTATTATGCAATGATGTATAAAGCTACAATATTTACTACATATATAAAAAACCAGTTGCATACTTCTTTAATAATGCAGAAAATAACTTTCAGATAATAAATAATAAGCAAGGTACCAATAGTACAGTACACACCAAAATTAAATGCCGACCCGAACTTGATACAATCTATTCTCGCGCACTTTAATGACTTTACAATGACTGTAAGCGAAAAAGAAAGATGCATACAACATATGTGCAACAGAGAAAGGCGTGGGCGGAAAGGAATGCCAGTTTTCAGACCTTAAACTGGCATATTGCGAAGATTTCTGTATTAACATCAGGTCGATATTAAAATTTGTCGTGTACTTATATCTACCAAGAAAAAAAATGTGAAAAGGATTATGGCACAATGAACTGCAAAAAACAAATGATTTCAAAAACAATTTTTAAGAAAAAAAATTGAATACCACTTGAGCGATAGCTACCCAAATTTGGGTAGGTGATTTTAATAAATTTAACGATTTTCAATTTTTTTTTTATAAAACTTAAAAATATGGGATAAACAGTGAAATCTAGGTGGAATCATTGGCTTTAAACTGCAGTAAGCAGTTCATATTTACGTTTCTCTAAATATTTGGAGGTATGATATTTGTAATGAGCGCGGTTGAATCGAATACCGAACACTCAGAAATTTCTATCACTTGAATGGTTAATGTAATTGAAAAACAAGAGAATCTGAAAGCCTTTAGTTTATAATCAGTTAGCACATTAAAGTTTAAAATGAACACAAATCATTTTGAGCCCGAAATTTATCAATTTAAAACCTGAATGGAAGAAATTTTTTTAATGAAATATTTTGATTTTTGACAAAATTTTGAGCGTCTCTTTGTAAAAATAATGCTAGGATAATTTATAATCTTATGAAACAAGTTTGTAGTGAATACGAAAATCATAAAGCAACAGCAGTAATATTAAATAAAACTGTAATAATTATAATACAAAAATATTATGTTCAAATAGAGTATTATATAAATTTTGCTAAAATATTTCAATCTTTTACTATGATGCAGTCCACAAAGGGACGAGAATTGGAAACTATTTATTAAAATTAACACTGGAGTCAGTACAAGACTTACATAAAGAAATTAAAAAGCTACATTAATATACCAAATCTGTTTACTTTAAAGCTGACTTCTTTTTTTAGTAACTAAATATGTAATGCAAATCTCCTTAACCCTTTCAAGATAATTATTTCGCTTTTGGGTACAACTCAAAAAGATCTCATAGAAATCATTGTGTCTCTCTTACAATCATGGTGAAAAATATGATCTAAACTGTGGTAGAAAGAGAAAACACCACGCGTTATCTACTACTAACATCTTTCTACTGAAAACAGACTTGGTAATATTACAATAATTACAACTATATATTTACATAAAGATATAAACTTACATCCTAAAATACACATTGAATTGTCAAATTTTCAAATTGAATTATCACAAACACTTTCAGTGTCAATTCACAAATATAACCATTTTGAATCAAAAAATTAATAATTGCGCTATAAAATCCAAAATTTGTGTGCTCATAATATTATAATAAAATTTTTTCAATGAGACTAATTTTTAAATCTAACGTTACGTGACAAACGAATCACATTTTACATTTATTTTAGGTTAGGGTGTTACAAAGTTCGTAGTGTTAAATTGACAATCAGCACAATTTTTAATTCTTGACATTTGAACAGTTCCTGTTTAATGCCGATACTCGGCCCATTCAGGTTTTTATTCAAATCAGCTTGATATGATTTTAAATTTTCATGGCCATGGGGTATTATGTTGTATTGTGCTACCTCCTTCTTTAGCCAACATTTCAAACAGTGTCATTGGGCAGATGTGCAATCGATAGTGGTGATGTGTGTGCTTATGCATTTAGATGCAATTTCGTGTTGCCAGCCTCTAAGACATGGAATTACACTATGACTTAAACTGACGGCAACACCAAAACTAAGTGTAGAAAACCATTTAAAAATCATAATGTGATTCCAGCTCTTAAAGGCTGGAAACATTGTATCGTACCTACATACATAAGCACACACTTCACCACTATCGATAGGATAACTATCGGTGACTTCTCATTGTTCCCTAGCATGACTACAGATCGCCAACGAATAAATGAAAGTTCACAATGACTAACGGCCGCTGTTTCTAACTTTTACATCGATTCATCTGAGGCCGCTATCAGCCAAGCATTTTGTAGGGTAGCGCTCGATTTATGTTGTCCCCAAACATCTTATGTTATCTGGCCTCGCCCACTTTCATAGACAATAAAATGACATCAAAGTAAGAACTTTCGAAGTTAAATTAATATTATAGAGTTAATTGTTGGATTTATTATTAATACACGTAATTTATTTAAAATATTTTTATCCATAAACTGACATTTTATATTTTTTTAAACAAACGTATATAAAATAAAGTGTCAGCTTGACCGTAGGTACTGGACTTGACACCTTGGCTCGGCGAATATTCGAAAACGACATAGTTTTTCGCATAAATTAACTGTTTTTCGTCTCTGCTCCGCACGCATCCGAACTTCTCAATCCATATTAATTAAAATGATAATTGATAAACGCAATACAACAGAAGTGAAATGAGCGCGAAACTGTGTCTTCTGTCAAAGTGATATTTTATCGACCATACATTGTGTTCGCGGTATTTTTTCTACTCTGGTGACACTTTTAAGAACTAGTCCAAAACTGAGGCGGCCGGAACGAGTTTAATCCGCTAGTCCGGCTTCCTTAGGTTAAGATATATGCTTAAGCGATACTTGTGTGTTGGAAAAAGCGTAGTTGTGCACTAATCAAATACTAAGGCAAAATTTTGGCTTAGTAATTGATTAGTAGGATTGGGAACAGCGGCCGTAAGTGTCCTTAACATATTCGACATCAACTGTTGTTTGTACGTTAGCGATGTGCAGTTGTCCTAGGGAACGATGAGGAGTTACCGATAGTTATCCTATCGATTGTTATCGAGCGATTGTGCTAGGGCCTCTGACGATGGACACTGCAACGCTGGCTAAAACTTTGTCTGAAACTTTGGCTAAAGGAATTGCACTGATAGTCAATCAAATGTGACGAAGTTTCAAATATTTACCCCAAACCATACGATTTGATAATCATAAAGTAATTTCAATAATGAAATAAAATATTAAAAAAATGTATCAAACATTCTTAATTTTGACAATACATATTTTAGATTGTATTTTTTTTTTCTGATATTTTTGTCTTTGTGTACCTTGATTGTGATTTAAGCGCAATAGAATATTTAATCTCCTAATCAACACAGTTACATATATTAATATTATTACATCTAGCTTTATAAAACACATAATATTTACTGGTAATAAATGCGTACACTAATTTTACATGGTAAGGATGAAAATAGATGGTGATGGCATACTCTGAAACTATAATTTGATACATATTTGGAAAATATTCTCAATGAAAATGTGAAAAAAAAGATAATAAAAACATCTAATAAGCTTAAATTTACCATTATACATATGTGTAAATAAAGTAAATAGACTAGTAGTTTAGCAATTTTCAACACTGATGTTGCAACACTGGTGGCTAACCATTTGGGAAGGATGCAGGCAAACATCTAATGTCCTTAACACATGTAATCACAAGAGACCAAATTTGTCCCAGCTCACATAGGTCTCATACAAATTGTAGTATCTCCCTTACTGTCATGGTGAGAAATATGATCTAAACGGTGTTAGAAATAGAAAACTCCACGCTTTATATTCAAATCAACAATTCAACCATAGAAAAATTTTAATGTGCACCTCTATGAAACCAAAGTTTACGATAATAATTTGAGAAAAATGTATAAAATTCTGAATTTTTTTTATTCGTTAGGAAACGATAAAAATTTGAGGTGATAGTAATGTTTATAATACATTTTTATCAGTCATTTTAGATATACAAAACGTAAGGTGAGCAATTTTTAAAACTTTTTTATGTTTGTTATAAATGTTAATGTTTCAGAAATTATATGTTTATTTTTAATAAATACATTTGAGAGCATATTCGATCACCTTTCAACAGCAGTTTTTAGTTTTCGATTACATTCATAAATATTACACTTTTTGAATTTTATTGCAAAGCGGAAATTTTCAGACCTTCTGATAGAATACGCCTGAGATCTGATGGTTAAAGTGTACGTTTAACTTACTAGAGTAACTAGATCAGTTGAATTTCTTTATGTAACAACAATTTCACACAGTCATTTTCAGAGTGAACTAGAAAAACCAGTACACGGAAACCATAGCTTCAGACCACATACATAGTGACTCCAGCAAGTTCAAATTTGCACTGAAGAGGCATCAGATGTTGGCCTGCCTCCCTCCCCTAAAGGAAAGCCATCAGTGTTGCCACATCAAACGCTATACTTCCAGTCTCAATACTTTATTTAAACAGGTGTAGGTCTGGCAATTATACAAAAAAAAAATCAAGGGCAAAATGAGGTTAAGATAGTTTCAATTAGCATTAAAATAAAACATTGTATTTGCTGCCTGCTTATTAAAATGTTACATTTTAACACTTGTTTTGGGCTTGATAGGAAATTAATAAGTACCTAAATAAATTAGAACATTCTCATTAAAATGACTCCTAAAAAAAAAAATTAAATAGCCTAATTCAAATTAAGAATGTGCTTCAATTACAATTAACACATTAAAAATTGAGTAGGAACTCAAAAAAATTATCAAATGTTATTTTAAACAAATAAATATTGTGAAAGATAAAAAAATGTTAGGAAAATAATATTATTTGGCAATCAACAAATGAAATAATATCGCACATCCCATAGAAAAGTGTCGTAACTCAAAAAAGTTACTTTTTCAAGAGAGTGAAAACAAATGATGAATGACAAACAAGCAGTCACGTAGAAAAGAGATAGGTACTAGCGACATCTTGCGGAGATGGAGTGATCTAACTTAAATGCAGTTTTCGTGGGGCATAGACAATCACAATCACTTTACTTTTCAGAGATAAATTTGTAAAATAGTAAATATTGACTTACGACACTTTTCTATGGTTTGTGCAATACATATTTATATATTATTTTTAAAAAATCTTTACTTTTGAAATAGCAATTGTATGCTAATTTTTTAAAATTAAAAATAAAAATACAGTATGTGTAAAGATTTAAGAAAAGGGGGATACTTATTTTTAAAGGAAGCATTATGAAATAATAATATTAAAATGGAATAAATCAAAATTAATTGATTTTAAACAGTCTATATCCAGAACGTAGTTTGGTCCCCAAACAATCTGTTAAAATAAAGTTTAAAATATTAACAATTTAGATGCAATTTTTAAAATAAAATTTATATAAACTTAAGATATAATTTTGATAGTTTTTTATGTAAATTAAGACATACGAAAGATAATACTTATAAAGAAGACAAATTTTTGAGCAAAGTTATTAAAATCTTTTGAAATAAAAACATTTTCAAAATTACCTTGCATTTTTGTCTCAGACTGAAAATTTAAAAAAACTGGAAGAAATTAAATACATATCAACGCTGGAAAGAAAAAATAGCTAATGCTCCATTTAGCTGTGACATTAAAGATGAACCTACACAATAAGCTATATTGTTTTGTTTGTGCTTGTGTTCATTAACCTCTTGCAGGCCGCAGTTCCCCCCGGCAGGTCTTAATTTTTTAAGCGATTTTGCCCCTTATGTATAAAGAAATTGTACGATCAACAAAGTCAGAATCGCTTGGGCCATTCTTGTTCTTGACATAAAAAAATACTAGATAGCATTTAGCCACTCCGAAAAATTCAAATTAATTGCCAAAGACGCGCCGGGCACCAAAGATGGCATACAAAATGGATGCCGCTTGATAATATGAATGCTGTCACATTCGAAG
Organism: Limnephilus auricula; assembly: GCA_951813805.1. Lineage (NCBI taxonomy): Eukaryota > Metazoa > Arthropoda > Insecta > Trichoptera > Limnephilidae > Limnephilus > Limnephilus auricula. The sequence goes on along the minus strand of OX638409.1, from coordinate 3,702,226 downwards.
TCTATATTTATTAATTGTTTTTTATATAAATCCATTGTGGAAAGCATAGATTTGAGTGATTATTAGGAAGTTCGTTTTACCTACATTATTTTGATGTAATTTTTGTAATATAACACAAAAGAAATGTTATAAAAATTGAATTCATAAGAAAGGTGAGAACTGTCAAATATTTTACGTCGTATTGAAAAAATATATTTTTTGTATGCTGGCCTTCGACAAGTTAAGTTTATATGTATTTTTTTAAAGTTCATAATTTTAAAACTGCACATCTCGAGGTGTTCGATTTTATGTAATTCATTATTTTTTTAATAAATAAATAACGCAAGCACAAACAAACAATAAAGCTCATTGTTAAGGTTCATCTATAATGTAACAGCTGTACGGTGCTTTAGCCATTTTTCCTTTTCAGCGTCGATATTATGTAAATGATTAGTAACTGAGAGTCAGAAGTGCAAAAGTTAGAATATTTGTTTAATTTTTTTAGAACTTTTTAAAGTTAGCAATAAGAAATATTATTTATTTGTCTTTATCAAAATGACAATACACAAAAAAGATTCATCTATGGTGCTAATGTCTTGCCTAGGAAATAAGATCCAGATACCTAGGAAGCTAGTTTGTTAAACCAGAAGACGTTGTTAAACGTCAAATGACAACACTAGTGAACTTTATTAAAGTGACTGGGTTACCGTTAAAGGTATATAGGACCTACGGCCTGAGGGTATATGCAGATATTTTATTTTATGTACAGCAAGTCAAGAAAATAATGTAGAAAAAATTGTTTAAATGGCAATACCATGGTAAAAATATGTAACTTTAAGAAAAGCTCTATGGTACAGTGAATATTTTTCATACTAACATTAAAAAAAGGAATTTAGGATTTCGTGGTACAGGGGATAAAAGGAGAAAAATTTACATCATGTGGAAGAAAATTCTTTAAATACCGCACAAGGTTTCCAACTGCTCTCAACAGCCTGGAGCCAGTGAGACAATGACACCCCCAATTGGGGTATGTTGTGAGGCTGAAGGTAGTTGGGGAGAGGAAGGAGATAGTGAAGCTTCTGGCTAATCAGATCTAGTCACCAAACATGGTTAAATCCATTTTAAGCCACATTTCAATTCTGAATGGTGGTCTTACAACATAGCAATACTGAGAGTATCTTCCACTCTGGGTTTATATACAAATATGCACATATTTCCTCCAAGAAATTTAATTTGTTTTAAAATCGGTGTTAGTTGGTGTTGCCATAATAATGAAATGTATTAATTTTCTGCAATTTCTTGACGAGCTGTACAATATTTAAAGTTTAAAATCATTTCTTAACTATTTAAATGCATCTCAATACAAGAATACGTACGCCGAAGCCTAAAAATATCTATTCCTTACAACTAAACATGAAGAAAAGTGTTGGCAAATAAGTATTATTTTAAATCTAACAGTCACAATCCGAAATGAGAACTTTGAGTTCACTTTCCACCATTTTTAAAACACAAATTTAGACACTGAGAATCCGATTTTTTTCTTCCATAGTGAAATTTAGAACGCCCCATTCGAAACATATTCAAAATAGTCCAAAATTCACAATAAGAAACTCGGGAGCACAAAACACTCACAGCTTTTACATTCATATACAAAAGAGTAACACAGGAATTAGTTGAGTAAGAAATTCAATCGAGCGATACCTTTCTTGATAATTCATTTTATTTCAAATCAAATTTCGATTTTTTTGAGATGTTTGACTAAGATGACAAGATGCCATATTGAATTATCTAGATTTTTTTTAGTTTGTTTACTATTGAAATAAATACTCTTAAAATCTGCGAAACAAAAAATAAATCGTTTGATAGATTATTAGACTTTTAAAGAATATGTGAAAACAAAATTATGTGTTGAGGTACTTCTTGATTTTGTATTACTTTGTAAAATACAATCTGGGAATATAAAAGTACGATTATTGTGTAAGGCCTTCTTACACAGGGATACACAATTATCCAATACTCGATTCAAATATCTTGGCGACTTACTCCATACATCTGCGCAGATACTAATACTACATTATAGGGATAAATGTCTTTGGAGTATAAACCCGAACGATTGCGAAGAGATTGCAATACTGAGGGAATACAAGAAGACATTGATGTCATCTCTCACCTGGCATGCCACTTGAAGTCCTGAAAACCCTTCTGGATGGAAGGAGGGACTCCTCCGATCACCTCTCACACCAGAAGATGAGTGGAAACTTGAGTGGCAATCGGCCAACGTAGGAAATAACCATAATACCCCACTGAGAGACAGCCTGGGTTCTCATTGTCTCGTAAACTCTGGTCCGCCATCAACGGGATAAGGTGCTCCCATAGCCTTTGTAACCATATGATGCATAGATGGGTCCTTAACGAATTGGCGATACGTAAATGAGGTGCAGACCTCCGAACATGTGGTCAACGAATGTCCGTTCCATTCATTGGATTGATAGACTGGCTCGCAAAACTAGATGTTCCCCTCTGACCCCGCATCATACGAAAGAAGAATAACAATATTAGATCCACAGGCACGCGTTGCCGTCATTTTGTAAACTCGTCGGTGACACCAGTCTCCTGCGATCTGACGATCCAATATTACCACTCACATTGTCGAGACTTTAAATATGGCAATCAATAAATATGATAGTGTAACAAAAACGACAGTCACTTGTGTTGGACATTTTGTAATGCTTTAGATAAATGCTAGGAACAAAACAGTCAACAAAAAATGACAGCAACACAGCAGTTGTAAGTGAGGTTATAAAAGTTAGTTTTGACGTTTCGAGAGGTGGTAACGACGAGGATCTCGTGATTTCAGTAGCGGCGAATTCAAACTCTGAGCGACAAGCCGTTTGCGACTTGAATACACAACATCAGTTTTAAATAATTGCATATTACTGTGGAAGAAAGGCCCAACTCGAAGAAGCTGATTTCGGAGTTACCTAGTTGAAGTTATTACCTCAGGATATTATAATATTAATAAACATAAAATTACAGAATAGTATTATTACATTTTATTCATGTGCGTTTTTTTATTTGTTTTATGGTAAATAAATAATGAATTATCTAATCAGGATCACTCAATCAAACTTTTATAAATACACATCTTAGAACAGTTTTGTATTGTTTGACTTTCAGGTAGCTTTGTAGTGTCATACCTTCTTCTTTAAGATGGACACTGCAAAGCTGTTAGAAACCTTGGCTCAAGAATCAACAGCCTTCCTAGTGGTAAAATCATGTAAATTATTGCACAATATGTGTTTCAAACTTGAAGCTATTTATTATTCATTAAAAATTAAAAACAACTCTGCCACCCAAACAAAAAAACCTTTTCTATCGATTTTTGAAGTATGTGTGAATATGTATGTGTTTTCAATGACTCTTAATAGATGTCGTTAGAGTATGTAGTTTCAAGTTGTCTCAACAGGTGTCATTAGTAGTATTACATGAATTTGGCAGCTATTATAATAAAAGTCAAACAATACAATACCATTGTGACATAACTTAGATCATAACCTTTTTATAGCAACTTCAGATATAAACTGTGAGTCGAACAACATAATACCTTTGTGAGAATCTTAACTCATAACCTTTTTAGAGCAGTTTCAGCTGCGAGCTGTGAGCATTGCCCCAGCGGACCACCACTCTCTTCCTCGTGTGGATCTGGTCTCACGAGTTCCAACGCGACTTCTGCAGCTCGATCTGCCCCTCGAGGGTCTTGGCGAGGTAGATGACTAGCAGCTGAGAGAGTGCCACTCCGAGCGCCACGCCGGCTATGGTGTACAGGTTCCGCTCGGCCCACGAGCGGACTATCTCGATGCAGCCGGACGTCCACACTTTCTTGCTGGCCTCCGCCACCTGGAATGATGGATTCAATTGGTTATTTATGGAGTACATGAGCGGTGAACTCAAAATGCATGAAACCATTGTAAGATTCTGTGGGTCCCAAAGGCTGTGATCAGCAGGTTTTGCGAAAAATATACCGGTTGACAGGATCTAGAACGTTTTTTTTTTTTACATTAACTCCACACAGGAGATCCTGAGGAAAATAATTTCCCTCAGGGCCTATGTCATCTTTGAAGTTGCTGTGTGGAGGGTACAACAATCATCCAGTTGATTAGTTCTTCTTCTTCTCGTGCCCTGTCCGTTCAACGGACGTTGGCTATCATGTTGGCTATGCGGACTTTGTTTACTGTGGCCGGGAACAGCTCTACAGTAGACTGGCCAAACCACTGTCTCAAGTTTTTCAGCCACGATGTTGATTAGTTAGACATCTCCAAATATTAAGTTTTGAGATAATGAGGAAAACAATATTCAAATGCTCACCATAAATCAAATATTATTTACACATGTCTGTGTTTTACATATTAAATATGCTATAAAATAACACCAGGAGGCATAATGGTCTGATACATTAATATGACATTTTGAAATTTCATACTAATAATCCAGAAAAAGTCAACATTTTGTTTTCACTCCCAAGTTTTTCTGCATTATAATTGATTTGGTGGTATTTACGAGTAATCTGAGTATTGTACCAGACAGAGTGTACACTTTTACATATCTATGTATATCTGTACACTCGCGAGCAAAAGTATCGAATCACTTTGCATTTTTTCATCTGCATTATGGTACCAAATAAAAGCTAATAATGTAGCGCATTGGAAAATGTGCTAATTTAATAATATTCAAGGTTCAAATGCTGAAAAAAAAATAATAACGGAAGTAGCCTGAAAATGCTCTAAAAATAAACAGGACAAACTTGGAATAAAACGCTTATTTAACATACAATACGATTTATTATAATTAAATTAGTAACGGGTATTGCCACCCCTAGCCCTGCTGACACAGTTTAAGCGAGTTTTCATAGACCTAATTAGTTTTCTAACGTAGTCTTGAGGAATAGCGTCCCACTCCTCCAGCAAAGCTATCTTCAACTCGTCAACAGTGGCCGGGGCAGGATCCCGAGCCCGAACCTTTCTCTTCAGGTAGTCCCGCATGTGTTCAATGGGGTTGAGGTCCGGACTCATCGCTGGCCAGTCCATGGTCTCGATGCCCACTTTGTGGAGGTAGGCAGCGGTGACCCTTGCGGTATGACAAGGGGCATTATTCTGCATTAGCACGATCCCCTCATCAAAAATAACAGCATAAGGGACGACATGCTCTTCCAGTATCACCGTTATGTACCTGGCAGCAGTCAATCCACCGCCACGACCACCGCCAGGCACGAAAACCAGCTCAGTCCGTGCGTCATACGAGATGCCGCCCCAAAACATAACAGAGCCACCTCTGTAGGCGTCTCTTTCGGAGACGCAGCACTGAGCATATCGTTCTTCTGATCTCCTGTAGACTCTTCCCCTTCGGTCACAGCCATTCAGACACATTCTGCACTCGTCCGAGAAGAGAATTGGGGTCCATTGCGCAAGGGTCCAATTCTTATGAATTTCTGCAAACGCTCTTCGGGCTGTACGATGCCGCACCAGCAACCTGGGCCCCGTCGCAGGCCTCCTGGGTGTCAAATTCGCTGCCTTGAGTCTTCTTCTCACTGTCCACTCGCTGGCAGCCACTCCTCGCACATCACGCAGACGCTGCTGGATGGTTACTCCTGTCTGGTGACGATCTCGGAGAGATGTTGAGACAATGAAGCGGTCGTCCCTCTCTGATGTGCACCTTCTGCAGCCGCTTCTTGGTCTTGGAGTAAAAGCCCCATTTTGTTGGAACCTCTGGTAAAGTTTACAAACTGTAGATTGGCTCAGATTCACCTCAGCAGCTACTGAACGTTGACTACGCCCTTCTTGCAGGAGCTGGATGACTACGGCGACTTGAGCTTCAGTGGCTTCCATTTTTTCCAGGTGTTCTTCACAGGATAATATGCGGAGATGTGTACCGTTCGACTTCTGATAAGTGACTGATAAGAAACCCCCTCTCTACCCCCTTATATAGGGGTCAAGGGTAGTGCAACTCATGCACGTCGTAACGCGTAAAGGCTCACAAACCGGGAAATTCCCCATAATCGGAAAAATCCTGGGCCAATTTTCATGTTTCATAGCTTTTTATAAAGCTAATATTCCAAGAAACATAATTACATTTATTTAGTAATTTAGAAACATCCGATTTACAAAGATATTGTGTGCACATGAAAAAATGCAAAGTGATTCAATACTTTTGCTGGCGAGTGTATACTCACTCAACTCAAATTTCGATTTTTCGGAGATGTGTGACTAATAAACTGGACCATCGGTATGTCGATATGAAATACTGAAAATAGTCTTTTAACTGAAAATTTGAAAACAATCTTTCAACTGCTTTGAAATACATTAAAAAACAGAATATCTATTTGAAATTGAATGTCAAGTAGGAATATTTGAAGACATGAAATCATATTTTAGAGGTCCGAGGTGTTAGAGGGTAGGGGGTAGAAAAGTGTTGTAAGTCAAAAAGGTTAATTTTACAGGAGAGCCAAAACAAATTAATGAATGATGAACAAGAGGTCCCGTGAAAAGAGATACTAGCGACATCTTGCGGAGATGATCTAATTTAAATACGGTTTTCGTAAGGCATAGATAAACACAATCACTTTACCATTCAGAGATAAAACATAAAATAGAAAATTTTGCTTATGACATTTTTCTATGGGTGTGCGATATTAGTAAAATTACATCTCACCGTAAGGTTCTGTGCCCCGTAGCCGCACATGATGTTGACCAGGCCCGAGGAGATGTCGGTGGCGTTGACGCAGCAGGAATAGGGCACTCCGCAGCGCTCCACCGATGGAGACGAGCAGTTGAAGTATTCATTCTTGGACCAGTCCATGTAGCCGTCTGAGGAGAGCCCGCAACAGTGGAACTGGAAGTGGACAATGCACATTATTATATTCATTAATTCAGTTTAATTTTTCTATATATAGTCATTTAAAAAAACGATAATACGTGCAATCAACAAGCGACCGACAAGATACTCCTCCACTCGACTCTTCTCTGAATACAACGTCTTAAACATACGGCAACTCCATCTAAAATTTACACTAACTCATTTCTTGTTTAAATATACGAAAAAAACCCTCTTACATCACAATTACACCACCAGAACAATAACAAACCGAAACTACAATGTACCTACACTACATACCACGTCAGCTCGAAGACACTTCATGTACCTAGCTCCAAAAATATTTAACCTTCTCCCCGACAACTTAAAAACTGAAACCCAACCCCATAACTTTAAAAAACAATTATCTCTATGGATCGTCACACTTAGGAACTATGATATATAATCTTTTTTTTTACTTAAATTAATTTGTATAACTCTAATATCTATCAATATTATAATTAACCTATTATTATAAATTATTATTATCAAAATATTTAGAAACCTCGATGTATATTATTTGTAATTTAATTTAATTTAATTTGTATAATTTAGTAAATTATAATTCAATTTATCAACCATCATACTATGTAACTTATAAATAAATTATTATTTATCTGTAACCCACATTTCCATAAATTCATTGTCATATTATCTGTAAACTACACTATCATCAATTATTTTATTATCTGTAACTTCGTCAACATAAATTCAATGTTATATTATCTGTAAATTTCATCTATCAATTATTATTTTATCTGTAAATTTCATTGTCATAAATTCCTTGTTATATTTATTACCTGTAAACATCATTATCATCAATTACTATATTATATGTAATTTTCATTATCATAAATTCATTGCTGCATTAACTGTAAACCTCATTATCATAATTATTATATTATCAGTAAATGTACTTCATTACCTTAAATTTTATAATCTGCCTACTTCACCCGCCATAACACAGGGACATCCCTAGCATGGCGGGCGAAATAACACAATATGTACACTATGTATAAAATTCTTTAATAAATAAATAAATAAATTTTTAATATACTAAGGTTATACCGTTGGTCGTTGGCAGATTTGTTCAATTTTCAAACGAAATATTGTATTATACAACACAAATTTCAAATCAATATAATCATACAGCAAAATAAATCAATACATAATCTAGTAAACACACTTTTCAGAATTTTAATTTTAGTTCAATGAAAATCATTAAAAAATAAATCTTAGAATATGTTTTGTGACGAAAATACCATAGTTTTTCTATTTATTTAAGGTCTTACAAACTAAAATATTTCAGATTTTTTTTTACACACTTATTTTGTTCAGACATTATTGAAAAATCATAAATACTTATGATCAAAAAATACTTACAATAAGTTCGCGATATTAAATAATTTATCATTGTGCATTTTGAGCATTTTTATTGCTTACTTGAGTGTAGGCATACATTAAAGCAAGTTTTGAATGAAATAAATCGATATTAAATTTTTTATTTAAAAAATTTGATACGGGGAATAATCGATCTTTCTCATTGGATCTTCCCTGTACAGTTGCAAACATTTTTAAACTTTTATTCTCAGCCGCTGGTCAATGGCTCTTAAGCGCCTATCACTCGTGCAAAATCCAAAACAAGCCCATCAGTAAGGAATAAATGTATAAAGACAGATTTATACTAATAGCAATAAATTCTGCTTCATTGATGTTAAACATACTAATATTTGAAGTGATTCTATTTAACAACAAGATAGCTCTCCCCACCGGCACGACCATTGGCAAGTCAGTCTATGCTGTCGGTGAGGGAGATAACCATCGGGAACATAGAAACTAATGCTCCCCATGATAGTCCAGTTTTCGAAACCATTCACGAATCAGTCTGAAGACATGTGATACAATGTGCACATCCCTTCTGACCCATAGACGGTTCAATCCAAGTATGCTGAAGATAGTACAAAAGCTCACGACCAAAAGCCTCGGTCATCGCTTCCCGGATAAAACCATGTAGAATCATTAGATTAGGTCACCCTGAACCCGACTAGGGGGGTAGTAACCCCCAGAAATCCAGCAGGGTCGCGGGGGGGTGATTGCTGCTATGCAAAAAAAAAAGCTGACCTCGGTCATCACTTCCCGTCTGATATTGAAAATGTACATAGGTTTTGTTATTTTATTTCTAAAAATGCTGTTTTCAGACATTTTGCGCGCAGCGTTTGACCTGAGTGCATTTCCAAAAATGTAAAAAAAAAGCCAACCTCGGTCATCGCTTCCCAGTTCTTTTTTTATTAATGTTCCATATTGCTACCAATATTACTGAAATGCAGTTTTCAGACGTTTTCAACACCGCTTATTATGTTAAAAACAATAAAAACGTGTCGGGGCCGCCCGACAAATACCCCACTGCTTGTTACGCTCCTGTGTCGAGAACAGCCGTTACTTGTTACATGCCTGTCTCTCGCTTCACTACGGCGCATGCACAACTGGCTGCTCTGGCCATGCCATTGATAACAAACCCCCTGTACCAATCCCCCCCAAACTTTTCCCCCTTCTTCAATATTTTTCAAACCATCTTAAACCAATACAAGTCGATTTTTTTTTAATTTTTACAGTAGTGTTACCCTTTAATACGTCTAAAAATGCCTTTTTTGAAATTTTTTTACTATTGAAAAGTTGTCTGATAGAGCCCGTGCTGTACTCGATTTGTCTGAAAAAGGTTTTATTTATACCTGGGCAACTCATTTTATTATGTCCAACAGTTTTCAGATGGGAAGCGATGACCGAGGTCGTCTAAATTTTTCACATTTTTGAAATGCTCTCAAAATGGCCGGCGGTGAGATTTTTGTCTGAAAATGGGTTTCTATGAATTTATTAACCCTATTTTACTAAACACAATGATTTTCAGACGGTAAGTGATGACCGTGCTGTTCTTCAGTCATTTTTTTTTTATTCCTGGGCCGCCGCTGCGCGATTTTTGTCTGAAAACCGTGTTTCTGGTATCTCAGGGCTACCATTTAACTACATTTCGAATATCAGATGGGAAGCGATGACCGAGATTGGCTTTTTTTTTGACATTTTTGAAAATGCACCCAGATCAGCCGCTGCTCTCAAAGGGTAGTCTAACCTACCGATCTTATATGGTTTAATCCGGGAAGCGATGACCGAGAAATCTTGGTCGTGAGCTCTTGTACTAAGAGAAAGTCGGTAGGATAGAGCCACGAACATTAGCCATACTCCCACCTGCAGCACACCATGGGGTAGTACACATCCCCCAAGCGAGAGTTTTGTGTGATATCTAAGTTGTTTTTTACATCTCATGCTCCATAATTTGGGAAATATAATTAATCTGCATTTAAAACCAAAACATTGTTACTATTTTTTTAATTAAATAATATCTATCCAACCCCGTAATTTTCTCAGAACACCCATTCACAATTGATATTGGCTTCATGAGCATGGGTCTTTTCTTCAACTCGTTTTTGAGGTAGTTAAGTTTTTGAGTAAGTTAAGATTTGAGTAAGTTAAGTTTTTGAGTAAGTTAAGTTTTTGAGTAAGTTGAGTTTTTGAGTAGGTAAGTTAAGTTTTTGATTAAGTTAAGTTTTTGAGTAAGGCCTGAACCTACTCGGACCCAGGGAAAAAATATTTCGAATTTTACTTTTCTTTGTGAATTTGTATTTCTAAAAAAATTACAGATTTTTTTTTTGTGATTTTAATGATTTTTTTTTGCACAGTTTTTTCAGAATCATATGTTTCTTACAGGAGTTACTGGATCTCTATCATTTAGTTTGATTCTAATGATAATACTGGGATTACATCACTTTTTCTGAGACTTTTTATGTCACCCGAGATTAACCTGCCTCCCAACGCTGCCCAATAACTTTTATAACTTTATTAAAACAATTCAATTTGGGATGTGGGTATGGGTACCGCCGCCCCGGAAACCATTCATTGGATAACCAAGACCCCTGATATAAGTCGCCCAAGTAGATCGCTACGTTTGGTGACTTAGCAGGGGTGCCTGAGTTCATGGGGTGAGGTTTATCTAGGTCTTGGCAGCATATTTCCGCTGCCTTAAAACTTTACAGACAGGGGTGCTCTTGTGAGGATTAAGCATAAAAAAAAAACACATCTTGGACTTGAAATAATCTAGCATTTTTTTTGTAAGCCCAGAAAAAACAAAGCATCAGACTTATAAAAATACTTTAATCACTAGAGTGATTTTTGGCATATATATGCATCATTTTAAATGTATCCGATTGCTTTTCGGATAAAAAAGCCAATAACCTCTTAATTCGGCAAAAACTTTTTTTTTTATATTTGTAGCTTCTACGTTTGTTATTTTGGTTTTAAAACGAAGCTATTAATATGCTTTACCTATTACGACCATAGATGTCGCAAATCCGAACTGTGTAGACTATTTTAGAACGATGTTAATTTTTTTTTTTTTAATTAACCTGTTAACGGTTAAAATATCTCCTTGAAAAAATTTCAAGTCTTTTTTCCATACATTATGTAACTTTCTTTATCAATTATATTACAGACAACATACAGAAATCAAAAATATTCTATGTTGTCTCGAATAAGTACCTCTCACGACAGTTTCAAAGTAACAAACACGTAGGATCCGCGCGGTTATAAACTTTACGATTTTTTAATATTTTTTTTATAAATCCTACAAATATGAGATAAACGGTAAAATAAAGGTTAATTCATTAGCCATATAGCACTTCAATAAGTTTTTATGTCTCCATGTTAAAATTCAAAGGTATAATTTTTTTATGTGTGGCAAAACAATTTAAAAAATTATCATCTGGAAATCTCGAGCAATCGAAGCAAATTTATTTATTTCACATGTTCGCTCAAATGGTTAAAGGGCAAAATTGCTAAATTAATAAGTGTGCCTGAACTTCACAAAATAAAATAAGTGTATAATATTGATTAATATCGATTCTGATTGTTACACTCTGCAGTGCATCGCCTACTGTTTGTTATTGTGCAAAATAATTATTCGATTTCATAATGAGGAAACGTCTATCTAAAGCTAAAAGGCGGAAAATAATTGTCAACTTTAATAATGTTATCAAATACCCATATTGACAAACATAATAATGTCACTTCTATGAAAGATTGCTTACACTTATTTATTTAGGTCACCATATATAATTGTGATATTATTTGTACAAGTAAAGAAATTGACTACATTCCACTGACTTTCAATCACATTTCTCATCTTTAATTTATTGTGTTTCGAGGAGAAAAATTAAGGTCTCATTTTAACCAATTATTAAATAATTTAGACCTTGAATAAATGACCCGCCCACGCGTTGCTATGGCTAAAGAAACACAACGCCATCTACTTGATGGTTACCTAACATAGATAACCAAGTATTGTGTCAATAAATTAACTCACACCGTTATCTGTCAGAAACTTATGGAACTTGCAAATAATTTCAAATAATTGTGCCATAAAAAACATTTTTTTTTTTTAAAGAAAGACAAACATTTGACACGAATAACCCAACAACATTTCTACTACCACCATACTAAGCGGAAGATGTTGCTTGTATTGTGATGGAGGACTTAGCCAGCTGAGGAATCGAACACGGAACGCCTGGGTGGGACCCGAACGCGATGCCCACTCAACCACTGACCGGTTGAATTAAAATGAACTGAATTTAATTCGTAATAATAATTATTGAGGTCAATAATCGAGATAAAAACTATCCCATCTTTTAACCTCTTGTAGGCCGCAGTCCCCCCGGCGGGTCCGGAGTTTTGAAGCGATTTTGCCCCTTATGTATAAAGAAATTGTATGAAGAACAAGGTTGGAATCACTTGGGCCATTCTCATTCTTAACATTACGAATTACTGGATAGCATTTAGCCACTCCGAATAATTCATATTAATTGCTAATGACAATTTATTTTACAACAATATTGTTATTCTTCATTGTGTTAAAACAAAATTGCAAAGGGATGATATACACATATGCAATTATAATTTTGAGATCAGTATTGATCAGTATCTATATTGCAAGGAAAAAAATATTTATCCTACCTTTATGTGTTTTTGTTTTTTTATAAAATTATAGGTTAGAATCCCCCCCAAATTCATCGGACAAGATAGCTTTACATTGCCACCATGTATTATAATTTTAGTATTGCCATTTGAAGAACAGTGGTGCCCTCCTATGTGTTCTACTCTTATTTGAAAGACAATACAATCTGGCTTATTTATAACATTTTCTCTATTTTACGACTGCCATAAAGAACGATGTTATTAACTTTGTAAAATATCAACATAAAAGAAACGAGTGTACAGGAAGCTATGAAGGCCGCACATATATAGTCATAAAACTCTGTGCATATTAAAAGTGGCTAAATTAATTTATTTTAATTTTATTTACTATTTTAAACTGTGTTCATATTTCTAATTCAAATAAAACCCTTAAATTTAGCTCCATAATTTATTTTTTACCAACAGCAGATTTGTTACTTAAAAATTTGTACCGATAAAATAAAATGTACACTGTAGATTGACATCTATCTCTCTATGGTAATTAGTAATTAGTAGGAATAAAATAAAAAGTAGACTTACATCTCTTTGCGCGTAATCTATGATGTTCTGCAGATCGGGGTCTTCTCTGTATGCATGCACCACGCGGTCGGTTAGAGATTCCCTGAGCAGGCCCCTAGCCGCGCGTGGAGAAACAAAGCCAAACACAGCGACACCCATCTCAATGAGGAACAGCACGAGGAGGCAGAAGGAATACTGTAAAAAATACATTCCAGGTTATTATTTTAAATATACATATAAGTTCAACGCCCAAATCTATTTACACTAGGCATATTCAGAAATTAAGTGTACTGTGACTACAACGGTTTGTGGTTTTTTGTTTTTTGAGGGTTGGCAACACTGAGTGGTAGAGAGGGATCTCCTGACCAGAGCGATTATCGCAGGAACACGGAAGTTCGTAAACTCACATTGTAGTGTCCAGTTGCGTGAAAGATGTCAGCAAGAAATCCCATTATTATTATTTTTTATTTTTCCTTCCCAGAACTTCCTCTCCTCAAAGACCCTCTACACAGCATCCCCAAATATTACATAGGCGCTGAGGGGATTTATTTTCCTCAGGACATGCTCTTAAAATTAAAAAACCATTCAACAGAAAAAAGGGGGGTTAATGGCCGTTTGATGACAATGTTACATATAAATTTCTGTGGAACAACCCAACCTAAATGGAATTATTTTATTTTTATAATGAACAACCAAAAAATATTTGCTCAATACAATAGTAAAAGAAACTGTACTTTTCTTTTTGTAATAATGACAATAAAATAAATTTGTTTTAATTCCAATTTATTATATATCTTTAACTAACTGGTTTCGGTTCGACCTGAACCTTCTTCAGGGGTGAATAAAATATATTAAACAAACACAGAGAAAAACAATTTACTAAATAAACAGTTAGATTTGTCAAACAGCCTCATTTTTAACATATTTCCCTTACCCCTGCCTACTTTTACCCCTCCCTCTTAGGCACCTTCTCCTCGTCCCCACCTAAGTTCATGTTCTCTCTCCCTCTTCTACTTGTCATTTAAATACTCGTATATATTTTATTCAACCCTGATGAAGGTTCAGGTCGAACCAAAACCAGTTGGTTAAAGATATATAATTAAGTGGAATTAAACAAAGTTATTTTATTGTAATACTTTAATTAGCGAAACTCAATCGGAAATCTGAAACAGAAAAATCAGAAAAAGATACGGTCACATCTGGGACTTAAACCCAGGACCTTTAGCTTTCCATGACGCGACTCTACTAACTGAGCTTATGTGTCGCTATCCGATTCGGTCATATTTAAATATGTCATACTTCAACTGAGAACTGCCAACATTATCTTAATTTTCTTAATGCATACTTTTATTGGCTGCTATCTTCATGTATGATTGCAAGATTCAACTCGAACTAAATGCTATCTAGAGAGTGTCTTGGAAAAATTTATTCATTTTTCAATATGAGATTTTTTTATTGTCATTATTATAATTATGTATACCCACAAAGTATTTGCTACATATGATTTTTGTTTCTTTTTATTATATCTAGTACAATTTAACAATTCTTTGTCATTTTTTGAAAACTATAACTTATAGAAAAAAAAATTATTGCAATAAGTAAAAGTTTATACTCACAAACTTAAGCAGACAAGTGTTCTCCCGCAGGGCTCCGACACATCCCGCAAAACTCACGATAAACACTAGGGCTCCACTCAACACAAGCACCAGAGACACGTTCAGCACAACGTCAAACACCGTGTCCAACTGAAAAACAACTCAGGGCTTTAATAAGAGGGAACATTCCGTAGCATTCCGTACTGGAATGTCGCCGCTACCATTGTTTCAGTTTTACATGTGTAATGTTGGTACAAGTGTTTGTTTTGTATTAACCCTCCAAAAATTGAGCACGTTTTGTCAAAGGGTCAAAATATTACCGTTTTGCAATAAAATCCAAACAAATAGAATATTTCTGAATGCATCCAAAACCTAAAAACTGTTTTGGAAGGGTGATTAAAAACGCTTTAAAATTTTATAGTTCGAAATAAATATATAATTTTTAAAATACAAAAAATTTTTGAAATATAAAAAAGCTTGCATGCAAATATAAAAAAGTTAAAAAGTGGATCACCTTACTTTTTTTCTATCTCAAATACTACTGATAAAGAAAAATAAATAAAAACACGTACATAATTTATAAGGCAAATATGATAAAAGTTATCATCAAATCACTTTTTTGTCAATTTATATAAAAATAATGAATATAAAATTCTCAAAGTTTCGTATTTATTTTTCAAATTGCAGTCGGAAACTTTGTATTCAAAAAGGTGTACATTTTAATTACTTTGCCGTTTACTTTTAGGTTTGAATATAAAGTGTGGTATTTTCTCACTCTAACGCCGTTTAGATCATATTTCTAACCATGATAGTAAGGGAGACATAAAAATTTCGACCTGTATGAGTTGTTCCGAAAACCGAAGAGGACTACTCTGTTTGGTTTATTGAAATTTTCACTTTAAAAAAAAAAACAAAGAAAATAGTTATATTTTAAACAATTAATTGGCAGTGGAATATCACGGTAATGATTTAATTAAAAAATATATAAATTGACAAAAAATGCCTAAATTAATATCCTAGCATTAAGGCTGGGAATTCCGATTTTCTACCGATTTATAACATATGTCCCTTGAACACTTTACGTTTCTAAACCTAACATATATGTTATTTTTGAAGATAATCTCTGGATACTGCCGAGCCGAAACGGTAATCACATAAAATTCCCACAATAGAAACAAATCGCAAAGTAAGCTCCGAAAATTTAAAAAAAACACGTACGGTTCTGTAATTTCACACATCATAGGTTTGAAAAAATTCACAGTGTTTCTTTACACGCTTCACAATATTGTCGAGAGATTTTTACTGTATTTTAAACGAGTCGTGTTTTATTAAACATTTTTTCGATTTTCACTTCATTATTATATTTATTATATTAGCGCGCTCCCTCCAACATTCGTATTTGTCTATTTGTCGTATCTCTCCTTCTTTTTGAGTGCATAATATGGCTTTTAAGTAAGTACAAACTGGTACAAATTATTTACCAGTCTGAAGAAGTCCTTGACAGGCTGAAACCGGTATGTTCTGATAACAAAACGAGGAAAAATATAGAAATTTTTAATTTTTTAAAATTGACCTAGATTTTTAATTTTTAAGTAATAAATATATTATGGTCTGGGTATAGTGAATTTACTTAACGCCTTATTTAATTTCATAAATAATATTGGTGTGTAATTGCCAATTGATAAAACAAAGTAGGTATTCATTTTAATTTCCTATTCCGGTGGGAACATAATATTACCATTGCACTTTAATAAATCACAATTCTAAAGGTAATCATAAATTGAATACATTGTACAAATCATGTATGCATATATCCGGTAAATAACCCATTGTTATTCATAACATGTCAGTAAAAAATGTCGAATTGGTTGGTGTTCCTTTGTCTTGAAGGGTGTGTATTTAAATATAAAATACCATATTTACCATAAAATAGTAATACTGACTGTTACCTTAACTAATCCTGTGGCTTGCCATTTGTCTACGAATGCGTACATGCCCACTCCGATGAGCAAACCGCCGAACAACTGTTAACAGGAAAGGTGACTCATTAAATACATTAAAAGTTCAATAACACCATAATGAAACTAACACAATTGAACAAAATAATTGCAAAAATTATAAAACAATACAATAAACTTACCCAGAATATAAAATTCAGTAAAAATATCATGTATTTCACGCATGAACTGACATATGTAAAATTATGAGTCCTTCTTCTGTTCATTTTGACAGATATTTTTTATCACCACTATACGAAAAAACCACACCTCTTAACTCACACGACTGTTAATATTATTGAAACTGAAACTGTGACTTCATCAGAGCGAAACCATCGCTGGCACTATATGGAAAATTGTTATCTGTAATTTTAAGTATTGTAGTTGAACATCGGAAAATAACAACATAATTCACTTGATGGCGAATACGTCAAAAAACAAGAAGGACTGTGTTGTCATGTGCGAAATAAATAAAATCTAAAATCCCCATAAACAATGTTGCCATTATCAGAAAACTTTTTTTTTACAGACCTTTTTTCATAAATAGGTACCGAGAAAAAAATGCCATTATTGTAAGAACGCAATGAGCCGAGGGATGGCTGATGCCAGCTGAGGCCATGGAAGGTTTTAGGTTAGCGTTGGACAGAGAGCTAGCCTGTAGATCTTGTCAAAGCGATACTTGTCGGAAAATGGAAATAAAATAAAGGTTATTTTAAATTTGTTTTTTAGAAAAAAAAAACAAAAAGAAATTAACATCGGCATAATAATGTCAATGTTCATTTCATGAATTTTATGGTAGTATTTTAATGAATCAGTGATACTTTTATAATTGCGTTTTGCGTCTGTCTTAAAAAAAACATGCTTTAAAGAAAAACAACTTAATCGGTATTAGAGACTTCTAAGGCGATCCGTTCACTGAGGCAGCTAAAAATTGTCAACTGGCAACTGTATGACAATGCACACTACACAATCACTCAAAAACCCGTTGTCAATGGTAACGCAAGCGGTGACTCGCGACTCGCACTGCTGATCGGCGTGACCGGCATTGCTAGTTGCCAGCTGTCAGCTGATTGTTCTTCGTCTATGGTTAAACAAGCTTTTTGACCAATCAAGACATAGAAACCAGCCGGTTTTAGTTTGGTTTCAGTTACCTCGGAGCGCCTAAGTAGTTAAAAAAATGTAAATATCATCGATAAATTAAAATACTATCATAACAATAGAAAGAGTACAAAAAAAATTCCTAAGCTTTTTAAATTATAAACTAAAAATACCGAAAGAACAAAAAAACTACCCTTTTCTACTACGATTCTCTAATCTATTAAACTTGATTGACAGGAGAATTGTTTTTGATCTAATATTTCTATTTAAAATCTTGCATAATATAATTGATAGCCCTGAATTCTTATCGCTCATAAATCTTAATGTGCCAGCCAGAAATACAAGGTCAGTACTACCATTTTATTGTAGTAATACTGCGACCAGGGCCCAATTCAATATACCACTACAGAGAATTCAAAACTTGGGAAATATGTATTCGCACGTAGATGTATGGAATGTGTCACTGATACAATACAAACATGAAATTATTAAATCATTCATGTCAGAATGTGAAATCAGACGTGTTTAATATTAGTTACTGTTATTTAAAAGATTCCATAATATTTTGATGTAGCATATTCTTATAATGTAGGAGCTGTTGCACATATTTTTGTATTATTTCTATTTATCTATAATGTAAAAACTTGTTACTTACTCTCTTTTGTTTTTCTGTATTGTAAACTTTTTCTTGTATTACACATCTGTAAATTTCTAATATTAACTTACACTATATTTTATTATTTTTATGCCATCTGCAATTTAAAAACTGGTTTCAGTTTAATTTATTTTTACTTTTTCTCTTTTATTATAATATAATATTTCTTACTTACTTTTATACTGTTATATTTTATAATGTTAATTGCTATAAGTTTATATTTCTTATTTAAACATAAATATATATCACTGTATAATATACTTATTATGTAAAAGCCCATCAGGGCGTTGAAAATTAATAATAAATAAATAAATAAAATTCATGAGATGAACAATGACATTATTATACCGATGTTAAATTATTTTTGTTCTTATTCCCAAAAAACAACCTAAAAACATAAAAAATAAAGATTTTTTCATGTTTTCCAATCTGATTTTTGTGCATTTATCTTGCAATGGGCATAATTAATTTCGAAAGGCTCAGTTCAGTTCTTTCAAACCGAAACTACCAAAAAGATTGGTATGTTAATTATTTTCTAATGAAAACGATGAATGTTTGATTTATCAACCGATTATTTACTTTTTAACGGAATTTTATTATAATGCCATGTTTATCACCGGCGGCAAACCCCCTTTAATTTTTCAATCTTTTTTGACACATCAAAATACACCTTATTGTCAATGCCATAAATGTCAGTTTGGAATCTTACAAGAAAAAGATATTTTCGTGACAACATGCTTACTATGTTAATTTATCATTTTAAATTTAAAAAAATTCTAATGTTTAAAATATACCTATTTTTTTCGTTTTCTCCATTAATATAATTAAAATGTGTAAATTGTTTTAATTTTTGACATTTGTTTATAAGCTGATTGGTTGTTTGGTGTTGTCAATAGCATGAGAGCCCATCGGTCTACAGCCGCTCTGCTGTCCGTCATTATTGCGAGCGCCATTTTGCAATAATGTAAGCCAAATGAGCCAAATCATCAGGTAGCTGTTGGCTTCGATATATTCCTACGTTTACATGTTTTCCTAAATACACGCAAGACTTTCGGCTTTATTTTCAAAATGGATAAAATTATCAGTATGTGGAAGGTGCGGGAGCTCGCCGACAAAGTGTGAGTACCAACTAGACATGTTTTTATTCGCGGAATTCGTCAAACTTTTCTCATCCATCTGGGCTAAGATTTTGACATAATTGTGTACTTTCGTTTTCGTTTATCAACATGAATGAGTTTATCTTATGTAATTTATTGTTTTTATTTGAATATCGTCCCCAATTTCCACTATTGTACGTGTACCCGTTAGCAACATAATGGGTGTGTTTAAAAATTCAGTTCGCTTTTACAGAACACGTTCTTCTAGTTGTACCGTCCTTGCAGCTATAATATGCATATTTGTAATATCTTCATCCATCGCTTAGGCGTCACACTCCATTATGTTGTGCCAATTGCAATTACTTGATAACAATATGTTGCTAAAACAAACTGACAGAATTGAGCGGTGCCAATATACCTGCCTTTCTAGACATTCAAATTTACCGACTCGATCTAGCCATGAAACTTTATACCTATTCAGATAAAATGATTATTTCAACGTTTTTTTTTAAAATGTTTTATGCTTATTTACATATTAGTTATGTACGTTGGTCGATTGAATTGTATTCGAAACTCGAATTGCGCAAAGTTGATGGATCGTTTTTATTTAGTACCAAAGTACTGATTTGGTTAACAAAGTACTTGATTTTATGGTTACAAACTTTATGTTTATTAGGTAAATAATGTTCGAAACTTTGAATTTGAAAATATTACAAAAAATAATTGTTAACCTAAATTTGTGTAAAAGGAATAAATGTTATACTATTCCAAACTAATGGTGTAAAATGAATGACGTTAGAACTGTTCCAAACTGATACTGTGCAAAACTTATTTTCTGTAAAATTAATGACATTTTTTAATCGTTTCAAATTGTGTAAAAGGAATGACATTTTAACTGTTCCAAATTTAAATGTGTAAAAGGAATAACATTTTAACTGTTCCAAACGAATTGTGTAAAAAGAATTGCATTTTAATGGTTCCAAACTTAAATGTGTAGAAGGAATGACATTTTAACTGTTCAAAACTTAAATTGTGTAAAAGGAGTGATATTTGAAATTCTCCAAATTTAAATTGCATAAAAATTATGATGTTTGAACTATCCCAAACTGTGCCACAAAATAAATAATATAATAACTATAGATTAGCCCTCCCATACCTTATTTTAATCCAAACACCACCTATGAGTAATTTCATAACACAAACTACCCATTGAATTCTGCCGCTTCTCTTGCGTGATGTGTTTGTTTTGCTATGAAGAAATTATACATTTTTATCGAATGTTACTTTTCTCAATACGCTGCCTCGAATCTATATGTTACGTGTACATTTTTTAAAGTATTCATACAACTGATTAAATTCTTAATAATGTCCGCAACACCCCATACCTAAAATATTTCTAACTGCCTCAATTTTGGTTATTTAAAAATGATCTTCACAAAGTTAGTCATTCCATTGCTGCAAACTTTTTTTTTTTTTTTTAAAGAGCGGAGACGGTTTACTAGTAGTTCCCGTGAGCACTTAGGCCATAGGCCCATTGTGCTGTCTCCCATTTTACCTCATTCCTTTAACAGTAACCCAGCCCCTTTTATTTTTAATTATTTACTGTTCACCAGGGTTGTCATTGGATAGAAGGCCATATCCTCTGGTTCCACAGTGTGTTTCCCAGGTCTCATCTCCTCTCCACTCCCCCTTGGTTCTCTGAAGGCCCAACAAGGGAAGAGCTACCCCCTTGGTTTCTCGAAGGCCCCATGAGGGAAGTGGGCCTAATATCTCCCCTCCACTCCTTAGTTCCCTGAAGGCTCCACGACGGAGAGTCCACTCCCTCTTGGTTCCCTGAAGGCCCCACAAGGGTAGAGTCCACCCCACCTTGTCACCCTGAAGGTCCCACGAAGGAAGAGGGCTTAATATCTCTTCTCCACTCCCTAGTTCCTTGAGGTCTCCACGATCGAGAGTCCACTCCCCTTTGGTTCCCCGAAGGCCCCACAAGGGAAGAGTCCACCCCATCTTGGTTCCCTGTAGGCCCCATGAAGGAAGAGGGTCTAATATCTCCTCTCCACTCCTTAGTTGCCTAAAGGCTCCACAATGGAGAGTCCACTCCCTTTTGGTTCCATGAAGGCCCCACAAGGGAAGAGTCCACCCCACCTTGGTTCCCTGTGGGCCCCATGAGGGAAGAGGTTCTAATATCTCCTCTCCACTCCTTAGTTGCCTGAAGGCTCCACGACGGAGAGTCCACTCCCCTTTGGTTCCATGAAGGCCCCACAAGGGAAGAGTCCACCCCACCTTGGCTCCCTGAAGGCCCCATAAGGGAAGAGGGCTTCATCTCTGCTCTCCACTCCTTCTTGGTTCCTTGAAGGTCCCATGACGGAGAGTCCACTCCCCTTCGGTTCCCCGAAAGGCCCCCAGAGGGAAGAGTCCACCCCACCTTGTTTCCCTGTAGGCCCCTTGAGGGAAGAGGGTCTAATATCTCCTCTCCACTCCTTAGTTGCCTGAAGGCTCCACGACGGAGAGTCCACTCCCCTTTGGTTCCATGAAGGCCCCACAAGGGAAGAGTCCACCCCACCTTGGCTCCCTGAAGGCTCCATAAGGGAAGAGGGCTTCATCTCTCCTCTCCACTCCTTCTTGGTTCCTTGAAGGTCCCACGACGGAGAGTCCACTCCCCTTCGGTTCCCCGAAGGCCCCAAGAGGGAAGAGTCCACCCCACCTTGTTTCCCTGTAGGCCCCATGAGGGAAGAGGGCCTCATCTCTCCTCTCCACTCCTGCTTGGTTCCCTGAAGGCCCCACGAGAGGGAGGATGTCATCTCTCCATTCTGCTCCTCCCTGGTTCCCTGAAAGCCCCACTACGGAAGAGTTCACACTCCCCCTTGGTTCCGTGAAGGCCCCACAGGGAAAGAGTTCATGAAAGTGGCCTAAGACCTCCTAGGTTCTCCAAAGGCCCCTAGTTTGTAATGGTTCAATTTTCGTCCCACGAGTGTCTAGGGAAATGGAAGGTCTACCCCAGCAGAGCCCCGAGTGCTGGGGTAAGGTCTAAATACTCCGAGATGCGACCCTGTTTCTCGGAGGCACCGTTCGTAACACTGTTCCCCAGGTCATTCAGCCTGAGCACGGTAGCTAACACCTTAGCTTGGGTTGGCTATTGCAGGTCGTGTTTCCACTCCCTGAGCGATGGGTTCGCCACACTCCCTACGCTTAAGCTGCAAACTTACTAGAAAACAAATTTGCTCCACGCAGACCGACAAAAGGCAAAAACCTAAGAGGGTGGATATTAGAGAGATGGCATGTGAAGTGTGCCCGCGCGCTCCAAGTGTGTCTTTTCCTAGAGTTTTACCCTTAAGCGGTCTACACACCATGCTGCGAACAGCCTGACATATCGGGCTGTTAGCGGCTGGCTAAAAATCGAAGGTTGGAGGTTGTCTCCTGTCTCTTTTTTCCTCATGCGAACTTGTAACACTCTGTTTCACGTTGCCTGCAAATTGGAAGAAACCGTCTGCCGCTAGTACCAACCGATGCGCCGCAGTGAAATGAGATGGTGATATTGAATTTGTTGTGTAATAAAAGAGACAGACGGCAACTTAAAACAGAATGTTACGGGTTCGCACGAGGAAAAAAGAGACAGGAGGCAATAGCCAGCTGTTCGCAGCATGGTGTGTAGACCGCTTTACAGCTGACATTGGCTGTCATCGTGGAAAATGACTGGCGCTGTAAAAAATTTGGAATGTGTTAAACGGCCAAAACCGTCAGCCGTGTGGGTAAAATTCTAGAAAGGGCACACTTGGAGCACGCGGGCACACTTCACATGCTCTCTCTCTCTCTCTAATATCCATACTCTTAGGTACAAACCAATGCTTAATGCGATCTTGTGCCTGAGCTAGTGCACTTTCTTTTTTAATAAATGTCTTCGTAAACCAAGAATTAGGTTGCCATGTAGACCGGTCGATTAAACTTCAACCTCCTTCCCATCCTGAGAGCATGTGTTCCAGTCCTAACAAATCAGTGCCCCCTGGTGTACCGGTCTCACCGGGACAGGATTGCTCCTGGCTGGGGTGTTACAATCGCATTGTATACCAATATTTTTGGTCCTGGTGTCTTTTTTCAGACTTACACAGGTTGTCTTGATATACTTGAAGAATAAATTGAAAAAGTTTGTAGTATTACAATAAGAATTGCAGTGTAAATCTTACTAATATTATAAATGCAAAAGTTTGTATGGATGTATGTATGTTTGTTACTCTTTCACGCAAAATTTACTGAATCGATTTTAATAAAACACTACAATAAAATAGCTCATGCATCAGAATAACATATAGGCTATAATTTAAAAAAAAATATAGCTTTTTATTTTTAATATATTGAAAATAATAATTATGTCAAAATTTGAGAATGACATTTTGCAAAACAATGATTGTTAAATCAAAATTCTATTTTAGAAAATATTTAAATTAGTGAATTCATTTGAAGTACTCGCCTAATACTTTGAATCGAATCAAGAATTATAGATATTTTAAATAAATAGGTTAAGAATTTTTTTATATTCATAAATGGGACAGAGGAAAAGAAAATAGGCTACTCGAAGTACTAATCCTGCGCAGACAAAGTCGCGGGCAGAAGCTAGTATTTAAATATGTTTTAAGTGGTTTTAAAGAATGATTATAGAAATTATTATTAAATTAAATACTATATTGTTAAAACACATATTTGAGTTACCGAAAAAGCAAGTTAGTATTTGTTTATCTTATCAGGTTAACTTAACCCAACGTGATATCTATTTACCTGTAATTATGGTTTAATCAGTAGTATTCTGTAACCACATTATTACAGTATTTTATCATTTGCAGATAAGTGTGTTTAGTTTATTTATATTATGGTTTTGACATGTTGTACTTGAAATGCATAAAACCATACTTTAGAATTTCAAGTGTAACAGTCAGATATATTATTTACATTGCAAAATTTTACAGACATTTAAGAAAAAAAACATCTTTCATTTTTATTAAATTTTAGGTTAAAACTCTTCATTAGGTTGGGCCGGGTTACGTCACGAACTCTGCGTGCACGGTATTATGCCCTTGCCGCCGTTTTCGCGGGCTTAATAACTCAGGTACGCGGCATACGTCATTCCTATGTCTACCTACGTTAAATTATCGTGAAAACAAGCTTATGTGTCCAAGCGGTTAATAAAATTCAATCTTGTAGAATTAATTTAATTATGAAAACGAACTTTAAAAAGAAATAAAAAAATACTGCTATTTAAGTTTGAATGTCATCTACATGAACATATTTTTTATAAGTCAAAATATTTTTCACTTAACTTCCCTATTAAGAGAGCTAGCTCTTGAGCTTGGTGTAATTAATTAATTTAACACTTATATATCATTTTAAATTAACAATTAATTAATTTAAAATTATATGTAGTATATTTGCAGCATGTTCAATATCGCCCTGGTTTTAGACCGCCATTCAGCATTGAAACATTACTTGAAATGGATTTAGCCGTGTTTGGTTAGCAGATTTGAACAGCCAGGAACTTTCCTACCTTCAGCCTCACAACAAACCCCAATTGGGGATGCCATAGTCTTACTGGCTCCAGGCGGTTGGTAACAGTTGTGACTTTTGTGCGGTGTTCACATTAAAAAATATAAAAACTGAACTGCTCCCAACTGTCTAGTGAGGCCGGCGTCTCTGATTGTGGTATTTTGTGAGGCTGAACAGAGTGGGGAAGGGAAGGACGTGGGAGAGATGAAGGTTAGGAGGTACGTAGCTATTCAGATCTGATCACCAAACACAGCAAAAGCCATCTCATTCTGAATGGTGGTCTTTATCCAGGACGATACTGAGACTATATACCAATATGGAACCTGTGCTGCTCAACTTACCGACAGTTGGAAAGATGGTTTTACTTCAGTTCATATTTAAGTTTATGTGAATATCTCACAAGAGTCCCAACTGCTCCCTTCTGGAGCCAGTGAGACTATGGCATCCCCAATTGGGGTATGTTATGAGGCTGAAGGTAAGTGGGGAAGGGAAGGAGACGAGGAAGATGAAGGTGGGGAAGTACCTGGCTATTCAGATCTAGTCACTAAACACGGCTAAAGCCTTTTCAAGCAATGTTTCAATTCTGAATGGTGGTCTTACACCAGGGCGATACTAAGAGTATCTTCCACTTTGGAACGTGCCGCAAATATACTATATATTGTTTTAAATAATTAATTGTGAAATAACTCAAATCAATTAAATAAAATTTATTTGCGCACGCCGGGTTCAAACCCGCGGCCTTCGGAATGGGAGTCCAACCCCCTAGCGTTGGACTATGCCGGCTGTCAAATTCACCGGCCGTCATATTGTCAATCCTTTCCTTTATCTGTACTTGTTGCGTCTGATGCTAAATAATACTGTACAATGTACCCAATTTGAACTCAATTGATTCATGTAACACATTCAATACTGACAACAAATCTCCTATCTATGTTTGGAATTGGTAGCAATAAATTAAATTGACAATTACTGTTAGGCTCTACTGTCTCATAAGGTTATCATTAAATTAGTATGCAGTTGTTGTTTTATTACTTAACGTGGTTCTGTTTATTTTGTTTAAGTTTATAAAAACATTTTGGTAAAATATCAGGCTAATTAAAACGTTTTGATTCACCTTTATCCACTGGAGCGACAGAGCAATTTAAAATATTTTTCTCGGATTACTAAAGGAAATTTTTCCGCCCACATTAAAAAATCATACCTCCGAATTCGAAAATGGAAACGTACAAACTGATATTAGTTCTATATAGCCAATGAATTCACCTATCTTTTGTCTATTGTCACATATTCGTGCGATTTATAAAAAAAATATTATTAAATTGTTAACTTTAAAACGTTTTAAAGAATCTAGAGAATATTTATTTTGTTATATTTTGAATGTACAACAAATTACATAGTCGCTTTAATAAAAAAAAATTTGCCACATTTTGGCAACAAAGCAATCCGTGGTTGTGGAAATAGTGCCATATTGTGGCAAAAAGCGCTCCAGTCGTTATTGCTATAAAAGACAACTACATTGAAACCCTCTTAAGAAGTTCTCGTTTAAGAGGTTTTCCTGCTTAAGAAGTTTGGTTTTTTCGGTCCCTTGAAGACCAAATGGCCCAATTTTTCCCACTTATTAAGGTTTTCCGGCATAAGAAGTTTTTTTTCCGGTCCCTTGGAAAACTTCTTAAGAAGGTTTTACTGTATTTGAATTCAGGGCAATGGAAAACGCTGTATTCAAAATTTCAATTCAAAATGTCATAAAATATTGTAACATAATTTATTGTAAATGGCTGTCAACTCTCATCGCATACCATGAAAGTAAATTTTCATTTTACGTAATTGAAATTTTAAATGTTATATTTTCCATCGCCCCGAATGCAAATAGTTGTCTTGATCCAAAAGGTTTTTTGATATTGTTGTCTGTTTTGGGCATGGAAGGGCGACCCGGAATTGAATCTACTTCAACGTCTAACAGTAAATCGAGTTGTTTTAAAATTAAAAATAAGTTGCGTCCTCCTACTCTATTTTTAAATA
The DNA here is from genome assembly GCA_951813805.1 of Limnephilus auricula. Lineage (NCBI taxonomy): Eukaryota > Metazoa > Arthropoda > Insecta > Trichoptera > Limnephilidae > Limnephilus > Limnephilus auricula. Next base: position 3,674,775 of record OX638409.1, on the reverse strand, counting down.
GTGTATGAATGTGAGTAGGAAAAAACTAGAAATGTAAGAATGTGAATTAAGGGGATGGTAACGTTAATTTGGCATAAAAAAGACCCATTTCTAAGAATTTTTTAAAATGCTACAGGTAATACAAATTTATTTAATTGATGATAACGATACAATACAACATACAGACAAAAATTCCTTAATTTAAAAAAAAAAATATATATATATATATAAATAATTAAGCCGACGGCAGCAAATCTTTAGAGGCGCCTCGAAAAAAAGTTGTCCGCCGGTGAACAGCATGACTCATGACTGGACATTCGGAAATTTGAAAAAAAATGCTGTCATCAGTCCTAGGGTATGGACACTTGGAAGTGAAAACACTGATTTTCGTCTAAAAATAGGGGGCCTATTTGTTATTGTAAAATGAATAATTATGAAAAATAAAAGAAAAGCTCCCAGCGTTATGTTAATATGTTACCTGGTCATTCATGTAAGGAAGTAGTATACAAAATTTCAAAAGAATCGGTCGAATAGATTTTGATTTAAACTGTTCACCAGCTTCAAAAATGACAAGTGTCAGAAAATCGCTTTAAAGTTTTGGATATCAGAAAATCCAATAATATAAATGAAAATTTTGTTCATACAAGTTCTGTATCATAATTAGTTTTGCTCTGATTTGTTTCAAATTTTGACACAACAATCTTAAGATGTTGGACAATCATTAGAAATAAAAAAAAAAATGAAAAAATTAAATACGTTACCATTCCCTTAATTACCCTTTGTTGTTACACTTAGTTATTTCAAAATCGTTTAAAAAAATAAATTGCAAAAACAGAATAGGCTCTACTAAATTGTCTCCTCTCCTAATTATATCCTGATTCCTGAACCATCTTTGAGCTATATAGATTCTGTTTCCCATCAATAACATAATATCTATTATTGCAGGACAAATGTGGTGATGAACTACACGGAGGTGGAGGGAAAGGTACGAGAGGCCACCAACGAGGAGGCGTGGGGCCCCACCGGGCAGCTCATGCAGGAGCTGGCGCTGGCCACATTCACCTACGAGCACTTCCCAGAGGTCATGTCCATGCTGTGGCGCCGCATGCTGCAGGACAACAAGACCCGCTGGCGCAGGACCTACAAGGTATGTTAATGAATTTCACGGAATTGAATTTCAATGGAATATTAAACTACACAGAGTTTGAGAGCAAGTTTAGCTCTTGAAGAGAATGTTAAACTGTATGGAGATGGAGGGCAAAATGTTCAACGATTTGTTAGTGAACTTCACGGAGTACAAGTTTAATAGTTAAAGGAAATGTTTAATTATACGGAGGTTGAGGGCAATGAAAACTACACGGTTTATACGGATTTATACGGAGGTTGAGGGCAATAAAAAGCAGGGTTTGTAAGGCCACCAATGTAGAGAAGCCTTGATTAAATCAATTGTTGGAGTCTTGTAATCATTGTCGTGAACATTATGAAATGAATTACAATGATACATGTATGAATGGAAGCATTCGTTATAAATAAATAGATATATTGGCACTCCTAAAGTGCCATTGTTCAATACCAAAATACTTATGAAAATGTTGCTGTAGAATACTGTAGATGAATTTCAGCTCAGAATCTCAACTCAAGCAACACTGACTTTCAGTATTATTTTCATCACAACTATAAATCTTTGTTATGTCTTTGAATTACATACTATGTTTTTCAAAATTGTTTCTATTAAGCCGCGTCTCCAGCGGGAATATTAACTTGAAACATTGATTGGAGCAGGGCCCAATGTTTTTTTTTCCATCGCTGATGGAAAACAAATAACTTTGTGACCACGACCCAATGTTTTTGTCTGATGTTTTGAAAACATTTGGTCGCTGGAGACTCCATTTTATAATTATTATTGGATACAGGTAAATCATTTCAACTTTTGTAATCCATAGCTCCTGTGACATAATACCTTTTTTTGTGCCGAAACTAACTTTTCGCGTGGCTCGCCGTGCGCCAGCTGATTTTATTTTCGTAATAACTTATTGTTTTTCTGCAAAATGACATTTAGTGAATTTTTTTTACATTAACTCCACACAGGAAATCCCTGAAGAAAATAATTTCCCTCAGGGCTTTGTGGATGCTGTGTTGAGGAGAGGAAGGAGTGAACATGGGTCTTGAAGAGACCGTCTTACTGTCTTACCAGAAAATGTATAAATATTTATAAAAATTGTATATTATAGTCTATCATAAGTATTTTCCACAAAATAGCTAGTTATATTCAGAGAAATGTTTTTTCTCTCATGTTATAAAAAAATATTCTTGAAGTTTTATTATAATTTCCATAAAGCTATATACACATATATAAGTATTGGTTTTCACAATAAAAATAAATAAAACACACAAAAAACTGTACAAACTGCATGTTAGGCGGAGACGTTTCAGAATGACATAGTAACAACTTTGTTATTATTTTAAAATGACTACTCTTTACAAAATGAAAACCAAGAACTCTTATCTCATTGTTTATTTTATTGCCAATTGAATAAGATTTATTTTAGTATTTATGATGCAAAATCCCATGATAAGAAAGTATGTTTTGAATGCGCCTATTGGCTACAAACATTTTTTTTCCATTGTTTCTCTTGCTCTAGTCACATTTAACAAAGAAACTATTCAGGTCAGGTTATGTTTGGTTTAGTTAGGTTTAGTGATAAGTAGGTTCCAAGTTTTGCCGGAAACCTCCGAGGAATGTTTCCTTCTAATAACTCGAGTTCTAGAAGTGGTTCTAGTTATTGGTACAAGCTGAGTACTATGACGGGTGCCGAGATGCACGGTTCTCGCCCTGAACTCGAACCCGAACGTGGACTGCTGAGAGCTGGGTAGAGGAGTTCGGGCCCAAGGGAGTACATAGTTGATTAGAGGCATTCTGATCCGAGTCCGGGTCTGAGTTCTCTAGGAGTAGTTGATTGGAGGCATTCTGGTCCGAGTCCGGGTCTGAGTTCTCTAGGAGTAGTTGATTAGAGGCATTCGGGTCCGAGTTCTCTGGGAGTAGTTGATTTGAAATAGGTGTAGGAGTGGGATCCAGACACATTGCTGGTTACATTAGTTTAATTTACTTTGTGTTAGTTTAGGTTAATAAAATATGTTTTTTATGTTAATTTAAACAATACATAGGGAAAGTACCAATAATTGTGTTATTTGTTTTCAGTGTTTGCTTCTGCTTGCGTACCTGGTAAGAAATGGATCCGAGAGGGTGGTCACCTCTGCCCGGGAACACATATACGATCTTCGATCTCTTGAACACTACACACATGTCGACGAAAACGGCAAAGATCAGGTAATTATTAGGCTTCAAAAATAATTTTCTTCAAATACTGACCTAGTTTTAATTTTTTTTGAGAATTCATTTTCGCACACTTTGACAGCTCAGAACAGAATAAGGCAAAGATAGAACCCTATTCATTCGTAACCAAAGTGACGAACTACACTGCGCCTTGTGACAATGACCAACTGTCAGATACAAACTAAATGGCAATTGCAAACAGTTCCAAGTGATGTTAGAACCTTGTAACAAATGTACGCTTAAAAAACTTGATGTTAAAACATCGTCATACAAGAATCTACGGAAATAGAAGATTATTTTCATTATATAAATGAGCAAAAGCAATTTTTTTGCATTTAACTTGTTGAAAGCCAGCATACAAAAAAAATATTTTTTTCAATACGACTTAAAATATTTGACTGTTCTCACCTTTCTTACGAATTAAATTTTTATAACATTTCTTTTGTGATATAATACAAAAATTACATCAAAATAATGTAGATAAAATGAACTTCCTAATAATCACTCAAATCTATGCTTTCCACAATGGATTTATATAAAAAACAATGAATAAATATAGATTTTGAATATGACAGCGTCCATATTATCAAGCGGCAGCCATTTTGTCCGACATCTTTGGTGCCCGGCCGCGTCATTGGCAATTAATATGAATTATTTGGAGTGGCTAAATGCTATCCAGTAATTCGTTATGTCAAGATCAAGAATGGCCCAAGCGATTCTGACCTTGTTCTTCAAACAATTTCTTTATGCATAAGGGGCAAAATCGCTTAAAAAATTTGGACCCATGGGGGACTGCGGCCTACAAGAGGTTAAAGGTCATTTTTGATAAAAAATGTCACCTTGTCCAATTAAGGTGACGATATGTTACAAATTTTTTTTTTAGATGATGTGTTGCGGAATGCAAAAATGCTATTATTTATGTATTTTTGTACTCTTTCGGTAATAAAATTTAATTGATTGTTTTAATTTATAGGGTGTTAATGTTCGCCACAAAGTTAGAGACCTGATTGACTTCATTCAAGATGACGATAAACTCAGGGAAGAGAGGAAGAAAGCCAAGAAAAACAAAGACAAATATGTTGGTAAGTGAACTAGTTTTGCTCTTTTTTTGGCAAAAAATTCAAACTACAGTGAAACCTTCTTAGGAAGTTCTCGCTTAAGATTATTTCCTGCTTAAGAAGTTTGGTTTTTTCAGTCCCTTGAAGACCAAATGGCCTAATTTTTCCCACTTATAAGGTTTTCCCACCTAAGAAGTTTTATTTTCCCGGTCCCTTAGAAAACTTTTTAAAAGGGGTTTCGCTGGTATTTTATTGAATTTTTGGAGTTCGAATTAACCCCTCAGGCTAATTCGTTTGCTTTTGGGAACAGCTCACATAGGTTATGGTGAGAAATAAATCAAAATGGTGACCGGACAACTCAACAATATGCAACTTCATCACCTTATAAAAGTGATTAAATAGGTTACGTTAGATTAGGTTAGAAGCTATTTAAAAAAAAAACATAACTTTTAATGTCTTTTCAAAGGGATGCTGATATGACGCTTTGTTGAGTTCTCGTGGAACCGATCGAAAGGTGTTCCGAAGAGAAAACAAATCTAAATGTTTACCACGGAAGAATTAAATTGTACACCTCTATGAAACCAAAGATTCCGAACACAATTTGAAATAAATTATTTAAACTTTGTGAATTATTTTTACATGAAATGTCATTAAAGTGGTGTATATAATACATTTATCTAATAAATTGTGTGTGTGTGTGTGTGTTTTTTTTCATTATCGGTAAATTTACTTGAAAAAATGTAAGGTGAGACATTTTTAAAACTTTTCTGTTTAAATTTAAAAAAAATGATATTTATTGATATATATATATCTAATAATAAAATTTGAGTGTATTTCATCACCTTTCAAAAACAGTTTTTAGTTTTTGGGTACATTTAGAAATATTCCATTCATTTGGATTTTATTGCAATGCGGAAATATTCTGACCTTCTGAAAGAATATCAGAAATATTCCGTTCATTAGGATTTTTTTGCAAAGCGGAAATACTCCAAACTTCTGAAAGAAAACCATAAATATTTCGTCAATTTTGATTTTTTTGCAAAGCGGGAATACTCCAAACTTCTGAAAGAACAACATAAAAATTTCGTCCATTTGGATTTTTTTTGCAAAGCGGAAATACTCCAAACTTCTGAAAGAAAATCATAAATATTTCGTCCATTTGGATTTTATTGCAATGTGGAAATACTCTGACCCGCTGAAAGAATATGCCTGAGGGTTTAGCATGGTTCTGCCGTATTTGTTGGCTAAAGATTTGAGCGTGTTGTGTTTTCCAGGTATGTCTTCAGACGCCATGGGAGGTGGCGGAGGAGGGATGGGTATGGGTGGAGGAATGGGTCGCGGAGGAGACTACAGCGACCAGGGCTGGGACGCTTCCAGAAAAGCACCCGCACAAGGCTGGGGTAAGATGCCATTCATTATCCGCTCTTGTTTCTTTTACTAGCTTTTACTTTCCTTCCCTGGTGTAACTGGCAGAGAAAGGATGAAAGTAGACTAAATGTTGTAGAAATGAGATCCTTGAGGCGATTGAGAGGTAAAACCATGTATGTTCGTGTGAGAAATGTGGATATCAGAAAAAAATGCAAGGCTGATCTAAGCGTAATAAGTAAAATTAAGAAAGGGACTCTCAGATGGTTTGAACATGTAGAGCGAATATATGAAGAAAGGAGTGTGAAGAGAATATATGACGCAAATATGAATGGTCGGGGACGTCTGAGGCATCATGACATGGCATGATCAAATGAATCAGATACTTGAGTCGGGCCAAGTTAAGAGTCAGAATAATAGAAGATTAAGTGTGAGACGATGTATAAATGTGGATGAGGCAAGGAATGTACGCCAAGACCGAGTTGTATGGCGGTCCATCCCCTATGCCTATCCCTGCGGGGAAAAGGCGTGATGGTTAGTTAGTTACTTACTTTCTGAGAATTCTCTACTTAAGGGAGTATGGCTACTATCCGTTGCTCTTTCCTACCAACTTTCTCTTGGGTACGCTCAGAATGAACCATGTACACCATTCAGAATTGAAACGTTGTTTGAAATGGCTTTTAGCCGTGTTTAGTGACTAGATCTGAAAAGCCAGGTACTTCCCCACCTTCCTCTTCCCCACATCCTTCCCTTCCCCACATCCTTCCCTTCCCCACTTACCTTCAGCCTCACAACATACCCCAATTGGGGATGCCATAGTCTCACTGGCTCCAGACGGGAGCAGTTGGGACTCTTGTGAGGTATTCTCTATAAAAAATAAATGTACGGGTCAGAAGGGATGTGTTATTATGTGAAGGGATATTGTATCACATTTCTTCAGACTGATTCGTGGATGGCTTAAAAACTCGGCTATTTTATCTGCCGGCCTAGAGGACTAACTTGCCAATGGTCATGCCAGTGGGGAGAGCTTGTTGTTAAACAGAATCACTTTGGATATTGATGTATGTATCTAACATCAACGAAAACAGAATTTAGACGTCTAGCTTTGTTGCTGCTAGTATAAAATGTGCTTTCACACATTTACCCCTTTGCTGATGAGCGTGTTTAGATTATGCACAACAGATAGGCGATCAATGGTTGCTTGTCAGTTGTGTTGGGTTTAGAGTGCATTTATTAGTAGGGCACTTATTGTTTTCCATAACCACTGGAGCGACACAGAGAATTATGAAAAGTCGCCTTGAGTGCTCGCCACTTCTGAAAATTTCCCACCCACTTTAAAAAAAATCATTACTCCACATTTGTGTACGTAAACATATATACAAATTATAGTACTATAAAGCCAATGAATTCACCTATATTTTAATAATTATTCTATATTTTTAAAATTTTTAGAAAAAGTATTAAAAAATCTTTAACTTTATATATGCCCGAAATTTGTGCTTTAGTAATTTTAAGATTTGAAATGGCCGCCAGTGGATATTTCTAATATCTATATTGAATATTTTCTATGGCCTGTTTGATAATCACAGATGCAAATATATACTAGAATACCATTTTTTTATATCTGTATATCAAATCAAGAGTTAAAAATTATTTTGAAGTTAATTTGTAGAACTGGAGCTTTCCAACTGCCAAAATTCATTATAGAAGAATTCAAAGACAATCAATAAGACCATAGACATAAATAAAGTCTATTTTATCAACTATTTGATAGAATAAATTGCTGGCCAGGAAAATGTTTCAAATAATTACAATAAATGTTTTGCAAATGGTAGGAAAATGTGGTTCAATTTTGGACCAATATCAATCGCAGAAAAATAAAAGCAGTCCAAATTTGGACCTAAATTGCTCCAGTGGCTAGTTTCTTTTAAAAACTAATTTAAATACTTATTTTGTGATGACCGGACAATTCAACAACATGCAACTTCAACACCTCCTTTGAAAAGTCGTTAAAAATTATTTGTGTTATATAGATTACATTAGATTTGATTATGGGCTACGTCAGGAAAAAAAAAATTTCATAACTTTTAATGACTTTTCAAAGGGGTTTTGAAATGCTACTTTGTTAAGTTGTTGTGGAACATAATTTTGTAATGTTTTTAAAATGTCATCCCATCAAATATCATCACATCAAATACCTTCCATATAGATTTGAATGGAAACCATTCTTGGTACATTTTACAGGAGAGAAAAATTAAACAGTTTTTCTGACATCCGTTTTTATAATTTCAGGTGAGGATGACCAATATGACGCAGAGAGAGAGGATTCTGAAGAAGAAGGAGGTGGGGGCGGGGGAGGAGGGACTCACAGGTCCAACAGCTCCCACCACAGTAGTTCACACAGCAGTTCACAACACAGGGCCGGTAATGCCAAGTAAGTAATGTTTTTACACTCATTTTGTTAGTTTATGTCCATAGACATATGAATATTAGTAGACCTGCTCAAGTGATAAAAGCATATAAATACAATATAAATACCTCAAAAACTGATATAAATACGATCTACACCGAACCTCAAGCAAAACAATCTTTTAACATGATCAGGACTAATAAAAAGGAAATCTTACGGGTTATATCTAACCTTAAATCTAAAGCGGCAGCTGGTTCCGATGGTGTAACCTCTCTCCTTCTCAAAAACTGCAAGGAAGAACTGGTGGATGACCTCGTATTCTTAATAAATCTCTCTCTATCAAAGGGTACCTTTCCCGATAAACTAAAAATTGCGAAAATTATTCCTGTACATAGACGAATGTAAAAAAAATGTCTAAAATTATCGTCCAATCTCTATACTTCCAGCTATCTCTAAAATTTTTGAATGTGTCATTAAAGAAAGACTACTGAAATACCTTGAGCACAACAAAATTCTCACGTCAAAACAATATGGTTTCAGACGACGTTCTAACACTAAATGTGCAGCCTTCGATTTTATATCAAATCTGCAGAAACATATAGATCACGGTGATTTTACGGCGGCAATATTTATTGATCTAAAAAAGGCGTTTGACACGGTGGATCATAACGTATTGATCGAAAAACTGAAACATTTGGGAATTGTTGGTACACCTCTGGAACTTTTCCGATCTTACCTATCAAATCGCTTTTCGGCAGTAGAACTAGGGGGAGAAACGAGTGAATTAGGTAAAATATCTTGTGGAGTACCACAGGGATCAATTCTTGGACCGTTGCTCTTTCTAATCTACGTAAATGACATAACAAAGTGGGGTATTAAAGGAACTATACAACTTTATGCGGATGATACGGTAATTTTTTATACTAAACCGAACCTAGCGGAGCTTGAAACGGAAATGAATGCTGATATTTCCCATCTCACAAGTTGGTTGAGAATAAACAAACTAACCCTTAACGTAAGAAAAACCCACTATATACTTTTCAGTAACAAAAAAAATTTCAGCCTCGATATCAAAATTGGAGACAACTCCCTCGAAAAGAAAATGAGCACAAAATATCTGGGTCTGATCATAGATTCCCAACTCTCGTGGGATCTCCACGTAAATCATGTAAAGGAGAAAATTACACCCATAACTGGTGTACTATATAGGCTTCAAGGATTACTACCCATCCCTTTATTAACTTCAGTCTACAATGCCATGGTACACTCTCACCTGTCCTATCTCTGCTGTATCTGGGGCTTTGCCTCAAAGAAATTGATAGCCGACCTGCAGGTAGTTCAAAACCGAGCTCTCAGAAATGTTCATGGACTTCCATGGGACACTCATGTCAGGGACATCTATTTAGTTTCCGGTATCCTTCCAATCACAATCCTTCCTAAACATGAAATCACAAGCACCATCCTACAAATTATCCAACAATCAACTCATACTAACACCAAGCCAATTTACAATTAAGACATCCACAACCACAATACTCGAAATAACAATAAAATCCGCATTCCTCAAACACACACTACAAAATATGGGATAAAATCTCTGAACTATATTGCCTATACACTATATAATTCGCTTCCAGATATGTACAAAAACATCCAGCATAATAAAAAATTGCAAAGCAATGCTTTAAAAGAATATTTTTTAACTACATTTAAATTTTTTTTGTATTTCTTGGGCATTAACTATGTAACAATTTCTAGACATTTTGTTTTGAAGAGTTTTAATTTTCAATGTACTATCGTTACTTAAATTTTTATTTTTTAATTTTTAATACCACCTAATAACATCTAATTCATTTCTGTACTTGTTTTAAATTTTAAGTTTAGTTTTAAGTTTGCTAGTGAATGACACGGATGTGTCGAAACCGGTAGCATAAAAATTAAAATTTAAGTAACGATAGTACATTGAAAATTAAAACTCTTCAAAACAAAATACATTTAAAAATGATAATATGTAATCGTCTTGTCTTTTTTTGTTCTATCTTATATACTCGTATCAGTTTTTTTCCGTCTCTTTACTTGTTTTCTCTTGTTGTTTGTTCTACTTAACCTGTCTTTATTTTTATTTTTATTTTTATGCTGTACTGAATGTAAAACTTATATTATGATATCCAAAAACCTTTGTAAAATTGTAACTACTACCTCCTACCTATGAATTGTAAGTTCCTCCTGTCCTAAAATGAGTTTTGTAACTCATCGGGATTGCTCTAGCAAGAAATAAAAACAATGAAAAAAAAAAAAAAAAAAAATTATTTTCCCCTCCCATATCGGTTCCATTTGGAGCCGGCTGGGCTCGCGTATTGCCTCACACCTGAATCTAGAAAATGTAACGTCATCAATGGTGAGGCATGGTGACATCATCAATTTTAATTTTAATCAGTTAATGTAAAATTTTTAAAAAATTTTAATGGAAAAAACCTTGTACAGTTTTTGGTACAGAAGACTGAGATGAGTGTCCTTTTCACCCGTGAGCCGCATTTCTGATATATATGAACATCATCGCTTTCAGAGTGGAAGCGTACAGAGACGCGATAGAGACGGCGCCCACACGCTCTGGCAACAGCGACATACGCGACGGCGTGCGCCCCATCAGCAATGTGACCAGCAGCGGCAACATCTCCCAGGCCCCCGTCATCTCAGTGGCCCCCGTCACCGCAGCGGCCTCTGTTGGCTCCCCCAGCGTGCAGAAACTGAACGTAACTACCGGGAGGTCCCCCGCCAAAACTAACACCAAGGGAATTAAGAAGATTGATTTAGGTAAGATCGTTGATTTCTTTTTTAATCTTAAATGCATACATCATCAGCTTCTAGAAAATGCATACATCATCAGCGTTAGTTTCTAGAAAACGCAATAACATCATCAGCGTTAGCTTCAAAAAAATGCATATACATTATCAGCGTTAGCTTCTAGAAAATGCATACATCATCAGCTTCTAGAAAATGCATACATCTTCAGCATTACCTTCTAGAAAATGCGTACATCATCAGCATTAGCTTCTATAAAATGCATACATCATCAGCATTACCTTCTAGGAAATGCATACATCATCAGCGTTAGCTTCTAGAAAATGTGTACATCATCAGTGTTACCTTCTAGAAAATGTTTGCATGTCATCTCCTTTTTTCTTTACGGTTACAAAGATTAATAATAATGTATAGATATAACCAAAACATACATGTTAAATAATATAGCACACAGTGGTTCAGGAATTTAATTATCAGGTGTTTAACAAATTAATGAAAGTGTTTTTATGATTTCAGGGGCAGCCGCCACGTACGCGAAAACTGCTACGGATTCCAGCGGAATCAACGCCAGTCCTGACCTGTTCCAGACCTGTGCACCCCCCTCTCCAACCAGGGAAGATGACTTCAACCCTCGGTATGCCAATATATTAATGTATCCGGTATACAACGCCCTGGCTCATTATTGATATTTATCCTCGTAACACTGGGGTCTCAATACTCCAATAGCGATCAAGAGTGTTTCGTTATGCTACGAATGAAAAATTACCCGTCATTTCGATGCTTGTCAAATGTTTAATTTGTATGCATTCTTGAATGTCGAAGAGTTGAAGAGATAATTATACAATGAAACCCTGTTAAGAAGTTTTCCAAGGGACCGGAAAAAACTTCTTAGGCGGGAAAACCTTATGTGGGAAAAATTGGGCCATTCAGTCTTCAAGGGACCGAAAAAACCAAACTTCTTAAGCAGGAAAACTTCTTAAGAGGGTTTCACTGTATTGGCAGCCCTGTGAATATGGTCTATGTTTCTGATGTTTTTGACGATCATGGTATGAATTTGAACTTACGACCTCATTTTTTCAAAATGGCTCGCGGACATGACTCAAAACCAAAAACAGCTGGTAACCAACCACTAGTTTAAATTCCTGACGAAGTCTTGGACTATCAGAATCTAACCCTCTTGCGAAACATTCTTGTTGGTCTCAAATTTATTTACTGGATAGTCAATGATAAGCACTTGAGGGCGGCCAAAACTGCTTTAACTGGTTAAAACATGTTTATATAACTGGTTCCAGCTTTTACCATTCTTGTGTCATATAACCCAATCTGTTAATACATAACATTAACTCTCATTTTTTATCGTAAAATAGGGGTAACGACACTCCGAAGGATAACCACGACTTTGGAGATTTTGCCGGTGCCTTCGGGGGCCCGGCAGCTCCCCTGGCTGCTACAGGACCCTCGGATGAGTTTGCAGACTTCAGCAGCGCTTTTGTTGCTGGGAACACCGTTCCTCGTAAGTTAAACCCGTCTTTAATGATAATACAAATACATATTTGGATCATTTATGTAGCACCGTTTTTATGAAAATACTTTAAGGAAGAGGTTCACTAACCTCATTTATTTATTTAACTTCTCAAGTACCCATCGGATATGAAACAATTTTTTATCGGTTGAGCGCCGGCTTATCCAATTGGTGATCTGAAAACGATACTTTCTAATATATCATTGAAGTAAAAGATAATACCAATAAATTTAAACGAAACATAAAAATTTAAGCGCCTTAACTAATTCGGCTATTAGGACCTATATTTTTTGTTATTTTTGTCGAACCAATATTACAAATTCAGAATTTACAATTTTATCCTTAAACTAATTTCTTCCTGTATTTTTGACAGCTCTCCTTTTGAATGATTTCAAAGTTCTTTAACAAATTTATTTGTAACCTAGATAGTGTCTCGGATAAACATATCCGATTTTATTTATATGGGGCTGTTGACTTTTTCTAAAATATGGGGATAACGTCTCGTCTTTAAAGTGATACTTAATATCGGTTAAAAGGATACTTCAAAGCTCAAGCTAAAAATGGCATTAGGTACTTTTTATTTCCTGCGGAAATGGCACTGTGACGGGAATGGCTCGTATCGTTTATCTAGTATCCTCTCATTTCTTTAGTACTTGTCAGGGAGAGGAAAAAAATTAATTTTTCATTTGGAGGAAGCAGACATATTATGTACATATTGTTGTCTCATCATTGTTGCACTAAATTAGTGTGTAAGAAAGAGCTGCAGCATTATTGTAATAAGGAACGTATGTTTATTGTCTTTTTGTGAAGTCACTGGGCCGTAAACGTGGGAATACTAAAAGTGCCTATTGTGAGCTGATAATAGTTGTGTAGATAGAATTCTAGATCGAAAAAGCTGTTCAATACCTTTTTTTTTTTTTTTTTTTTTTTTTTTTTTTTTTTTTTTTTTTTATTTCTTTTATATATTCAATAATATTATTATTCAATGTATAAAAACAGTTTATTATAAACAAGTTCTGCTTCGTATTTATTATTAAGCGTTACAGCTGTTTCGCCCTCTGAAGGCATTATCAAACTGGTGTCAGAACCACTATTATTGAATATATAAAAGAAATAAAAAATTAAAATGGAGTTCTACAAAATAAACTTAATAACAATAAATAAACTGTTCAATACCTGTTAAGTTTTTACTTCATTGTGAATCTATCCATCAAACTAATTAAAATTTTCTTCCAGCCTCTTCGAACTTATCATCCCTCGCCTCGATGGACCTGCTGGGAGGTTCCCCGATGTCTCCATCGTCCGGCCTCCTGGACCTGACGCTGAACACTCCTCAGATGCCCTCGTCCCTGCTGCAGCATCAGCAGAGTCAGCCGCACCTCATGGAGCAGATGTCCGCCCTGACCATCGACCCCATGGAAGGTAAGCAGAAGAGACCAATACACATCATTAATTCAATGATTTCGAGTTGATATTTTGGGGTTTTGTGATATCTTTTGATAGTTTGATATAGAAGGAATTTTTGGGGTCGAAATGGTGATTGAAGTGGTGGATTTAAATGTTTTCGAGGGCATTTGAAGACCCAAGTTGTAACCTAAGGTAAAATTCTAAGTAATGCAACGCGCAGAGTTCATTACAGTGTCTGGAAACTCATGGTACAAGCAGGAAATTGGTAAATCAACACACATTTGGAATCAATTTTGTGGTGTAACTTTTTTGATTTGAGCTTTTTTTTGAGTAAATGAATTTTTAAGTCAATTTTTTTAAAAATGGTTTCTAGGAAAATTTCAAAGAAAATGAAATAAACTAAAAACTTTTTTTTTTCAATCGGAGCGATTTAAAAAAAAACCAAACTTTTTTTTCCATTTTTTCCTCTTCAAAAAATTTGTAGAAAATCCTATTTTTTTTATTTAATACTCTTTCAAATAAAGTATCGTACAGGACTACGCCTACATAGTCCTGGGTAAAAATGCTGATTTTTTAAAAAGTTTTTAACTTACTACTTAAACAACTATATATTTTGGTCAGAGGGAAATGGAAAAAATAGGTTATTATTTTTCCCACCTCATTCAATTCCAGGCGGTTCGTTTAAAAACAAACATTCAGATCCTGCGCAAAAAATTCCCACAATGGACTTCGCTGCAAGCCTTTCCCTTACTTTAGCAAACTTTATTTTTCTGCGCAGGGTCTGGTTATTTCATTGTGCGGTCTTCGGTGGTCAAAGTAAGACTGATGTCGTAGTTTATTCAAAGCATTCTCGAACCCAAAAATACGGTCACATGGTTTGTCTCCAGCTCGTTGAAATGTTACCCAGATTTCTTGTTAGGGCAAGTCTATTAATTTGAATGTCTATGAGAAGTATGCTATTAAAACAAATGTTTGAAAATTTTCCTTTTGTGATGTGTCTTCTGACAATTAAATGAATTGTTATGCCGTGTCCTCAAGCTTGCCAAGCCTCGGCAAGCTTTCACTAGAGTAGGGCAATTTTGTTATTTTTAAAAAACGAAAATAAATTGTTTTCTTAAATTTTGGAAAAACATCGGCTGATTTAAGACAATTTGTGTGATATAGAAATGGGTCATTACCGTATACTGGATAGAGTAGTGTCCATAAATTTTTTTCTCACAAATTGCCTCAAAACAGCCAGTTTTTCCAAAAATTTAAGAAAATAGTTAGCGTATTATAAAGAACAGTTTGTTTTCGTTTTTTAAAAAGAACAAAAATGCCCAACTCTAGTGAAAGCTTGCCGAGGCTTGGAAAGCGTGCGGACACAGCATTATGACTCAAATGTCTTTGAAATTCTTACATTTGAAAATCAATTTCACTTGTACGAACTTCTCAAAAATTTGCGTTTTATTACGGCAATGGTTTCCTCCCTGGCTTCTGAGTATAATTTGGTTGATAAATTGTCGACCATCTTTTTTAATGTTTAGGAGCCACGGAATTAAACTAAATGATATGAGAAAATATTTTGCCCTTAACTTGAACATGAACATTTTCTTATAAGCTTTCAGCATTTTAAATTGATTGTGAATCAATTTGGAGTGCTTTAAAAGTTGAGGAATGTTTATTTGAAGTTCATATTAATCTGATCCATGCGGCATTTGCATTTGCGAACTGGTTAACTTGCGCGACAATTGGCTTTGGTGAAAAATTTGAATAAAGGTGATTCGTTTTCCTTCCTTCCCTTTCCTTGTCTTTCCTTGTCCTATTTGAGTGTGGATCATATTTGGTTGTTTAAATGTGCACAGTTAAGACTTAGGGACACAGTGAGTGCTATTGGAATTTCAGGAGAAGCCGGTGAAGAGGAAGGGGAGAAGGAGGGGGAACTCCCCCCGGCTGCGGAACGCAAGTCCCTGTCGGCCGCCACCACCGCGCTCCTCCAGGATCTGCGCTCCCGCCCCTCGGTCAAATCCGTGCGAGACATTTGCCAGCTCACAGCGGGCTTGCGGGCCCTCAGGGCTCTCCTGCCCGGCCCCCTCACCACGCAAAGGCTCTGCGGGCAAGATAAGTCCATTATAAACTGGCCTCAGTACGCTGAAATCTCCTATGCACCCATCCTCAACAGCCTCATTGACAAGTTCAACTTCTGCTGGCCGCTTCCCGGCGATCGACTCGACGAGGACGTAGCTGACTTTTTTATTGTAGAGCACTGCTTCGAGTTTAGCTTCGAGATACTCTCCGCACTCTGTCACCGGCTTAAAACTGCGGAAAAGGCTCAGTTGGGAGGCATTGTGGCTTTGATTACTAGCTACATGAAAAGCGACTGCTTGCTGGCCGCAATTGTGGACATATCATACATGGTGCAAGATGAACAAATCAATCTGAATACATCGGCGTCTAACTTCTCCCAATGGCAGCAATATGTGCAGTTCCTCGTGTCGGTCCCTTCCCGGGTGGCTAACAGACTGCAGAGTGATCTGCCTGACGAATTTGTACCAGAAGCTTACTGCCGTTACCTTGTCTTCAACTACTGTCGCGCCATCGACTTCATGGCCAGCAGCTGCTACCATGTCGATGCCGCCTACATGGTCAAATTCAATGCACACTTATTGAGTAAGATTATAGTCAACTTCAATGCTTTCTGCCAGTCAGATCCCATTTTGGACATGATCGGTATCTTCGTCTCGTGGACTGGTTCTATGGAGCCGCTAGCTTACTTACGGAGGAGGCTGATTCAGAATACCCTGGACATCATAACCCGCCCGGCTATTGAGTCTCTCGCCGTCATGCTAATGCAGAATGTCCAAATAGACTATCGCCTCAAAACTTACCACACGTCCCCCTTGTGCAACATCCTGGGCAGGGCCGTCTGCACCAATAAAGACTGGGAGTACGTCCTCTGTACTAAGATCCCTTTGATGTGCCATTTCCCCGCTGAGAACTCTCTGCTTTTAGAAAACCTAATGGTTTACCTCTCTTTATGCATCGAGGAAGAAGATATAAAGAAACCGAATAAGATGTCGGAGTTAGCCCTCAAGGTTTCCGGAGCCTGGGCGAGCAAGAATGGCCTCGCCAATTTGCCTTTCCATCACAGAATTTATCTTTCCCAAGCTCTTATTTTGTCTGTCAACTATTTGACGCACATATCTCGTTGCCAACTCGAGCACAATTACATAAACATGATTCGTGAGAATCTTTATGGAGGGGTCCCTTTATATTTAGAATCCTCAGATCCCCTGGTGAGGTGTGTGGGTATGAGCACGGCTCAACTGGCCCTCAACACTCTGGCGATGAATGAACCCAAATTTGAGAATAGACCGATGCTGGAGTTTGATTTCTCTGACCTCGGAGAAGCGGCTCATGTCCACCAACGGCTGAAGAACTTGACCAAGAAGTGTGTTGTCGACGTTAGCTATGTACCGAGCGAAGAAGATTGCAAAGTTATTTACCCGGACGGTGACGAGATTTTAAGAGAAGTTGGTTTAAAATTATACGAGACCGATGATTTCAACGTGGAGTATGCAATTAGGAAAAGCAGCAATGCTGATCCTGAAGAAAATCCTCGCCGCAAAGTAAATGAACTAAAAGTAATCATCCCTCCACCCACTCCTTCAGGATCTTCTCTTTTTCAAATAATGGGAGATTTGGAATTGGATTCTGACGATGATTTGGAACCTTTCGATATGAGTGGGGATTTGCCCAGTTATAAAATGAAGAGACCCAAATTCTTGAGAGACCTTAGAGACTGCCTTGTGGAAACGGACGACCCCGAAGTGTTTGCCGAATGTTTGGACACGGCCGAGGATATGATTTACGCACAGTTGCCCAACGACGATAGCCAGCTCGCCATCGAACTCTTGGACGTCCTGATGCACTTGGATAAAAGATTCCCCGTCGAAGAATTCACAGAGAAACGGTTGTCGGCGTGCATCTCCGTAGTTTGCGTATTCCCAGTGCACACCGCCGAACACATCTGCCGGGAGTTCCACTCTCCGGTAGGAAAGTATTCCGTGAACACTCGCCTGTTATTCCTGGACGTTTTGAGTGAATCCGCCGGTCGTCTATCTTACTCTAGCAAGTCCAAAGCGGAGCAGGCCAAAGTTGCAAAAGCCCAAAGCAACAAGCCCACCGTCAAGGTTAAAGAAGAGAAACCCAGGGCTGAAGTTATCCGCGAACGATTGATGGCCAAAACCAAATATTACCACTCCCGCTCTCAACACCCTTTCGCAAAAGCGCGGCGCAACATATTTTGTAAAGTTGCCAAGAGTTTCTTCTACCCGCTAGTGTATGGCTTTGGCAAACATCAGTTTACGCTGAAAGGTCACAACATGGCCAAAGACTCCGACAACCTCCTGCTTCAGCATTACTTGGCCGCAATTGCTATGCTTCTCGTCGCCAGCAAGAATTGTCCCGACGCTCCAAAGTTCTGTCAAGTAGCGCTGGAACTGGTTTGGACACTTCGCTACAACCAAGATGATAATATAAGATTGGGCGCAATGTCTATCCTTGCCACGGCTATCCTACACGTTCCTAGTGCCGTTCTTCAAGCAACCTGCATGGAGCAACTGATGGAGATGAAGCTGTGGCTCGCGGACAGCAGTTCTCCGCACGTCCCCGGGAAGATGCTAACGGACAGTCAGGCATTTGCCAGAGCAGCGTTAAATCTACTCAACAATTACATGGTCGACCTTAATCCGGATATGTTACTTTGATGTTTTTTCCAATCAGATGTCCTGTTTCGGGCCTGGTTCCGTAAGTGCTTCGAACGTTAGATAGATAGATAACTTTTATCAAAAAGTTTAAGAGAATGAACATTTTTAGTGTTGAAAAAGGGTATGCAAAGTTATTTCATTATTACGACTTAAGTGACGCATTTTGCCTTTTTTTTTGTTCAAAATATTGTATTATACAGTGAAATCCTCTTAAGAAGTTCCCTCTTAAGAAGTTTTCCTGCTTAAGAAGATAGTTTTTTTGGTCCTTTGAAGACTGAATGGCCCAATTTTTCCCACTTATGAGGTTTTCCCTCCTAAGATTTTTTTTTCCGCTCCCTTGGAAAGAGAGAGGGTTTCACTGTATATGCGAGCTTAGAATATGTCTTATGAGGTTTGGTTATGCCATGTAAAACTTGGAAATTGATTGGTTCTAAAGAAAAGCTTATTTTTTCACAATGAATTTCACATTTTATTGCAACCAAAAGTCAGAAGTGTACTTTATGTAAAAACTATCTTTTGTGTGGCCGTATTTTTTTCCTGTAAGGATGTATTTTATCTGAAAACTGCATTTTTCCTATTTTTTGCACCATGAAACATATAAGAGCGTTTTGAATATTCCTTTGAATTGATCGACACTTATTAATGATAAATCTTTTTTTTAGTACTATAGTAAATTGTTACGTTTTAGGCCAGATGTGATATTACAATGAATTATGTTAGAACTAAAGGAATTTATTATAATTATTTCAATGTCAATTGATGTTTTAATTATTTAAAATGATCCTTTTATTTGTGTCCATTCAAAACATTATAAATATTATAAACTTCTTTTAATGTGAGTGAATAATAATTTTTTAAACCCAACACAATTTTACAACAAAACTTTTTTATTTTTTTAAAATTAAATGCTTAAAATTTTGTATTACTGAATTAGTCAGCCAAAAATGCCACAAAATAATTTAATATCAGTATACCATGTGTTGTTCAAAATAGAATATGAAGATTTACTTGTATTTTTATTACATAACTGTAAAACAGTATTTTATTTGCAAAACATCTGATTTTTGCAAATTTTCTTTGCTGAAATTTTAAAAACAGGAAATCTTTTTCTTAAAAAATTAGGTGAGTATTGGATAGAAGGTGAAATTTTATTGCCTTTGTTTTATATATAGCTGAGACAGATATTATCCCGAAATTGAATAAAATGCCAATTATTTCCAACATGAGCTATGGAGCATTGAAATACCTGTAAAAATTAAGGCAAGATGGCATATTGTTTATTAGGTATCATCAATTTGGGAGGCGGGTATGGGTCACCCCAAGTGTTTCGCTATCTTTGGTGACTTAGCAGAGGTGCCTGGGTTCATCGGGTGACGTGTGTCCAGGTCGTGGTGGCGGATGTGCCTGCCCAGCAGCTGCGTGGCGGGCCGGATCGGGAGAGGTCGGTTTGGGGAGACCCTTTAATAATAATTACTCCATATGGTCTCTCTCGACCCATGGTCTTGCACCGCAGCGGGAGAGATTGGTTCATATATCCATCACTCCTGGACACACTGACGTCTAGATTCCTACCCACCCTTAGATTCAATACAATGTCTTATAATATTATTAAGAATAAAAAATATTTTTTAAATCATTATTAGCGCTAAGTAGTTTTTTGAAAATTCTTGTGAAATAATTATTCTTACTCGGTAATCAGGTTGTCTCCCTCCACAGAGCATCTCCAAAGATGAATTCTTCGGGGCTTATAGAGTTAATGTAAAAAATATATTATAAATTGTATTGTTGAAATTGCCAATAAAATTATTGTTTTTACCTTATTCAGCCATTTGAATGTTGTTAATTTTGAAATTTCTGTGTGTACCTTTGAAAACTGGGAATAATTATTGGAGATATGTATATAATATTCCTGTAAAAGTAGTTGCAAAAAAATATAATCTCTTAAACAATAAATAAGTGTCTAATAGAACTTGTATTCATTTACCTGTATGTAATATAAGCAGAATGAATAGTATGTATGAATGTGAATGAATCAAGGAGTGTGTGCCCAGACAGAGTTGTGCTGCAGTCCATTCTCTCTGCGGAGAGGTATGGTGAGATTTGTCTAGGTCTTGACGGCGGATGTGTTTGTCCGCCTACTGCATGGCGGGATCGAGAGAGACTGGTGAGATTGAGGGAGACCTTTTGACCCCTCCAGCCGGACTCTCTCAACCCATCGCCTTGCACCGCAGTGGGAGGGATGGATTCATACTTTCGTCACTCCTGAACACATTGACCCTCAGATTCCTACACACCCCTCATATCTTTTTGTTTCTCAGAACTTTCTCTCCTTCATTTTCCTAAAAAAAAAAAATCCCTCCACACAGCATCCCCAAAGATGACATAGGCCCCGAGGGATTTTTTTTTTCCTCAAGCCTCCTGTGTGGAGCTAATGTAAAAAATAATTATAAATGTGTTTATTGATTTGGACTAAGATTTATTGTTTATTTGGAGGGTGTCATGGTAACTCATAAAAACAGTACATACATTTTTTAGCTATGCTAAATAAAAAATATCTTAAATAAAGTATAGAAGTATTAGATGAGTGACGCAGATGAGGGTCGTGTTTGAACAGTGAAAATACACAACTGTTATGAAACGTAATATGTTTGAACAGTGGAAATACACAACTGTTATGACACGTAATATGTTTGAACAGTGGAAATACACAACTGTTATGAAACGTAATATGTTTGAACAGTGGAAATACACAACTGTTATGACACGTAATATGTTTGAACAGTGGAAATACACAACTGTTATGAAACGTAATATGTTTGAACAGTGAAAATACACAACTGTTATGAAACGTAATATGTTTGAACAGTGGAAATACACAACTGTTATGACACGTAATATGTTTGAACAGTGGAAATACACAACTGTTATGAAACGTAATATGTTTGAACAGTGGAAATACAAAGCTGTTATGAAATGTAATATGTTTGAACAGTGGAAAAACAAAACTGTTATGAAACGTAATATGTTTGAACAGTGGAAAAACAAAACTGTTATGAAACGTAATATGTTTGAACAGTGGAAATACACGACTGTTATGAAACGTAATATGTTTGAACAGTTTGAACGGTGAAAATGCACGATTGTTATGAAACGTAATATGTTTGAACATATTTCGTTTGTCATTTTGCAGCTGCGTCGTGGAACATCTGTAAGTATTCAATACTCTCTGCGTTTTATCTTTTTGGTTTTTTTTTCTAATTATATTTATATTTCATAGTTTGTAACATCTGTAAATTGTTTCATCCCTGTGACCAATGTACTGTTTGTTTCTATAATATATAATAAATATCCCTTGGAACGCTAGCGAATCTGTAGCGGATATGCTATGCACTTACCTCGATTTTAATACATTAAACATATTTTATTCGCTTGGCAAGGAAGTAATGTATCTTAATATTAGTCTAGCTTCTCATTTCGTTGCTTGCAAACATAAATTTTTTATCTGTGGAAAAACTCATTGCAAATTTTTTTTTTCCGTTTTCAAAGTCATGGTGCTATATTTATTTATAGGAAAGCCTCGTATGACTTATTTTTACTGTCAAGAACTTATTTTTACTGTCTTATTTAGCTGGAAAATATAACAAATTTCAAGAATATTTTAGTATTTCTTCCATTATATAATATTTTTTATAACATTAGAGAGAGAGAAAAACATTTCACTGAATATAAGTAGCTGTTCTGGGGAAGCTACTTAGGAAACATGTATACGATTTTTATAAATATATAAACACATTATCTGGTAAGACCCTACAATTTACAAAAACATAATTTTCCAAGGGTTAATTGAGAAATTGCTGAATATCCCATTTGTGCAAATTAAGTCATATTCAAGCTATGATTTTAAATTTTCACATTCAAAAGTATTATCGCTATTAATTTTTGGATTATTATGCTGCGTTGTGCGTCCTCCTTCTTTATTTAACATTTCAGACAGCGTTTTGTATTATGCATCTGTGTTTGTATTTTTTCCAGGCATCATTCTAAACTTAATTCATTTTATATATAATATTGTTATATGTTGCAAAAAATATTTTTATAAGATGAATGCAATGTAATTATTTTTTTCTAGATATGCTCGGAGGCGGCATGACCTTGCAGCCCATCTCCATCAACCTTAGCAGAGAGAACCCAGCGAGCCAGAACTCCTCACTAAACCAGGCCACCAGCAAGCAGCCACTCGGGGCAACCTGGGCCACCGAGAGCAAAAAGGTCAATAT
Organism: Limnephilus auricula; assembly: GCA_951813805.1. Classification (NCBI taxonomy): domain Eukaryota; kingdom Metazoa; phylum Arthropoda; class Insecta; order Trichoptera; family Limnephilidae; genus Limnephilus; species Limnephilus auricula. The sequence goes on along the minus strand of OX638409.1, from coordinate 3,651,873 downwards.
AGACCTCGATGACCTATTCGGCACCAAGAGTCCCAAATCCGGACCACCGCCTTCGATGAACCAACTCAAAAGCATTCCTTCAAGCCCTGTCCACAACTCAAATGGACAAATTCAAAGCCCGACCGGGAATATAAACCCGAACATTCGACAGTTCCCTACGCAACCATCGTTCGGGCAAAGTCTTCAATTCAACCAAGCTCCCGTTAAGAACAACTTCCCTCAGCAACAAACCGGTTTCAGTGCGAACAACCAGTCGGTATTTAGCAATAACAACAATGGCAGCATGGCGAATGCATTGGGAAACGCAAACGCCAACATGTCAGGTGGTTTTAATCAATTCGGAATGCAACAACAATCAAACCAACAGCAATTCTTCCAAGGCTTCAAATGATACAAGCCCATATTGTGGATTGACTGAAGCTAGTCCATCTCACAATCAACATAATAAATAATTAACAAAAAAAGACTTTCAGGAATCACCTCATGATATATAAATGCAAACAGGCAATAAAATTATTATTACCATTCATTATTATTAAGTGAATTATTTCAATCGTAAATTAATTACGTAATAACATTATTAATAATAATGATGATGCAATGGTTGTTCGGAATTTTAAAGCAGTGGCAACAAACCTTACAGCAAATGAATAAAAAAAAAAAACAACATGGTTTTAAAGTGTCAATAACTATATTAATAATATAATAGTTTGTGGGGAGAGAGTTTGTATATTTATATCATATTAAATCGTCTTCATTATTCCTACGACGGTTAAGACTTTAGACTGATGGCACTTGGAACGTTTAACATGGAGGTATTTTTCAAATGATTTATAATGGATTGAGAATTTGGAACGTTGAATGTAAAAACTTGGTGTGTCTTTTCATGTTGACTTTATATTTCACTTTATTTGACTTCATATTTAAAAGTAAATATTACATTCTGTACTTAGGAGGCATGGTGTCTGCATTTATAAAGAAAGAAGTTAAACAGATTTTCAATTGAATTAATAATATCGATAAACAGAAAAAGTATATGTTATGTACCTACATACTTTAGTTTTTGAAAAATAAATTAGACATGATGTTTTGTGTCTGTAAGGTACAGAATTGTTTTGTGATGACTAAATTTAGTTGAAAATATGTTGTATGATGACAGAGAAGAGTCGAAAGTTTCATCTTTATGAAGAAAGTCTTGTTGTGGAAATTTTATTAATGGAGAAATACTCGTGGAAATTACACCTTTACGCACAGAAAGTATTGTTATGCAATTTTCATTTTATGAATAAAGACTCCTGGAATGTTTCACTTTTATAAAGAAAGACTCGTTGTGGAAATATCATTTGTTTGAAGACAGTCTCGTTGTGGAAATTTCACCTTTATGAAGGGATAGTCTTGTTATGCAAATTTCATTTCGTGAAGAAAGACTCCTGGAATGTTTCACTTTTATAAAGAAAGACTCGTTGTGGAAATATCATTTGTATGAAGAAAGTATCATTGTGGAAATTTCACCTCTGTGAAGAGATAGTCTTGCTGTGGAAATTTCATTTTATGAAAAAAGACTCCTGGAAACTTTTACTTTTATAAAGAAAGACTCGTTGTGGAAATATCATTTGTTTGAAGACAGTCTCGTTGTGGAAATTTCACCTTTATGAAGGGATAGTCTTGTTATGCAAATTTCATTTTGTGAAGAAAGACTCCTGGAATGTTTCACTTTTATAAAGAAAGACTCGTTGTGGAAATATCATTTGTATGAAGAAAGTATCATTGTGGAAATTTCACCTCTGTGAAGAGATAGTCTTGCTGTGGAAATTTCATTTTATGAAAAAAGACTCCTGGAAACTTTTACTTTTATAAAGAAAGATTTGTTGTGGAAATTTCATTTTATGAAGAAAGACTCCTGGAAAGTTTCACTTTTATAAAGAAAGACTCGTTGTGGAAATATCATTTGTATGAAGAATGTCTCATTGTGGAAATTTCACCTCTGTGAAGAGATAGTCTTGCTGTGGTATATTTTATGAAAAAAGACACCTGGAAACTTTTACTTTTATAAATAAAGAGTTGTTGTGGAAATTTCATTTTATGAAGAAAGACTCCTGGAAAGTTTCACTTTTATAAAGAAAGACTCGTTGTGGAAATATCATTTGTATGAAATCGTTGTGGAAGTTTCTGTGGGAGAAATGTTTTGTAAATAAAATTCAGGGTGATTATTTTAACCTAAAGTGTCTTCAGTTGATGTGTTTGTAAAATATTAAGTCTTATATTAAATCAATAAGTGGTTAATTAGATGTCACTAAAGGGTACAGGGGACATTGATTTTTATATTATTTATTTTGCCCTCATAACTAAAATCTTTTAACCCTACGGTTGCGCCATAAAAATTTAGCCAACTATTTAAAAAGATTTTATATTTATTATTGTTTAATTTTACATGTTATAATTGAAATTAAAATGCACTCGTGAGAGAGCATTGAAGTATTTATTTTTTAATTTTATTTACTTGCATTTTGAAAGATATACAGTCGCACATCACATAGAAAAGTGTTGTAAATAAAAAAAAGGTAATTTTACAGGAGAACTAAATCAAATGATAAACAAGCAGTCCTGTATAAAAGAGATACTAGCGACACTTACGGAGATGGAATGATCTAATATAAATACGGTTTTCATGGGGCATAGATAATCGTAATCACTTTACTATTCAGAGATTAAACATAAAATAGAAAATTTTGACTTACAACGCTTTTCTATAGGATTTGCAATATACATATATATTTTTTCATATTTGCATTTCATGTCTTGTATTAATTTGTTGTAATCATTTGGGAATAATTTTAAATGTTTTGTAACCTTTGAAAATATGTGGCAAAATAAAGAAACGTGTGTCGTGGCCTTCAATGATAATTGTCGAACATTTACATTAAAAATAGACATCACTAGATGAATTTGTTAGATTTTAACAATATAGAAGTAATAGAATCACTGCAATGTGCATCAACCAAAAATGTTCAACGAACATAATTTTTTTTCAACTCTTGATGCAATTCAACAAGTTGATACAAATTATTATTATATCTCTTAGATTAAAATATTTAAATCAACTTTTTCACATTATTTGGAAATGCATATTGAATGAGGTAAGACTATTGTTTTGTCACTACCGTATTTTTTTACATTCTATCCACTCTCTCTATTTTGTCTATCCGTGATTTTCTTTTTAATGGGATTTATCACAGAACAGATATTGATAATCCCTAGAAATCGGTGTAAGATATGAAAGAAAACAGATATTGCCAATTTACATAAGACCTTTCGAATCCTAGGCCCTAAACAGGCCATACCTTTTTATTTTTCTTTGTCTTGTTCTGTTTCATGTTTTATTTAGATTTATTAGTATTATCTTCCTCTTCAATGAATTTAATATTTGTAATTCAATGTTAAATGTCATTGTTTTTTAAATCGTTAGAAAATAATTTTATTAAAAGTGTTTTAAGTTTTTTTTGTTTATATTTGAATTAATCAGCAAATAAATAATATTGAAATTATATAACATGAAAAGCAAATAGAAATCTGATAAAACGCAATAAATTAAAATGTATTTATTTTTAACTATTTCATTTTAGACTGGTTGTAATATTATTATATTTAAAATAATATCTAACATTTAAGATGTAAAAAATTTTACTTGAAATTATTTTTACCCTTACGGAAACATTATCTGATTCACAACAATTTATTTGATTCACAATAATTTATTAGGTTCACAATAATTTATTAGGTTAACAATAATTTATTTGATCAATAATTTATTTGATTCATAATAGTTTATTTGATTCCCAATAATTTATTTGATTCACAATAATTTTTTTTATTCACTATAATTGTGCATGTTCAACCAAGACCCTCAAAAAATAAAGCCCCTCAGACAATCAAGATGGCTACCGAAACAGGCCAAATTTGAAAATTATGAAAAGAATACTACTTATGTACACTTATCTATCACTAGAAATCTTTGGTTGAACACTTACATTATTTCGGTTCCTCTAAATCAAACTGTAAAGACATTCGATTTAATGTTTCGTAGATATTGAATTATAACTTAGTTTTTTGGCTTTTTTACACAAGAGCTACAGAATAATAATAAATGGTATGCCAATTATGACATTTTGTTGATTTTGTTGCAAAAGGCAACTTTATAGATTTGCAAAGAACCGAACTTGTTGAAGGATCGACTTTTAAAAAAAGTTTGATAAAAAGGCTGTAAGCAAAAGGCCAAGCATTTGTTACTTAATAATTTATATTTAGGATCAATTAATAATTAATTATTACACTTAGCTCATTTTATTATACAAATCATGGATTAATCAACATATCTACATACATTTCCAAGTGAAATTTCACTCTAATCTTACTGTTCGTTATTATTCTGTTGGTACGATCATTATTGCATATTATTACTAAATGTACATAAGTTGGTTATTAATATTTACGTAGTTATAACATGAGCATTATTTTAATATCGTACTGAAAAGAAGATTTTGGAAACCGTTTGTCCAATATCCAATTTGCATAATAAAATATAATATATATTTATAACAAATAAACAAACATGTTAAATGTTAAGTATAGCTAATTTAATAATAAATTAATGCTCATACGGTGCTGGGAACCATATAATATTATTGGGTAGTTTTAATTATTGTCATTAAATACTTGTTACACAGATTATTTTCAATATATTTTATTTTCCCTTTGATTATATATATTTTTATTTTGATGTCATTGTTGTACATATTACGACGAGTATCGGCACAAACTTTTATTTGTAGATAATAGAAACAAAGGGAGATGTGGCATGAAGCGTGGCGACTGCCGCAGTTCTACTACAAAACAGTTCAATGTAGGACATTGTGTGCGCGTTTTAATACTAAAAATGGTGCAGGGCTGCTCTCCCTTATTTTTATTATTTATGATAATATTCATCAGATTGGCCTGATGTTAGCCTACCTTCAACAAGGCACCAGAAGAAGTTTGAAAATAATAATATTATTAATTCACCAATAACGTTTGTCGTATAGTTGATCATCGTAGAATTTCAAAATGTATATAAATAATAAAATACAAAATAATATAAAGTATAACAAAATTTAACGAAACGGCATTACATTCTTCTCGAACATTGATGAAGGTGCTAAATTGAGTTTCTTTCTCTATTATTTCTATAGCCACTCTCACTGCTTCGTATATTAACATTCCACTATTATTTCTTTAGGCAAAATGCATTTACATACTTCAAACAAAGATATTAAGATACATGAACATCATAGAAATAAATGTGAAAGTTGTTTCACAGAAATTCAAATGTAACATTGTCATCAAATAGCCAGTCAGCGTTAAACGCCAATTCTATGTGCTTTCAAATTGTAATAAGCTGATGAGCATAAACCTTCAGCCTAATGTTCACTTTTGGGAATAACTCTTACAGATCTCATAGAAATCACTGTATCTCTCTTGCTATCATGGCGAGAAATATAATCTAAACAGTATGAAGAGAAAACACCATGCTTTATATTCACAAAGACAACTGCAATTTGAAAAATAATTTTGCAACTTTGAGAATTTTTTATTAATTATTTTCACATAAACGACAATAATAAATTTGTCTAATAAGATTTGTGTGTTTTTTTTCCATTATCAGTAATTTTAGTTAGAAAAGACTTAAAGTGATCCATTTTTAAAACTTTCTTACTTTTGCATTAAAAAATGATATGATTATTTTGAATTATAAAATTTGAAAACATATTTCATCACCTTTCAAAAACAGTTTTTAGTTTTCGTATAATTCAGAAATATTCCATTTATTTGGATTTTATTTAAAGCGGAAATATTTTGATCTCCTGACAAAATATGCCTGAGGCCTGAGGGATTAACAACATGATAGTTACACTCTTCTGCTTATCACAATCTGTTCAAAAACTGAAACGTACTTAAAATCGGCATTTAACCTTTCAACTGTCAGAAGAAAAAATGGCGTTGAATGTCCAATTGATGACAATGTTAAATTTGACTTTGAATCTTTTTTTGTCAGGTTTAGCTATTCTGTTTTAAAATGAGCCAAGCTTCATATACCATAGCAGCATTCCTTGTACTGAACGCATTACTTGAAGTATTTTTAACAAGACCTCAAAGTATTAAATACAAACTTGTATATTCAATTGGGTAGCGTTTATTGATTGAATTTCTTCATTGAATGTTTGCAATGCGGTGGCGTCAATAGATACTGTACGATGCCGATTTGATGTGATCTTTAATTAATTATATATACATGTTACATTGTTAAATGGAAGATGAAAATTGTTTAAGGTCAATGAAACAAGACAGATATTAATATAAAAATTGTTTCATTCGCATTCCCACACCCTAAATCCTTCTTCCCTGTGCAAACTTTGTTATCAATTTTTTTTTGTAGTTTTTTCTTAAATACTCTGTTTTTATATTTTTTATTTTTAACTTATTAACTTAAAGAGTTAAACCTCAAATTATAATATTTTAATTAATGAAGATAACATTAGCGAAAGTCAATCGAAAATCCGAAACAGAAAAATCAGAAAAAGATACGGATACATCTGGGACGGATTGCCAGAGGTCCTGGGTCCCAGATGTATCCGTATCTTTTTCTGTTTAGGATTTTCGATTGACTTTCGCTAATGTTATCTTCATTACTCTGTTTTTTTTTTACATTAGCTCTCCACAGATACTGTTTGGATGGTCTTTTTAGGGAAAGGAAGGAGAGAAGTTCTGGGAAGGTATGAGGGGTGAGCAGGAATCTTTGGGTCAATGTGTCCAGAATCCCTCCCACTGTGGTGCAAGATGATGTTCCGATTTATTTTATTGATTTATCAGCTCTACTGGAGAGTTCAAAAGGTCTCCCGATCCGGCCCGCCCGCATTAGATGGGTAAACGCATCCGCCGCCAAGACTTATACAAACTTTACCCCATGAAGCCGGCACTGCTAAGTCACCAAATTTAGCGAACCACTTGGGGTCACCTGTGGCAGGCGTGTTGGTTACCCAATAAATGGTTTCCGGGGCGGCAGTACCCATACCCGCCTCCCAAACTGAAGATTACAGATAGACATGTATTGAATTTTACGCAACCATTTTTACCTTATATCAATGGTTATTTATCAGTTGTGTAAAATTTAAAACATGTTTATTAGTAATGCCCATCATGTTTTTATATTACTTCACATGCGAAGTTCTGAAGTCTCTTTCAGATCGTACGCGATCTTTGGAGTTTATTTTATGTGAATACAGCACAAGAATCCCGACTGTCCGGAACCACCAGGACTATGGCATTCATAATTGGGTTATGTTGTGAGGTTGAAGGTAGGGAACACGGTTAGAAAGCTGAAAAACGAAAGCCATTTCATCAAGCAATATTTCAATTCTGTATGGAAAATCTTTGACCATTGCAGGAATATCTTCCGCTATGACCAAAAATATGTTTATATTGCTTGAAGATGGAAGCACTGCGGTTTCCATGTTAGCTTATGTGATGTTTGGGGATGACAGTGGAGGTTTTTTCTAGGAAAGAAAGTAATGAACCTGAGGTTTGAAGAGACATAACCTGTTGAAAGCCAGCATAGGAAAAATATTTTTTTTCAATACGGCGTAAAATATTTGACAGTTCTCACCTTTCTTACGAACTCAATTTTTATAACATTTCTTTTGTGATATATTACAAAAATTACATCAAAATAATGTAGATAAGACGATCTTCCTAATAATCACTCAAATCTATGCTTTCCACAATGGATTTATATCAACAATGAAAAAATATAGACTTCGAATATGACTCCGTTCATATTACCAAGCGGCAGTCATTTTGTCTGCCATCTTTGATGCCTGGCTCGTCATCGTGAATTAATTTGAATTATTCGGAGAGGCTAGACGCTATCCAGTATTTCGTTACGTCAAGAACGAGAATGGCCCAAGCGATTTTGACCTTGTTCTTCATACAATTTCTTGATACATAAGGGACAAAATCGCTTCAAAAATCCGGACCCACCGAGGGGACTGCAGCCTGCGACGAGTTAAAAGATACAAAGCGACAACATCTAAGACAAGAGATCTTGGGTTTGTGTCTCAATTGCAACCGTTATCTTTTATTTTTCTGTGTCTTATTCTTTTTCATACTTTTGTTCAGATTATGATATTATCTTCTTCAATGATATATTACATTGATGGGTATATAAATCAAAAGTTATTATAACAGGAGATATTCTAATAATAAAACTGAATGTCATACAATGTTTTTTATTGGTACACATATTTTTTGCTCAGAATACATATTTATTTATAAACACATTTGTATAGAAGGCGAGATATTTGTAAGGCATATAATATGATGCTTAAATTAATTTTTATTTTAGTAACAGATGTTGCCAGATGTCAATTAAAAATACACTTTTTTTGACAATACACAATTTTTTTATTCATTTTAATAATAAATGTCTTTTGAGTAGATAAGTATTGGATTGACAATAATAATAATATGTATTACAAAATACAAATAAATGAAATTAATTTTAATTAAATTATATTTAGAGATTTACAAGAAATACTAATACATAATATCTAATTATCTAAAACTAAAATTAAATTTGTAATAGTTAATTAAATGTTGTTCTTTCTCTTTGATTAACAGAAAAATAATAAAGGTAACAATACAAGATTAAGCAGAGCTTTTACTAAAATGATTTTGAAACATATTATTTGGTAATTATGTAAAAATAATTTTATGGAATGTTTAAATATCATTTTTTTAGAAAATAACTAAAAATTTAAATTTTTTATTCCCACAATAAAATAAGTAGAAAAAATCAAGGACAGATTTGTTTTCAAGTTGTTCAAATAATTTGAACGCTTTCAAGTTAAAAGTAACAATTATTTGAGTCCTCTACACATCAAAAATCACTTGAGAATTTACGGGTCATCTGTTTCAACGCTTGCTAGAGTAAAAGAAATTGCTAAAGTTAAATTTCACCATTTGCGTTTTTCAATCAATTTAGCTGCCTGTTTTAGGTCACTTTTAACGCTTGCTTTTACTTTCCAAAAACCGATAGTTCCTCCACATCAAATTCAAGGAGATATTACAACTACTGTAAGTTAAGCTTTTTTCCATGTAATATATATCTTAAAATAGACATTTATTTTTAAATACTCGCACAAATATTTTTATACAAACAAAGTTGTCAGATCCTACAAAGACGTGAAACAAAATACAGGGGATGTTTCGACAGTTATTATGGTTTTCAAATTCAACCATCGGTGTGGCCACTATGATTTTTTTTCATTTTATGTGCTTTTTAGACTGGCCTTGAAACAACGCGTGGTTCTATTTGACAACCTAGTTACTTTAACTGACGGTTAAAATTTAAATTTATTTTCGATTTAGCTTTCTGTTTGAAACAGACGGCCCCAGAGGCAGTCATTTGTATGTTTTTTTAATATCTTGGGCAACTCTTTAACAATTTCTAAACATTTTGTTTTTCAAGAGATTTGTTATACAGCAGTGAAACAACGGCTTCACTGCTGAACGAGATGAGACTATAAATATCACTTTAAATAATGTGATTTATAAAAATAAAACATCTTCAAAAAAGCAAGTACATAAATATTACAAAATCAGTCGATTAAAAATACAATAAACTTAATATAAAAATTGAGAAACATAATTAATACACTAAATTTAATTGAGCCTAACTTACCTTAAACATAAGTTATAAACTTAATTTTAAAATACATATATAATGCGACGAATAATGTCAAACAGAACAATTTATTATTCGATTCAATAAATAAATTAATCAACGATTATTAATGAATTAATTAAGTTATTTTTCAGATCGTCACAAAGGATTTTAAATTAAGGATCAAGAATTGAATGGAGAAATAATTGAGATATAGATTAAGAAACAAAGTATATTAATGGCAAACTGTGCCCATAAAGAAATAACTTTTAAGTATTTACAAAGAAAAAGTCTGCGTTAACCGCTTGGACACATAAGCTTGTTTTCACGATAATTTAACGTGGGTAGACATAGGAATGACGTATGCCCCATACCTGAGTTATTAATTAAAATATGTAGTTTTATGAACAACATTTTAAACGCGAAAAGTTTCATTGTTAAAGTTTAATTGTTGCTTTTAATTTTTTGATACAAACAACTAAATGAGATTCAAATTGAGCAAATGTGTCAAAAATTATGATATTTTTTGACATATTTATTTGGACATAATATTTTGGGTAAGATCAGGTTCGTCTTTTGAAATGTTACAAAAATATGAACTATAATCTTGTCAACTACCTAGCTTTATGAAATAAAATTAGTTTCTAGATAATACGATGCCCTATGGTTTAAATCCCATCTTACTCCATCCACCACTCACTTGCTGACTGCTAAAACAAACAAAAAATTGATTTTCGCAGAGAGAGAGTTAGAGAATAAAAAAAATATCTATTTAAATATTACTATGCATAAAAAATAAGAGAGCTGTTACATAATGTCAACAAAAGATTCAAAATTGTTTTAAAAACAGAAAAAAACTTGTAAATTACATATACGCATGTAGAAAAGGGTCGTGAGTCAAAAAAATTAATTTTACAGGAGAGCGAAAACAAATGACGATTATGAAACAAGCGGTCCTGTTGAAAAGAGATACTAGCGACATCTCGTGTAGATGGAGTGATCTAACATAAATACGGTTTTCGTGGGCGTAGATAATCACAATTAAGAGATACAAAGTAAAATATAAAATTTTGACTTACGACACTTTTTCATGGGATGTGCAATAAATTACATATTATTGTTCTGATTTTTTTGTGACACCTCCATGAGCGGTAGTGTATTGAAACTGAGGTATTTTCTAGTCTTAATTCTTATAACGTTACTAATAACTATTATCAGACATCAGATTACGTAAAATACAATATGCATTTTAGTTTTTCAGCTGACGAGACTCCCGACACTTGTTCTCGTTGAGGTTATTGCCAATTTTATTATCAGATATTGAACTCTTAAGTTTACAGTTTAATTACAATAAATAAAGTGGGAATATAACAGCCATGAGTGTCATAGTCTGGTTGGCGTAAATACGAAAAAGCATGGCTCGCCAATTCTGTTTTTACACGATTTAGAAATAAAAACACGGTCAACAAAACATAAAGGAGATATCCTTTATTAGAAGTGTAGATTTATCCCATACCTGTGCCTACACTACCTGTTTAGGAATAAACAGTAATGTGTGAATGGTTTCATACAATATAACCTAACCCACATTTCCCTATACACAGAATAAGTAAGCAACAGAGTTGCCTATAAGATAGAGGGAAACAAACCCGATTGCACAGAGCGGAGAGGAAGCATGTGTGTATCCCTTTCAGTAATTTATCAATAAATGAGTCTACAGGCAACTCTAATTGTGGTATGTGTAATATGTAGGTCTTCGAAAATGAAATCCGCTTACGAACTTTTACAATGGCTTGTTAATTTTTCACTACATAATAACCGTAACTGCAAATCCAAAAATCAAATACTTTAAATGTTTTAAAATTTACTTTCAGCAGTAAGCTAAAACATGAACAATAAGTGAATGGCTGACGGTCCAGTTAAAAACAAACATTCAGACACATCGCAGAAAGGTTCTACAATGGACTGCACTTCAAACTGTTACCTTACTTTAGCGTACTATACTTTTCTGTGAAGGGTCTGGTTATTTCAATGAGCTCTCGCCGACAATCAACAAAACGAATGATATTGTAATTTATTCAAGACTTATTCAAAAAGATTGTCACGTGGTTTCCCTCCAGCTCGTCCAAATGTAATTAGATTCTGCATTAGGGCTCGTTTATCGTTTCTCAATATGTGTAAATTAAACAGAATTAAGTGCAATCCGATGTCTAGTAGAGTAGAATTGTTTGAACTGATGCGGTTGTCGTTTCGTTGTCGTTGAGGTTAAGTTTATATCTTAAGTGTGGGGATATCGTGAAGGGCGTAGATGACGCTGGTGGGTGTCTTGGTGGCGAGGTTGTACCCCTTGGTCTTCATGAGGGAGTCGAGGGCGGGATTCTGCTTGCCCACTATCTCAACCACAGATATATGCACCTGGAAAATACAACAGATAAATTGATACACACTTTAGGTTAGTAAAATAATGAATTGTAAAATAGTGAAACAAGTTCTAAAACGGTTGTAACAGTTTCGGGGACATATGTGCAACTATGTAGTAGATTTTTTTACATTAGCTTCACACAGGTGGCCCTAAGAAAAAAAAATCCCTCAGGCCTACGTCATCTTTGGTTTTGCAAGCAAGTTCTGAGTGCTGAAGAAGGTCCATGTCCACTAGGAGGTAATAATGTGGCGAATTGTTGCGTTGTTTGCGTTGTTTGCTAGCTACACCTGTATAAGAGTTAGTCTGAATAAAAGACATGTGATTTTTCAACAATATTAATTTTCACAGTAAATCTCAAATTAGTATGGGGTCAGAAGTTGTTTACATAGTAGGTGCGATATTGGCACAACAAGAATACGAAGTATAATACCTGTGAATGCGGCAGTGACTCCAAGACTGCCATTTCACACCCTCCGCAAGCGAGGGAGAGGAAATCGGCATGCTGCGCCCGGGCAGCCAGGAGGGTGGAGTAGAGCGGGAAGCACTTGACCCGGGCGGTGAAGTCCTCGGCTGCGCTGCCCATGGCCAGAACTCCCACCTCCTCGGCTATGTAGCTCTCCTGGTAGGTTATCTAAGATGACGACAAAAATGTACAGATATTATATAATTATCATAGATTTACTTTGTGGTTTTATAATAGCTTCGTCAAGGCGGCATAATAGGCAAAGCATATTAGGAAATAATTTCCCCTAGGGCCTTTGTTTCTTTAGAGATGCAATGTGGATGGTATTTTTAAGGAAAGGAAAAGGAATTTCTGAGAAAAAAAAGATATGAGGGATGGGTAGGAATCTGGGGATCACTGTGTCAAGGAGTGATGGAAGGCGATGAGTCAGTGATGAGAGTTACATTCAACCAGTCTCTTTCGATCCGGCCCACTATGCAGCTGGTGGGCAGACGCAGCCCCCGCCAAGACCTAGGCAAACCTTTGGCTTATACGTGATTTTTACCTTTAAGTAAGTATGTAAAGGGTAATGAAGTAATGTAAAGGTGGTATTATAATCAAAGGGGAAGGTCCAACACCTTAATAATCTTTCCCCCTTACTCATAATTGTGGTATCCGCCGACTTATTCTTGGTTTTGTAAAGTTGGCCATAAACCTGGTATAAAGCGTTTTAACCATGCACACGCAGTGATAATAAAAATTTTCACTGTTACATCATAATACGACGCATATTAGTTATACTACGATTATGAGTAAGAGGGCTTATATATAAAAATATTTCTTTATTTGTCCCATATGCGTTCCTATACCATTCTTCTGATTGCTCTGGCGTTATGAAATTTCTGTACAAAATTTACAATAGATAGTGCACGAGTTGTTTGAAATAATTGTGTACCTACTTCGTATAGTTAAGCGGCAGGGATGGAAGAAGAAGGGGAGTCCGGGAGGTGGGGGGGGGAAAGGCAGGGAATGTGGAAGGGGAACGTGGGAGGGGGAGCGGGAACAGGGATGCATGAGAAGAACACGATGGTGAGGGGAAAGGGAGGGATTGCAAAGGAGACATAGTAGCGGTAGGGGATAGCAGGGGGTAAATTTGGAAAATCCTTCTTCTTCAAGAAAAGAGCTTCTCATACAGACAGCTACATACGTATGTGTGGCCTGCTTACGAGTCCGAACTTCTTCTGATTTATTTGTGGACGCATCGGATGAAAAAACAAACAATATTGTGTATCCAAAAACTCTTCAATAAACAGAATTAAAAACATTATTTAATTTGTGTGGCATTGCAAATGCATGCCAGGAATTCGCTAGTAATATAAATAATATGCACAACTATGCTAAAAAATATCAATTTTATGATAGTTAATTAACCTCTTTAGGATGCGTCGTAGTACTCAAACAGGCGTGCATGGCCTCCGTGCTGGGACTGGTCCTCCTGGCCCTCAGTCGGAAGTAGTCCCTGGCGTCGGGGGTCAACAGGAGCCCCCGCCAGCCCAGGGCCTGCTCCAGCCACTCGGTGCGGGAGCCTCCACCTCCGTGCAGGCCGTAAGCGCCCGCTTCCACGAATACGCCGTTGCGCTGGAAACAGATTGTTAGTTATGTCACACTTTTAATGGGGTGAAATTCAAAATGGTTCGATGAATAGATTACAGTGAAACCTTTATCTGTCATTTTTGAGGGGTCCTATTGAAAAAAAAACTATGTTGGAATATTAAAAAATCTACATTTATATATAACAAGCTTCTGCCCGCGACTTCGTCTGCGTAGGATTAGTACTTCGAATAATCTATTTTCTTTTCCTAGGTCCCATCTACATTTATACCAAAATTCTTAACCTATTTATTTAAAATATGTATAATTCTTGACTCGATTCAAAGTATTAGGCGAGTACTTTTAAATAAATTCAGTAGTTTAAATATTTTCCAAAATAGAATTTTGATTTAACAACTATTGTTTTGCAAAATGTCGTTCTCAAATTTTGACGTTTTCTATTAAACTATAATTATTATTTTCAATATATTGAAAATAAATACCTAGCTTCATAAATTATAGCCTATATGTTATTCTGATGTATGAGCTATATTATTGTAAAGTTTCATTAAAATCCATTCATTAAATTTCGATTTATAGAGGAACAAACATTCATACATCCATACAAACTTTCACATTTATAATATTAGTAGTAAGATGTCATATAACTTGGGTGAACTGTACAGTTGGGTACAAATAATATAATATTTGGTTGTTTTTCGCCCGTTGCTGTGTAATTAAAAATGTTTGTAGTCAAAGTTTTTTCATTAGCTTCACAGGAAGCCCTGAGAAAAAAAATCCTCAGGGCCTATGTCATCTATGGGGATGTTGTGTGGGAGGTCTTTTTAAGGAAACAAAGGAGAGGATGTTCTGGGAAGGAAAAGGGTACTACGGTGTAAGGCTTATGGGTCGAAAGAGTCCAGCTAGAGAGGTCAAAAGGTCTCCCTCTATCAGTCTGTCCCGATCTGGCCTGCCAAGCAGCAGGTAGGCATAGGAATCCGTCGCTAAAACCTAGACAAACCTCACCCCAAGTCAAAAAACGTAGAGAACCTCTTGGGGTGACCTATGGCAGAGGTGTTGGTTATCCAATAAATGGTTCCTGGGGCTGCGGTACCCATAACGGCCTCCCAGATTGAAAGTTTTTAAGTTCTGTCTTCAGCATGCTCTAATTAATATGATACATTTGCAAATAACACGAAATTTAATTGTAGGAGACAATTTGAAGGTTAAGAAAGTTCTGAAAATTAAGGGACCTTCTGATGGGTCGGGCATGTAAAGCGAATGAACGAAGAAAGGAGTGTAAGAGGAATTATATGTGAATAGTAGGAGAAGTCGGGGACGCCCGAGGAATACATGGCAAGATCAAGTGAATCAGATTCTTGAGTCATGTCAAATATATATTGACGTATGGATTACCTTATAGTTGAGCAACTGTGCCACTAAGTTCTCCGTCTGCGTGGGCTGGGCCTCGTCCTGCTGGTGATGGGGCGAGGTGTGGTGAGGGGGCGGCTGGTGACGGGAGTGAGGCGGGAAGGCGTCGGCACAACTCTTCAGCTGCCAGCGCCGGATGTACTCCACCAGCAGCGCTGCGTCCTGAGACACGCCCGACAGCTCGTACTCGCGCGACATGTTCAACCGGAATTGCTGTTGACGCATAGCTGAAAAATAATTGTAAATTTATAGATTTTTTTTGTAATGCAATACATACTGAGTAAAAGAAAAACAATTTGCATTAAAACCAAAATAAACCACTAATTACATAACATGTTTTGTCTAACCCAAAACGAAGAAACTACATTAGCAGTCAAATAATATGTGGTTGTTCAAACTTTTTAACCAGTGTTTGTTTATAGGAGGGTTACAAGCCATTAGATTGGAGAATAGAATTGTAATCATGTCGTTATACACAGGTAAAGGGTCATTCATGTATGGAATGTGGGAATCATAGGGCTATTAGCCCGCTAAGTTCAGTCAGCAAGCTGTATAGTATAAAATTGATTGAAAGAGGAAGATTTGAAGCAAGGGATAAAATATGGGATGTGCAACGTGCTTTTATTAGTGGAAGAGGGCATGAACCAGATTTTCTCTTTGCGAATGCTCACTGGGAAGTTTCTGGCAAAAAAACAGAAACTCTTCTGTGCCTTTGTAGATCTACAAAAAGCATACGACCGACAGGACAGGAAAAGTTATGGAAGGTGTTTTCCAAGTATGGAGTGAATACAAATCTCTTACAGGCAATCACGTATCTGTGTGAGGGAAGCGTTACATGTGTTAGGGTATACATGGTGGTTTGACATCACAAAGGTGTTAAGCAAGGCTGCGTAATGTCACCATAGTTATTCAATATATACATGGATAATTGTATGCAAGAATTGAAAAAGGTGGGATTGGGCACAAAATTGAGTAAACTGAAAGTAGGTTGCCTGTTTTTATGCTGATATGCAGTACTGATTTCTAACAGTATGGAAGATCTACTGTCTCTGGTGTCTAGGATAAACGAAGTATGTATGATAAATGAGTTAATGACAAATGTAATCAAATCCAAAGTCATAGTGTTTGAAAGAGAGTACGAAAACAGTGTGCAATATAGTTGATAATGTTAAATACTGATGATTTTGTGTGTTTGGGAAGTATGTTTACGAGAGATGGGAAGGCTGAAAGAGAAGTAAATACAGGTAACTCCATTAATGAAGGACTGGACGTGGTTGGCACTAACAAAAAACTGTCCAAAGAAGAGAAGCTAGCGGTTCACAACGGAGTGCTGGTACCTACCCTGATGTATGGTAGTGAGGCATGAAACTGGCAGAGAAAGGATGAAAGTAGACTGAATGAGCAAGGGCAATGTTGAAAGAATGCGAGATGACAAGACATTGAGGGGAGAAGAAGTGGTTGTGAGTGGAAGAGGTTAGGAGCAGGAAGGGAAGGACTGAAGGCCATGGTGAGATACAGGAATTTGTGGAGGAAGACAAATCACATTCTTAGATGTAAGCCATGACGAAGAAAAATGTGATTATTAGAAATTTGTTAAGTCCTAACCTGTAGTGTCCATATAGACGAGCAGTATAGTCATCACGGTGAAGAAGGTGAGCAGGAATAGGGCTGCCGGGAGTAGCCTCTTGCAGGGCTCGGGGGGCGCTGCGGGGGCCACGGCCACATTGGGCACTACTGCCACTCCGGGGGCTGCCTCAGGACCCATCGTGATCGCCTGCAAGGGAAAATATAGTTATATAGTAGTCCGCATTGAATAAATAAACCAAGATGTGATGCATCCCAGAGTGGTACATACTCTCCGTATCGCCATGGTGAAATACTACCATTCAGAATTGAAACGTTGCTTGAAATGCATAGATAGCTACTTCCCAACCTTCCTCTTTCCCATCTCCTTTCCTTTACTACTCCACTCCCTCAGCCTTACAACATAACCCAATTGGAGATGCCATAGTCACGTTGGCTCTGAATAGTAGGAACTATTGTGCGGTAATCACATTTAAAAAAAAAATGGAAGTATGTTGTAGGGGGGCAAAGGGCACACAAACTCCAACGGCTCGGAGGGCTTTGAAGCAAAGAATGGACGGTTACCTTGAGAGAGTCTTCTCTTGGGGTAAGAATAACCTCGTCGAATTCAATGTTTCAAAGATCCAATCATGTCTGATTACGACTAAGAGGGATCGAAATGAAAATCTAGTCTCCTTCAACGGAAGCAATCTTCCGAACAGGCTCTCCATTGATATGCTTGGTGTAACTCTAAGTGATCAGCTTAGGTACGGGGGCTCCATCGAGGCCAGAGTTAAGCTAGCTTAAAGCTGAGCGTAATGTATAGGGCCCGCAGATACTTTAATAACTGCTAACCCTATACAAATCAAAAGTGCGCCCCGCGGTTGAATTTGGCAGCCACCTCTGGTCTGGAGCCCCAAAGTACCTGAAAAATAACCCTCGATTCTGCGCAGAAACGGGCGATCTGTTTGATAGATTCTCCCGTCTTTATTAAAGAATTGCATTAATGCACAGGCGTCGGGTGGGAATGCTGTCCTTGTTCTACCGGTATTTCAATGGAATATGCTCCGAGGAACTAGCATCATTGATCCCCTCGGCACCGGTGAATAGTCGGGAAAGACGCCAAACGCACGCCCAACACATGTACACGGTTGACATTTGTCACATGAGAATGTGTCGTATCTACGAAAAAAAAGGCAAGTTTGTGCACATGAAGAAAGGACAAATTTATCTTGCTTCGGGTAAAATTTATCAAAATCTAAATTCTATCTGGAAACAAATAATCTCTGCGGGAAAACAATGTGATAGTTAGTTAGTTAAAAATATAATTTTTTGTATATTATTTACCAAATTCAAACTTAAAATCGACTTTAAAAATACCTTTTATAATAAGTTGTTTTAAAAAATGTTAAGTTTTCTTATTCGGCAGTATATCCTCTATGCACACCTCACCGGAGGTACTCAGTTAGATTTGTGTATTTATTTATTTATTTGTTTATAAGATTTATACAGTAGGTACATTAAATATAAGTTGTAAGGCATTTTAAATAAATTACATAGTTTTGTACCTATTACGTAAATCTGTAAAATGTCAATAGGTAATTTCGCCTGGGTTTTAAAACTAAATTATGATGAAACTAATGAAAAGAATCAAACATTGGTTGACTAATAAAACATAAATGAAAGAGTATGGGTGGAGAAAATTTTACATTTTTAAATCAAAAATTATTTGCTCACTAAAGTTTAATAAAATTACAAGAAATTTAATAATTTTGTTTTGTATGTTCGCAATGAATCGTGAAAAATGTCTAATTGTAATAATTTTTCATGATGGGTATAGGTTGTGATTGCGCGAGTGATTGGTGAGTTATTTGCTGCATTGTTGTGGGCTTCTATATGAAGAAGAGAAGTGTGTAAGTAGGTAGGTTTGTAAGTAGGTTTACAGTATTTCTCCTAAACCGACTGCATATTGTGTACAAGTGTGCGGGGGGGGCCAACTGTCGGGGGATTGACTGTCACGGAATCCAATTTCATTGGCGTAGAAGTAGAAAGATCTTGTATAAATTAATTGTCGGCAACAATGTTTTTCTTTAAAATCTGCATAGATCACACTTATTATGTTGATTTTATATTTTATGGGTGTCCCAGAAAGAGTCACGAATTTAAATACGCCATTATCATTATTATTCGGTTGGCTACAATAAAAATTACAAGTCTATCATAAACCATTTTGTTGCGTGTGGTAGATATAGTTGTGGAATGTTAAACTAAGGAACAATACAGCATTGTTGTGACAACTCTTCGCAAATATGGTGAAGGTGTTCCGAAACAATATCCTGGCTGTGTGTCTCACAAAATGGCAACCATAATTGGCCATGCAGAAAACATCAAAACAGCACAGGCATTGCTTGATAGAGCCAGATCTGCCATATGTTGAAAAATATGCATACAAAAAACCTGGCGCCAGCTGTGAAGGGGCACCGTAAAAAAATAAAGATTGTATCAATGAAGAAGAAGATAACACTAATAATCTTAACGATAATATGAAAAAGAACAAGACACAAAAAAATAAAAGATAATAAAAATAAAATACCGTTATCTTTTATTTTTCTGTGTCTTGTTCTTTTTTATATGTTCGTTTAGATTATTAGTGTTAACTTCTTCTTCAATGATATACGAGGTGCAGCTATTAAGTAACGAGATTGACGCTGCTGCATAAGCCAGAAACCCCAGAAACCGACAGCTATGCAGTGTGAAGCCTTCTCTTTTGAATGCAGTACCTCTCGCTTCTGCAAATAAATCCGTAAAGCCGTAGCCTTCTTGTTTTTTTAATGCAGATTTCACTTTGGGGAACAGATAGAAGTCGCACGGCGCAAGATCCAGCAAATAGTCAGAACAAACATTTTTGCGACCTCTTGTTGTTAAAACGTGAGAATTTTAGACACCATTTTGGCACACACTTTTTGCATGGTAAAATTTGTTGTGTAAAATTTGCCACACGCATTCTTTGTCATTTCCTTTCAGAAATCGTACAAATAGTTACCCAACGATCAGATCGAACCAGATTACAGATTTTTTTGATATTGTCATCCGTATTTGACATGGAAGGACAACCCGAGGGTGAATCTTCTCCAAATCTTCTCGGCCATCTTGAAAACGCTTACACAACTCAAAAACACTGTGCACGCGATAAACATTCATTGTCATACACATCTTTCAATAAATTATAAGTTTCAGTGGCGGTTTTTCCAAGTTTCATGTGAAATTTCACTAAAATTCGTTGATCCATTTTTTAAACTTATCAACAAAAAAACAACTCTTGTGCGAACGAAGGCTACGGCTATACAGATTTATTTACAGAAGCGAGAGGTACTGCATTCGAATGAGAAGGCTTCACGCTACATAGCTGTTGGTTGCTGGCGTTTGGCGCATGCGTACTTCTCTGCAGCAGCATCAATGTCGTTTTTTAATAGTCGCACCTCGTATTCCATTGATGGGAATAACCTTCAAAAGTTATGAAAAGAGGGTTGTTCTAATAAAATTTTAATAAAGATTGTAATAAAATTTACTTAAATATTCCCTGAATCATTTTGGGAGGCGGTTGTGAGTATCGCCGCTCCGGGAACCATTGATTGAATAACCAACACTCCTCCCATAGGTAACCCTAAGTGGTTCTCTACGTTTGGTGACTTAGAGCAGGGGTGTCCGGGTTCATGAGGTAAGTTTTGTCTAGGTCTTGGCGGCACAAGCGTTTGCCCACCTTCTGCATGGAGGGCCGGATCGGGAGATTGGTTGAGAGAGACCTTTTTACCTCTCCAGCTAAACTCTCTAAACCCATTGCCTTGTACCACAGTGGAAGGGATGGATTCATACGTCCGTCACTCCTGGACCCCTAATACCCTTTTCCTTCTCAGAACTTCCTCTCCTTCCTTTCCCTAAAAAAACCTTTCACACAGAAATTCTAAAAATAACTTAGGCTCTGAGGGATTTATTTTTCCTCTGTGGAGATAATGTAAAAAAAAAACATTTATTTGGCAATAGACTGATTTTTCTGTGATTATATTGATTCTACTGACAAAAAAAATGAGAAAAGGAAATGTTGAAAAATTATGTAAAATTAGCAGATTTTCATTTTTTTTTTAATGTGAATACTGTACAAGTGTCCCAACTGATCCCAACTTGAGCCAGTGAGACTATGGCATCCCCAATTGGGGTATGTTGTGAGGCTGAAGATAGTGAGGAGAGGGATGAGGTGGGGAAGTACCTGAATATTCAAATCTAGTCACCAAATACGGCCAAAGCCATTTCAAGCAATGTTTTAATTCTGAATGGTGGCCTTACACCAGGGCGATACTGAGGGTATCTTCCAATCTGAAACTTTATATTTAATATTTTTTTACTTTAATCATTTATATTATATATTATAACACAAATCAATAAAACAAAATTTAATTGCACATGCCGTGATTTGAACCCGCGACCTCCGGATCGCTGGTCTAGAGCCTGACCCCTCCACCACGGAGGCTGTCAATAAAATTGATTTCAGCGCATATCCGATGTGGACTAAATTTGGCAAATAAATGCCTGATGAAGAGTGGTATACATTCAATAGGAACGAGTCAAATAATTTTATCCAAAATACATTCTTTATGAAATCATAAAAAATAATTTATTTATTCATATATTTATATTACAAAGGTATAGTATTTTGTCCTCCACGCTAGGAGTTCACCTGTGTTGAAGAGGACACTTTTCAATTGTAAATTATCAAGTTAGAAATAGTTTGGTTCAGGCATGGCATTCTGTAACTTCGAGAAGATTTATAGCTTGTAACAGCTAACGGCCCGGTAAAATTTGCATTGTACAAATAAGAATAATACCAAGAAGAGCGTTCATCACCTTTTTGTTTCCGGTGTCACTACATTGTTTAAACAATAGGGTGCGAAGAGTGCGGAGGTTTAACTTTTCCATGCGAAGGAAGGGGATGAGAATGTGTACAAAAAAATAACAGCTGTCACTTTCCAAAATATAAGTCGTTTTATGTCGAAAAGTGCGCAAAATCAACTGATTCGATCGTTTAATACGATTATTACACTTAAAGCAGCAAATTTAATTGATTATTGGTTGAGAAATAATAATTTTAACTTCTTTTCTAAAAAATATAACTTTGCAAACACAAAACTTGACAAAACACAAGGAACAGTTTTTGACTTTTTCTATGAATACATTTTTTTTTCTATGATTGAAATAGAATGTTGCCACACGTCCTTGAGATCGCATTTTTATGACTCAATTCGAGAGGAGCATACCGAGGCAAAACGTCGTAATTAGGAATTATAAATCTACCACTACAACAACAGTTTGTATTAGAGATAAACGGAGAGAATGCAATGACATATTTTTTCAATCTTAACATCAAATTATTTCCCACAAAATTCCTCCGAAACACTCCTCCATACCTGTTCATTTCATCGTACCGCTCTTTCATAATTTATGATTTTAAAAGCAACATCGTTCATAATGGGTATTTAAAAAAAAAAAACCTAGAAAGCATTATGATAAACATTTCCATGGTGTGCAATTTTGCCTTAGTCAAAATTATTTTTAACTGTACAAATATTCCAAATATTAGTTGAACCACAATTTTTTTTTAAATTTTCTCACTGAGACGATTGCCCATGTCTCCTTTTCACACGCGCCAACACAAAATTCAAACAATTCGCGCGAAAATTTGTTTTGACGTTTGACTTTTAAGGTTATAAGCGGTATTGAAATGATTATTTGCGCGATAAATGCATGTGAATAACAAAAGAAACTCAGTTGAATTAGAAAAATGGAAGAGCCAGGGATAATCAAAAAGCTTGAGGAAGTCGTAGTTAATAGAATCGCTGCCGGTGAAGTTATTCAACGTCCTGCCAATGCATTGAAAGAACTGATAGAAAACAGGTTTGTTTATTTCTATCAGGACTAATCATTTTTGTATAAATCATACATATTAATAATATTTTTGTTTTCTTTCAGCCTTGACGCGAAATCGAGCAACATTCAGATTGTGGTGAAAGCTGGAGGCTTGAAATATCTGCAGGTTAGTGATTGTTTTAAGATTTTTGCCTGAGAAATCACATTTTCTCTATTTTTGGAGAATGGTATGTCCCTATTCCGACCTTCACCGTTCCTTTCTTTCTCAGTTTTTTTTCTTCATTTTCCAGTTGTTTCACCTTCTATATGGTGCTTTTTAGGAAGTTGTTTATTGTGACAAAAATTATATAAAAACAAAAGACACTAAAATGTTTTTATAGCTTTATTAACAAGTGATTTGGTTGAACCAAAATTTATTCTATTGCACCTTGAGATGTCATATTGTCAATTATATCCAAAACAAAAATAACATAATGTTTTTAAAAATTCGGTCAAGTTGCGAAGAACAACTTTCATAGTTCATACATAGAACGATAAGCACCATAAGTTTATTTTACAATTATCTTTCAAAGGTATCGCAGCCAGAGTCTAACACAATACTCAAAAAGATGCCTTGCTTCCATACAACATATTTTTTTAATTATTATTAGATATTTCGTTATACTTTTTGTTAGCGAGAAAGTGTGTCATTGAATTTGAAAAGTTTTCCAGTGTGTTCTTTTTATTATTTAAACTCATGAACTGTTTTTAATTTTTACTGTAATCCTTTTTTCTAAAGTCGAATAACTAGATTTAATAAACTGTAGTGATTTGTAGCCTTGTGGTCGAAAGCACCGGGTTCGCAGTATTGCTAGTTCAATCCTGTGCAAGCTAAGTAGGTACTCCATCACAGCTTTTATATAATGGGGGTTTTTATATTCGTAGATCAGTGAGTGTCTGAGTTGACAAATGCATCTGGTTCCCAACCAGGTATTGTGGGTTCAATTCCTCTCCTAGCCAAGTCCTTGCACAATAGGGAAGTTGAGACCTTTTTTAAAAAAAAAAAATTATCAATGTTCTCATGCAAACTTAAATACCTTTTTTTTAATGTTCTTTTTCATAATTAAATTAATTCTACAAGTTTGAATTTTATTAAGACCGCGAAAACGCCCGGTACGGAACGGCAGAGTGCATGACGTCATCTGGTGCCTGTTTGTTTAATAAATAAGGGTAAATATTTACAAAACCGGGACACGCTTAATACGGACTAAAAAAATAAATTAAAAAAGCTGTAGTGGTTAGATATTAACTAGTACTAATCAATTCATTTATCGGAATTTCGAAAAAAGTGCATTTTAATGGTTATTTTTTAAATTTAAAAACATGAAATGTCATTTTTCACCGACCTCTATGTAGGAAACTATTGCAAGTTTCGGTGAAAAATGACATTTCGTGTTTTTAAATTTAAAAAATAACCATTAAAATGCACTTTTTTCGAAATTCCGGTAACTGAATTGATTAGTACTAGTTAATATCTAACTACTACAACTTTTTAAAATTATTTTTTTAGTTCGTATTAAGCATGTCCCGGTTTTGTAAATATTTACCCCTATTTTTCACACAAACGGGGACCAGATGACGTGAGACGATGTCACACACTCTCCCGCCTCTTACCGGGCGTTATGGCGGGCTTTAATAAAATTCAAACTTGTAGAATTAAATTAATTATGAAAACAAACTTTTAAAAAAAAATGGTATTTAAGTTTGCATGTCGTCTACATGAACATATTTTTTATAAGTCAAAATATTTTTCACTCAACTTCCTTATTGCACAAGCAACATCTTCTGCTTATGTAGTAGGAGTTTTTAAAATATAATCAGGTTATTCATAACCTGGGAATGTTTTGTCTTTCTACAAGAAAAGAAATGTAGCGGCATATAGGTTAAGTAGCATTTACATGATGAGTATGCTGGAGTTATTATTTTACTTTTTTTTATTTTTATTTTTAACTTTTTAACTTAAAGAGTTAAACCTCAAATTATAATATTTTAATTAATGAAGATAATATTAGCGAAAGTCAATCGAAAATCTGAAACAGAAAAATCAGAAAAAGATACGGATACATCTGGGACTCGAACCCAGGTCCTCCGGCAATTCGGCCCGGATTGCCGGAGGACCTGGGTTTGAGTCCCAGATGTATCCGTATCTTTTTCTGATTTTTCTGTTTCAGATTTTCGATTGACTTTCGCTAATATTATCTTCATTAATTAAATTATTATTTTACAGTGACAATAGCCATTTTTTTCCATTTTACAATTGGCGCAATTTCCCATTTCAGTATGAACATTTATTATTATTCCTCTTGTTAGAGGGGTTGACCTTTATGCCTTCAACCTTATTTTACAATTGGCACAATATCCCTCAACGAATACCTCATTATGCCTCTTCTTCGTTTGAGGGGTAAACCTCGATGTGCATTATTTTACAATCGGCACAATCTCTCTTGTTACTAATTCCTCGTATAAGAGGGATAGACCTTGATGTCCTGGCCCTTATTTTTCAATCGGCACATCCTCCCTTGGAAATAATAAATCTTATAAGAGGATAGAGACAGACCTTGATGTTATGACCCTTATTTTACAATTGGTACAATCTACCTCAATACAGACACCTCATTATGTCTCTTCATGATTTCTTCTTAGTGTCTTGGTCCTTATTTTGCAATTGGCACAATTGACAGATCTTGATGTTATTGCCCTTATTGGCAAAATCTCCCTTGGCATGAACACCTCATTATTCTTCTTACAAAAGATGTAGACCTTGATATCCTGGCCCTAGTGGCCTTTTAATGAAATAATAGGCACAATCTCCTTTGGCACGAACACCTCATTGCTTTTATTATTCCTCTTCTTGTACGAGGGATAGTCCTTGATGTCCTGACCCTTGTGGTTGTAGCGGAAGTGGCTCTTCATGTTGGAGAGCTGCGCGAAGCCCTTGGTGCACACAGGGCATTTGTAGGGTGTCTCGCCGGTGTGCAGCATCTCGTGGTCGGCCGAGGACTTGGAGTCGGAGAAGCGCTTGTGGCAATAGCGACAGGGGTAGGGCCGCTCGCCCGAGTGAGTGCGCAGGTGGTACTGCAGGCTCAACTTGAATGTGAACTGCTTGTGGCAGAGGGGGCACACATAGTCTTTCTCGCCCGTGTGGGTTTTCATGTGGTACTGAAATAAAGACACATTATTTTTATAAATAATTGACCATTAAGTCATAAATACAAATTTGAATAACGGCTTGTCTTCAGGATTACATAATATTTTAATATTTTTTGGGGTAGTTAGATGGCGTCCACTAGATGGCGTCGAGACATATTATGTCTACTTTTTTTTAGACATATTATGTCGTCTTTCTCATATAAAAATAAAGTTAGTTGTTTGCAGGTGAAAAAATATAATAAGTGGTAATTGTTGAATGAAACACTAGTATATATTGAATCATTTAGCGGGTTTCTCGGAAGGTTTTTTCAACATGGATGAGTGTTTCAGGCTAATAATTATTGCTTATAATACTTCTTTTTTGTATATTCTTAGGTAGGTACTAACTATCCATTGAACCATTTCATCGCAGGGGTAGGTAGAGGTTGTGAAGTTACACAAATTTCTGATCCATACACACTCTTCTATTATTACAACTATTTAGTTAACTGATTCAAGTGTTGATTTTGATTCACTTGATCCTGCCATTCCTCGCTGGTGTCTCTAACTTCTTCTGTTCACTTGTGCATCATATATTCACCTGACTCTTTTCCTCGGTCGAATATACATGTATTATCTAAACCGTTCCACATAAAAGAACTTTTTAAGAACTCACCTTTAATGTGTGATTATCCGCTAACTGCTTGAGACAAATGGTGCACTGCACCACCCGTAATCTTTTATGCACCTTATCCACATGCCTCTGTACGTACGCGCGCGATGCAAACAACTTTCCACACTCGTCGCACGGTATATTCTTAACACCAAAGTGCGTAATCAAGTGCTCTTGTAATTTAGTTTTCCTATTAAAAGTCTTCTGGCATTCGTTACAATGAAATACTTCATTAGTATGCGAACGAAGATGAGAATGATATGTGGAACGTTTTTCAAAATATTTTCCACAGATTGTACAAAGATGACTATTATCATGAACTGATTTTCTTTTTATGGGTTTTTCTATGATTTCTTTTTTTATCTTGATCTCTTTTGTTTTCCTTTTTAATTTGGTTTTGTGTTTTCGTTTTGTGGTTTTTACATCGAGGAAATATTCAGTGTCTTTAATGTCTATTTCGTCTTTTATAAATTCATCATCAGAAAGAGCGTCTGGAATATCATTATCAGAAAAGAATTCATCTTTTACAATTGGTATTGATACATATTTTGTTCGGAGTATTTTGTCGTTTTCTTGACATGTTGTCCTGAAGTTTGAAGCTATTTCTAGAGTATCTAAACAGCTTGGACATATGTGCTTTGGCAGTCCATCGTTTTCCGATATCTGGAAAAAAAAGATATTAATAATAATAATTGGATAATTTGTATAGCGCCGTTTTTGTGAGAAATCACCTCAAGGGCGCTGTATTATTAAATATGAATTTATTAGCTGTAGTTCTTGGCGTTACATGGGCTTTATGCATTTTTTCGATAGTAGTTTTTCTTCAGTAAAATTCTTGTATTCCACTTCAATCTTAACATACTTCAGGCGAGCGAAAACAAGGGACTCGTTTGAGAAAATAGAATTTGTTTTAAGCCGATACATCTTTAAAATAGAACTACTCTTCCCGCCCAAAGTATGTTAATGTGCACAAATTATTGAAATATCTAACGTTAAGTTTCAACTTAATTACTTCAAGAAACGAGTATTTAATTAAGTAGGGGGAGACGCAGAAAAAAGCATTATGTTCCAATTTTGTTAAAAAATTAAAGCGAAATACGAGAATTTCACCATTTCCTCTTATTTTGAATATCAGGTGTGCAGAATTTCATCAAGAATATTTTCGAAATTTTATATAGACAGTGACCTTCCTCTTCTTTCGAATGTCAAGAGTGCAACTTTTCATCAATCTCGGAGTAAAACTGGAGATTTGTATAAAAATCAAACCCACCGACACTCTTTTATTTATATGGATAGTAATAAAGTCTGCATTCACACAATGTCAAAAACTGTTGTACCGATGCCATCCTAATCCTCGTTTTCATAAAAGCCTTCAATCGTTTTCAAATGGACCCAAATAGTTATTAGGTATACAAGGCTACATCCTATATCGAACCCCAAATTATCGGATTCACAGACAGAACACTTACTACTAGATAATGGCAACTGTGCGGGAATAGAAATAATCGTTTCGAAAAGTAATCTTTTAAATTTTGTTGATGTTTACGTAAATAGAAAATAGTCACCAATCTGACAGTTGTTTACAAAACTAACCTCCAAATCGCAACAAACTATCAGGTTGAGCAGTATTTTGGCAACCATTTCCGATTCATTTTCGAAGATGTTCGTGCTCGCCTTCGCGCCTAGACATAATCTGCATATTCTTTCACCTAAAATAAAATTGTGAGCAGAGATTTGCTCCGAATCTGCATTCTTTTCACTTTTTATTTTTCTTAGCGGATGACGTCCGGTGTCCATCTTTGTTTTACATAGAACAAGCTGACAACTAGATGTGCAACAATTAAAAAAATGTTAAAATAACCCATTGAGTAATATCTGATATATGAACTAATCCATTGTGCAAAATGCTGTCAACATTAGATCTCAAAATCAGCCAATAATAAATTTTACAATATTTTTTTAAATCTGCATTAATTTAAATTTCAGATACAAGACAATGGCACTGGTATTCGGCGTGACAATATGGAAATTGTTTGCGAGCGTTTCACCACATCAAAGCTGTCGAAGTACGAAGATCTGAGCTCCATTCAGACATACGGATTTAGAGGGGAGGCTCTTGCCAGCATAAGCCATGTGGCTCACCTTACCATCATGACCAAGACATCCTGCGAAAAGTGTGCATTCAAGTAAGAAGTCGCTCTGGTTCGTTTTTGTCTAACAGACCATTTTTCATGAAATGGAGTTAAGTATGCATTTGTTCTCAAAAGACCTTTATTTATACGATAATTGTTAAAAAAAAATTATAAATAATTATTTAAGGGGTTTTAAAAACGCACTTTGTCTTACGTCCTCCAAAATGTGTGTAGTTTTTTCGTAAATAAAACTTTAAGACGCCATTCTTCCGATTTATGTTTTGGTCTGTTGGATAAAAACGAACTGAAGCGACGAAGATTTTGGTATTCAATAATTTATCATCAAACATATTATAATTATTGGCAGAGGTTGGTTGTCTTATTTTGGCCACTGAAAAATGGCTATTATGAAAAACGTTTATTTTGAGAGTAAAAAAAAATCTCACGTGATGGAGGAGGGGGGTCCCATTAAATCTCACTTAATCTCACCATGGGGAGGGGGGGGGGGAGAAGTCAATTTTTTTTAAAACAGCTTACGTAATTAATGTATGTCCCCTAATGTAGTAATTTTTTGGACATATAATTCATTGATTTATGGGGTGATTTTTGCTTGGTATTCTGCCCAAGAGTTTGAACTGCATTGAGCCAGTGTGACTGTGGCATTCCCAGATTGGGGATTTTTGTGAGGCTCAAGTAAGTGGGATGGAAAGGAGATAGGGAAAAGTAAGGTTGAGAAGATCTTGCTATCCAAATCTGGTTCTTCAAACAATGACTGTAGAAACCCTCGACAACCTTTATTTATGTACACAAGTTATTTTAAAACACATAATATATAGTTTACAATGAGGAGCATATATTTCAGTCTCCGGAGAAGCAAAATAATATATTTAAGTAGCTATTTTGTCCAAATTATTAGACGGATAATTTAGCATATTATAAAATAAGTTTACTGTGTTTGAAGAAATAACATATTTTGTTCACGACGTGTTTTGAAATGAGAAAATAGGTTTTTCTTCTTCTTTCAATTAAACCCGAACTAAGAATCTAAGAGCCTGTTTTTAATTAAAAGATTAAAAAAAAACTAATCTGAAAACCTATTTTGATATTATATCACATCAGTAGTATAAACATTAACCCATTGGCCTCCGAATTATTGAACTAAAACATTGTCCTTCACATCCGAATTAATTTTGTACCAAAATTTTTACATCTTTAATGGTGTACTAAATCTAATTAACTTTTATACTACATGTTTAAACGTAATAATTTTTTTAAATTTACTTCTGTATTGAATCAAGGTTTATTAAAAAATATATTTTGTGTTTAAAAAATAATTACGATATGGCTAAATGTGGAAAAAATGACATTTAAAAAAAAATAAAGTTTTTAAATTTGGTAATTTTTTATTTAGGTTAAAATAATTGTACATTGGTCAATCTTATTTGCGTAATTTTTTTTTAATGTTTATATATATATATACTAATAACTAAAAAAAAATTGTATGATAATCCTCGAAGCAATCAGGGACACGGAGGGCCGCTTTGCAAGAATTGCATTCCCAGCGCGATCCAAAATACCGCAATTGTGAGTATGCCGTGTACTCTGGCTTGTCCTCTTCCAATTCATTCAGGGTGCTTCTGGGAAATGGAATCCGAGTGATGTTTGGAGACCAAATCCATTCCCAGTCAGGATTGGCAGTTTTACGTCGTTTAGCTGGTGGCATGGAAGCCGTCGGACCAGCTTCACTCGTTGAAACATCTAAAACTTCTACCGTCTCCTCGGCGGATTCCTCATCCTCAGCCTGCGGATCTGATAAAACCAGTAAGGTTATCATCATCAGTGGTTTTATATTGAGTCCAAACGACTCGCCATTTAGACAAACTCACAATGAAGCCTTCGATAATAAAAATAGATTATCAGATAAAAAAACTTTACAAACATATTATTGCGAATACTACAAAATTAATACCATTTTTCGTATTTAAGCCGACACACTTCAGACCCAGCGTGGATGGAGTTTACGACATTGCGTTGCACACCCGCAGGGACGGCGGGGTTTGAGGCTAATGGGTTTATTTATTTATTTATA
The DNA here is from genome assembly GCA_951813805.1 of Limnephilus auricula. Taxonomy (NCBI): domain Eukaryota; kingdom Metazoa; phylum Arthropoda; class Insecta; order Trichoptera; family Limnephilidae; genus Limnephilus; species Limnephilus auricula. The sequence continues at coordinate 3,620,690 of OX638409.1, read as the reverse complement.
TAATACATGTTACATAATTGTGACATTTACATAAAGTTGATATATTAAATCACCATACTAGGCGGCTGCCTGTATCATGGTGACCAATATAGTATAGTTACATTGTATGAAATATGCAGTCTAGTGTAAACATGGAATTAGTATAAATCGTGTTAAATATTGGAAAAATTATAATAAAATGTAGAAAATAGAAAGGAGAAAAAAAGTACATTAGCATTAGATTATATAAACAGGCTTCTAATTCTATCACATTCACTCATTAAAAAGTCTCCAAGCGTCTTCCTGAAAGTGTGATATTTGGTTATTGTCTTTATTTCAATTGTTAAGTTATTGAAGATTTTTGGAGCAAGAAAGTTAAACTGTGACTGGGCCATTGAGGTTTTTGTTACTGGAATTATATAGTTGCATTGGTTGGAATATCTTGTATTATATTTTGATTCAAAAACATATTTTTTAATAAATTTGAATTTAAAATAGCAAGAAATGAATTTTACATATAGGGATTTTATATTAAGTATTTTAAAGTCTTTAAATAAGTCCTTTGTGGGATGAATGTAATGTACTTTGTAGATAGTCCGTATTATCAATTTTTGAGCCTTTACTAATGGATCTAATATAGTTTTAGAACACCCTCCCCAGACAACAATACCGTAAGAAATAATTGATTGACATAGAGAAGAGTATACTGTTTTTAATGTCTTTTTATTTAGTATATTTCGTAGTGATCTGAAGATATATGCTAGTTTCCGTATACGACTTGTTACATTGATTACATGATCTTCCCACCGAAGTTTGTTATCAATTATTACCCCTAAGTATCTAATGGAGTCTACGCGTTCCAGTGGATTGCATATGCAACTAGCGAGATCTCTGCAATAATGTATTTTTAGTGAATGATTAGTTGAGGGTTGGCTTATACTATTGAGGCTAAATGTTAAATATTTCGTTTTAGCTATGTTTAACGTGAGTAGATTATTATCCAGCCATTTTTTAATGTTTTGTAATATTACTTCTGCTTTGTGGAATGTTTCTTCCCATGTTTTACTTTTTAGTACCAGGGCAGTATCATCGGCAAAAATGATCATATTGGCATCAATTTGTAATCTACATAGATCATTAATGTATATGAGAAACAGTATGGGACCGAGTACACTGCCCTGTGGTACACCAAAGTTGATTCTGGTTGGATTAGACGGTTTAAGTGATGGTAACTTAACAAATTGCTTTCTGTCTGTTAGGTATGATTTGAACCATTCGAATGCCTTATTCTTTATTCCGATTTTCTGTAACTTGGCTAGAAGGATTGGTCGAGATACTGTGTCAAACGCCTTAGCCAAGTCTAGAAATATTGCCAAACATTTGTCACCTTTGTCTAGGGCTTGCGTTATGTGTGATGTTAATTCTAGAATAGCTGTGTCTGTGCTTAGTCCTTCTCTGAAACCATACTGGTTTGAAGAGAGAATATTATGTATTGTGAGATGGTCAATAAGTCTTTTTTTAACGATTTTTTCAATAATTTTGGAAAGTGACGATAAAATTGAAATAGGTCTATAATTTGATATATTTGTAGGAGTACCAGTCTTAAAAATTGGTTGAACCAAAGCAAGTTTGAGTTTATTTGGAAATATACCTTTATTGAGACTAAGGTTAATGATATGTACCAGTGGTTGGTTTATAAAAGGTTCAATTATTTTGAGTATGTTTGAGGATATTTTGTCGTTATTACATGAATGAGAGGGCTTCAATTGTTTAATAATTTGTGAAATTTCGGCAGAGTTAGTGGGGTCAAATGTGAGTGAATTATTTGTTTCACAAACTGATTTATTTATTTTGTCAGCAAGAGCATTTTCATCTAATGATGTTTTGTTTAAAATTTGTGACGCTAAATTTTTGCCGATGTTACAAAAGTATTCATTTATATGATTTGTCACAGTGTCTGGATCGTCTTTTATGGAGGTGTCTAGTCCGTTGATGTTTAATTTATTAATTGGTGGTATTGGATGGTCAGTGTCAGATATTTCTTTAATAATTTGCCAAATTTTTTTATTGTTATTGCCGGCTCTAGACAATTTTTCTTTATAGTAGTTTTGTTTAGTGATTTTAATGAGGTTATTACACATATTTCTGTATTTTTTGTAAAATATTTGTGATTGTATATCTGGATTATTAATTAAGTTTTTGTGGAGCTTGTCCCGTTTTTTAATGCAAAAAATTAGACCATTTGTGATCCATGGTTTAAGTTTTTTGTTTTTTGGGTTATTCAAAGGGGATTCAACGGTAACAGCCTCAATAAGTTTCAATAGTGTTTCAGAAAATGTATTAAAAGCAACATCTACGTCTGTGGAATTTAGGGTAGAGAGCCAATTTTCCAATTTAATTTTAGAGGTGAGTTCTTCGAAATTGATCTTAGTCTTTATTCTATTATCACATGAAGTTATGGGAATAGGTTTTTTATTCATAAGGCCAATTACTATTGAGAAGTGGTCAGTTATGGTTGATTGATATACAGTTCCTTTCGCATTTTTTTTTGTTCTTAGGAATATGTGGTCAATACATGATTTGGTCATGTCAGTTACTCTGGTTGGGGCATTAATGTGAGAAACAAGCCCGTGTTGAGTCATTAGATTTTTATAATCAAGTATTTGTGTTGACATGGGCTTAAGTATATCAATGTTAATATCACCGATTACCATTAGTTCTTCATTTGGTGCACAGTTCATTAAGGCCAAGTCTAAGGATTTAAGGAAGGATGAAATATTTTGTTGTTTAGGTGACCTGTATAGTGCAATAATGGTGGTCTGGTTTGTTATTATTTTAAGGCAGTTGGCATTATCGATGGATAATTCAGAGACAATCGGATCTAATTCGGATTTTACATAGACAATTACTCCATCTGACTGTGTCTTATTATTCAGCGTATTGAAAACTGTAAATCCTGTAATGTGTTTTTGAGTGTAATTTGATTTGATCCAACATTCAGTTAAAACTATTATGTCAAAAATATTATTCAAACCTGCAAGCGTTACAAGTAGATTATTATAGTTCTTGTCTATGCTGCGAATATTTGTAGAAAATACTTTTAATCGCGTATAGGGCTCTAGTATATTTATGCACTTTGAGGGATCATTAGTTTCCGGAGTTATTATTTTACCATGGTTTTCTATTTGGAGATTAATATCATTCATTTGTTATGACAAAAATAGTTTTTTGTTTTGTTTTCTCTATTTGGTTTACAATGTTTAAAAAAGAGAGAACAATGATCCTTTAAGTACAAACTGAATGTAACATAAACATTTATAAAGAGAGTATGTGAATGTGATAGATAGATAAGAACAAGGTTAGTAGTTATGCTGGAGAGAAGTGCATACAATAAATATATTAGAACAAAATCAACAGTTATAATGATATGATAAAAACCAAGCTTGAGCATTTGCAGTATTTTTTTAGCAAGTTTTAGTATAGCGATAAATATATGAAGTGTTGCAAGTAAACCTACAATGAAAATGTAACTGTAAATGTTGTTGTTGTTAGTGAATATAAGGGTGTATAAAAGAGGTGTTACTTGTCTACATGGTGAGAGTATTGAGCAGTAGCGTATGAAATAACGCATTTTTAAGGTAATTATGTTAGAACCAAAGGAATCTATTAAGGAAAGTATGAATATATATTTATATTGACGAAAAATATAATTATTGATGCTATGACTCATATAAATTGCATGCAAAATATTGTTGACTAGATTAGTTACTTGTTTCTCAAAAAATATTAAAAAACTAGAGTTTAGAATAAGGGTAGTAATTGTGTACGTTTCAAAATGATTTATTTGTAAGATAAGATGTTTAAAACATATATTAGTAATATAGTTGATATATGGATGAAAATATTTAAAAAGATGTTTAAAGTAAATATGGTTCGGTTGCATTTTGCTCAAAGTTACAAATAAAATTGAGTTTAGGATCAGTAGAGCTCTAGTAATACTATCAAAAATAATTGCAACATGTATAAGATGGATGATAATATGTATTATATTGGTTCGCTGTGTTGTTTGCATTTGAGTAGTAAAAACTATTAGTACATGAATATAATATACGAGCGTAATATAATATAATATAATAATAATATAATATAATATACAAAATGTGAAAAAAAGATTGAATATTGTAATATAATCATTGATATCCGATATAGTAGAGGGGTGTAGCTGCACGGTACCTTGTATAATCAGTCACAGTAATTGACGTTTTGCACGTTCAAGATCGGTTATATTATATATTGTAATTATCTTAGAAGTATCAGTTTGGCGTAGAAGAATTCGCCCTCCAGCAGTCCAAGAGTGTTTGAAATTATTTTCCCTTGCAATTTTTTTTGTTTGCGATAACAAAAATTTTCCTCTTTGAGTCAAGTGTTCGGAAATATAAATGCGGTTGGCGTCTTGTGATAATCCCAGGTCCCTTGTGTTTAATTTGTTTGTCTTGATAGTAGTAGATTTCTTGTAGGTTTTGCATTTGGATAGGAAGTCATCGCGGGATTCAATGTTTTTGAACGTCGCTACGATAGATCTTGGGTTTTTATCTGAAGTCTTCGGTCCAAGCCTGTAGATTTTTGTTATTACAGATTGCACGTCGGTATCTTCGTAGTTTATGATTTTAGAGATTTTTTTAAGAACTTCTGCATTTTTTTCAATATCTGCCTCCGGAACACCTCTTATATCGATGTTGCAGGTTTGGCTTAAATACTCCAACCTATCAATTTTTTCGTCTTGTTTCGAAATAGTATTTAGTAGGATGTTATGATGATTTTTTTGTGCAATTAATTCTTCGTTGGCTGTTTCATGGGCTTTTTCCATAACATTTATGCGCATTCTAAGATCCTCTTGTTGATCTGACATAAATTGGATTGATTTTAAGATTTCGTTATTTTGTGTGACAAGTGATTCGTATTTATTTAAATATGAGTCAAATTTTTCTTCCACGAATTTCATTATCAATGTTTTAAAGTTTGTTAATTCTTTTACAAATAATTCTGTCGTTAAAAGATCTTGGATTGTGCCATCTGTGTTTGAGTTTGGTAAGTTTTCTGTGTCGTTTGATTCAGCGTGTACAGATTTCAGCGGTTGGGTTAACTGTTTTGCTTGTTTGACGGTAGATGGCTGCTCATGTTCGTTTAATAACATATCACTTGTAGGTTGTTTGGGTTTGTTATTTTTTACATTTCTGGTACACTTTTTACACCTCCACTGTAAACTTCTAGCGCTGCGACGTGATGTTTCAATAATTTCAGCACAGCCAAGATGGTAGTTTCTTTCACAGACACTACAGCATATGAAGTCTGATGGGTTGACAATGTTTTTTTCACATACAATGCACTGTGTATTCATGATAATGAATGTGTTACACCAGCTTTATGTAAACAGTGATGTTTAAATGTTATTAATGTTAATTTTATTATGTGGTAATCACTTCAGCGTCAGTTAAATTACGGTATTTTTTTTTTTTTTTTTTAAAGAGCGGAGACGGTTTACTAGTATTTCCCGTGAGCACTTAGGCCATAGGCCCATTGTGCTGTCTCCCATTTTACCTCATTCCTTTAACAGTAACCCAGCCCCTTTTATAAAGTTCACCAGGGTTGTCATTGGATAGGAGGCCATATCCTCTGGTTCCACAGTGTGTTTCCCAGGTCTCATCTCCTCTCCACTCCCCCTTGGTTCCCTGAAGGCCCAACAAGGGAAGAGCTACCCCCTTGGTTTCTCGAAGGCCCCATGAGGGAAGAGGGCCTAGTTTCTCCCCTCCACTCCTTAGTTCCCTGAAGGCTCCAAGACGGAGAGTCCACTCCCCCTTGGTCCCCTGAAGGCCCCACAAGGGAAGAGTCCACCCCACCCTGTCACCCTGAAGGCCCCACGAGGGAAGAGGGCTTAATATCTCTTCTCCCCTCCCTAGTTCCTTGAGGGCTCCACGATGGAGAGTCCACTCCCCTTTGGTTCCCCGAAGGCCCCACATGGGAAGAGTCCACCCCACCTTGGTTCCCTGTAGGCCCCATGAGGGAAGAGGGTTTAATATCTCCTCTCCATTCCTTAGTTGCCTAAAGGCTCCACAATGGAGAGTCCACTCCCCTTTGGTTCCATGAAGGCCCCACAAGGGAAGAGTCCACCCCACCTTGGTTCCCTATAGGCCCCATGAGGGAAGAGGGCTTCATCTCTCCTCTCCACTCCTTCTTGGTTCCTTGGAGGTCCCATGACGGAGAGTCCACTCCCCTTTGGTTCCCCGAAGGTCCCAAGAGGGAAGAGTCCACCCCACCTTGTTTCCCTGTAGGCCCCCTGAGGGAAGAGGGTCTAATATCTCCTCTGCACTCCTTAGTTGCCTGAAGGCTCCACGACGGAGAGTCCACTCCCCTTTGGTTCCATGAAGGCCCCATAAGGGAAGAGTCCACCCCACCTTGGTTCCCTGTAGGCCCCATGAGGGAAGAGGGTTTAATATCTCCTCTCCATTCCTTAGTTGCCTAAAGGCTCCACAATGGAGAGTCCACTCCCCTTTGGTTCCATGAAGGCCCCACAAGGGAAGAGTCCACCCCACCTTGGTTCCCTATAGGCCCCATGAGGGAAGAGGGCTTCATCTCTCCTCTCCACTCCTTCTTGGTTCCTTGGAGGTCCCATGACGGAGAGTCCACTCCCCTTTGGTTCCCCGAAGGTCCCAAGAGGGAAGAGTCCACCCCACCTTGTTTCCCTGTAGGCCCCCTGAGGGAAGAGGGTCTAATATCTCCTCTGCACTCCTTAGTTGCCTGAAGGCTCCACGACGGAGAGTCCACTCCCCTTTGGTTCCATGAAGGCCCCATAAGGGAAGAGTCCACCCCACCTTGGCTCCCTGAAGGCCCCATAAGGGAAGAGGGCTTCATCACTCCTCTCCACTCCTTCTTGGTTCCTTGAAGGTCCCACGACGGAGAGTCTACTCCCCTTCGGTTCCCCGAAGGCCCCAAGAGGGAAGAGTCCACCCCACCTTGTTTCCCTGTAGGCCCCATGAGGGAAGAGGGCCTCATCTCTCCTCTCCACTCCTGCTTGGTTCCCTGAAGGTCCCACGAGAGGGAGGATGTCATCTCTCCACTCTGCTCCTCCCTGGTTCCCTGAAGGCCCCACTACGGAAGAGTTCACACTCCCCCTTGGTTCCCTGAAGGCCCCACAGGGAAAGAGTTCATGAAAGTGGCCCAAGACCTCCTAGGTTCTCCAAAGGCCCCTAGTTTGTAATGGTTCAATTTTCGTCCCACGAGTGTCTAGGGAAATGGAAGGTCCACCCCAGCAGAGCCCCGAGTGCTGGGGTAAGGTCTAAATACTCCGAGATGCGACCCTGTTTCTCGGAGGCACCGTTCGTAACACTGTTCCCCAGGTCATTCAGCCTGAGCACGGTAGCTAACACCTTAGCTTGGGTTGGCTATTGCAGGTCGTGTTTCCACTCCCTGAGCGATGGGTTCGCCACACTCCCTACGCTTCCTTAATTACGGTAGGCGGAGTACGTCACTATTAATGAATTATACAACAGTCGATTCTTTCTAGAGGAGATCGACACTTCGTGGCAGATAGAAATGAAGGAAAAACACTAAAGATAAGCCACTTCGCGAGGTAAAAATTCACTGGTTTGACGCGCGGTTTCAAGTTGAATATAATTGAGCACTTTAAACTCGGTTCAGTAACGTTTTGTTTGGTGATTTTTTATTAATTTAGTGTAGACTTAGAAATACGTCAACACTAGACTTGGTAGGGTAGGTGTGTGATGGTTAAAGATGACCACCAAGGACCACAACGAATTTGTCAATTTTCATTTCAATAACTATTAAAAATCTTCTCTTCGCTTGCTCCTTGCTTGCTTCTCCGGAGGTTGAAATAGATGCTGTTCATAATTTGTGCATATCAAGGATGTCACACATATCTGGATATTTACCGTAGGGAGCAGTTGGGACTCTTTTGCGGCTTTGACATAAGATTTTGATGTTTTTATGTTTTCCAGAGCTTCCTATGAAGATGGTTTACTGAAGGGCCAGGTAAAGCCGTGCGCCGGCAATCAGGGCACCCAGATTACAGTGGAGGACTTGTTTTATAACGTCAGTACGAGGAAGAAGGCCCTGAAAAGTCCCAGTGAGGAGTACCAGAAGATATTCGAGGTGGTCGGCTGCTACGCTGTCCACAACGCCAATGTTGGCTTCGTGCTGAAAAAGTTTGGGGAAAACACTGATCTCAGAACTCCCACTAAGTCTAATTTTGTGGACAATATAAGAATAGTAAGTACAAGAATAGTATGTACAGTATTTTGTTATAAGATTTCATTATGAATCCACAATAATCGCAGATAACAACGCTAATGTAAAGCCTCGATTACATTGAGCAGGTTTACAAGCTACTAGCCGGCGAATTCACTAATGTTATCATATTTACCAGCTAACTAGCAGATTGTGAACAATACGAAATTTACTAGCAGATAGTGAATTCGTCAAAGAATTCACCGGATAGTAGCTTTTAAACTAGCCCCATGTCATCGATGCTTAAGGCAGTGAGGCATGGAACCATAAATAAACAAATAAACCATTCACCATGGAACTAGCTAAGAAAAGATGAAATTAGATTGAATACTGTAGAAATGAGTTCTCTGGGGTAGTTTGTGTATGTGTGTGGTAAAATCATATTCATTTGTTAACTTTTGAAATGAGAATTTCTGTTGGTTCCTACCGGGATGTCATTTACATGTTCAGTTCCTACCTATTCCTAACAATTACTACTAGTTGGAAACTGTTTGAAAAATGGAACATATTGCAAGAAGATTGTGCAAGTTCGAGTGCTTTTGTTTTATGAACCAAGAAGAAAAATATTGAAGCATGTTGTTGTGTGCAAAAATATTATTTTCCTCTTTTATTTTTGTCAGTTACCGTTCATTGCCTCGAGTTATCGCACTCGGAATTATTTTCAGACTGTCGTTAAAAACAAAAACTAATAAAGAAAGTGATTGTGTCTATGTCTGAACTCCTTTGCAGATGCTATCTTGAAATTGATTCGGTTATCCTTTTCCTCCCAATCCTTGTTTATATCCTACATCTACTTTCACCCAATTCCAATAAACACCACTTCATTCTCTTTTTTGTTTGTTTATAGTTGCATCATTCGCTTGTGGTTTCGGATGCAACATAAAGTGGAAACCTGAAAATAATGCAATGCCGATGTAAGCATTTCAGGTGGTTTAGGTACAGCAGTTTGATGGAGAAAGAAGTTTTTTTTTTAAGAAAGGCAAACATAACAAACATTCCTGGGTTACGAATAACCTGACAATATTTGAAAATCTCCTACTACCACCACAGTAAGCAGAAAATGTTGCTTGTGTCATGATGGAGGCTTAGCCAGGCAAGGAATTGAACAAGAAATTGGCCGAGACAGTTACGCCGTTCTTCCATGGAGCTACTTTTAAGCTACGCGATCGCCACTCGTCTGTACCTTCCATACTATTATTAGTGTTTGAAAATGACGCTACGCGCTGTACTAGCAAAATTGTATGACAGGTAGTGGGTAGCGGCGATTGAGTCGTTTGTAAGAAGCTCCGTGAACGAAGGGCGTTACAGTGGAATGTCATGGAACGGAAGTGGATGGAAGAAGAAGCAGGGAATTTTTTAGTTTTTATTAATTTTTTCTTTCTAACTATTCCCATATCAATTTCCAGGTTTATGGCAACAACATAGCCCGAGAGCTGATGGAAATAACCCACAAGGATGAAGTTTTGAAACTCAATCTCCACGGCTATATCACCAATGTCAACTACTCTACCAAGAAAGGGATTATGCTTCTGTTTATAAACCACCGCCTCGTTGAATCCATAGGTATTTATTTTTTACTGCTGGTCAACTGGCATTTTTGCTTTGTTTGTAAAGTGGTAGACATCTATATATATATAAAAATAAATCCCTGTTTCCCTTGGTGACGCCATATCTTCAGAACGACTTTACCTATTTCATTCATCTTTTTTTAAAAGTTTTCTAATACTTTGTAGAAGGTATTGTACTTTGTACTCTCCTTTTTACTTGTACTATTATGTAGAATCACCTCCCGAATTTTGTGCAATTTACCCCCGGACATCTTGTATTTGATCATTCCCTCGGAAAGCATAAACTTGGCCACAAGTTACTACCGAAGTCGCGCAGTCCTTACGCAGATGGCATAAAAAATTCACTTTGCAATACCAAATTTGTCGAATGCCGCCTGTGTTGATTTAGGTGAAAAAAAACATTCCAAAAATGCATGTTATCTTATTTCTTGAAGTTCAGGTAAAATTTAAAAAAAAAACTGATAATATTCTAATGAACTGAATTTCCCACATTACTAAATAAAATTAATTCCGAAAAAGGATTCATAAGTAGGAGATTTTGCACTTTTATACTTTATTTTTTCTACGCTTGTAAAAAGACTTATAAGGTCTTATATTATTATATCTATATTATCTGACCATACGGTTAAAATTTAAGAACCCCACGTTGAGTACATCTCTGACGCCGCGCCTTAGGCAATACCATCTTTGTATGTGAAGTTTGTTACCAAGTTACCGCCGCGTCGCCCGCCGCCCGCAGGGTTTAGTATCTAAAACCTGCAAAGTGAGTTTTTATCTTCTAGTCTTATATTATTATTATAATTATACCTTGAGGTTGGTTTTTCACAGAACTACTAATGAAATTATTTCTTTGTTTTAGCTATCAAAAAAGCAGTGGATACTGTATACAGCACATATTTACCTAAGAATGGCCATTCTTTTTTGTATCTCAGCCTGGAACTAGGTAAATACCTTTTTTTCTAATGGTGCATATTATACTTGCCATTGTTTTTTTATTTTGGTGAAATTTTAATTGATGATAATGTTTTGCAGATCCTCAGAATGTAGATGTAAATGTTCATCCCACAAAACACGAAGTACATTTTCTCCATGAAGAACAGATCATAGAGAAGATTAAATTAATAGTGGAGGCAAAATTGTTATCGTGCAACACTTCACGCGTCTTATACACACAGGTTATTTAATATTTTTTTACATACACTGGGTCGAGAATATACTTGCAATACTACGTTCCTAGGTCGACGTGCACACTGGTTCTATACACGCATTGCATGTGACACGTGACAAATAGTCTCTAGTTATTGCCTACTTGGCGCATAGGCGAGTCATCTGATTTGTCATTTATTTTTTAGGTTATGTTTACGAGATTCACTTCTCAGCAAGCATAATTCATAGCTTCGTCATTTCTTGTGATTCTGAAAGCGAATTTGAGGATTACTTAGTAAGATTATTATTTTTAAATGAATATTTTGTAGTAAAAATAAATTTTAAAAATGAGAAGAAGACTTATGATATACGACGTACAATATCTGTCAGTGGTTAATCTCCAATTTTATTGAAAAAATGATAATTGCTTGTGCAAATTTCAATTCAGTTGTCAAAATAAACATAACCACAGATGTACCGAACATAAATATAGGTGCATAGATAATATCACTTAAAGATGTACAAATCAACTCGTTGGAGATGTGATCCTACCCCTTCAACCTTTCACATGTCCCACGCTGATCGGCGTCGCGATGGGAACATGGGTTTGCAATGCGTGTGACCAGTGACAATGTGATTCTAAAGCACCTACTTCCATAGAAAATGTATGGATTGTAAGTAGTCCAGATATCGTAAAGTGTTGCTTACATAGCGTACATCGCCCCAGTGGTTTTTACCTTTAGTGTGGTATTTCTAAGATTGATTTCTTAATTTGCAGACCAGGCTACCAGGCGCCACAAATCCAGATGTAACCCAATTTGAAGACAAATCTAATAAAACTGGAGAAAAACAAATCAATCCGAAATTCTTGGTAAGAACAGATGCTGCAGAACAAAAGATAGACAAATTCTTCGGATACCAAGTTTCTATAATGGAACAAGAAGACGTTGATACAAATTCAAATAAAGAAGTCATAGAAGATGAACAAATGGATGTGGATTTAAATTTAGAAGGTGTCAATGAAAAAGAACAAGATACAAAAGAAATAGATCAAAATGTAAACAGAGAGGAACAAAATGTTAATGAGGAGAAATCGCTTCAAAATAAACCGAATTTGCCACAAAATAAATCAAAATCACCGCAAAAAAATCACAAACCAGGCATTATCATGGCTAGTACTCCGTTGCACTTGACCTATGTGAATCCGAAAGATTCATTTAAGACTCGTAAGTTTTCCGAACAAAGGAATGAGACGAGGTTAACCAGCGTGAAGATGTTGCGGATGGAGGTTGAGGATAGGTGTAATGCTAATTTGAGGGAAATCTTGGCTAATCTTGTATTTATTGGACTAATTGATGAGACCAAATCTCTGATTCAACATTCTACTAAGATGTACCTCTGTAATTCAATCAAATTGATGTAAGTATTTTACTTTTTAAATGCAAGAATTTGAGAATTATGCTAAAGAAAGAGCGCAACACACTATAAGCCAAAAATTAATCACGATAATACTTTTGGCCGTGAAAATCTAAAATCATTTCTGATTTTGCTGTGTTTTAAAACCGCTATCTCTGGACCCAATGGGGTTTGTCCCCAATGATAATAAAATAATGTTTTTTTTTTGCCTTTTTCTATTTCAATTAAAAAAAAAATCATTTAATGTTGTAGTTTTTTTATGAAATACTAGCGAGTACCCAGTATGCGTTTCTACGTCACTCAAAGAAATAAAGAGTTTGTGTATTAATTCTGTTTATTGAAGTGATTTTATGTACACAGTATTTATTTATTTTCCATCTACATGAATTCCGCGTACATAAATAAATCAGAAGGTTTTCATTGCGTAAACAGGCCACATACAGCTGTCCGAGTGAGAAGCGTGTATTTTCTAAATTTACCCACTGCTTTCCCCTACTGCTACTCTATGTCTCCTTTGAAATCCCTCCCTCTGCCCCTTCCTCATCCCACCACCCCAAAATCAACCCACCCTGTGTGTCCTTTCCCATGCGTACCCAGCCCTTACTACCTCCCGCATTCCCCTTCCGCCTTCCCCCCTTCCTCGTCACCCTGCCGCTAAACTATGTAAAATACACACATTTTCTTTGCCACTTATGGTGAATTTTTTTTTTTTTTTTAATTTTATTAGGAAAATTTACAGTTTAATAACATTACATAACTACTTTAAAAATAAACAACAAATTATAATAATTAGGTTATAACCCAATAACTAATGTTGACATCATGCATAAATCAATAATTTATAGAATTTTTTACAAATTTAATAACACCAGAGCTATCAGCTATCATTTATAGAAAATCACCAAGTTTCATCGCAATCGGATGAATGGTATGGCAATGGAACACATACGGGACAAACAAAGAAACATTAATTTATATATATTAAGATTGATTTCATTTCAGGGAGGAACTTTTCTACGAAATCTTGCTGTATGACTTTCAGAATTTTGGTTTCATGAAGTTTGCCAATCCATTGCCTGTCCATGAGCTGGCAATGTTGGCACTAGAATTGCCTGCCTCGGGCTGGAGCTCAGAAGATGGTAAGTTGAGATGAGATAAAATTAATTTAATATAACCTAATTTACTCCAAGTTTGCAGTTGAGTTAAAGCAGGATGTCCGGAGACGTGAAAATTATATTGATTTTATTTTAATTTGCAGGAGATAAAAGTGAAATAGCAACTCAAGTTAAAGACTTGCTGATCAGTAAAGGCGCAATGCTTATGGAGTATTTTTCCCTAGAAATTGATGCACAGGGAAATTTGTGTTCATTGCCGCTGCTTTTAGGTAAGTTTGACTATTGGAAGTATAGACTATTGAACATACTAATTTTGTTTGTTAGTGTATGGGTAAGTACGTAATGTAAAATAACTACTTATCATATCAGATAGGCAATAAAGTAGGTACCAAAATTATTTTGTGAATTAATAATTATTTCAATTTTATTGGAATAAACTCAATATATTTAGAGAAAAAAATTAGAAGATAATATTGTTAATTCTGAATTTGAAATATGAGAACGACAAAAACGTCGGTTGATGTCTCTTCGATAACGTCTCTTTCGATAATGGTTTTATTGTACAAGTTCTTTAGAAAATTATTGTAAAAATATTTAAATACATTGAAACCCTCTTAACCCTTAGCGGAACATTTGACCTTTTCTTTCAATTCCAATTTTTTTTTTGCCTATTTAGGTTCATTTGGATGTTCATAAATGAAGAAAACTAATAAAAAAATTATTGTTACTATTTGAAAGATTTATTAAAAAAAAAATGATGTGGTTATTCCAGAGTACCACTGCTCCAGTAGCACTTTTTTTTCTTAATTTTGAAAAATAGAAATAATGGTTTAAAATAATTAATAATGGTTAATAACAATGTGAAACCTGTTACATATATGTACATTATTTTTTATGGTAGTCGTTGAAGAGTATTCCCATTTCATTCAATATTCCTCACCCATGCATACTTTTCAGGTATATCTTCAGATGTATTTGTCTGAACCGTAAGTAATGACATCAGAGGTGCATTATCATCTTCACAGAAATTCGTCATCTGAATCTTGGATTTCTGTAAGATTTCTTCTGGATTTATTTCATCTTCACTCAAATTGTCAACTTCAGATTCGGGATCTGACGGCAAATCTATGACATATGCATTTATTTCTAAATCACTCAGCCTTTCCATCTGGAAGTACGTCAAAATAACTTTTATTAGCAAAATGCAGTAAAATAAAAAAAATAATTTAGGGTCAGTGCAGATTTCGCTAGTGGAGCTGTGGTACACTTGAAGTAACACATGAAAAATTCATCTCACGGGTAGTAATTTACGTATTTGGATATAATTCTCAAAATAATCACAAAAAAACATTGTATTTGATTAGAAAATTAGATTCTTACCCTAATATTTGCACAGAAAAGAGGTTTTTTGTGGCACTGATCTCCTCCAACATCCAACTGTCAAAAAATCTCTAACTGAACGACAAAAATGTCGATAAACACAATGATATTCAAATTTTGAAGAAAGTTTTTGGCAGCGGTCAGTAGATGGCAGTATCAGTTACTTCAATAAATATGTGTTATTTTTAAAAGCGCACTGCTCCTCTAGGAAATAATTATTTTCTATGTGTGCTCACAGGGATACCACAAAACCGTTAAGGGTTAACCCTTTACAGCCGGCTTCATATGAGAGTGAGTTTGTCTTTGAAAAAATCATGACAGAAAATAAATCTGTTTTTGCGAACGGAACCGGTGTCGATCGAACGTGAGGGAGCTGCTTATATATACAGGGTACCTTGCGCGCGTGTTTCAAGCAGTAAGTCACCCAGCCCTATGAGATCATATCTAAGAGCTTTACTAGTGTGGCCCATCACAATTCGGAATTTTTTTAAGGGTTATGAAGTTTGGTATTTTTGGTCCCTTGAAGACTAAATGGCCCAATTTATCCCAAATACAAGGTTTTCCCGCTTTTTTTCCAGACTCTTGAAAAACTTTTTAAGAAAGTTACACTGTATTTGAACCTAAACTTGGCAAAAAAATGAAACACACTTTTTAAAAACAGGCGGCTGGTGTTAAGTAGGAATTTCAAGCTTATCACCATTTACATAAGGAGCGTTATTGCTAGCGACCCGATTCCAGTGTTACACAACACGGTGCTTCACCGTCTTGAATAATTGTTCTCTAACCATAAATAGAAAACCTAACCAAAATCTTTTCTTTCTATTACAGAAAATTATACACCATTCATGGGTGCCCTACCCATGTTCATTCTACAGTTAGCCACCGAAGTAAACTGGGATAATGAGAAAGAGTGTTTCCAGTCCATCTGCCGACAGACTGCTGTGTTCTTCTCCCAGCAGAGCTGCAGCAGGGAAGAGGCGGCTGTGAAGGCCGTCCACTGGACCCAAGAGCATGTGGTATTTGCGGCAATAAGGAAGTATTTTCTGCCGCCCAAACAGTTTGCGGAAAATGGAGCCATCTTGCAAATTGCTAGTCTGCCGGATTTGTATAAAGTTTTTGAAAGATGCTAGTTCATACAAAGAGACTTTTTTCAGTGTTGAAGATATATATAATGATAGCAATGCCATGTGGGCATGTCCATGCTCCAAAAGTAAGGTCAATTGTCCCTTACTTCAGATGAAATTTATTTGATTTTTTTTTTATGTTATGTCGAAACGCTTTCTTGAACAGAAAAGTCAGATTCATTGATCTGTTTTCTTTCATATCGGTATTGATCACACCTCTACGAATCATAAGTCTGTTTCATTAATCTGTTTTCTTTCTTATCGGTATTGATCACACCTCTACGAATCATGAGTCTTTTCAATTTCATTCTGATTTTATTTACTCAAATTTCAGACAGAAAAGGATGTGTAAATTTCATGAGGTCAGAGCTGACTTTTTGAGAATTTATGCTGCTTCATATAAACAAAGTTCATATTTCATTCCCTGCCTCGAGTGTTATGAAGGATTGTAACTGACGATTCCTGAACATGTTTGTAAAAAATGTAGATGTTACTTTGCTGTCCGATGACATTTTTTTCCAATTAAAAACAATAAAAATATTTGACCATCACATGTCACAACTGAGTAGTGGGCTATAGCCTAGCGGGTCATGTGATAAGCACTCTGTCTCGTTCCAGCAGTGCGGTCACACAGCATGAAACAGCGTGCACATCATGTGAACCCGCCGCAACCTGTAGGAGTGTGGTTGGAGAATATTTGTTGTTGTTTTTAACCTCTTGAAGGCCGCAGTCCCCCCGGCGGGTCCGGATTTTTTAAGCGATTTTGCCCCTTACGCATAAAGAAATTGTATGAAGAACAAGGTCAGAATCGCTTGGGCCATTCTCGATCTTGATATAACGAATTACTGGATAGCATTTAGCCATTCCGAATAATTCATTTTAATTGCCAATGATGCGCCGGGCACCAAAGATGGCGGACAAAATGGCTGCCGCTTGATAATATGAACGCTGTCATATTCGAAGTCTATATTTATTAATTGTTTTTTATATAAATCCATTGTGGAAAGTGGAAAGCATAGATTTGAGTGATTATTAGGAAGTTCGTTTTATCTACATTATTTTGATGTAATTTTTGTATTACATATATCACAAAAGAAATGTTATAAAAATTGAATTCGTAAGAAAGATGAGAACTGTCAAATATTTTACGTCGTATTGAAAAAATATATTTCTTGTATGCTGGCTTTCAACAAGTTAATAGGAAGAAATATCATTGGACAGCAAAATGACATCTACTTATGGTTCTCCAAATAAGCTCAGGAATCACTGGTAAAAATCCTTTGGGTACTTGCTATTATGCCCTGTACAGGTTTAATTCTAATTGTAGGATTATGTTAAGTTTGTAAAAGTATTTGTGTTGTTATTTTGTTAAAAAATTGATATCATTTTCTCTCTTTCATGTGTTTGACACCGTTATTTTGTCCAATAATGTTTATTTTTATGCAATGTAAATAAATAAAAGAAAACAATCATGTCATGAGCAAATGTAATATAATTTAAGCACATTAGTAAACTTACAATAACAATAAAAATAAAACATAATAAAAATACAACTATAAATCATTATTTTCATTAGCGTAATCCTTCATCTTAATTAGTATTTCACACAGCATTTTTGCAAACATTTTACAATCAGCATACTCAAACTTGCCTATCCTCAAAGTTAAGCTATACATATTCTTATAAGTGGATGACATTTTATCAGAGTCTTTTTTTGTTACTCCCGAGTGCTTCTGAAGGCATAACTGAATTAGACTCTTCAAAATAAACTGAAGTCTCTGTTGAAAAAGGATAAGAAGTTTAAATTCCGCTTTGAGATCTTCATCTACTTTTGGGGTAACTACTTTAGTTATGTTTGATTTCTCATCTTTTTCTTTTTCTATGCTTTTATTTGATTTCTCATCTTTCTCCTTTTCTATGGTTTTGTTTGATTTCTCATCTTTTTCAATGGTTTTATTGTCTATGTTTTTTTTCTCCGGCGATTCATCGCTAACAGACGAGTTGTTTGTTTCATCACTTCGCAGAGACGAGTCGCTGTTATCGCAACTGGCTTCTTTGGTGGCGATGATATTAATGAACGGTTCGCTTTGTTTTAACAATTCCAGCGCTGCTTGAATGCATTTTAGCTTGATTCCTGCGCTGTCTGAGGAAAAAAAAAACAATCAATATTAGAAAGTAAATTAAAATATCAATAAGTAGGTATTATCATATTACATGTGTTATTATAAAGCGTAGGACTTTATTTTTATATATTCTCTGTTCAAATCATTTGAATTTTGCAACTAAAAGCCAAAACTTTAATAGATTTTATTGTTACAGTAACTGAAGAGATAATATAGAAATGTAACGTACATGTATTGAGTGTGCCCGAAGTAAGATCAAATAGTCCTTACTTTGGCCACACCAGTATTCGTTCAAGATCAAACTTCTAGGGATTATTTGATCAGTGGTTAATTTTTTTGGGTTGGTTTGTATTTAAAAAAAAAAAAACTTTATAACAACTGCCATTGTTATTTTTAACCTTCCCCACCAAAGGGGGGTTTCCCCTGAAATGAGATTTTTTTGCGTAGTTGTTTTTACATCATATACTCAAAAGTAAGTCATAAAAGGTGCGTAGGTGGTAGTACACTACGCGCCAAACTTAAATGCCGACCTGAACTTGATACTATTGAGTCTCTCGCAGATACAGCTACTTTACAAACTTTAAAATGACCGTAAGCGAAAGAGCATATGTGCACCAGAGAAAGGCGTGGGCAGGATGCATGCCAGTTTTCGGACCTTAAACTCGCCCATTGGGACGATTTCTGTATCAACGTCAGGTTGGCATTAAAGTTTGGCACTTACGGCCGCTGTTCCTAACTTTTAAATCGATTAATCTAAGGCCGCGATCAGCCAAGCATTTTGTAGGGTAGCGCTCGATTTATGTTGTCCCCAAACATCTTATCTTATCTGGCCTCACCCACTTTCATAGACAATAAAATGACATCAAAGTAAGAACTTTCAAAGTTAAATTAACATTATAAAGTTAATTGTTGTATTTATTATTAACGCACATAATTTATTTAAAATATTTTTATCCATAAACTGACATCTTATATTTTTTAAACAAAAGTATATAATATTATATTAAAAATAAAGTATCAGCTTGACCGTGGGTACTGGACTTGACACTTGGCTTGGCGAATATTCGAATGCGACATAGTTTTTCGCATAAATTAACCGTTTTTCTTCTCTGCTCCGCACGCATCCGCACATCACGACAAATAAACAAAATTTAAAACGAAACAAAACGTGCCAAAAACTTTACTCAAAACGACATGATAATTGACAAACGCAATACAACAGAACTGAAATGAGCGCAAAACTGGATGTGTCATTTGTCAAAGTGAAATTTCGTCGACAATTGTTTTCGCGGTATCTTTTCTACTCTGTTTACACTTTTAAGAACTAGTCCAATCCTGAGGCGGCCGAAATGAGTTTAATCCACTAGTCCGGCTTCTTAGGTTAAGATAAATCCTTAAGGCATGCTAAGCGATACTCTTTTCCTAAAAAAGCGTAGTTGTGCACTAATCAATTACTAAGCCAAAATTTTGGCTTAGTAATTAATTACATAGTAGGATTGGGAACAGCGGCCGTTATTATAACTAATATATAAATGTTACTAGAAGAAGCAAAAGAAATATATTAAAAGACATGATCACTCCGTGATATATGAGACACTCGGAAGACTTCGGTTATGTAAAGGTTAAAATCATTGTTTGCAATAACATTGTTATATCACTAATAAATTAACATTACCTCAAAACTCTAAGGTCTAAACACGTGAAAGTTGGATTATTCAATGAACTTACTGTTGGCCTGGTACTCCAGCAGTGCAACGTGTTCCAGTTGCACTGTGAGCAGCATGGAGGAGTCGTCCAGTTGAATAAACAGATTTACCGCCTGCTCGTAGTTTAGCTTGCTGAGGGCAGACATGGCCTTCCTCTTCGCCATGTCTTGTTTCGAATCTCTGCAATAATAATAAAAGTTAAGGAACCAGTAGTTCTGTGAACAGTAGACCTCGCGTCCAAAAATGTATGCTTCTAATTATATCTTATTTAACCCCTCAGGCTAATTTGTTTGCTTTTGGGAACAACTCATATTGTTTATTGTTTATTGATTATTGAGGCATTTTAAGTAGGTACATAGTTATCTATGTCCTAATACAATCCTTATATATATACATAATTAAAGCAATACATTTACAACACATCAATCACATATTTACGTAACTTAATTTTAAATGTTTTTATGTTTTCTTCTAATTTTATTTCTTCTGGTAATTCTCCAAATATCTTCAACGCTCCGTACATCAACGAATTTTGACTTTGTGTTTTTTTCCTGAAGGGGAGTCTCAGTTCATTTCTTTTCCTCGTCTCATATCTGTGTGTGTACTGAAGTTTATCGATTTTTCTTAGAAATTCAATAGATGTATGGCCATTGATGATCTTGTAGATTAATGAAATAGTATTGAAGTAAATTATTTGTTTGAAAGACAAGATATTTAACTCCTTCAACATTTTCTTAATTTTTGTGTACCTATTTTTCTTCAATATAGTTCTCATAGCTCTATTTTGTAGAATGGTCATCTGTTTCATTAAACCTTGGTTGGCTATAGGTCTCATACTTGACATACTTTCCTTACTATCATAGTTAGAAAAATGATCTAAACGGTGTTAGAAAGAGAAAAAAATGCGCTTTATATTCAAATTTAAAATAAACTACAAAATAATTAAAATGTATACCTCATGAAACCAAAGTAATAAATAATTTGATAAAAATTATGTAACTTTGGAATTTTTTTTTTCATTATTTTAACAAGAAACGACAAAAAAGTTAAGTGATGATAACTTTTATAATACATTTCGCACATCTGTAGAAAAGTGTTGTAAGTCAAAAAAGTTCATTTTACAGGAGAGCCAAGAACAAATTAATGAATGATGATAAAGCGGTCCCCTCGAAAAGAAATACTAGCGACATCTTGCGGAGATAGAGTGATCTAACTTGAATATGGTTTTCATGGGATGTAGATAATCACAATCACTTTACAATTCAGATATAAAAATAAAATTTTAGAAAACAGAAAATTTTGACTTACAATCCTTTTCTAGGGGATGTGCGATTTTTCAAATAAAATAATATATGTTTAAATTTTTTTTTGTTAGGAATTTTTGTTAAAAAAAAGTAAGGTGAGCCATTTTTAAAACTTTTTTATACTTGCATTCAAAATATTTAAATTAAAAAAATTATATGTTTATTTTGAAATATAAAATTTGAAATTGTACTTCATCACCTTTCAAAAACAGATTTGATACTTTCAGAAATATTCCAATTTATTTGGATTTTATTGCAAAGAGGAAAAATTTTGACCTGTAAGAATATGTTCGAGTCCTGAGGGGTTAAAACGGCCAACAATTTTGAAACAGAATGTAAAAACAAATTTACTGACAAACGTAATGCAAAACAGGTTAACAAGTCAGGGCTTCCACTCACTCAACAATTTGATTCTTCGTAAAACCTCTCTAAAACTTGACAGCGTTAGACTTTGAGAAATGGACAGAATCTTATGGTGATGCTTTACCTGTATTGATTGTGGTAGAGAGAGGCGAGTCTATGATGCAGGACTGCCGCCCGAAACTGGTATAGGCACTGGCGGGGGCCAGGGGTCAGGGGGCAGTTGCGGAGCGCCACCCGGAGAGCCTCCACAGCCTCCTCTGCCGCCTGGAATCACAAGCAGAAACATTATTTGGATGTCGTGTAGAAATCGTCCAACTCTCAATTTGCCGAAATCGAATTTTACATGTTTTCCTACAGATAAAATACGAGATATCTTTCTGCTGAAATCATCTATGCTCCAAATTCAATAGACTTTTGGCAATTTAATTTTATACTAACCCGTGTTTCACTTATCTGACTATATTAAATTAACACAAAAAACATCCATGGCTCCATCGAAGCCAGTCACGTTAGCCTCTCAGAAGCTGGATGTGCTGTACAGGGCCCTCAGATACTTTAATAGTACACAACTGCTGACCCTTAGTATAAATAGTATGGAATAAATTGCAAGTGCGCCCCACTGTTGAATTTGGCAGCCACCTCTGGTCTGGAGCCAAACCACCTGAAAAATAAACCCTTGAAGATTTATTTATGAAATGTGAAGTGTACTGCCATCTTTGGACGGTTTCCAAAAATGTTTCGAACATCGGATCAGTTGACTCATTTACCGACGTTGCTCACTTAAAGCGGTGTCTCCTCCGACGAAAATGTTTACACACTTTGTGGATAGTTAAGTCGGGGCCACAATGTTTTTACTTTCCGTGGTCCATGGAAAACAACAAACATTGTGGCCCTTCCCCATGTTTATGGTAATGTTTGAGGTATTGTTTGTGAAATTGGTCGCAAGAGACCGGCCTTCAGGGACACAGTTTTGTTCGAAAAAGCCTCCAAAGTTTTTCCTCCCTCCTACAACATGCTCGATCCTTCCTCTCCTCTAAAAGACTCTCCACACAGCATGCACAAAGATGACGTAGATCCTGAGAGAAATTAGGTTAAATGCCTATGCCAAGTAGTGGACTTACATCAGCAGTGTTGGGCGGAGAGTCCTGCAGGAGACACGCCTGCGTGAAGAGTGCTGTGCTGAGTTCCCAGCGCACCAGGTCCCTGACGGGCTCGCAGCCGCGCCCCAGCAGCAGCCGGAGGGCCTGCCCGTAGTGCTCCACCGCCAGGTTGTATAGGCGTCTCTGCTCGGGACTGGGAGGAATACCAAGCATTTTAAAGTTTTATAATATTTTGACTTTTCACAGGCATTTAATGTTGCTGACACAACTGCGCTATAATTTCATGGCTTGGCCGTTTCAGCTTATCCTTTCAACTGTAAAAGTAACAAAAAGGCGCTAATTGGCCATTTGATGGTAGTGTAACATTTGTTCTGTGAAACAACCGTCCCAGGACAAATATGGCTAGATCATACAGACTCAGAAGTATCTTTTGGGACAGCCTAACTTGTATTAAATTGCTTAAATACAACTCATTTTGACAGTTTTCTTAAATGTGTTATACCGTATTGGGCTAAAATGCACTTGTGTAAAGACACCGACTCTTAAAAGTAGTTACGCTAACGCCAGAGATGACAGCGCATTTGGCGGGTTATATGTGCACTTATACTGCACTTGTGTAAAGAAACCAACTCTTAAAAGTAGTTATGCTAATTAGCCAGTAATGACAGCACATTTGCCGGGTTATACTGCACTTGTGTAAAGACAACTACTCTTAAAAATATTTACGCTAACGCCAGAGATGACAGCGCATTTGCCGGGTTATACTACACTTGTGTAAAGGCACCAACTTTTAAAAATAGTTACGCTAACGCCAGAGATGACACCGCATTTGCCGGGTTATACTGCACTTGTGCCGCGTTATCCTCATTATGATATGTTATATGAGGGAAAAGGAAAAAAAAAGGAATGTCAAGCATCAAAATGATACAACAAATGGATAGATGTATGCCTATTAAGCTTATATTGTTATATTATAAGTATGTAGCTACAATAACTAATAAATATCAATTCGTGTTTTGAAATAGGTAATTAAATCTACACCAACTGACATCAACACACGACTGGCATAGACAAGCCATTGAGAGCCATTGAAAATCACAAAATTTGACAGCCGATAAAGCATGACAGACGCCTTCCGACATCTGATGGATTTTGTCTTAATTGTCTCATATTGCTGACTTAACACAAAATATAAAGAATAATCCTTCAGGCCTCTTTTTGGATTTGTTCTTTTATTTGATAAGATGCGCATGGTTATACCTTATATCAAAAACAAGTGATGACAAAAATATCAGACAATATCCCCTCACCTGTGATTGATTTGGTTGCAGTGAGCCTTGAAGCGCATGAACCTTCCCGTGTTGCAGTGCAGAAGCGCAAGATTGGGCAGATCGTTGACCTGTTCGAAGATGCGCGCAGATTCCATGAGGCAGGCCAAAGACTTCTTGGCGTACGTCTCGAACAGCGGCGCGTCTTTAGCCTCAATGTCGTGGTTCTCGTCGCTGCAGAAGGCCGCATAGTTTTCTGGGAGAAAAATATTTACATTTGTTAATTTTCTAAATGGAAACTAGATGAAATTGTGATATTTGTGTACAAGAAATGGCCTATAATAAGACATTTATAATACTCATGCCAATTTCAAAAAGTGACTCGTAACTTTTTAATGTTTATTTATTCTTTTTGTGTACATATGAGAAAATAGGTCAGGTACATAAATTAAATACTGGAGAGATTATTGACTTTTAACGACGCACTCAAAACTTTTGTATGCATGTTTTTTAAGCTGTTCAAATAGTAAATAACGGTTTCATCTATGAATAGTTTTTTTACAGATTTTTTGACTAAAATCGACATATGTTACTTATAACTGTAACCGCAGTTTGTGCACATTATGGCAACGTTTGGAGTCGAAAGTTCGCGGCCACGAATGTTGCGCAGCGGTACTGGCACAAACTTTCACCCTTCCTCTTTAACCCGTTTAATGACAGGAGACCATATTTGTCCCAACTCACATAGGTCTCATAGAAATCGTTGTCTCCTTAACTATCATAGTGAGAAGTATGCTCTAAACGGTATTGGAAAGAGAACGCAATGCGCTGTATATTCACAATCAAAAAATTTACCACTAAAAAATTAAAATGCACACCTTTATGAAACCAAAGTTTCCGATCGCAATTTGAAAAAAAATATGAAACTTTGTGAATTTTTTTTAAATGATACGACAAAAGTAACGTTTATAATTCAATTGTCTAATGAATTATGTATGTGTTTATACTTTTTTTCATTGGCAGTAATTTTAGTTAGAAAAAACGTAAAGTGAGCCACTTTTAAAACTTTTTTAATAACTCGGGTACGGGGCCTACGTCATTCCTATGTCTACCTACGTTAAATTATCGTGAAAACCAGCTTATGTGTCCAAGCGGTTAAGTTTTCATCCAAAATTTTTGATATTTAAATAATAACATCGTTATTTTTAGTAATAAAATTTCAAAGCCTATTTCATCACCTTTCAAAAACAGTTTTTAGTTTTCGGATATGTTAACAAATATTTTATTTATTTGGATTTTATTGCAAAGCGGGAATATATTTAACTTCTGACAAAATACGCCAAATTTTTGAAGGGTTAAAACGATACTAAGAAGACACTATGGCTATTTTTAGGTCAGTTATTGAAGTTTAAAAATACCCTGATAGAAACTGTTGCCCATTTGGGCACGATTGCCTCCCTACACTCAGATTCGATTTTAAAGACATTTTACACGTCAAAATATTAAGAAAAAAAACACATGAACTATTTATGAACTTGAGGAAAGTGCCTAAAAAAAAACTGACAATTCCAAGCAATTACACAGTAAGGTTTTGGTTTGATTGGTGAGAACAGCCGTTGACGCAACTATGTACCTTCCTCCATCCAACCTATTTTCCATAACTATCCTATCTGACAATATATGCCAATATTAACTACATATGACATTTTGGAACAATAATGCCAAGGAACCATCAGTCTATTGAAGTAACCCGTGCAATTATCTCGGTCACTTTAACCTCTCATTTGTCGTAAGCCCGGCGGGTGACAGATGAGAGGTTAAAAAATAAAATGCTATTTTAACCCTTATGTATAAAGAAACTGTACAAGGACAAAGTCAGAATCGCTTGCAACAACCATCCCAGACATTGCTTGTTATTTCAGTACTCCCTCTCGGAATATGTGGGCAAATGTCATCCGATATTCAAGAGGTTAATATGTATTGATTCTTACGGCGCGGTGCTCAACCCCGTGATCCCTTGGTATCGTAATATTGAACCTCACGATAACATGCTGTCAGATGCCTTCCCAGTGTCCACTGTTCAAGGCTATTCACATAGTTAGTCATTTTAAACCCTCCGGCCTCAACCGTATTTTGTCAGAGTTAAAATATTTCCATTTTGCAATAAAATCATAATAAATGGAATATTTCTTAAGGTAACCAAAAACCTGTTTTTGGGAAGGTGATGAAATACGCTTACATATATTATAATTCGAAATAAACATATATCTTTTGAAATATAAAAATTTTGCATGCAAACATAAAAAAAGGGTAAATTGACGATAAGCCGCCGCATGCCGCTACGCTCTTAATAGGCATATATTTTAAAAACTAAACTACCCTTAAACTTGATTACCACAAAAACCATCGGTTTCAGTCGAAAAAGGCGGAAAACCGTGCATTTAAATTTATATTCGTAAAAACTTTTATACGCGTAATTATTCTCCGTTTTGACACCGACACCATATTGAATCTTATCCATAGAAACCACATAGTGACGTATTTCAGTAATGCCAACCATACAAAACAAATTTATGAAAAACATAATTTGCACACATACCTAATCCGAATCACTTCCAGCCTCAGCACCTCTCCCAGCCTCGACGTCACTCCCAGCCTCCCTAATCACTATTACTCCCTTCCTCAGCATCCCTCCCGGTCCCAGCGGCACTCTGAGTGTCCACGTCAGCCGCCTCTTGGTCTACGTATGGATTGTAGAGGGCGCTCGCCATTCTGAAGAACGAATGGATTCGGTCTGGATGATGCGGAAGCGACCTCTTCCAAAGGAACTCGCACAAGTATCCTTCATAGTGCGCTTCGCTCCTACCATACCTTGGCACACTTCCCCGAACATCCCTCCAGCAACGCTCGATGTTTTGAGTGTGGGCACCGGTCATTTGGTCCACAAAAGAAACGCTATGATTAACGCTGAGGTGCACAAATCCTTCATCCCCGAGGCAATCATAAGCTCTCCAACAATCTGAAACGATTGTCGTACCCGGTAGTATATTCTCCTTGATTACTTCCAAATGGGTAACTTTTGAGCGATCCGGAACATCGCAGACAAACATTTTTTTTGATTCGCGCTCGAATCCACCAAAAACCCACTTCCCGTCAATCCTTCTTCCCCGGTTATATTTTCGTTTGCCTATTTTTGCCTCGTCTATCTCCACAGTCACTCCGACACCGCCGATCATTTCTTTATTTTGGTAGCACCAGTGGACGCATACCTCCCTACAAAATGATGACCAATCTGTAACAGTTCCACTCGACATTCCAAACTCATCCATCATGAATAGTGTCCGGGGCGGTCGCATATCGGCCCAAAACAGAACAAATTTGCATATGTCCTCAATACTGAGCTTTGAAAGGGAGAAAAAAGTATTTTTGCGTGCCGTTACACTAAAGTTACACCTAGTTTTTATTTTTTTCCTCCCCACTTGCACAGTATTTGTTTTGCAACACACGAATCGAAAATCCGATTTTAAAATACATGTATTATTGCACTTTTCACATAGTTTATCCCTTCTAATAACACCATGGTTCCTAAGCCATTCTAATAATATTTCACGATTTTGCACAATATTCAAAAATTTAACAACACCTACGGAACAATTTTCACACGACATTTTGAATGTTACCGAAAACCGCGCAATTCAATAGGAAAAATATTTCCAACTGATAAAAAATAACGAACCATAGACAAAAGAAAAATTATCGAAAATAAATAAAAGAACTCGCACACGTTCTACTTTTTCGTTTTGTACAGAGAACAGTGCTTGTCTAACGGATATGTGTAATTATACATTTTATTATAAAAACAGCTTCAAAATTCTCAATTATTAATTTTTTAATGTCGTCGGAGAACGTCTTATTTAATATACCTAACCAAACCTAAACTAATCTAATAACCTAAACAAAGAACGAAAGTAATAAAGGAACACGCACGCAAGTTTAAGCAAGATATACATCCCAGGTTTTAAATGTGAAAATTTTGGGTTTGTGTAATTATTTGAATACCTAGAACGAAAAAAAAAGATACGCACGCGTTTTAAGTAGTTTAGCGGCTACGCTAGGTTTATGTTACAAAAAAGTGCCCCTTTATAGCGCCTGCTCACGGCAAGGCAAGAAAAACATCCCAGTTTTCAAGTAGTTTAGCGGCTACGCTAGGTTTGTGTAACATGGTTTGTGATGCAAAAGAAAGTGCCCCCTTTATAGCGCCTGCTCACGTCAAGGCTAGAAAAACATCCCAGTTTTCAAGTAGTTTAGCGGCTACGCTAGGTTTGTGTAACATGGTTTGTGATACAAGTGAAAGTGCCCCCTTTATAGCGCCTGCTCACGTCAAGGCAAGAAAAACATCCCAGTTTTCAAGTGGTTTGGCGGCTACGCTAGGTTTGTGTAACATGGTTTGTGATACAAGAGAAAGTGCCCCCTTTATAGCGCCTGCTCACGTCAAGGCAAGAAAAACATCCCAGTTTTCAAGTAGTTTGGCGGCTACGCTAGGTTTGTGTAACATGGTTTGTGTAACATGGTTTGTGATACAAGAGAAAGTGCCCCCTTTATAGCGCCTGCTCACGTCAAGGCAAGAAAAACATCCCAGTTTTCAAGTAGTTTGGCGGCTACGCTAGGTTTGTGTAACATGGTTTGTGTAACATGGTTTGTGATACAAGAGAAAGTGCCCCCTTTATAGCGCCTGCTCACGTCAAGGCAAGAAAAACATCCCAGTTTTCAAGTAGTTTGGCGGCTACGCTAGGTTTGTGTAACATGGTTTGTGTAACATGGTTTGTGATACAAGAGAAAGTGCCCCCTTTATAGCGCCTGCTCACGTCAAGGCAAGAAAAACATCCCAGTTTTCAAGTAGTTTGGCGGCTACGCTAGGTTTGTGTAACATGGTTTGTGATACAAGAGAAAGGGCCCCCTTTATAGCGCCTGCTCACGTCAAGGCAAGAAAAACATCCCAGTTTTCAAGTAGTTTGGCGGCTACGCTAGGTTTGTGCAACATGGTTTGTGATACAAAAGTGAGTGTATTATTTAAAAAATAATAATTACTAGAAAAAAGCATGTTTTTTTACGTTATTTTATTTTCAAAACTTCGGTACTTAAATTAGTGTTTATCTAATACGCCCAGATTTCGTGATATCTTCAAAATCTTCTAGCCGGTCGTTATATATAAAAAAAATTATCAGGACTACCAACATACCAAAGTGACAGTGATTACAAATATGGGCAAAATTTCACAAAACGAAGCTAATGTAATTAAGGTAAATCAAAAGAGTTTATTTAAAAAAAGTGTTTCCATCTATATCCAATAATTATTACTTAACCTAACCTAACACAACCTAATTAATAGTACATTGATTTTAATTCGTCCTAAATATACTTAATTATTTATTTATTCAGAAAATTAAAATTTGTATGGTGCAACCCAATCTTTAGTTAGTACCTTCCTCGAGTGATTTCTTGCCATAGAGTAATCTTTTTTTAAATATTTATCGATTGGTACCCTGGAAATTGTTCAGCATTGTTCTATGCAAAATAATGTAATACGAAATGTCAGCCGTAACGAGAAATTACGTACAATTCTTTTTTTTATGAAATGTAAATTTAAATGGATATTTTTCCACCGGTCTCGACTGAAACCGATGTTTTTTGTAGTAACTAAGTTTAAAAGTAGTGTACTTTTCAAAATCTGTGCCTATTAAAAAAGCGGCGGCTTATTGCAAAGTTACCAAAAAAAGTTTTAAAAATGGCTCACCGTACATTTTTTCTAACTAAAATTACTGATAAAAAAAAAAATTAAAACACATACATATTTTATTAGACAAATGTATTATAAACATTATTGTCACCTCACTGTTATGTTGTTTCATGCAAAAATAATTAATAAAAACTTCTCAAAGATTCATAATCTTTTTTCAAATGGCTGTTGGAAACTTTGGATTCATAACCACTGGAAAATTGGTTTTCTAGCATATATTTGCATCTGTGGATTATCAAACAGGCCATAGAGAACATAAAAATGTAGAACAATATTCAATATAGATATTAAAAATATTTACTGGCGGCAATTTCAAATCTTCAAATTGCGCATTTATAAAGTTGAAAATTTTTTAATAATTTTTTTTCGATTTTAAAAATATAGGATAATTTGAAATTATATGTGAATTCATTGGCTGTATAGCACTATAATTTGTTTATATGTTTACATACACAAATGTGGAGCAATAAATTTTTAATGTGAGCGGGAAATTATCAAAATTAATTTTCAAAAGGCGCGAGCACTCAAGGTGAGTTTTTATAATTCTCCGTGTCGCTCCAATCATTAGAGGTGTACAATTTAATTATTTTGCAGTTAACTTTTAGATTTGAATATAAAGTGTGGTATTTTAACACTGTATAGATCATATTTCTAACTATGATAGTAAGGGAGACACAACGATTTCCATGAGACCTATATGAGTTGTTCCGAAAACCGAACAAATAGACCTGAGGGGTTAAAAACCCATAATTTGTCAATCACAGTCCAATTGATTCGCAGTCAATTTATCTGCGACCGCAGCGATCGATAATGAATGTTAAATTTTGCAGTGTAATTTTTGTGAAATATCTATCATCACTAGTCTAGAGTGTTTGGTATTATGCTAATGGAACGAGTCTATTACCTTGAGCATTGTACATGTATTTCACCCCCAGCTCATTCTTTACAGATGCAATTCTCCTCAGCAGCTCTTCTTTCTGGTTCTCCGGAGCCAATTTCAGGGCCTGGCTGTAGAAATCACAGCTGGATATCATGGCATTTTCCAGGTCTTTGGGCGGCTCCATGTCTGTAATGAGAATGAAGATAGATTGTGTTAGTTACGTAATTTACTTTGGAATAATTTTGTTTTCCAGCAAGTTCGCGGCAACGGAATCAATAGCTTTGTGAAGATCATTTTTAAACACAAAATTGAGGCAGTTAGAAATATTTTAGATATGGGCTATCACGGACATTATTATTAACAATATAATCAGTTATGTGAATATGTACTTAAAAACATATCTACACAACTTATAGATTCGAGGCAGCATATCAAGAAAAGAAACTGTATTTTAATATGTGAGTCTGGGGGTGTGTAAAAAGTCCCAGATCTCTCTGAACGTTATTATGCAATATCCCAAAAAAAAATATGATTATGAATTTATTTGCGCAGACAAATTATATTACAGAAAATGGCTGTCTGTACAATTTCGACGGAAAAACAGGAACACCAACCTTGTATGTCGTTCTCTGCAAGTATGGGAGGCCCCCCTATAATTCCAATTCTCATTCAGATCACCAGCAAAATTCTTGATAATATTTGGATCCGCAAATGTTCCGAAGTCAACTTTACACGACAGAAATATAATTCGCAATCAAAAATGCAACATGCTCGAAACCACAAAATGTTGGAGAGAAGAAGTTTTTTCATATCAACAGTTTCCATGATGACAGTTTCCAAGAGAGAGTTTCTGTGACTACAATGTCACTATTATTCTAACAATACATATTAGTGCCCCGAAAATCCATAAACACTGTCAGTAACAACCATTTTTGTAATATATTATAACCAGAAATATTTGATAAAAAATATTTAATTTCTTATTAGCAAAAAAAACAACTACACCATGCAAGAGATGCGACAGAATTCAATAAGCAGTTATTATGAAATTACTCTACATATGTGGTGTTACTTTTGGATTGAAATTAGGTATGGGGGGGGCTAATCTACAGTTATTAAATTGATGGCAGGAACCCAAAAATACCCAAGAAAAATGAGCATTTTCTTATAAAAAAATTGTACTTACTAGAAAGAGAATTCATTTTCTTGGGTTTGTAATTATCCAACTTGCCGTACTCCATAAGATCATTGTCCACCGCCTCCATGATCCTGGTTTCCACGTCAGACAGAGCTCCGATCTGCTTCACAAAGCAGTTCTCGTACTTCTCCCAATTCTTGGAAAACTGGAACAGATTATCGCCCGCCCTTCCAAGCAGACAACTATCTTCCACAGCATGAGAATTACTCAGAATCTTGCAAATGTCCTGACACTTTTGAGAGAGAACGATGTATTTAAAAGACAGGCCGTATTGTCCGTCTTTGTAGTGCTGTTCGGCTAATGTAGCGTACGATAAACATGTCTTTTCGTACAAGAGGATTTTTAAATGTATGTTCCACGATGAGTCATCATCATCGCTAGGTTCTTGCCACGTTGGCAAAGAATTATCTTTTCTTAGTAAGACACCGTCTGGTTTTTGTATTAGATTGTCTTGTTTCGTAGAGACATTTTTCTGCAAATCCGAGTTATCTATGGATTGTCTTTTCTTCTTTCGTCTTCTGTTTGGTTTCTGTTCTGTTTTATTTGTGTTTTTATCTTCGGTTTGTTGTGTGTTTTCTTTTGTTGGGTATCCCAAGGCGATTGCTTCGTCAGCGCACGCCATTTTGGTTTCTTCTTTAGGTTTGAGAGGTTCGTAACTCATGGGTATGGGCTCAAAGGGATGAGCCATTTTCGGGTTTTCATCTTCTTTGAATTTTGGTTTGGATGATGAGTGTGCTGTTCCGTCAGTTTCCTGAAGAAAAAAAATTAGAACAACCCAACTGATAATAATTCTATTTTTGAAACTGATAATTTGTGGTGGAATTCCATTATAATAGAATAATAAAACAAATTTAAAACTTTTTCCACTTTTAATTTATTGACCGTAACCGGTTTCAGCTTGTCAAAGCCATCTTCAGACTGGTAAAAAATATTCTTAACCTAGGGATTTTATGCAAAACAGGGGTGAAGAAGGGGGAGGGGGGGGGGGATGCTCTACAGGGATTTTATTCAATTATGGATTTTATTACATTTGTTGTTAAGTGGTCTTGAGTGTCCAACGATCTAATTATTTTTTTGGTTATTCCCAGTAGGCTAATTACATAGGGTTGGTAGCTTACATACTATGGTCAATAAATTAAAAGTGGAAAAAGTTTTAAATTTGTTTTATTATACTATGATAATAATTCAATAGAATGACTTGAGAGCATAATATCGATGGCTCACTTCCAAAAAAAAAAAAAAAAAAAAAAAAAAAAAAAAAAAAAAAAAAAAAAAAAAAAAAACAAAAAATTTAAAAATCTGATTACAAAAAACTGGACGTCGGATGCCATGTTCACACCTCTGTTTAAAAAAACAATTAAAAAATCGGATTTCGGATTAAAAAAACAGAGTGATAAAAAAAAGAATGATCACGCATATGATGCACGCATGCTTCCTTGCGACTAAAAAGAGAGCAGGTGGGTTGAGGGGTCAGGGTGTAGTGGGGTTTATGCCGGAACGACAAGACGGCAAGTGTGAACAGCTTCGTACAAACCTATGAACAAGCGAGTTCCAACACGATTTTAAAAGGATGCGCTGCACTGGTCATCATTGTGTCGGATAAGTGTGAACAGCTGCATGTATCATCAACGGCCACTAGGGCATCCGATTTTTAACCTGTCATTGGCCGTACGTACTCCGGTGTACCATCGATTAAGGAAGTGATTTTGTCCCTTATGTATAAAGAAATTGTATCAAGAACAAGGTCAGAATCGCTTGGGCCATTCTCGTTCTTGACGTAACGAAATACTGCATACCGTCTAGCCTCTCGGAATAATTTTAATAAATTGTCTATGATGCGGCGGGCAAGAAAGATGGCCGACAAAATGGCCGCCAAGTCATATATGGACGGAGTTGGTTTAGAAACTCTATATTCTTTCATTGTTTTTGATATAACTTCATTGTGGAAAGAATAGATTTCAGGTATTATCAGAAAGATCTTCATTATTTTCATGTAATTTTTGAAATATATCACAAAAGAAATGTTATAAATATTGGATTCATATGAAATGTCAAATTTCTTACGTCGTAATGAAAAAAAATATTTTTCCTATGCTGGCCTTCAAAAAGTTAAGGTTATGTTCAATTTTATTTTATTATGTTCTACAAATAAACATCGTAAAGGACATTAAAATACACATATCACAGGAAGCCAAAAAGTAATGTTTTAGATATTTCAATATGTAAATTAATCCAACTCACAAATTCCTTGTTCTCCGGGAAGAGCCGCAACGCCTCGAGCCCCTCCCTTACGTGCCCCAGTGCCAGCAGGCAGCGCTCCCCCACTCGGCCGTCCACACCCGGCGGGGGGGATTCGGGACCCGCTGGGGGCAGAGCCACGCGCGGGTGCATCAGGCTGTCCACCGCCACTCCCCGGCTGAAGTGGCTCTCGCTGCCTTTCACCTGGAGAATAAGACAATCATAATATATGTTGCGAGAGATTGAGCTAGTAAGAAAGGTAGTTGCAGTTCAGATGGTGGGGACCGACATTATACTGACAAGTACTGTAAGGAAACTTTCAGTACACAAATATTATTATATAAAATTATTAAAAAAAAAAAGTGAATGCACCAAACTAATTTGTCTAAGAACCAGTGAGATAAACATTTCTTACATTTAATTTTGAATAACTTTAAACTTTTTTTGAAGGTTATACCCATTAAAGTGATATATCATTGAAGAAAAAATACTAATAAATCTAAATGAAACATGAAACAGAACAAGACACAGAAAAATTAAAAAGGTAACGGTCGCAACGGGGACATGATCCCAGGATCTCTTGCTTTACCAGAAAACAGCGACTTAACCAACTAATGGCGGAGTTGAAACTTGAACAAAGTTTTTTTTTTTTATTGTGAATACTGCACAAGAGTCCCATCTGCTCCCAACCGCCTGGAACCAGGGAGACTATGACATCCCCAATTAGCATATGTTGTGAGGCTGTAGATAGTGGGAGAAGGGAAGAGGAAGTAATAAAAATTAAATTTCCATGCGCTCGCCGAGATTTGAACCTGCGACCTTCGGATCGCTAGTCGAGAGCCATAACCCTCTACCACGGAGGCTGCCGTTGTGTATTCACATCATCAAAAAAACATTACTGAAATAGAACTATTGTCAGGTATTTTTTCACATAACTTACCATTTGCCAGTATTGGTTAGCGAAAGAAAGCGGCCAATGAGATTTGTTGAAAATTTAAGTCATACATCACTAACCTTGCTAGATTTACAGCTAGAGCTGGTCTCCTTATCATTCTTGTCCTTTCCCTGCCTGCCCGGCGATGATGAAGTAGCAGCACCGTCCAGCGATGTCTTGCTGGTGTCCAGCGATGAAGCTCCATCGTCCCTGTTGGACTTGTCGGAGAATGACTCTTCGTAGTCTTCATCGCGCCGGCGGCAGGTGATTGGATCGCCGCATTCGCATTCTCCCGTTGATGATTCTATTTTATCAAAATGACACGTCAAATTAGTAATAACTAAATTTTTATATTATATATGTATCATAGAAATCGTAGTGTATCCCTTTCTATCATAATGAGAAGTATGGCGTGAACGGTATTGGAAAGAGAAATCACCACGCTATGTATTCAAATACAAAAGTTAACCACAAAAGATTTAAAATGCACACCTTTATGAAACCAAAGATTCCGACCGCAATTTGAAACGATAAAAAAGTGAGGCGATGATGTCCACTCTACTCTGTGCTGCACGTGTGTCATGGTATTTTAGAATATAAACATGGTTCCTATGCCAAAACATATAACTTCAACCATAGTGCAAAAGTGGTCTTCTTGGTCAATAAATATAACCCGCCAGACTAAAATAGATCGGTCTGTGACTAAGTAAATGCGTTTCGTGATTTAACCTGTCCTGTCACCCGGCGGGTCCGGATTTTTAAAGTGATTTTGAAGGATTTTTGAAGCGATTTTGTCCCTTATGTATAAAGAAATTGTATGAAGAACAAGGTCAGAATCGCTTGGGCCGTTCTCGTTCTTGACGTAATGAAATACTGCATAGCGTCTAGCCTCTCGGAATAATTCAAATTAATTCATGATGATGCGCCGGGCATCAAAGATGGCCGGCAAAATGGCCGCCGCGTGATAATATGAACGGAGTCGTAGTCGGAGTCAATATTTATTCATTGTTTTTTTATATAAATCCTTCGTGGAAAGTATAGATTTGAGTGATTATTAGGAAGATCGTTTTATCTACATTATTTTGATGTAATTTTTATAATATATCACAAAAGAAATGTTATAAAAATTGAGTTCGTAAGAAAGGTGGGAAATGTCAAATGTTTTACGTCGAATTGAAAAAAGATATTTTTCCTACGCCGGCTATCAAAAGGTTAAAATTATATTAAATATAATTTTTCTAAGCAAATAAAATATGAAGTAGGGGCAACTTATGGTAGGGATGTTGGTTATCCAATAAAACTAGATTCCCAGGGCAGTCTCCCAAATTGAAAAATAGTAATTATCCCTCGAAATTATCTTACCTTTGAAGCTAGGATCTCCCGGATTAGTATCAGCAGGAACATACAGATTAGCCAGCATATAATGGGACGAAGCAACAATCTGCGGAAACTTCTCAATTGGCAACAGTTTAATACAGTTCTCCAGCAGCAATCTGATATGTCCAGCCTGGCACGGGAGGCTCATGTTCCTCGCAACTCTGTACAGCAGCATGGCCACGGGAATCGTAAACGGATTCTCGTCGGGATCAGCGGGATTGCCAACGGTACCGCATAGTGTCGTTAAATCATACAGTTTAACTACATCATCATGCGTGCCTTTAAACAGCCAATACGTGTGTCCCGCTTTCGTCGCATTTGATTTTAGAAATGACAAGATGTTTTGCGCTACATTTCTTATGACCTTCGGCGAGAATTTAGAATCTTCCAAGTTTGGGAGGTCTTCCGTTTTGATTGGTTCGTACTTCTGGACGATGCCGTCCAAGTGGTAGCACATTACTACCTCGGGGACGTTGCACATCAAGTTATCCAGCCAGTAATCTATGCCGGTTAAAACGTTGATGGGTTCACCTGCGTCTCTTAGACGAAGGCTTACGCACGGTCGATCTATCCCGCCAAAGATTGGCATATCGCTTCCGATCAGCATTTGTATGTCTTCGAATGTCCAGACAACGTTACGATTGTATGTATGATTAGAGAATCCTGGATCCGGGATATTTGCTTGGACATTCGGCTCTGGGAGATTTGGTCCGGTAATGGGTAAAGTTGGAACGCTTGCATCAGCCGTTTCTTTATATTCTCTAGCTTGAGAAGAAGGCACGAGGCTGTGGTACAAAAACTTTGATACTAAACTCTTCTGCTGTAAAGCGAATCTGCTCTTGTTTTTTATGTACATAACCTTGTCTTTGCTTCTCAGCGACTTGACAACATTATCATAGAAGAATTTCTTCATCCACGACCATTCTGATTTCATCAGGTAACGGTAGATATCAAAATCGTCCAGCAGTAATGTGTTTTCAACTCGGTGTACCATCATACTGATCTGAAAAGTTAAAAGAACATTCAAATTTTAATCCTTTTATAATAAAGATTACATCATAAATTTAACAGATTTCCTGCTTTTTGGAAATATCTCAAAACCAAAAACAATATTGAAATCTAGATTTGAAATAATTGACAGGCTTCTACAATATTAACTTTTTCGCTTTGGAAATATGATGGACAGTAACAAAATGCGTCCAAAACTTCTAAAACATAGCTCTACACTCTACATGCGCAAATTGCAGTTCATTTGTAGGTATAGTCAAGATTTTACTGCACTACCATTGTAGTTGGTTGTTTCCTAGGGGTTAAAAAGGATAAACCAAAAGAGATCTTACCATGCCGTTGGGATGATAAGGCAGCTTGAGGAGTGTTTTGATACATTCAGCTCCCGAAACCACATCCACCTCTCCAACGCAGTCTGGAAACATGTGAGCCATCCGGAAACTAAAAAAAATAAAAATATCTCTTATTTTGGTGTAGAATCCATATTAGTTGTGGTTATATTATTCAAGGTACCTAATCATAATCACAAGGTAGGTATTTATTTTCCCTTTTTTCTTAAGTTAACTCGACGTTAACTATTTGGGTGTGGAGGATATTTTTAGGGAAATGAAGGAGAGGAAGTTCTCAGAAGGAAAAAGGTATGACCGGTGGGTAGGAATCCAGGAGTCAATGTGTCCAGGAGCGACGGACGTATGGATCCATCCCTTCCACTGCGGTGCAAGGCGATGGGTCGAGAGAGTCCGGCTGGAGAGGTCTAGGTTAGGTCTCCCTCTACCAATCCAGCCGCCCGCCACGCAGTAGATGGGCAAACGCATTCGCAGCCAAGACTTAGACAAACCCCGTGAACCTGTGGGCAGACGGAATTCTTACGTGAAAGCAGCTGCTTAGGGAAAAATTGTTACAAAACTAAGTAAACATACCTTGAAAATCCTACAGACTGGCTTAAGGCATGCCTCAAGCCATAGGAATCCGTCGCGCTGCTTAGCCAATTTGATGGCGGCATATTCAGATCCGTATTGCATTGTAGTCGAGCAAATTCTACTGGGCACAGAACAGACGTGTACTTCACCACAGCGGTCGATTTTACATCGGGCGATTGGCTGCGGGCATGGCGACCCTGAAAATAAACGAACAAAACTCGTTTCAACCCTTAATAACATGTTAATACTTTCATCGGCACAAACTGCTGAACATTTAAAGTATTTCGATAGTCAAAATCATAACACAAATATAACCTAAAAAATATTACTTGGGCGAATGATTGATTGAGTGGTTGTTTACCTTTTCATGTGTATCTTCTTTATCAGTCATTATTATTTTGCATTTATGAATCTGATTAGATTAACTTAATGTTTTGAACGGCTATTTTTTAATTCGCGAAAGTGCAAAACTGTGCAGTTTGACAGCCAGCCGATAGACATTATTTGAAAAGTAATCATAGTCTAGAATCTTCAACTAGAATGTTCAAGAAAACTTCAGAAAGACGGTGTTTCTCAAACTGTTTTGCTGAAATACAACAATAATTAAAAAATATATATGGATTGTTATTTTCTTCTGATGTTCTTTTATTTTTATTTATTTCCTTTATTTTTTCCCATTTTTTTACATGCTGACATTACAGTTCAATTAAGAAAGGGAAACCCACTAAGGCGCACCCTGTGCGTGGGTAATATAAGTGTTTACATTTTATTTTTGTACCTAAAAATAACAGAGTGCATCTAAAGAATAAAACAAGAACTCTTCCGCCAGTACTGCCCATAAATAAACCAATAACGTACTGCCATAAATGAGCCAATCTACGTACTGCCCATTGCAGCATTGCACTGACCAGCCGGAAGAAATGGAAATGATGAAAACAAATATGTACGTGAAAAATTATCGTATGAAAATGTATGTAGGTGTATAGTACACTTCAAACTTTAGATCAGCCTGAAAATTGTAGTATGATTCATTATCGCGCAGTTACTTACTGATTGTAAGCGAAAGAGAAATATGCGTAAAACAATGTGCGACAGAGAAAGGCGTAGACGGGGACGCACGCCACTTTTTTTAAAACTTTTTGTTGCGACAATTTCTGTATCACGTTCAGGTCGGTCTCAAAGTTTGGCGTGACATGACATCCGGAAACTCGTAGTACAAACGGGAAAACGGTGAATCCGCTAATCACACAGAGAACCCCCCAAAAAGATCTTTTAATTTTTCTTTCTAATGTTAAACCTATCCAAGCCAATCAACCATTTAGTTATTATTGAACCGATGTAGGACATTTTGCATGTTATAATATATAAATCCGCGGGGATTTCATTATATAATTTCGGTCGCAGATATGAATTCGTATAGTTATGAAATAGAGAGTATTTTTAAAAATTGTTTTTAAAATTGGAATATTATTAAAGGCATTCTACAATCCAGCTTCTCGTTTTTTTCGTTTTCCTACAAGACGTGTGAGAAGGAAGATTTTTATTAGGTACCGGTTTTAGGACGCTCGTCGATAAGCGCGTATAATCTTGGCCTGGGACTAATATATTACTACCCTAAATGCTTTAAATTATAAATGAACATTATTTTTTCAAATATAAGTTACATTGCAATATTATAAATTATGGCATTCTTGGTCATGTATATCCTATCAAAAAGACGAGCTCTTGTTCCTAATATGTAATGTAGTGTTTTCGCCACCTAGGAAAGATTTATTGAAGGCTTCTTATAACAAGAAGTTAAATTTTATGTTTTAGTTTCGTTAGTTTAATGTAAGTCTAGGTCTAGGAGTAATTCTAATTAAACTGATATCTTTGAAGAATAAATAAGAACAAATAATTGTGGCATCAATACTCCAGTTTAGACAAATCCCTCCCAGGCGACACCCACATATAACCTCCCTAAACAACTCAGTCTCAGGAGAGTTTATTATAATGCAAAGATTTGTAACTGCGAAAATAACCATACAAAAACAATTTTTTGCAAGACCGAAAGTATGAGAGCCTCTATGTAATTTAATTAAGTAAGTACTTTTTCTTCATGGCAACAAATTAAAAATGTTTTGTAGAAACCGTGTCGTATGTTTGTCTATGTCTATTTCCATTCGCCATCTTAATTTCGTAGCATTTCGTAGCGACGCCGGTTTGCAGGTTTCTTTGGTGCCAAATACTATCCAGACAGTAATTCTGCATTTTTTCATTCGCCTTTTTTGAAATATTTCAACTGGTAAGTACCAACAACCTTTATTATACATTTTACTGTATTTTGGTTTAGTTTTCAAGCCATTCATCGAATTTTCGAAGGGTTTGAATGCTGACGTGCCCTTGCAAGTCATTGACTCCTGAACTCTGTATAAAACCAATTTTTGCTTTTACTGATCATTTTACCATTCAAGTCGTTATAACTCAAGTATAATATTTATAACAATGTGTTTGTCGTAATGCTTTAACGTAACTTCCGATTATACTTCTGGATAATCGCTAAAATGAATCACTTTTTCTGTAATGGCGGTCTAGACGCTTTCTGAATCTAATTGGGTTAGGTACGTCTGGCCCTTGTCAATGTCATTGATTTCTTGCTCGCAGAACCGAATAGATTTTTCAGGTAGATAATATTATGCTAAGAAACGAATTTTTGGGAAGAATTTGACCTTTTTTCACGATAATAGTGGAAAATTACAAGTAGGTCTCATTTGTTTTCGCTTGCCGGCAAGCCATATTTTCAGTAGGTACTTACTCAAAATGAAAAACAAAAATATCTTTTCTTTTATATGTATAACGTCGTGGATACTGAAATATCATGTCTCAGATTGTGATTTTATTAATTATTCCACTATCCGCCGCAATTTTAGGCAAAGATGATTGAAATTACACTTCATTTCAACAATTACCACAAGAAACAAAAATTATTTTTGTTTTGATTTTTATACACCTTTTCATTTGTGGACTTATGGCTTAATGTCGTTATTTATCATTGAGTTTTTTTGGGTGAGGGCAGTTGTATCCCATATGTGTCGTATTATTTACAATTGTTTCTATTGCAGCTGAAATGGCCAACCGCAATCGTCTGTCCGGGGGCGGAGGCTACCAGAACCGCCGCCAGGATGGCTTCGGAGACTACAACCGTGGGTTCTCACGCGACGGCTACGGGGGAGGGCGGCCTCAGGGAGGCGGCGGGTTTGGCGGGGTCAACCCCTGGCACACAGGGCCCCCCGCGCCCCCGCAGGCCGGCCCGCTGCCCCTGCAGGCCTCCACTGAGACCACCATCGCTCTGGCCAGCAATCTGATCAACAACTTACTGCAGTCGAGGAATAGTGTCCCGTCTCTGCTGGATATCAACGTGAGGAGGGACTTCGGGGGCTACGGACAAGGGTATCAGGCCGAGCGGAGAGGTCTGACCAGGGTAAGTTTCATCACTTTCTAGAGTTTATTTACAGGAAGCGGTAACCGGTCATTGTCAATTTGCAACTAAATAAACAGTTTTTATACAACTTTTTATTATCGAGTGGTTAGATTGCTTCAATAATACACTTAGGATGGGTTGTTTCACAGAATTTGAATAATATCAAATTTCATTGTTAAAATTCAAGTTCTTTGAAAGTTCTATTATTATTTCATCATGGGTCCGTTGTTTCACTGTATTTGGTTAATAACAGAACTTGAATAGGACTTTTACAGAACTTGAAAAATAACTTTGAAATTTGATGAATTGGTAAAATTTTGTGTAACAACTGGTTCTCAGTTTTGGATGTTTCAAACTTCCCCACATTTTGAACGATGCCCCTTAACTACTGATTCTCGGCCCGTCTAAGCAGGTGATCAAATTTTAATCAGCCGTCAATCATAAGATAAATGTCAAGAATTCAAAAAATTCTTTATTTTCAATCACAAAGTTTGAAAAACACGGCAGTCAAAAACAGTACAGCTAAATCATTTTAAAGACACCTTGTTGTAGTGTAGTGGTGTACTGGATGGATTAAAAATAATTTAATTATAATTTTGTTTTTGTAAGGAAGCTGAAGCTGTTAAAAATAACATTGGCAAATAGAATCGCAAATATAAATTTAAACAGAATTGATAAATGTGGCTATGCATCCAGTATCTTTAGGCATTTACAGAGTAAGAGGGGACTTGTCTCAAACCAGTTCAAAAAACCTTTTTGATACTTTCCATACTATCTGTGCGCTATTATACAAAACAAACTATATACTATTGTACAAAAACATTCAAATGTATCCCCTTTAAAATGATTTGCCTGTAACTGCATGTAATTTCAATGTTCCATTTTCAAACCAATAAAATAAATAATTCATTTGTAGCCTGATGAAAATTGTGTTTCTAAGTTATCAATTTTGGAAAAAACATTTGAAGCAGACTGAGTGATTGCAAATTGCAGATAAAATCAAATTGATTTAAAATACAAAGTACGTAATCATCGAAACATACTAAATAATAAATATACTATTATATTTAATTTCAAGTGTTACAAAAACACTTTCAAAAATCTCGAATCAAAATCGGCTTATTTGATCTTTAGGTTGATTGATAACTTTGATTGCTATACGCAATGGAAATATATGTACATCTAATCATTGTCCGTGCATTAATTACCTCATTTGTAAGCCGAATGAGATTATTTCCCAAGTCAATTCGTAAGTCCTGTACGAGTACAGCAGATTTCTTAAACTTCAGTAATGTTTTTAATCCGAATTTATTTTCAGAAGAAAATCCCACTTAGGCACATCATTTTGAAAGCAAACAATTCACGTTGAATCATCCTTCAAATTATCAAAGTAATTGCCGTTGTTGTTGCAGCAACATTTGATAATATCAATGAGTTACTGCTTTACAAAATATTTCTCCTAGTGGTGAATTTTTTTTTCAAAATAATGTGAATTTGCTTTTAAAAAAAGATGTGCTGCCACAAATTTAAAGAGATTTATTTCACTCAAACAATTTGAATTATATTTACTTTTATTTATAGTTGAAATTTGAACCAGAGATGCAGTTCTGCAAATATTGAGAAAAGTAGATTTCAGTTTACTTTTCGGTTACCCATTTGGTACCATTTTATTTCTTTTGAAGGACCTCACAGGTTGCAACACTTCTTGACTTCAAGCGGAGCTCTCAAATACAATGAAAGCAGAATAATTGTATATTCATCAAACCATATCATTATTTTTATTTATCTGATCCCCAAAAATAATGTACAAAATATCTTTATTTGTATCCTGTACGAGTCTCCATCAATGGCAATGGTTTGCACAACCAGAATTCTGATGTTGGAGTTTCGTGTGCAAACCTTCAATTTTTGTGCCAAACCTTCCCGCTTCTGCAAGATCTAAGCCAAATCATCCAATCTTCCACATGGTGGCTTTTTTCATAATAGACGATTAGCTAATCACTTAAACAGAGAGCGCACGAGCGTCCGTGGTCCGTGTAGCAGTACAGAGTGGCCATGGTCCGTGTAGCAGTACAGTTTTTCGTTCAGACAGAACCAGTATAAATAATCGTCTATTATGAAGTCAGTAGTGAAGTGAAATATTCAATATTATCCTGTTGAAGAATCCAGCTTCACAAATCTTCAATTCATTGTTCATTTTAACAGGTTTCAAGGAATGGAGCTTCTAGCTGATACAAATCGTAAACAGATCCTTTGAAAATCCATTGTAACTTATGTTAATTTTACTTTTCATGCATACTTCTATGCCGGAACTGAATATTTTTCCTATGGACAATTTATTCTCATTCCTGCTGCTGTTAACTGAGTTTTATGACGCAACCACATCTTTTATAAAGTATCTTATTGTTTTCCTAAATGTACCGTAGTTTTTGCACATTAACAATTCCTTTTTCAGTGAAAGTGTTTGCGTCCACGTCTCTAGTTTTCTATCACGTTTCAAAACCTGTGTTGGATAATTTATAATTGGTTTTTGTAAAATACTTTATACTGAAACACGACAAGCATGGCGGATGTTATTGTCTTTCTAAAGCCTTACAGTTCCCGAGAAACATATTTATTAATATAACCTTCTCCAGTGCCCAAAGCTCCTTTCCTGGCATTGCCCGTTGCTTGTGTGCTATGTTGCTTTCAAACAACTTGTATCACAAGATGTGCATTGCGCTTCACTGTGCTTGTCTAAGCGATGTTGCGTCTTGTGTAAGAGTTCCTTCATTGTTCAAACCA
Source organism: Limnephilus auricula (assembly GCA_951813805.1). Classification (NCBI taxonomy): domain Eukaryota; kingdom Metazoa; phylum Arthropoda; class Insecta; order Trichoptera; family Limnephilidae; genus Limnephilus; species Limnephilus auricula. The sequence continues at coordinate 3,576,201 of OX638409.1, read as the reverse complement.
CATTCCAAGTGCAAGAGCAACGGGGAACACTGTTCCGATGCTGTCTGTAGCTGCTACCCTCATCGCCCACAAGTTTATCCACGTTGAAAGCGTTACAGCAATGAGGCGAGTTTGTTTCCGGAACTTCATTGCTTGCACTGATTACAAAGTGTTGGAGCAACGGGGTAAACTGTCCCAATGCTGTCTGTCGCCCTCACTTGGCTGTATTGTTATTAATTCTATCAATGTGATAACCTGCCTCCGAGCCTTCATTGCTCTCACTTGGCTATATTCAAAGTGCCAGAGCAATGGGGCCACCAAATCGCCACCGATAATCCTCACTTATTATTATTCTATGTGTCGATTGATCGGACGGTCGAAGCAAAGTGGTAAATTGTCCGCAACGTTGCTCTGGGTGTATTCCAAGCCCGGGGTGACGGGGCCGCAGTCCCACTGAATGCTATAAGTTGGCTGGTCACGTCTGGGCCTAGTGTGCCCTTCTTATCTCTCCCTCTGGTTGGTTGTATTCCCAGATGGGCGGGCGGGGTCCGGGCCAGCTGGGCGGGGGGCAAGGGGGCGTAGGGGGAATGGGGGGGGGCCGGCGCCCGATGCAGGGCCGCCGCCCCCAGCGCCAAGACCAGCCCAAACCCAAGAACCAGGCCAACAAGCAAGCCAAAGTCAAGGCAGAAGAAACCGTCGCCGCCCAGAGGTAAGACGCCAAGAGCGATCCATTTCATCAACACCCACCCACTGAGTCATTTTCTATTCTGATGTTCTGACCTTTGAACAATCAATCTATCTGTCTCTCTGAGTTTTTATATCTCATGGAAATATTAGAATACTTCTTATATCTGAAAAAAAAAAATATATATATAATCACCGTTTCTTTATTTCTTTTTATCATTGAATTTTGGTTTGGTTCAATGCACTCTATATTTGTTTTAATGTCATCTGATGAGATATCAATATATTCTTTGATATTTTTTTGTATCTCTGACAAAATCAGAATATGTACACCCCTCGTCAGTTATATAAAACTTCAAGCTCATTCGTGATAATAAGGAAATAATAGGGTGGAAGATTATTTCCCAAACACACAAATAATACTCATTATTTGGTGACTATAATTTTAGTTCATAATATTGGCATGATTTCCAACTTACCAAAACTTGCTTCGTATATTTTCATCTCTTTGCAAAAACTTGTGCACCGAAGAAAAGTATGATGTTAATAAATGGACGATATTAATGGCACCATTGTTGAGAAAGACCACTTCAAGGACCCTGATAACAAAGTTTAATAGTGAGAAACAAAACACCGTGATTCATTTGAATGTTAAATTACATAACTCTTCAAAGACCACTTAGAAATTTTTGTTCTGCTGAAAGATAAGAAAATATAACTTGGACCATATTAAAATAAATAAAGTATGCTTTGGAATATAACTAGTTTTAATAGCAACAATTAATCAGGATGCACTTGGTATTTGAAGAAATCCACTTCAATTTTATCATCCGCAGAGTAGAGTTTGATTTCAATCATGTTTACCAAATTTCTCTTATCTTACGACATCGTTTGAAGTGCTGTTTACATTCTTATAAAAATACACCTATTAGTACTGTTATATTTTCGGATAAATGGTTTGAATATGTTTTGATAATAAATAAATAATAACGTTTAAATTAGATTTCAATCAATCTTAATAAGTCACCTTCATTTAAACAGACGCACCTATATAAATGTCAACAATAATTCTTATTTGCAAACATTGTGCAAAATTCATAAACTAAATTTGTAAAAATTTTAGAAGGGATTTGGTTTTACTAGACATTCACACCAAAAGCGATAATTTGAATTGGAAAGTCCCATTGTGCTAAAGATTGGGAAAGTGTGGGAAAAAGGAAAAATTAATGTTTACATTCTTCGTGTTTTAGCTGAGAAATTCTTGTTAAATTTGACAGGTATTGTGGTAAGTTCTATTTGGAAAATGACTGCAGGAAAAGTAGGGACATTTTAATGCTGATAATTTTACCCAAATTAAAAAAAAAATGTCTTCAATGTTTGAATTATTAACTGAGTTTGTAGGTTCGATACTTGCGCAGCGCATAGTCGTCCTGTTGATTAGTCAGACATCTCCAAATACGCAGTTTTGAGAAAATAAGGAAAGCAATATTCTAATGCTCGCCATAAATCAAATATTATTTACGTGTGTTTTACATATTAAATATGCTATAATATAACACAGGGAAGCATAACAGTTCAGTACATTAGTATAAAATTTGGAAATTTCATACCAGTAACCCAGAAAACATGAATTTTTTGTTTAACTCACTAACATTCTGCATAATTATTGATTTGGTTGCTTTTATGAGTAATCTGAGTATTGTATCAAATAGAGGATTAACTTTTACACATAACTGCATACTCAAGTTAAATTTCGGTTTTCGGCGATGCCTGACTGATCAACCTGAAGATCTATATAGATATTGACATGGATTTTATCCTTGCAAATAGTTGTCACCCAGTCAAGTGTTGTGATCTTGATTGTTTAACTGTCGTAACGAACATCGATGGGTAATTAAAGATAATCTACCGACAGAATTAATTGTACCATTGCTTTTCCACAAACAGTAGCGAGCCCACCGCCGAGGGTGAAGTAAAGACGGAGGAATCCGAGGCCGCAGCCGGTGACGAAGCCGCGGGCGCGACCGGTAAGGACATGAAGACCTCGTACGACGGCATCAACCCCGTGTTCCTGGTGTGCCACATCTGCGAGAAGAAGATGTGGGACGGCAGGTCCTTTGACAACCACATCAAGGGACGCGCCCACTTTGTCATGATGGAGAAGATCCGTGAGAGCTACAAGATGACGGCGGATGCCATGCGCCAGGAGCAGCGCATCAGCGAGATGAGGAAGGACCGCCGCGGCTTCCAGCAGCAGCGCAAGGTAACCAACTGAACTCTTTATTTTACAAAGGTTCCCTGCCACTGAGGTTGCAATTTTTTTTGTTTTTACAGTGTCCCAACTACTCCCATAATTATCCACAATTGGGTATGTTGTGAAGCTGAAGGTAGTGGCAGAAGAAGGGGAAGGTGGGGGGGTGCCTGGCCATTCAGATCTGGTCGCCAAACACGACTAAAGCCATTTCAAGCAATTTTTCAATTCTGAATGACAGTCATACACCGGGGGGATACTGAGAGTATCTTCCAATCTGGAATGTGCTACAAGTATACTACATATTTTTACTTGCTCATTGGGTTTGAACCCGCAACCTCCAGTTCGAAGTCACGAGCCTTACCCCTTGACCGCGGAGGCCGTCAGAACGCAAGACGTTCTGCATTTTACATTGCATGCATTTTACAGGTGTTAAAAACTTTGTACGTAATTCTAAAAAAATTGTTTCTATTGATATTTCTTGAATTCTAAAAAATATGTTATATAATAAGTGACATTTCTGAAAAAGTAATTGTTGTGTAATCTGTTTTTAGCAAGTGTTCTGTGCCATGTGCGACCTGTACGTGGTGGCTGAGGGTGCCCACCGCCGCTCCGCCGGACACCAGAAACTGAAGCGCTACCTGCACCCAGCCTGCAACACCTGCCGTCAGGAGATGCCAACTCGCATCGAGTTTGAGGAGCACCGCCTCACTCCCGCCCACATGAGGGTGCTGCAGGACAAGAACAAGGACCAGGAGCCTGAGCTGAAGATTGAAGGTAGCCACTCTCCTCCATCTCATCCATTCGAAGCCGTCAGTTTTCTTGATTGTCAGTCCATGCCAAGTTTTGAGACCAACCAACAAACTTTATCCAATAATGTGTCATTTCCAATTGTGTCCGTTGGTGCCATGTGCCCAATAGGAACTGGCTTTTTGCATGACGGGGAGATAGATATCTAGCATTATTATTTTTGTGTTGATGAGATTCAATATTTTAACATCAAACCTTATTATCCTACTGTGTGAATCTATTGAAGTATCTTCTTGTTTTTAACCAACATAAGCTGAGCTTTTTTTTTTTACATTTGCTCCACACAGGAGACATTGAGGAAAACAATTTCCCTCAGGGCCTGCATCATCTTTGGGGATGCTGTGTGGAGGATCTTTTTAGGGGAAGGAAAGAGAGGAAATTTTGGGAAGGAAAAAGGAATTTGGGGTTCAGTGTGTCCAGACGTCACGGACGTACAAATCCATCCCTCTCATTATGGTGCAAGGCGGTGTGTCGAAAGAGTCCGGCTGAAGAGGTCTAGATTAGGTCTTCCTCAACCAGTCTCTCGATCTGGCCCGCCACGCAGTACGTGTGCCACCAAGGCCTAGACCAACCTCACCTCATTAACCCGTGCTAAGTCACCAAACATGGCGAACTACTTGGGGTTATCTATGGCAGGGGTGTTGGTTATCCAACAAATGGTTCCCGAGGCAGTGGTAGCCACACCCTCCTCCCAAATTGTGAACATGCTAAAGTTGACCTGTCTAAATTATCTTTATAATAAACCTACAAAACTATATAATTAACCAACATGATTTTTTTATTCCAACAGTGATGCAGATGTCCACCCTGCAAGAGGAGCTCGCCCTAGTGCGTCCGTTCCGCAACCGTCAGCGCAAGAATCGCCAGAACAAGGAAGGCGGAGACGAGACAGCTGCCACAACTGGCGAAGATGGCGCCGCAGAGACAACCGAGGGCGGCGAAGCCATCAAGACCGAAGATGGCGCTGAGATCCAGACCGGTGAAGGAGAAGTCAAGATGGAAGAGGAACCGGCAGTGGAAGGCCCGCCCCTGATCCTGGACTACCAGGAGGGTGACGACCTCAGTGAGAAGACTCGAGAGAACCTGCCCAAGTATCTGCCGGACCGGGAGTTGGGTGTGAGCTTCATCACGGACTATACGTGCAAGCAGTGCACCCTGTGCCGCAAGCTGTTTGATTCTGAAGAGACGGCGGCGGTGCACGCCAGGACTTATAAGCATTTCCAGTCCTTCCTGCGTCTGGTGCATTCCAAGGGGAACTTTAAGACTAAGCAGGTTGGTTTTTATTTATTGTTAAAGGAATTTTTTTGGATTTTATTAATACTTTTAGGGGTTTGTTCACTTTTATAGACCTTTACAGTAGAATCCCGATAATTCAAACACCGATAATTTGAAAAAATAAAATCATAATTTTGTAAATCGGAATCTTACAGACAGCTGTGGCGGGAAATGCGCTTAAATGTAGATTTATGCAGTTGGACAAGGTTCTAATTCGCATTATTATTTTGTAAATCGGAATCAGTTTCCACTGAAATGATGTACATTTAAGAACTTCTTCAAATATTTGAATTAAAAGGGCTGGCCGCGGCGGTAATCAGCTACGAAAATATGGTTTATGCGGAACTATATCATATTTTTACGAATTATTTTAGAATACCTGAATGCAAAGGGCCGGCCGCGACAATCGGTCGTGAGAATTTGATTTATACAGAATATATACAGAGATTTTTTATGAATTTACTACAAATATCTGAATCTGAAAGGCCGGCTGCGACGGATATCGACCGCGAAATTTCGATTTATGCGGAAATATATCATATTTTTTTACAAATTCACTTCGAATGTCTTAATTAAAACGCCCGGCTGCGATGGAAAACGGCCGCGACATTTTGGATTATGCGAAAAAGACCGTATTTTTACTAATTTTCTTTAAATACCTAAATGTCAAAGACTGGCCGCGATGGTGAACGGTCGCGGGAATTTGATTTACGAGGAAAATGTGCAGAATTTTCTTTGAATCTGAAGGGCAGGCTGCGACGGATAACGACCGCGAAATTTCAATTTACCCGGAAATATATTGTGTTTTTCGAATTTACTTCAAATGCCCGGCTGCAACGGAAATCGGCTGCGACATTTCGAATTATGCGGAAATATACCGTATTTTTACCAATTTATTTCAAATACCTATATGTCAAGGACTGTCCGCGACGGTAATCGGTTGTAAGAATTTAATTTATGAGGAAAATTTGTGGAATTATTACAAATTTACTTTGAATATCTGTATTTATAGAGCCGGCTGCGACGGATATTGATTGCGAAATTTCGAATATATGCAGAAATATATTGTATTTCATGAATTTACTTCAAATGTCTGAATTTAAAGGGCCGGTCGCAGTGGTAATTGGCAGCGAAAATTTGATTTACACGGAAATATTTCGTATTTTTATGAATTTATAACAAATAGGTATCTGAATTAAGGGCCGGCCGCAACGTAATTCGAACGCCTAAATATTTTTCGCAAAAATTATCTTGGAAGGGCCTGCTGAGACGGAAATCGGTTGCCAAATTTCGATTTATGCGGAAATATAACATATTTTTACGAATATACTTCTAATATCGCAATACGAAAGGCTGGCTGCGAAGAATATCGGCAGCGAAATTTCGATTTACGAAGAAATTTTTAGTATTATTATGAATTTATTTCAAATTTGTGAATTTAAAGGGTCGTGAATATGCGGAAAAATAACGTATTTGTACGTAATTACCTTGAATATAGGACCGACCGTGGCGGTTAACGTATGCGAAAATTTAATTTAGATAAGAATAAGTCGTATTATTACTAATTTACTCCAAAGCGTAGGGAGTGTGGCGAACCCATCGCTCAGGGAGTGGAAACACGACCTGCAATAGCCAACCCAAGCTAAGGTGTTAGCTACCGTGCTCAGGCTAAATGACCTGGGGAACAGTGTTACGAACGGTGCCTCCGAGAAACAGGGTCGCATCTCAGAGTATTTAGACCTTACCCCAGCACTCGGGGCTCTGCTGGGGTGGACCTTCCATTTCCCTAGACACTCGTGGGACGAAAATTGAACCATTACAAACTAGGGGCCTTTGGAGAACCTAGGAGGTCTTAGGCCACTTTCATGAACTCTTTCCCTGTGGGGCCTTCAGGGAACCAAGGGGGAGTGTGAACTCTTCCGTAGTGGGGCCTTCAGGGAACCAGGGAGGAGCAGAGTGGAGAGATGACATCCTCTCTCTCGTGGGGCCTTCAGGGAACCAAGAAGGAGTGGAGAGGAGAGATGAAGCCCTCTTCCCTTAAGGGGCCTTCAGGGAGCCAAGGTGGGGTGGACTCTTCCCTTGTGGGGCCTTCATGGAACCAAAGGGGAGTGGACTCTCCGTCGTGGAGCCTTCAGGCAACTAAGGAGTGGAGAGGAGATATTAGACCCTCTTCCCTCAAGGGGCCTACAGGGAAACAAGGCGGGGTGGACTCTTCCCTCTTGGGGCCTTCGGGGAACCGAAGGGAGTGGACTCTCCGTCATGGGATCTTCAAGGAACCAAGAAGGAGTGGAGAGGAGAGATGAAGCCCTCTTCCCTTATGGGGCCTTTAGGGAGTCAAGGTGGGGTGGACTCTTCCCTTGTGGGGCCTTCATGGAACCAAAGGGGAGTGGACTCTCCGTCAGACTCTCTCTTCAGGCAACCTAGGAGTGGAGAGGAGATATTAGAACGTCTTCCCTCATGGGGCCTACAGGGAACCGAGGTGGGGTGGACTCTTCCCTTGTGGGGCCTTCATGGAACCAAAGGGGAGTGGACTCTCCATTGTGGAGCCTTTGGGCAACTAAGGAGTGGAGATATTAGACCCTCTTCCCTCATGGGGCCTACAGGGAACCAAGGTGGGGTGAACTCTTCCCTTGTGGGGCCTTCGGGGAACCAAAGGGGAGTGGACTCTCCATCGTGGAGCCCTCAAGGAACTAGGGAGTGGAGAAGAGATAGTAAGCCCTCTTCCCTCGTGGGGCCTTCAGGGTGACAAGGTGGGGTGGACTCTTCCCTTGTGGGGCCTTCAGGGAACCAAGGGGGAGTGGACTCTCCGTCGTGGAGCCTTCAGGGAACTAAGGAGTGGAGGGGAGATATTAGGCCCTCTTCCCTCATGGGGCCTTCGAGAAACCAAGGGGGTAGCTCTTCCCCTGTTGGGCCTTCAGGGAACCAAGGGGGAGTGGAGAGGAGATGAGACCTGGGAATCACACTGTGGAACCAGAGGATATGGCCTCCTATCCAATGACAACCCTGGTGAACTTTTTAAAAGGGTCTGGGTTACTGTTAAAGGAATGAGGTAAAATGGGAGACAGCACAATGGGCCTATGGCCTAAGTGCTCACGGGAACTACTAGTAAACCGTCTCCGCTCTTTAAAAAAAAAAAAAATTTACTCCAAAGAACCTACCCGAATTTGAATTTTCGGACGAAGAACTCTATTTTCGGTGACTTTTTAGGATTTTTTTTTCTTAAAATTTTGTACTACATGGGAATTTGTTAATTCGAAATTTGATTTTTGATGTCCCAAGGATTTCAAATTAACGTGGTTGATCTGTATAGTAAATATTTAATCAAGATAGTTATTCCATCCCAAGATTATTATTACATATTTTGAAAAAGTAAAAACTATTCTACCCTTCCAAGGGAAGTCTTATTAAAAATTATTATTTTTGTAAAGAATTATGTACCAATACGTAGTGTATTAAAACATCTTGCATTGAAGATGGGTTCTATTTGCTTCAAATATCTTAGGTGTGACTAATTAAATTAAGCATGTTCTAAGAAACTTTACACTATTATTGAAGTACATTCTTAGGTAGAAGGCATTTATTGATTTAAATATTATATTGTTCCCAGGAGGCCACAAAGCGTGAGAGTCCGGCCGATGGGGAGGCGGAGGGAGGTGCGGAGGGAGAGGAAGGAAACTGGAAGAAGCGCAAGTTGGACAATGGGGAGGGAGCTGAGGGAGAAGAATACCAGAATGGGGATGAAATTGGAGGTAAGTTCAATAATTACCACTAATATTTGGGGTCCTTAAATTCTATTTTTATGTGCTTTTTTCTACACTGGTTCTACTGTGGTTTTTTAACCGTTTGGACACATAAGCTTGTTTTCTTGTAGACATAGGAATGACGTATGGCCCGTACCTGAGTTATAAATATAACGTGGGTCAACAAACATAGGTATCAAACAATAAGCATCGCAACCAGAGTTCAGTCAAACACACTACTTACACAGATGCAATGCTTGCATACAACATGTTTTAAACTTATTCACCACATCAAAAAAAAAAAATCCAGTAAAAATTTAAAAAAATTTCATTTTAAACCTAAAAAAAATAATGCACCATACAACTTTTCGAATAACTGTGTTTTATTTGACAGATGAGCCTACCAATGATGCAGAGCAGAATGGAGGGGATGTCCTCAATGATTCCGTAGACCTGAACGAGGAGATAGATCAGGTGCTGAACGCAGTTGCTGACGATGTTCCGATGGAGAATGAGCCCGCTGAGGAGCTTCAGGAAGAGGTATGATTGCTTTCCATCTGAACCATTATCCTTGATACTTACTAAGCTTGCATGGTGTTACATTTATTATTTACTGCTTGCATGTTTTCAATCCAGAATACACACTATCAAAAACACTACAAATTATTCATTTTAGGACAAGGAATCTTAGTCCAGGCGCACAAGCATTTTTAGTTGCAAACAACACTTGCATGCATCAAAATCTTTTTATTACGTTATATGGAGGTGCACACACGGGCAACGCTAGGGAGACTGGAATTTATACGGATTTTTTAAAAGTTATCAACTGTTGCCGCAACTAAAGTTGTTCGTGTGCACAGGTCCTTAGATTTTTGGTGTGACTTGACTCAATAATTTTTTTAACTTTCCAGACAAGATGTTTGGCTTATGTAAATACAGTAGAACCCTGTTAATTCGTAACAACACCACAATTTCCGCATAAATCAAATTTTCACAGACGGTTACCATCGCGGCCGGCCCTTTAAATTCAGATATTTGGAGTGAATTTGTAAAAATATGACTCATTTCCACGTAAATCAAAATTTTGCAGTCGATTACCATTGCGACAGGGCCTTGAAATTCAGATATTTGATGTAAATTCGTAAAAATAAGACATGTCTCTGCTAAATCGAATTTTCTCGGGCGATTATACTCGGTCTGTTCCTTCAAACTCAGATTTTCAAAGTAAAATCGAAAAATAATTTTTTCCAATTTTCGGTGTTGGAATTAACAGGATTCTATTGTACCGAGTGCTTTTATTATCTTCATTTTGTGAGATGCCTCTGGACAGAGATTGTGAGCATATCTTTAACATTGAAGAAAAAATGATTTAATGTCGTTAACTTATTGCTTACAATTTGCATGAAGAAATGGATAAATAAATATGTATCAACACTCATTAAATTGAACTTATAGTTTGGCAGAAGTTATGAAAACGCTCTGTTCACTAAAAAATTACTCAAATTTTTTTAATGGGTTTTATCTTGCATAATCTGCAGTTCACAATCAGTGCATTGCTTATAAAAAATATTTAAATTAAAACCCACAACTCGCATTAAAAACACATTTAAAATTACACATTTACCATACTTCCTTATTATTGTCCCTGCATAATTTTGTAATTTATTTTTTAAGTTGTGAAGGTGATGTTACATTATGCATACATATTTATTTATTGCAATTTTGTTGAATTAGATTTTTATGCATTGGTTTTTCTTTTAGCATGCACTACCTCAAACTCAACCCATTCCTACAAACGCTGATTAACTAATTAAAACACTATAAATATTTCATTTCCTGTTGTATTTCATTGTCAAGAAAGCATGATGCGTATTTTCCTCTGTAGGACTCTTGGGCTTCTACGACTTTCAGATTTTGATCAAGATGAGGAATATGCGTTGCTAGAGATGGTGATAGAAGACTTAATCGGAAGAATGAAGATTTTTATATCCTGCTCAAAGTACTTTTCAATTAATAGTTTGTTTCTTCTCTTTGTATTTTGTTTGATCGTTTAACATTACAGTTGAACCTCCTTAATCTGAATCAGTCGCGGGGTTGTGGTCGGTTAAAGAAGCAAACATTTACTGGATTTCTTAACAAAATATTTGCAAATTTTACATTGGGATGTGCTGGAGGTTCGAATTTTTGAGGTTTTACAGTTATATTATTCATTTAGTAATTTTCATGATACGATGGTTGTCCGAGAATTAAAGACTTCTACTTAAAATATGGCAGCACTAGCATGTATCTGAGACTTTCCACTAAAAACGAGTGGTGTTCTATCTTGGTAGCTGCTTCAGTGCTTTCTTGCGTCGAATCCCGCCGCCTGCGATGTGCACTCAATTTTTTGCTTTCTCAATTAGAAGGGAGTAAGCCCTGTTAAAGTTTGTAAGCTCGCAATGTTGATCCCAGGCGTCAGTAAGTCTACCACACAAACAATTTCGAGGGAAAAGTGGTGTATGCAAAGTGGTTACTCGTTGGGTTCCTAAAATGCTGAAGAGCAAAATCGTGTGGAAAGCTCTCGGGTCTATGAACCGTTTTTCCAATGAAGGTGAGGCTTTTTTGGGTTGAAAAATGGGTCGACTAACTATCCCTGGAATCAAAAATGCAATTAATGACACGATTTGCATCTTTTCTTCACCTGAAGCAACATTTGGTCGGAAAACCTTTGGAGTCCGACTAGGACGCTGACGAAGAGGTGAGAGCAATTTTGGCGGTGGAGTTGTACGACAAGAGAATGAAGGACCTAGTGCCACAGCTCTAAAGTGCATCGATCTTAAAGGGGGACTATGTTAAAAAATAGTGGGGATATGTACCTAAAATTTCATACGTTTATTTTGTAAATATAAATTTTTCTTGATTTTTTAAATTAGAAAGGTCTTTAAATCTTGGACAACCCTCATACATTCTCACCATAGACATCCAAATTGATAGACTAGCCCGTCAGGGAAAGGGGAACAAACCAAGTTGCGTCGAGCGAGGAGATGTCGTGACTGTCTCCCTTTCTGTGATTTTTCAATTAATTAATCTGTCGGTGTACAGGCAACCCGCTTTGTAATATCACTATTTAGTTATTGAAAATAAAATCTGCTTACGAATTACTAGTACTTTTTACATTGCCGCGCAAATAGCTGGCTGCGTAAAAAACTTCGGGTAAACAAAAGTTCCAAAATCGAATATTTTGTTACACAGTTTAGTTAGACACAAATGTGTTATAATTTCCTCACCTAACTAATTTTTGCGTTGCTACTCAATCCCTATTTGTAAACAGTTCTGTTAAAATTGAACATTCAGACCCTGTGCAGCAAAGTTCCACAATGGGCTGTGCTGCAAACAAGTTTTGCTTTTCTGCACAGGTTCTGGTTATTTCAATGCAAGCTCTTCGGCAGTTAATGTGTGACTGATGTTGTAGTTTATTCAAAGCATTCTCCAACCCTCCTCCCGCCAAAATATGATCACATTGCTTGCCTCCTCCAGCCCGATATACCCAGATTTTATGTTAGGGCAAGTCTATCAATTTTGATGTCTATGATTACTCACTTTTACCATACACTTTCATAACATTTACATACTTAATTTTTTCTCTTTCAAGACCTTTTATAACAATTTCATCCATTACTCCACGATCCTTTTTGTACTATCCTTAGCAAAAATATTTCCATAGCATGCTTCCTTTTTTTTGCTTTTCCCCGCACCAATCGATGTAGTGTTTGTAAGCCTTCATTTTTTATTATTTTGTATATTATTATGTATATATTTTTTTACAAAAATATAATGCATGTTTAACCGCCCTAGGCCTACGAACATATGTGATACGTTCATGTTGATTGTTCCATTCTGCACTATCCCGCATCACAAACGCATTTAAAAAAAAAAAAAAACTTTTTTTCAATATTTTCTTTTTATGTTTTAAAAACTTTTAATTTAATAAACCTATTGTAAATGCATAAATTTTGTCAAAATCTTATCAGGTATGAGTATATTGCAGAAAAAACCCGAAGGTAGGGCGGTTAAACAGTGCAGTTAGTATAAAGTAAACACATATCTGTTGTTCACCATAACAAATGAAACAGGGTTCTTGTGTTTGTCAAGGAATTCACTTAAATATTAAAATTAATAATGTTTACTTAAATTAGTTTTCGATATTTCCAAAAATGACAAAGCTATTAGCTTTCAAAGTCAACTTGGTAAAAATGTATACCTGTGATGTTAAGAATCACAATTCTAATACTGCCTCTCCTGTGATATCTGCGGTCGCGCCAATCATTTTATGAACCGTGACGACACACGCTTATCGGCTGGCCGATGAGATTATCAACATTTCAATTGCTTATATCTTTCTTACAACGTATTCATATTTTCCTAAAAGTAAAAGTTCTGTTTTCAGCATGCTCTACTCAATATGATACATTTGTAAATAAGTGAAATTCTGTCGTAACCTAATTGTCAAGAATTCTGACCATCAATTTGATTGTATAATCGCATAGTTATCATTCATCATTGTCCTTTTAAAATATTATTCAATCTTGTCCATTACTGTTAAAGTGAACTTACCTAACTCACGCTCATGTCCATAGGAGCCTCAGACTCCAGTTCCCGAACCAGCGGTGACCCCGGTGCAGAAGACCCCGCAGCTAAACACTTCCCAGCAGAGCACCCCCCAGCAGAAGACCCCCCAGTCCACCCCAAACCGTCGGGGGCGCGGCAGGGGCAGGGGGCGCGGGGCTGGACGCAACCGAATCTAAATATGTACAAAGAAATGAAGGCGAGAAACAACTCGCGGCACTGATTTTACAACTAAACTTGTAATGTTTCAGCATTTGTTTCATATGTGAAAATCATATTTCAACAATCTTTTGGTAAGGTATGCAAGTACTACCTTTATGTTTGATTCCAAATTTCTTATAGTTTATAAATTATTCTGATAAAATCTTTTTGGTCTACTTTTTTGTTGTGGAACTGTGGTGTGGTATTCCCAACTGGGGTGTGTTTTTAAGAACAGAGGATATCAGAGCAATCTTCACTGGAACAAAACATATTGATCACGGAAATTTGAAATGCTCTGAAGGACAAAATGTTAATTGACCAGGAGAGCAAAAAGAAAGTAATTTTTTTTTTCAAAAAATCATATCTCACGTTTTTTGTAGACTTCTAATTATGATATTTTATTATAACATTGAATAGGTCTTTTCATTTTTGGATTTCTTGTCCTTTACAGCATTTTAAATTAGCCGCTTTCGATATACTATAATATGTGTTGAGACATTTAAAAAAAAATGTATTAGTAAAGATGAATCATTTTTCATTTCTATATTATCTTCTATCATCAAATGTTAGTTTTCTTGCTTATTCTGAGAGTGAATTCTTTTTATGAAATGAACATGAATTTATATGTTATTTAACCCTTACCACTCATTACTTTTTAATATTTTTTGTCAGCCAACTCTAATTTAAATAATGGCAAAATGTTAATTTATTAATAGGCTGTTACAAAAAAAAAATCGTTAAATTCATTCTTAATGATTTATTCTTCAAATAAAAAACAGTTTACAGAAAACATTATGGGCTACTTATATTTCAAAATATTCTTCAGGATGGAGACCAGGTTTTCTGGAACAGGTCTCACAAAACCACAATGTTTCGCGTCTTCCTCCTGGAATCTTTATCATTGTTATTTTCTGTGCTGTTAACACTATCAGTTAGGCTCGTACTCACTGTCACTTTCATAAGATTCATCTTCCAAAAACACTTGGTATTCAGATTCCCGCCATTTCAGGTTATGTGAATTTGCAAAGGTTATTTTATAGTAAAATAAAAACAGTCAAAATCTTATTAAATCGTGAATTTAAATGTTTTTTGTCAAATAATCACAAGAAACAATGTCACGTGTTAAGTTTTGCGCTCGAAAAAACACCGCACGCGCACTTCTTATCTTGTCAGCCGCCAGACGACAACTGAGCTGTAGCGTACAAATAGTGATGTCGGCTGGCACCCGACAAATGAGTGGTAAAGGTTAATAACATGTAAACTGTAATATTATCATAAACTATTATTTTTATAAGCAGCAGTTGATTTTCTCCTTCGTATCATCTGTAATCCCTTAGATAGAAAATAATAATATGCATATGGCAAAACCCCTTTTATTATATGTCTTTGTGACCAAAGAAGTACACTTGATCTCTGTGAAACTTAAAACAGGGGTAGCACTGTACAAATATTATGTTTCTTAAATTTTATATTATCTTATTATTAGTTAGCAGGTCACCATTAACTTACCCCTTGAAATAATCTAGTAGAAGTGACCAGAGGGGTGAATATGTATCTTTTGGTTAACTTTTCTTCTTGGATCAAACAAATTGATCACATTCACACGGACCTCTTGCCTACGTAAAATGCAACGTTAGGTTAATTCAAAAAATCCAGACTCACCCCTCAGATAGTAATAACAAAAAACTTATTTTTTCGTTTATAATATTTTTTTTTTATTTATAGGCTCACCAGCTTATAACATTTGATTCATTTCTGATTTACAAAGGTGTGTTTTAACTTTAGTGGTGACCCTGTATTTACTGTAAGTGAACTGAACATTATTTGGTTTAATATAAAATGTAGTTTATTAAACACAACACAAAATTTATTTTATAATTTAAGCAAAATTAATGCTTACAAGTATATATTTAAATTATATAAACGTTTAATTTTAAAAGGCAACAGTCAAAATTTTTATATAAGAATTAATTAACTTATGAAAGCCTAAGGCTTTATTGATAATTTTTTTATTGATTCCATGACGATATTTTAATAAGTAAATTTGCAGATATTTTTGGCAAATTCTTCGGTCGTTGAAAATAAATGTGGTACCCACTTTAAAATAACCCTTGTTATATAAATATGTATGTACACGTAAGTTTTTTTTATTGCAATCAAATAGTTGACAACAGTTTTCTTAAATGGAATTAAGTACATACAATATTAAGGAAAAATTAATAATCCACAATGGAATGACATGGAAAAAATTAAAAATTATCTTCCTTCGAATTTTTTTCAGTAATTTTTTAGTGATTGGTAGATGCAGTAAATATATATATTTTTTAATTTCTTCAGTAGTAGTAAGCATGTGGAAAAATGCAATTCTAAAACGTAGTATAAATATTAATATTTCTGAAGTTTGTTTCGGAACAGTCGTAAGATTTTGTTGTAATGATTATTTGTTAAGAAATCTCATTTTCTTAAAGATATTTCAATAAAGATATCTCTCACTTATTTAATAGTTTTATTATGTGACGTATCCCTATCCCATCCTTTAAGCACAAGAATAAAATCCTTTCAAGAACAGACTGGAGTTATTAAAAAAAAAATAAAATATATATATATTATATAACAGAATACTGCAGACAGCTCCATTGCAACGTATCTAATCATTGCAGTGGAGTACTTAGTAGGAATAGTGCGGAGTTCCAAAGGCCTGGAGGTAATGGTGTATGTTGAGACTGAAGGAAGTGTGGGGGGAAGGAAAAAGAGGAAGATTTAAGCTTCCTGGCTATACAAATCTGGTCACCAAACATGGTGGTTCATCCTTAACTGTTATGAATTACATCTTCAGATGCGCTTGTAAATGAACTGTAAATAATTTAGACTTGGAGCTCTCAGTGATGGTACATACTCTGGGTATTGCCTTGGTGAAGTCAGAATCGAAACCTTGCTTTGCCGTGTGTTTGGTCTTAAAATGAGAATATGCTTGGTTCCATCCTCCATAACCATCACCTTGCTGGAAAACTATTTGAAATTTGGAAAAATTGCAAGAAAATAGTGCAAATTTGAGTGCGGTTGTTTTGAAAACAAGAAGGATTCAGACATGATTCGGACTACCTTGGAAGCAAGTTGTTGGTACAGGGTGGGGCAAAAGGTATGCCGGGGTTTAGGGGAGCAATAAAAAATAAACTTCTGAACTTAGACATGATTTTTTTTTATTAGATTTGTTAGTTCAAACAGTTTTTTTTCATGTAGTTTTGGAAATAATTTCAGCAGTGATACAATGCTGTAGTCGATTTCTGGAGCTTCTGGCAGTATTTTGGCACATCTCAAGTGGAATAGTGTTCAAGTCCTCGATAATTCGGGTCTTCATGGTATGGGGGCGGTGCTTGAAAACTTTTTCCTTACAGGAAAAAGTCACATGCTCAAATCAGGCGAGTGTGTGGGCCACCCCAAGGTGTCACACCTCAGAGAGAAGAGACGAGCAGGGAACATGTGTCTCAATATTGCCATAGAAATGCAGGTTGTAGAGCCATCTTGCTGGAACCATATGTCCCCCAAATTGATCTCGTCAATCAACGCCTGTATTCGAGGCTCAAAAAAATTTTCCTGCCTCCAGTCCTCGATAATTCGGGTCTTCATGGTATGGGGGCGGTGCTTGAAAACTTTTTCCTACAGGAAAAAGTCACATGCTCAAATCAGGCGAGTGTGTGGGCCACCCCAAGGTGTCACACCTCAGAGAGACGAGACGAGCAGGGAACATGTGTCTCAATATTGCCATAGAAATACAGGTTGTAGAGCCATCTTGCTGGAACCATATGTCCCCCAAATTGATCTCGTCAATCAACGCCTGTATTCGAGGCTCAAAAAAATTTTCCTGCCTCCAGTCCTCGATAATTCGGGTCTTCATGGTATGGGGGCGGTGCTTGAAAACTTTTTCCTACAGGAAAAAGTCACATGCTCAAATCAGGCGAGTGTGTGGGCCACCCCAAGGTGTCACACCTCAGAGAGACGAGACGAGCAGGGAACATGTGTCTCAATATTGCCATAGAAATACAGGTTGTAGAGCCATCTTGCTGGAACCATATGTCCCCCAAATTGATCTCGTCAATCGACGCCGATATTCGAGGCTCAAAAAAATTTTCCTGCATGAAAACATAACATTGTGCTTTAATCTGTCACAGTAAGGTTATTTTCCTCAAAAAAGTAAGTCCCAATGATCCCAAATTTGGATATGGCGCACCAAACAGTGACTTTTGGTGAGTGAAGAGGCCTCGGACCGAGTCGTATCAGTACCGAAAATTTTGTTTGTTAACCTTTCCCTTACTGCGCTGAAAAAATCCGCGCGCTCCGGTGCTGTGTAATCGCTACACAAACGGAAATGGTCGATTTAAAAGCTGAAAAAAATGAATATTCATAGCAAATCGCTATATTTCATTATAGTTGATGAAATGATAATAATTGATGTTTAATTGCTGAAAACATGAAAAAAACACCAGTAGCTCAAAGAAACGATGCTCATACAACATGCAAAGAGACCACTCCGAATGAATGCCGAGCGGCGACTGGCGGCGCCGTCCGCGGGGGAAACCTAAGGAACAAACACGATTGACGACTGACCAGTAACCACACGGTTCTCTTTCTCGCGCTCACTTATATTGAAGTAGGTGAGAGTGAGACGTGCATAGTGTCGCACTAGCCGCACGCTTCACGCATTTGTACATCTTACCCGCAGCACTGATCATACGCCAGACGTTTGATTGTATTGGTGAATTTGTTTTCTATTCTCACAAAATACCTCTGATGTGCCCGAAAGGTACTGATTATTATTTTTTTAAAATTTTTATTTAATTAGTAAATGTAAAACAGAGGATTACCTAAAATCTGAACCCAGAATTTTCCCATATTTACGGAGATATTTACAAGAAGCAATGTGTAGTAGATACACATCACAGGCAAGGGAGGGTTAACAGCACCAGAAAGGTAGAAATGAGCCTCGTCAGTGCTCCAAAAAGTTGACGTTTCAGTGATTCGATTGAGCATTTCTTGACAAAGATTGAGGCAATTTACATAATCAAGGGGTGTAATTTCCTAAGCGAGCATGATCTTGTAGGGGTGTAACGACAAATCATGCAAAATCCTCCTTACGGAACGATTAATTCCCAATACAAGTGCGTGCCAACGAACAGAGCACCTGTTGCCAGATGACTTGTTTAAATAAACCTATGAAATAATTCAATGGAAAACCATGATTTTTAACAATCAGAGATAAAATCTTTATTATCAAAAGTATACATTAGAATATGTTCTAATTTAAAAAAAATACTTTCCAAAAATGTGAAAGTATGCACATACCTACCAGTATAAAATTTTATTTATAAATAGGTACCTGATCACTTTTTGACTTTCTTGAACAATGCTTTCAAAGTTTGCACATCATTATGTTTTTGCTTTTGTCTCTGGTTTTTCTTCTTGATGCCTTTGATTTTATGTCCTAATTTAACATATTCTTCTTCTACATCCGGTTCAAATGTCTTATTAACATTTCCACTGTAAAACAGATCAGGTTCGGGTTTAGCCACTTCCATCTTAGCGTTATTCTTTTTACTTTTCTTATTTTTATTATTGGAAGTAATTACACCTCTTGTATCTTCTGTTTCCTTGATAATGTCTATCTTGTGTTTGAATACTTCTCTCTTCAACTTGACTTTGTCGGTTTTCTTGATTTGTTTCTTGATTCCGAATTTGTTCTTCATTGACTTGAATGATCGGACGGATTGGAGGTCAAAGTCTTTTGGTACGAGTTGATTGAAGATGGATTGAACGATGGGGGGACTGGCAGGTTTGGGCACATCTTCAGGTTGGCTTGGTTTGGGGGTCGCAGTTTTGGCGCGTAACTTTCTTATTTTACCCATACTAAGATTCTGCAAGAAATTAACACAATATATTAATGCAAGCAAGTTTTTCAGATGATTATAAAATGGATGAAGCAAAGCATACAAGAGGCCACAATTATCAATGAAAAATGTAGATTTTATTTTTTATATGTATACTGCACAAGAGTCCCTACTGCTCCAGTCTGGAGTCAGTGAGACTATGGCATCCCCAATCGGGGTGTGTTGTGAGGCTAAAGGTAGTGGGGAGGGGAAGTATTGGCTATTCAGATCTGGTCAACAATCACGGTTAAAGCCATTTGAAGAAAAGTTTCAATTCTGAATGGTGGTTTTACACCAGAGCGATGCTGAGAGTATCTTCCACTCTGGAAAGTGCCGCCATATTAAAAATAATATACTATTTATTATTTTTAATTAATTAAGTAATTATGAAATAATATAAATAAATAAAACAAAATTTCATTGAAGAAGAAGATAACAATAATAATCAAATTTTTTAAAATATGAAAATGAACAAGACACAGAAAAATAATAAAAGATAATGGTCGCAACTGGGACATAATAATAATCATAATAGATCGCAGTGGCCCAATTGGTAGAGGTGTATGTCCCGGTAAGACGTAAGGTTCTGGGTTTGTGTCCCAGTTGCGACCATTATATTTTATTATTTTTCTGTGTCTTGTTCATTTTCATATTTTAAAAAATTTGATTATTATTGTTATCTTCTTCTTCAATGATATATTACATTGATGGGAATAAACTTCAAAAGTTAAAAAGAGAGTTTTTCTTAAAAAAAAAAACAAATAAAATTTATTTGCGCATGCCGGGTTCAAACCCGCGACCTTCAGATTGGGAGTCGAGAGTCTTGCCCCTCGATCAAGCCGGCTGTGTGAAGACGTGCAAATTTTACAATGTGAATTTTTTGGTGATGTTGTGTGGATGATCTTTTGGAGAAAAGGAGGGAGTGAACCTAGGTCCTGAAGTCACCCATGTTGTAAGAAGGAGGAAACACAAGCTGGCAGTCATATTTTAAGAGGGCTGTTTAACGCGATGAGTAATAAAACGACCTATTCTCAAGTTTTCATTAGCCCCACACAGGAGGCCCTGAGAGGTATCCCACAACCAGTCTCTCCCAATCCGGCCTGCCTCGCAGCTGGCTGGCGGATGCATCCACCACCAAGATCCGGACAAACTTTACTCCTTAATTCCGGAGCATCCCTGCTATGTCACCACTTGAGATGACCTATGGAAGAGGTGTTGGTCATCCAATAAATAGTTACCGTGGCGGTGGTACCCTCACCTGCCTCCCAAAGTGAAATTTTGGAATCCAAACAATAAAATAGTGATAACTAAGGCAATCACGAGCTATATCAATTATTTCAAGAGTCTTTAATCACAACATTTTTAAAACTAGGATGGCTCTGCTGGGCAGGACATTTAGCAATGACGGAATATAGCTGACCACAAAAGAGGTTTCTCTATAGCATTCTCAACTTACAACCCATGAAAATGATTTATTTTGCAGTCTGATAATCTATTATTGAGTATGGTATCATAGGATGGGGAGGTGGCACTGCATCTGCATTAGACCCAATCAGAAGTCACAGAAAACTATTGATAAACTTTCGATTGCGCTGGCCACACTTAATACGAATATTTTTTAGAAAAAATCTTTAGATTCACCTTAATTACTATAAAATACAACTTTTTGTATTTGGGGTGATGGAAAATATGGCATTCAATATTTCAATTAACTATTATTTACTTAGAAAATAAATTTTTATTGTAAAAAAACTGTATCGCGTGAAGTCGGCTATGATCTAGCACCGTAGCTCTTCCTAAATTATCAGGAATACCAATATAACAAAATGACAGATATTCTTGTAAATGTCTGCGAACTGACGCGGTTTAATATGTCGAAAGCAAATTTTCATTTTACGCAATTGTGGAATTCACTATTTTCCACCGCCCCAAAAGCAAAAAGTTGTCTTTTATAGTAGTAGATCTAAAGGTTTTTTTCTAAAAAATATTTGTATTGTTGTTGAAAGCCAGCACACAAAAAATATATTTTTTCAATACGACGTAAAATATTTGACTGTTCTCACCTTTCTTACGAATTCAATTTTTATAACATTTCTTTTGTGATATATTACAAAAATTACATCAAAATAACGTAGATAAAACGAACTTCCTAATAACCACTCAAATCTACGCTTTCCACAATGGATTAATATAAAAAAACAATGAATAAATATAGACTTCGAATATGACAGCGTTCATATTATCAAGCGGCAGCCATTTTGTCCGCCATCTTTGGTGCCCGGCGCGTCATTAGCAATTGATATGAATTATTCGGAGTGGCCAAATGCTATCCAGTAATTCGTAATGTCAAGAACGAGAATGGCCCAAGCGATTCTGACCTTCTTCTTTATACATAAGGGGCAAAATCACTTCAAACATCCGGACTCGCCGAGGAGACTGCGGCCGACAAGAGGTTTTAAGCGTGGCAAGCGCGATCAGATCAAAAGTTTACATTTAAACTAATCCATGCTACCTCTAATTAAGACTCGAACTTAATCACATTATGAATGTGTTTGATGTTCGGCAGATATACACAAAAACAATCCTCAGTCATCTATACACAAATACTATGAAAAAAAGATTACTCGCTGTACTCGAAACAATAACAAAGACTTATGTACTACAAAATCCTATAACGCTTACTACTTTTACACATAAAATACTGAAAAAAATTTCAGAGATAACGTAAGAATTTGAATCAGAAGTAATGATAGGGCCTTTACCGGTGCACTCACCCAAATTCAAAATTATCAGTGGAACCAATCTATTGAGTGAATATATTTTACCTAAACTTAAGTGGTTGGATTGTGTGAAGGCGAACATTACATCCTTATGCACGAAGATCTGGAGGGAAACAGAAGAAGATTGGCAGAAGTGCAGGTGGTTTCTTAGAGGCGGTCAGGACTGACCAAAGGTTTTAAAACCGAAAATTATTGTGAAAACAATAATTAATAATGGTAATTATTGGATATAGATGGAAACGGTTAATACACACTTTTTTTTAAAACACTCTTTTGATTCACCTTAATGACATTAAAAGACAACTATTTGCATTGGGGGCAGTGGAAAATATTTAATTTTAAATTTCAATTACGTAAAATTAAAATTAGCTTCATCTTGAGAAATGTTGCCCATTTTGTAATAACTGTCACTTTGGTATGTTGGAATTCCTGATACATTTTTATATATAACGAGAGGCTAGAAGATTTTGAAGATACACGAAATCTGGTCGTATTAGGTAAGCACTAATTTAGGAACCGGAGTTTTGGAAATAAAATGAAGTAAAAATAACATGCTTTTTTCTTTAGTAATAATTTTTTTTTAAATAATACATTCACTTTTATATCACAAACCATGGACGTTTTTCTTGCCTTAACGTGATCAGGCACTGTTAAGGGAGAACTTTCTTTTGTATCACAAACCATGTTACACAAACCTAGCGTAGCCACTAAACTACTTGAAAACTGGGATGTTTTTCTTGCCTTGACGTGAGCAGGCGCTGTAAAGGGGGCACTTTCTTTTGTATCACAAACCTAGCGTAGCCGCTAAACTACTTGAAAACTGGGATGTTTTTCTTGCCTTGACGTGAGCAGGCGCTGTAAAGGGGGCACTTTCTTTTGTATCACAAACCATGTTACAAAAACCTAGCGTAGCCGCTAAACTACTTGAAAACTGGAATGTTTTTCTTGCCTTGACGTGAGCAGGCGCTGTAAAGGGGGTACTTTCTTTTGTATCACAAACCATGTCACACAAACCTAGCGTAGCCGCTAAAATACTTGAAAACTGGGATGCTTTTCTTGCCTTGACACAAGCAGACGCTATATCATCACAGAAATAGTCATAAAAAAATTAAATTTTGGGGTAGGAAAAAATGCAAGCTAATAAATTTTAATCACAATGCATGCGTATTAGGTAGGTACTAATTAGGCGGAATGTTATTTTTTTAACACTAAAAAAAAAATCTAGCCGCTCGTTGTTTTTCGTATATTATCAAGAATACTAACATAACAAAATGACATTTGACAAAAATTTTTAAAAATGTCGGTCACATTTCACAGAACGAAAGCTAATTTTAATTTTACGTAATTGAAATTTAAAATTAAATATTTTCCACTGCCCCCAATGCAAATAGTTGTCTTTTAATGTAATTAAGGCGAGTCAAAAGAGTTTTTCAAAAAAAAGTGCGTATTAACCGTTTCCATCTATATCCAATATTTACCTTAATAATAACAAAACATATAACTCACAATAAAATAACAGAAAGCATGTATTCAACACAATTGTAAATCAAAACCATTTCAAATGTGATTGTAATTTAATAAAACCAGAACTATTTACGGATTTATATTGTGTAATACGTATTTCAGTTTAAATGTCACAAATTAAAGTTAGTTATACGGTTCATATTTACCTTGTTATTACTTTTATAACCTCTGAAATATGAAAAGAATGCGCCTATCCGTGTTTGTAAACCACAGTTATCACAACTTATCGTATAACCTCAAAACATTGACAAGATATCTGTCAAACGGTGACAGTGTTGACAGCCCGCGAAGAATTCACCTCAAGGTAGGTACCCTGTTAAATTAATAGGGAAATCGGCGTATTAATAGGGAAATCGGACTATACCAAACTAATCGAGACACCGAGAGACATGGTCGTTCATTGTAAAAGTGGTGTAACTCCATATTTTTGAAATACTTATTTTTTGGCTTAATTTAGTCATATCTTTCAATATAAAAGTGAAGCCACTCCAATAATTCCATAAAATCTCAAAGATGTCATTACACGTTTATTCAGGGAACTAAAACTTCTAATATGACTAAATGTGATACCATTAAGCAAAAAATTAAGTATCTTAAAAATATGGAGTTGCACCACTTTAACGATGAACGACACACATAAAACACGATAACTTTATAACTTATTCATTGTTTGTTACAGATTTACAGAATTGCGAAAATTATTAGAAAGTTTTTTAAGACCACAACTTATTATTTACGTCACATTGATAAAAGAGAAGGTGCAAATAATATTTTTGCATTTTCCAGGAATGTAATCTTAAGAACTATCTGGGGTTGAGCCCTGTTACATTAGATGCCCACTATGGTAATATGGGGATAATTAATATAATAATACTCGTTACTTCAGAGATTAGATTTATTGTTAACCGTGCACAAAGATTTCGAATGCATGTTGCCTATCTGCACCGCCATCTTTATTTTTCACTATCTGCGAATATATGCGGTGGGAGAGCGAGATGAACTACTACTTTGTTGTACACTTCGTCGGATCTGCCGGATCTGCCCTGATGATGGACACTGCAACGCTGTCCGAAACATCGGCTAAAGAAGGAGGTAGCCCAACACGGCATAACACCCCAAAAACAAACAACGAAAATACTACTTTGTTTTTTATACTGGATCAGTCTTCTTGTCTCTCTTTGAACTCGGGATGTTAGATTCATAACTTTATAGTTCCACGAAACCCCTAACCCCCCCTTGATATACGCCCTTGGTTACGTTGATACTATGGCTAATGAAGCCGAAATAAATCCAACAAAGAAATGGAAAAGTAAATTAAACACATGCTATATGACAAAACTTTCAGTAGGAATACCAAATTTCCTACTCGTTTAGGATCCCAAAGCCCCACGCAACACGTGGAGGTTCTAATTGCCAACCCCCCAAACGTAAATTCTGCATTATCGCTTTCGGGTTTAATTATGTCATTTTTATATAAATTGGCCATTTCCCGGGTGGCATCGCGGTAGGTACCCACGTACTCATATCAAACGCAAAGGGCTGACAAATGCCCAAAGAAAGGTCTAACAAATTAGGGTCCAGCCTCCCTCCTACAGCCATATAATATTATAAATCTGGTAGCAGCCCGTGTAGATACATCTCTAGTTTTTTTTTATGCTGCATGATTTCGACTTTGGGGTTATTTACTAGCAGTTAATTTATGTTTACTAGTTAGTTTTACAAACGAAGTGACGCACCATAAAGCGGGTGAAAATCGTTGGGATTTCATTTGTTACAATTTTTACGAATTTTTGCGTGGTCTTTGATTTCTACCAGAACTTTTTGAGCCTCAATAGCTTCGTCAGACTACTGATGATCAAAATTTTAAGCCGGAGGGTCAATTTATCAATTTTTAATTTGTTAGCAGGCCACAGTGGGTAGGGAACCTACATATAGCTTGACTTTGTTAAATTTGCAGTCGGCGGTGTCGTAAAACTATTCTTATTTTCTAAAACGGTAATTGTATAACAAAATAATATCCAATGCCAAACCTATGATTATTTTAATGCGAATGTCGTACAAGAGTCCCAACTGCTCCCAACTGCCTGCAGCCAGTGAGGCTATGGCTCCCTCAAAATGGTGTGTGCTGTGGGGTTGAAGGTAGTGGAGATGGAAAGGACTTGGGGTAGAGAAAGGAGGGAAATTACCTGGTTATTCAGATCTGGTCATCAAACACGGCTTAACACATTTCAAGCAACTTTTCAATTCTGAATGCTGGTATTACACCAGGGTGATACTGAGAGTGTCTTCGATTCTAAAATGTGCCGAAAACATACCTTTAATTAATTTAAATGATTAAATTGTGAATCTTTGTGAAGATTGTGACCGCACAAGAGTCCCAACTGCTCCCAACCGCCTGGAGCCAGTGAGGCGATGCCGTCCCCAAATTGGAGTATGTTGTGAGTTGTGAGGCTAAAGTTAGGGGGTAAGGAAAGGAGGTGGGGAAGAGGAATGTGGGGGATTACCTGGCAAACAAAAACACTTCTTTCTATCACCTTTATTTTATTCATTTTTTATTATGAATACCGCACAAGAGTCCCAACTACTCCCGTCTGGAGCCAGTGAGACTATGGCACCCCTAATTGGGATATTTTGTGAGGCTGAAGGTAGTGGGAAGGGGAAGGATATGGAGAAGGGCGGAGGTGTGAAGTACCTGGCTATTCAAATCTGGTCACCAAACACGGCTAAAGCCATTTGAAGCAACACCAGGGCGATAGTGAGATATCTTCCACTCTGGAACTTGCTGCAAATATATTATAGATACATTCTTTTTAATTAATTAATTGTAAAATAAAACAAGTTAATCAAATAAAATTTATTTGCGCACGTCGGGTTTGAACCCACGACTTCGGATTGGGAGTCGAGCCTTACCCCTCGACCACTGAAGCCGTAAGTACCATCCCGATGTTATGCGAACCACGTTCAATATTATTGATGCGTTTAACAGTAAGTAAAAAGTAAAACTGTGTTTTTATAATTTATTCATTATTTTCGATAAACTTAATTTTTATTGTATTCCGTGTTGTCGTAAATCATTCGTGGTGTGAGGTTAAGAGAGGGTTTCTCACCACCCTGCTAATAGCTTATCCATACTATAACGAATATTTAAAAAAATATAAATAAAATACTTGCGATAGTTAGAAAACTCGAACAACTTAGCCACTATTCATAAATGCGAATATCGAATAATAAACTCCGACTTAAATAAATAAACTGTAAATCGTAAAATGAAAAAAAACTTTATCCACTGGAGCGACACAGTAATTTAAAACTTTTTTCCCGGATTGCTAAAGGAAATTTTTCCACCCACATTAAAAAAAAATCATAATTCGATTTTGAATACACAGACATACAAACTGATTATAGTTCTATATGCCTAATGTCTAAACGTCTAAAATATACAATAACCTACCTGACAAAACAAGACAATCGAATAATATTAAAAAATACAAAATCCTGATCAAACAATGGATCATCGAAAAAGGTCGTGCAATAATTAGTCACCTCACCCAAATATAATCGTATATCTCATTATTGTTACCACTACCTACCAACCTGAAAATTTTGTCAAATATTTTTGCTTTATTGAAAAATGTACTTTATATAATAATTAAAAAATATTTGTAAACTAGTCTGTCTCGACACAGGAGTTCCTAGTGAGACAGGCAAGGCCAAAAAAAATGTAAACCTAATGATATAGATTCAATAAATAAATAAAAATAAATAAATGATCACCTATCTTTTGACTATTATCACAGATTCGTAAGATTTATAAAAAAAAATTGTTAACTTTAAAACATTTTAAAGAATGTAGAGAATATTTGCCACACTGTGGCGTCAAAGCAATCCGAGGCTTTGGAAATAGTGCCATAATGTGGCAAAAAGCTTTCGAGTGGTTATAGTATGAATAAGCTATTAGGGGGATGGTGAGAAACCTCTTGTGTTTAATTATTAATTAGAACCATTTCAATAAAATGTAGAAATAAGAAAATGGTTTTTGCGAAAATATACCTTCATATTATTATCAATTCATCTGTTGTTAAAACAAAGTAGGTACTTTTTAGTTTGCGCTGAAAATTTGCACTGAGATTAAAAACTCTAAAACTTTGTGAAAATTAGGACTCTGAAACAAGATGTGTTTATTTAAATTTCAACAGTAAAGCCAAGTGTTGCAAGAACGCCCTCTGAGTTTATATTTCAACTAAGTTTCCATCCAAACAACATCTCGTGTAGTAAGCCAAGCTCAGTTGAACGTTACTCTACACTGGGGAAACTAAACAATAAGAGAAGCTGATGTATCCAATTGTTTCTAAGAGGATTAGAGACATATTCGAGACACCTGAATCTCGAGTTAGCCTTCATGAATATTTAAGTTTTTGTTAAATGACGTCCATTGACGAAAGTACCGTTTAATACATCCCATTTAAACAAATCTGTAAAGCGTTTTAAAACAACTTTGCAAACGGTTTTCGCAACGAGAGTGTGTAGTTTCTGTTTATTTTTAACAGGTCAGACGAACGGCCTTGAAGATTTTTAGGTTATCAGTATGAAAACCAAATGTTTTAGAAGTAAAACTTCTTTACGCACGCTTGACTTGGGGGACGAAAAGTGTAATCGGGTGAGGCGAACGGGCTGTATCACACTGTAGGAGAAAGAGAGAGCAGTGCGCGCGCACATTTTCTTTCTCTCTTCCTCTTATAACCAGTGCATGAAGATTATTCGTAATTTCATTTCGTTCTTGAATAATTTTATAAATTAATATTTGTACTTTTGAAATTAGCTATCACTTTGTGGTTATCCATTTTATAATTAAATGAAACAATATATCTTAGTTACAACCACTGATTTATTTAGTTACACGCCGACCGGTTTCGGAACAACCGTTCCTTCTTCAGGGCAAACATATAATGATGACAATTACAAAATAGTGGGTGGGTACAATTTATCAGTAGGTGTTGTGGTAGGGGTGGGGGCGTGGCTAGGAATTGATGAAGAGTAAGTGGGGACAGAATGGGACACCCATTCGGTGTCCATTCTGTCCCCACTGTAGTTAGTTTTTCAAAAGGGTGATGCCTAATGAAAAGCCGCCCGCAGGGACTAGCAGCAAAAACCCGCGTACCGTTTTTATAAATAAGAATAAAAATAAGCAAATACTTCGGTTTATATCTCAGTGGCCATATATATTACACGAGCCAAGAGTACGTAAGAACGTATATTTCCATTAAATGTAGGCACATATTTTATTAACCCCATCCGTCATAAGATGAAGTTCTACATGACCACCCCATTAAGATTTTGCTTTACTCTTGCTCTGTGTGTGCTATGTTATTTATATTAATATATGCCCCCGTTTTCTTTCTCCTTACATAATACTCGACTTATGTCGGAAAGAAAAATAAACCGCAGTTTGTAATATAACACAGTCATGTTGTGTGCTGGGTGATTGGTATTTGAAGCGAAATGTATCGAAAACTGTGATTGCACTAATTACTGAATAAAAATAGTCCTAAATTTTGTATTGTTATGTCGCTTGCTGAGGGTTGGTTTGTACTATGTCCACAAAAACTCGTATTGAGAAAACGAGGTTTGAAGTTTAAAAAAATTCAATTTTTGTTTTCTTTACTTGAAACTAATTGTTATAAAATACAAAGGTTAATCTACCTATAAGTAAAAGAACAACATAATTGGTTTAATTTTTATTTGAATACAAGCATAATCAAGAACGTAAAAAGACACTTTATTAAAACAAAATAGCAAAAAAATGAATGTTGGTTTGTACCATGGCCATATTTAATGTTGGTTTATACTGTATCCGTACTCTGGGCGGAGATAGACCAAACCAACAGTAATTTCATGCTATGGAACACCAAACAATAATAATTGAACATTCGCATACATATGGTTTTAATAAAATAATAAAAAAATATTAAAAATTCTTCATTAGATATTAGAAAATTTAGTATTGTCATATGAACAAATAAAATGTATAGAGTAATCAAACATTAGTAATTTTTACATACACGTACAAAGGATTTAATAAATAATAGGTAGTTGAAAAATTAGTATTGGCTAATGGACATAGTGCACTCCAATCCTTATTTTTTTGTAATTGGAGATAGAACAAAAAGTGATGGTCAAATTGGAAGTTTCCGCCGAAATTTTATTTTTTCTGTGTTCACAGTGTTACTGCATTCACAGTTTAAAAAAAATATAAATGGACATGGTACAAAACGAACCCTCAGCAAGCGATGTTGTATTGTTTTACCCGGATACGTGCATATTGGACTTAGATAATTTTGCAAAAAATCGCCCTTTGTTCATCTGGAGAATACATTATCACAATTATAGCATCAAATAGCCTGAAATACAGTTAGGAACGGTGCACGCCAAGCAGGAAGAACGGATTTCGGAGCGTCCCGGTTACAAGCAAAAACACATTTTTCTAGATGGTTGGAAACGTAGCTCATCGAATTTTCATCCGATTCACTTCATTCAAAGTTTAAATTAAAGAAAATTAAATTTATATGCGGAAAAACTTCAACTTATGATAAATTATTATTATTGGAAAAAGTTATTGCATAATTAAATTGCATAAGATTTTTTTCGTCAATTTTCATTTTATGTCCGCCATTTTTGCAATCAACAACTTTTTTCAACAATCAAACTGTGTTTTCGTTGTTTGTTTTTGGGGTGTTATGCCGTGTTGTGCTACCTCCTTCTTTAGCCGACGTTTCGGACAGCGTTGCAGTGTCCATCATCAGGGCAGATCCGGCAGATCCGTCGATGTGATCTGCCGGATCTGCCCTGATGATGGACACTGCAACGCTGTCCGAAACGTCGGCTAAAGAAGGAGGTATCACAACACGGCATAACACCCCAAAAACAAACAACGAAAATGCTTTTGGCCGTGAAAATCTAAAAACGTATCCAATCAAACTGTGGTTCATGCGTATTCTAAATTCAATCTATAACGAAATTATTTTGAATTTCATATTTCAGATAACTTCTAAGAGCTCCAGAATTCCATCCGATTTCGTGAGACCCTCCGCTTGCGGCCGCCATATCTATAAGGGGTGTCCGGGGGTAAAGTGCATCAACTTCGGGAGGTGATTCTAAATGATGGTAGGAATAACAACTTTTTTCGAAATTCCAACTTTTTTTCCCATACAAAGATGTAGTGTAAGGTACAAAATTACTCCATAAATTTTCTGTGAGTCATCCGGGCCCGACTGTGGCGATGTTGGTTTCGATTGGCTCGTATTGTATCAGCGGAAATA
Organism: Limnephilus auricula; assembly: GCA_951813805.1. Taxonomy (NCBI): domain Eukaryota; kingdom Metazoa; phylum Arthropoda; class Insecta; order Trichoptera; family Limnephilidae; genus Limnephilus; species Limnephilus auricula. Next base: position 3,545,115 of record OX638409.1, on the reverse strand, counting down.
CCAACTAGTGCTGGGCGCACACGCTGGACTAATTTTATTTTTTTATCAAAAAAGTACCCCTAAGATATGGAATTTCAAAATAAAATTTATCTTTTTTACTTATAATCACGTAGAATCACCTACCGAAGTTAATGCACTTTACCCCCGCAAACCCTGTATATATAGATGTTCAAATCAATTTTGGAATAGAGTTTATTCTTGTTCACATGTGCTTTCAACATTTTGTAGTTTCGTGAAAGAAAATAAATTTTATCTTTGAAAAAAAAAACGCTTAAAAAAATGCTCCGCAGGACCAGACTCTTCCAGACTTACGTAACAGTCATCCTGTAGGCATATCTTTCTACCTCTTTAATCCGATTTCTGCGCTTATTAAATCTGAATTCTTAATAAATTACTTTGCAGAAGACCTGTCCTGAGACATGATAGATAAATGTAAAAAAAAAACATATTGTCACTAATGAGCTTAAGGGTATAAAGCCTAACTGACAGAGCCGTGTCTGTACCGGTCGCCTACTTTGGATATTAAAAAAAAAAACCTAAATCCCTCGCTTAAAATATCAAAAGTTGATAAATTAACTGAGGATTTTTTTCTATATTCCGTTTCGGCGTCCCGTTTCGCGTGTTATTAAATTAAATCGCGTTTCAGTTTCGAAAAGTAAGTTGGGAATACTTATTCCGTCAGATTCGCGAGCCTTATGAAGATTAATTATGACGAGAAAGCAACCTGTCACCCCTAAACTCCTATAGCTTTACAGTATAACAGCAAGCAAAACCCGCGGCCATTTTGTTAAAATTCTTAACGGCTAGGCTCTCCTTATTAAAGAACAATTTTTTGTAAAATTATTTTGAAACCTAAGAATCAATCAAAGGTTTAAGCCGAAATCTAAATAACTTCAAAATCCATCTCTGCTCTATATCGATTTATTACTCTATTTGACCACGTTTGAATTTTTAATTTGCAATAAATGCATCGAAGTTAAACGGATAAATAATTTGATATATATTAACATCGCAGGTCTAGCAACAATTATTGAAAATCCTAGCAACTCAAACGTCAGACATCACCCGTTTATTTTTGTTAACTAATGTATAAGTTCAACAGGTTTGTGTTATGTTTTGTTGATTATTATATGATTTAGCTACAGAATTTAGATGAACATATTGGTTTATCTTATTTATCTCTCTGATTCTTGTGAATTATTATTGAAGAAAAAAAGTGACAATAAAAATAGTTTTGTTTCCTGAATCGCAGGAAAATTTTACAAATTCGTCTATAAATAATTATAAACAAAAAAAAATAAACAACCCAATCATCTTCCTCCACCTAAAAATATAAGTTTATTTTTTTTATTTTTAGTCGAAGAAATTTTACTTCAACTGCGCGTAAAGGTTAGACGCACTCAATTTTTTTTTTTTTTTAATTTTATTTATTATTTCTAACAAAACACTTAACAAAATACATAATTTTGACAATAAATATGTAGTTTCGCGAAACTGCCACGTGGCTGCTTGTCTGCAGATTCTACCTTAAGAGGCTAGACTTTAAACCACATGCGGAACACCCGCGACTGTCATTCTGTCACGCTCACAATAAGCTCACACACACTTACAATACATGCGAATGCGAAATGTGCGAATGAGACAACGCTCAAATTTACCTACAGAAATCGCTCGAAAAGGGGTTTATGGAGAATACACTTTTCTACACCGAAACTTTCACGAAATTGAAATTTAAAAAAAAATATATTTTTTAGAAAGAAGAAGCTACGTTGGTAGCTTTTTATAATTTTATAATTCTTTATGAGAGTCGAGTTAGCAGCACTTTTTCCTTAAATAATATTTTTTGATAAATCGTACATGTTTGACAGTGAATATTTACGTTAATACGAAACCCATCGAAAATTTGAAAACATACCGACATAGTTTTCACCCTCTAGAAGGCAGTATAAAAAAAATATATTCATTTTGTGCAATTTTCGATGTAGAAAAGTGTTTTTTCCCGGGCGTCCTTTTTGTATGGGCCGAAAAGCGAAGTCTATCATCTTAATATACAATAAGAATACAATGTATGTCTCCTTATATACAAAATAAATAATAAACTCATGCATACAAACACACAATTCATTAAAAAGCCCAAAGAACACAATGGCGTTTATTTCCTATACTATTATCCTATTGCGATGAAACTTTGGTGAGATGTTGTGCACATGCCCGCAAAAGTATCTGTATATACTGGTGAGTTATGAACTTTGCATAAAATTATGATATTTTATGTAGTTTAGCAGCAGGAAGGGAGGGCGGGATGGGGAGGCGAATCCAGGATGGGCGGAGGCGAATGAAGGAGGGTGATCAATAGAGGGGGGGGGGTCACTAGAGAGGGTTAGGAAGAGAGGGGGGGGGGGGAGGGTGCTGGAGAGGGGGGATAAGGGACTGGGGAATGGCAGAGGTGGCGGGAGCGGAATGGGGACGAATGGGAAAGGTTACGCAGTGATAAACAATTTCTTTATTAGTGACATTTCAATGCATGCCGAGTACTCACTAGTAAAATAATATATTACTATACCTACGTTTAATAATAGCTATAATTCAGATTGCTTACTTTCTGATTAACCGGAATAATTCCTGAGTTACGTTGGTGCTCTCTCTGATTAATACGTTTCGCAGTACATTATTCATGGCTACAGATTCGTATTTTAATTGAACATGTTGTACATAATTCATTTGCCGAACTTGGAAAATAGAGCAAATATGAATACAATGAACAACTAGTTTTGTACAGGGAGTTAATTCTACAAAGGAAATACTGATGACTGTTTAGAAATCTCCCCATTGATTTAAATCAAGGGTGGCCAACCCGCGGCCCGCGGGCCGCATGCGGCCCGCTGGGCCTCTACTTGTGGCCCGCGGAGCATATGATGTCTTTTAGTTTATATAAAGCCACCAAAAGAACATTCCATAGTGCGTAGTTCGTATCATATAAATATCATATATGGGGAATTATCTCAGTACATAAATTGAATTATTTTTTCGTGGAATTTAAAACAAAGTAATTATGCTTGATATGCAATAATTCTGTTTCTGACTTGAAAGAGTATAACATTAAACGACATTACGAGGCTAAACATGCAAATAAATTTGAAAGTACGAACGGCAATTTTGACAAGACCAAGTAAATGATTAAAAAGAAAACGTTCTGCACAACGTCGGATATTTACTAGAGCGGCTCAAGAGTCAGCATGCTTTGTAAAAGCTAGTTATGAAGTAGCCATGATACAAGTAAAAAATCGAAGCCATATTTAGATTGTGAATGGTTTACTAATGTTTGGAGAGTGTCGTTGAAATTCTGTGCCCAGAAAAAAACGGATTTCCCAAAAGTAAAGTCTCGTCAAAATATTACTAGGCGTGTCGACGACTTGGAAACCATATTGAAGATAATTTGAAAAATCGAGCATCCAAGTTCATATTTTATGCTCTAGCATTGGATGAAAGCACATAACCAACAGATACCGCCCAAGTGGCAATTTTTAAAACGGTGTGTTGAAGTCTATCTTAACAAAATAGAAAAATTAGTGGCACTGTATCCACATAAAGATACTACTTGCTCACGAGATTTGTTAGGAGCTGTTACAAAGACATTGAATCGCTTTTCGTTACAACTCAACAACCTATCTTAACAACAGATGGTGCTTCAGCATTGGTTGGGAAACACGAAGGTTTGGTAAAATTGATTGAAAATGAGGCCGGCAAAGTTGGTAATAAGTTGAAAGTGTTGAATCAGCGTCAGTTCCAAGAGTTTCTCAAGTCTTTGGATTCACAGTATAGTGACTTACATAATTTTATGTAGAAATAAGGCTGACCCGTGCCAAAATGTTGAAAAGAGTGTTTGATTTGAAGGAAGAAATGCATTATTTTTTTGAAAGCAAGTAAAAAAGTATCCCAGAATTTGAAGACAAGGAGTGGGTTAGTGACTTTGCATTTCTGGTCGATAAGGATACATATGTTGTTAATACTAGTCTACAAGGGAAAGATCAACGAATTAATAACATGTATGATCTTATTTCTGTATTCCAAATGAAATTTGGGCTTCGGGAACAACAGTTAAGGACAAAAATCTTCACTCACTTTCCTACATTGTTATTGCAGCCAGACGACACATAAATGGCGGCGGATAAAAACGCTTCGTTTATATCCGACTTGAACGTGGAATTTGAAAACTGACTTCAAGATTTTAAAATACGAGTGCATCGTGTGATTTTTGCTGCAATTTTACAAATGGAACATTGTGAAATGTGTTGTGCTGCACGGTTAAAGGAGAAATTCAATCACGTTGGTTTGGAAGAGTTTTAAAAAACATATTTTGACAAGGAGAAATATCCCGCATTTCGCTATTTGGAAGCAACACGTGTGAACAGCTTTGTAGTGGAATGAAACACATTAAATCTCAAATGAGAACACAAATCACTAATGAGCACTTGGAAAACTGTTTGCGTGTAGCAACAACATCAATCGTTATCAAAATTGATGCACTTAGTTCTGACAAACAAAATCAGACATCTCACTAAAATTTATTATATTTTGTTAATTTTTTATTATTATTTTTGGTATTGCCAAACACTAATAAATATGTTTGATTCTCATTTTTGTTATATCTTCTTAATAACTCAGTTCCGGGGCACACGTTATTCCTATGTCTACCTACGTTAAATTGTCGTGAAAACAAGCTTATGTGCCCAAGCGGTTAAAAAAACAATATATTTCTTGTTTGCTTGGAATAATTAAAGAAATTTTTTTGTACGGCCCAGTAGGAAATCTCATTTTTTAAATTTGGCCCGGCTGCTGAAAAGGTTGGCCACCCATGATTTAAATCATTATTTGAACAAAGGCAGAATGGGATGCGTTTCACAAATGGCAATAGACCGTATTATTTGTTAAAATCAGACAGTTATATGATGATTAATTTATTATTGGAAACAATAATGACGGGTCAGTGGCTGAGTTGGCATGGCGTTAAGCCGCGGAATTCCGTATTTCTACCGGTTTATAACACTTTCATTTTTTAAGTTCATAAAAAAATATTTGTTATTTTTTATATAATATCTGAGCATTCTCGAGCCGAAAGAAATTCACTAGATAGAAATCAAAAATAGCGAAATTTATTTAAAACACATTTTATTTTGTTAACATGTTATAGCTAAGAAAAAAATGACAGTGAGTCTTTAAATCCAACATAAACATTTGTCGATAGATTTTTGATTGATTTCAAAAGAGTCGTGTTTTATTAAACATTTTCACATTCAAGATCAAGTACAAGAAGTCGGGGACGCCCGAGGAAGACATGGAACGATCAAGTGAATTAGATTCTTTATTCGGGCCATGTCAGAGTCGGAATAATATAAGAGTATGTATAAGACGATGTATGAATGTGAATGAGGCAAAGAGTGTGTGTCGAAACACAGAATTGTTTAGCGGTTTGTCCTTGCCTACTTCTGCAGGGAAACGGCGTCATGGTTAGATAATTAGTTATGATTAAGAGGAATCCCGGTCGTTATTTGAACAATAGATATTTTGCAAAACTGTTGCTATCACTGTCGCTCTTACTCCCCCGAATACTTGGCGAAAAGGACAACTGCAGCTCAGGCTGATAATATCTAAATAAAAAAGCATAAAAATCGAGGCTTTGTGTTCCCTATTTTCTCCTCCAAAACTGGACCAATTGAGATTTTTTCCAACTGTATTCGAAGCAAATACTCTATGTCTACGTTTTGCTTTTTTAATAACTACATTGTCTATGTTGTTTTCTGAACATCTGTGGATAGCATTCAAACCAGACAATTTTAACAATTTTGGAGGGTCCTAAAGCTATCCGCTCACTGAAGCAACTGAAAACTATCAACTGGCAACTGTCTTTGTATGAAAATGTGATGGCCCCCACACTACACAATCGCTCAAAAACCCGTTGTCAATGGTAACGCTAACAGTGACTCGCGACTCGCACTGCTGATTGCCGTGGCCGGCCGTTGCTAGTTGCCAGCTGTCAGCTGATTATTCTTCGTCTATGGTTAAACAAGCTTTTTGACCAATCAGGACATACAAACCAGCCGGTTTTAGTTTGTTGTTTGTTAAGAAGCAAGTTATCAAAAAAGCAAAACGTGACACGCTAGTGGTTAACATCTATATTATTATATTTAAAATATTTGCAGTAGTATCCATAGAGAAAATTGGGGAATACTTTTGTAAGGAAAAAAAACGCCGCCCGGTTCCCTTTAAATACCCCACATAACCTGCAATATTAATTTTATACCTACCTAATAATACCACCGTCGCTAGGAACCATGGAAATATGTTTATATCCATAGTATTAGGTAGGTACCGATTGTTGAAATTTATTTATCGTTTGTATCCAGCATTATCATAAATAATTGTTTATGCGCGGATAATAGAGTAGAATAGAGAGACATTAAGCAATACGTAGGCGCGATTATTTATTCGTAGCAATGGCGGTATTCATTGAATAATCGTATGTTTGGTTCGGCTTTATGAATGTGGAATGCCCGCCAAGTGAATACGAAATGCGTGAATTATGAATATGAGATGTGCGACAAGCGAATATTAAAATTATCGGGGTTAGGTACTTTATTTCACTGGGCTGTCGGCGAAATGCTTAGATGAAGTAAATAGAGAGATGAATAATTATTTAAATAATTAGGGTGTTGTCACTATTGAACATAAAAATGGCGGCAAATTTTGTCTGAGGTGTGATATTTATCAGTTAGGCGCTCCGCTGACGAGGCAACTGAAAACCAACTAAAACCGGCTCTTTTCTCCGGCTCCGGTCTTGATTGGTCAAAAAGCTTGTTTAACCATAGACGAATAACAATCAGCTGACAGCTGGCAACTAGCAACGGCCGGCCACGGCAATCAGCAGTGCGAGTCGCGAGTCACCGCTTGCGTTACCATTGGCAACGAGTTTTTGAGTGATTGTGTAGTGTGCAAGCCTTCATACTGTCATACGAAGACAGTGCCCAGTTGACAGTTTTCAGTTGCCTCAGTGAGCGGATGGCGATAGACGGTCCGAAAAGTTAGACGCTCCGCTGACGAGGCAACTGAAGCCAAACTAAAACCTGCTGGTTTCTATGTCTTGATTGGTCAAAAAGCTTGTTTAACCATAGACGAAGAACAATCAGCTGACAGCTGGCAACTAGCAATGTCCGACCACGGCAATCAGCAGTGCGAGTCGCGAGTCACCGCTTGCGTTACCTTTGACAACGGGTTTTTGAGTGAATTTTAGGATGCACAATATTTAATACAAATATACATACAAAAATAAACAATGCCACAATGTAAAAGATAAATCTTCCATATTTATGAAGTACTCACATTCGGACACACGAGAGCGTAAGATTTTCAACATCAATCGAATGAATCAAAGAAATTGATTCGCACTGAAGAATCGATAAATCCTAAATAATCTTGAATCGAGTGAGCAAAAAACCACCAGACTCTGCACAACCCTAATTCGATTTTCAAAAACATTTGAATTCAGAAAGGAAGAAAGAAAGGTACTTACTTATTGAATTGGCCCAGCTTATTAAATCATGGCTCCCAGCTGGACCCCATAGCTTTTAGCTGGGTGTACCTACTTTCATTATGGTAGAGCCCCACCATAAGAAATCGTCCCCATAAATTCTTAAGTTATGGGAGTGCCGATTCAGCATACCGAAGGGGGAAAAATTATGTTGGTGTATAATTATTGTACAAATATTTTCCTTTTGTGAAGTAAAACTTCTTTACGACTTACGACATAACGTTTTCAAACGGAAATGACGTTCGAATATCGGTAAAATTACTGCCATCTGTGTTTGATTTTATTGTTAAAGGGTTGTCGCCTTCGCTAGTATATTTATATTACATATTTAAACATAAAAACAAACACACATGGCAGTAATTTACCTTTTTTTTTACCTGGCACAAGAGTCAAAGAATTTTTACTTCAACCGCGCCTAAAGGTTAGATGCACTCATTAAGAGGCTAGACTTTGCACCACACGCGGAATTTGATTATCATTATTACATTGTGATTGTTTATGCCTCACGAAGACTTATTTTTGTTAGATTACTCTATCTCCGCGAGATATCGGTAGTGTCTCTTTTCGACGGGACCTGTTGTTTCATCAATTATCATTTGTTTACACTAATGAGGGGAGGAGATGGGGAAGAGAAAGGCGGGGAAGTACCTGGCTATTCAGATCAAGTCACTAAACATGGCTAAAGTGAATTTAAATGAAAATAACTGAATAATGAAGCAAATGATCTTAATTTAACGATGTCAGGCATTATTTAAAGTAGTTCCTTCCCTTTATAAATAACCAATTCTGAACATTTATGACATAAAGATTATAAGTTTTTGATTTTTGATGTCAATACTCAGCGAGTTGAACATTTTGGGATCAATATATGATAACTGTCTTTGGGCGAAAGCTGTTATCGTTGAGGGAATAATACATTTTAAGTGTGACGAGTAACGGGTGTTAATTTTTGTGGGTTTTTTTTTTCAAATCTTTTTTTCTTATATGAGAATTGTTTTTATATATAATTGTCGAATATCTAATAATCAGATTTTTTTTAAAAGGGGTTCTGATGAGTGTGACGGCTTATATTTGAATATTATCCTTAGCAACAGTTTTTGAATTAAGACCATGAGATGAAGAATTGATATTTTGTCTAGGTCTTGGGGGGGATGCCTTTGCCCACCTAATGCGTGGCGGGCCGGATCAGGAGAGACTGGTCGAGGGAGACATTTTTATCTCTCCAGCCACTCCGTTTTTATGTGAATACTTCACTAGAGTCCCAACTTCTCCCGTCTGGAGCCAGTGAGACTATGGCATCCCCAATTGGGGTATTTTGTAAAATTTTAGTTAAGTGGGGAGGGGAGGTGATGGGGAAGAGAAAGGCGGCGAAGTACCTGGCTATTCAGATCTAGTCACTAAGCATGGCTAAAGCCATTTCAAGCAACGTTTCAATTCTGAATCCACCAGGTGAGGTTTTTCTAGGTCTTGGCGTGGGATACCTTTGCCCACTTAAAGCGTGGCGGGCCAGATCAGGAGAGACTGGTTGAGGGAGACCTTTTTATATCTCTAGCCCGACCCTGTCGACCCATCACCTTTCACCGCAGTCGACGGGATGCATTCATACGCCCGCCACTCCTTTTTTATGTGTCTAACAATTATTTTTTATGTGAACCACTTGGGGTGACCTTTTTTTCTTTTCTTTTTTACACTAGCTCCACACAGGAGGACCAGAGAAAAAAAAATGCCTCAGGGCCTATGTCATCTTTGGGGATGTTGTGTGGAGGGTCTTTTTATGTAAAGGAAGGAGAGGAGAAGTTCTGGGAAGAAATAAGATATGAGGCGTGGGTAGGACTCTGGGGTTCAATAATAATAATAATAATAAATGGATAATTTGTAGAGCGCCGTTTTTGGGAGAAATCACCACAAGGGCGCTGTACAATTTATTATATAATTCTTAGGATCTATCTATCTAAGTTTATTATTTACAAATGTATACAGAAACATACTTATCTGGTCGGTCACTTCCGATGAACACACTTTAATTAGAAAGTTTATGCTCGGAGAAGATACCAATTTGCACGCGGAGGACATTATATTGAAAACACTGGACATTGCATGATTTTACATTTACTTCCCCCATCACTGTTGGTATTCATTTATAAGAAGATTAATGCTAAAGGTGAGTTAATATTTATTTTGAAAGAGAATTTTAGGATTATTTCTGAAGAATTTTCATGAAGTTACCGTTATAAAAGCTTACAAATAAGAATTAGCTCATATTTTTTCACAATTAGTTATTTAAAATGTCACGGGCTATGAAGGTGAAAGGTTTTTGACTGTATGTCATCATGAGTCTGTGATCATTCTTAACTCATGTGGCAGTACATTCCAAGCTTTAGGTCCTGACATTCCGAAAGCACCGAACTTATTATCTGGTGTGCGCTTTGGTTCTTTCAACCTTCCGATAGCAATGTGTCCGGGAATGACAGACGTATGAATCCATCCCTTCACGAACCCGGGCACCCCTGCTAAGTCACCAAACGTAACGAACCACTTGGGGTGACCTATGGCAGAGGTGTTGGTTATCCCGGGCGGGGCAGCGGTACCCAAACCTGCCTCCCTAATTGGGTATTTTTGCATAACTGTAAGGAAAATTAAGAAATAGGTTTTAAAATTTTCCATCGAATAATAATCATTATAAAATATTAATTACAAAATTAAATTAAACGGTTAAACCGCAAGCTTTTGGAATTTCCAATTTGCGGTTTGGCAAACCAATGGAGGTCTTTATTTAGACCAGAGGCTCCCAACATTATCTGGCTTAACGCCCACTTTAAGTATATTTTTGTTCAACGCTTCCCCTCCAATAAAAAAAGGATGACAGCATACACATAGACGATGAAAGCCATTTTTTAAAAATAAAGTGATGGTAACATGTTTACAGTACCTACATAACAAATCAAGCGGAATTACTTTCCACAGTTAGTTTATTGTTAACATATTCATATTAAACTAAAAAAAGTAAAAATTAAAATAAAATATTGAATACTATAAATTAGGTTCAGTGTTGCCACTAAAAAGTCGTTTTTGTTTACCCACATTAATGGAAGAATACATAATTTACGGAATAAGTTACAATAAAGGTAACCTCTGATTTTAAATATTTTGGAAATAATAATAAAAATTATGTTTTAATCTTCATACATAAGAAGTCATAAATCTTATTTAAGCTATTAATGGATAATCTAGTAATTATATTTGTACGTATTTAATATTAATAATTTTGCAGGGTACCTAAAGACGCAGCACGCCGGGTGGAAATAAGTAGATTGCTGAGAAAATACAATACAAGTGGATAATTTCCTTTTATTAATTAACTAGCTTCCGCCCGCGACTTCGTCTGCGTAGGATTAGTTCTTCTATCTATTTTAATTAAAATTCTTAAGCTATTTTTTTTTAAATATCTGTAATTCTTGATTCGATTCAAAGTATTAGGCGAGTACTTAAAATAAATTCACTAATTTATATATTTTCTAAAATAGAATTTTGTTTTAAAAATCATTGTTTTGCAAAATATCATTCCAAATTTTTACATTTTCTACTAAACAATAATTATTATTTTCAATATAATGAAAATAAATAGCAAGGTTTATAAAATATAGCCTATATGTTATTCTGATGTATGAGCTATATTATTGTAAAGTTTCGTTAAAATCCATTCAGTAAATTTTGCGTCAAAGAGTAACAAACACACATACATCCATACAAACTTTTGCGTTTATAATATTAGTATTATTATTATTATTATTATTATTTATAAATACTTAAAAAAAGATTGCATCACGAAAACAAATTATTTACATAAACTTACAAAAAGGAATATAAAAGGAACCCGTACCACCTGCGTACCCCCAATTTTTGCTTCACGTACCCCAAGGGGTACGCGTACCACAGGTTGAAAACCGCTGATCTAGTATCTAGACCATTCGAAAGAAAGTTATTTGGTCAAAATTATTGTGGCAAGAGTTATTCAATTTATTACAAAATTATATTTTTATTATTGTGAAAGCAGTTGAGTTTAATGAAATTATTAAAAAAATAAATTGTAAACGTGTTTTAGTAACGATAAAATAAGAATTGATATATTATAGATGAGTACCGAAAAGTAAAAAGTTGTTTACACAGGGTGTAACAGCATGTAACCCGAAGGATTTTAACTAGCGATTCCCTTGCATATATGGAGTTAAAAATTTAGATGTCATTTGCTGAACGATGATATATTAAAAAAAAATTAAAACCAATAAAAATATTTTCCCATCACACGTCCAAACTGAGTAGTCGGGTTTAGTCTAGCGGGTCACGTGATAAGCACTCTTACTCATTCCAGCAGCACGGTAATACACGAAACAGCGCGCGTATCACATGATCCCGTCACTACGTTAGGAGAGTGATCAGTGACGACGTGTGATTGAACAAATATATTTTTTTGTATTTAATAGAAAAAAATGTCTACTACCTTGCTTCGCGTACTCAAAATATGCTCAGGGATCGCTGTTCTCACGAGCCCCCCAGGTAAATCCTTCAAAATGATCCCCCCCCCCACTGCAGCCATAAACCTCGCAAAAATTAATTAAAAAAAAAACAACAACACAAATACAAACCAATTTTCAACAACCATTATAAAATCCAAGATGAAAGAGCAACGGGCCTACGGCCCGGTACTCTGAAAGCCATTATTCACAAGTCAGGGATCGCTGTTTAAAATCCTTCGGGTACGTGTTATTACACCCTGTATATCTTGCGAACACCTCAATAGAACCTGTGGTGAGGTGCTTACTTGTTTTGACGAAATTACAGGTCAAAGTCACTCCAAGACACATTGACCCCTATATTCTTACCCAATCCTCATACCTTTTTCTTTACAAGAACTTACCCCCTTTCTTTACTTAAAAAACCCTACACAACATCTCCAAAGATCATATAGAACCTGAGAGAAATTATTTTTCTCAGGGTCTCCTGTGTGGTGTTAAAAAAAGTAAAACATAATAAAACGTAGATAATAATCATTGGTTATTTCACATTCCTTAGTTAAAGCAGAAATAACCTGGTGTGTGGTGTTCGGTGGTGTTCCCTCGGGGGTATAACTTGCACCCCAAGAATAGGAAGAAGCATTTAAACCTTTTGATCCTTTGACAAACACGATAGCCTTGTAATGGGAGATTGTACGACAGATAATAATAATAATAATAATAATAATAATATTTTTAATAATTTTAATAATTTTGGACTAAAATTTGGAGTAAAGATATAAAACACAATGAGTCAGGTCCCTGGATAGAAAATGAAGAACTCAATTGTTCAGACATTGAACAAATGAGTTTTTCTGATATATCGGTTGAATTGTTAGCCAAAATTATTAAAAATACTCATAATTGGAAAGCCACGGGTTGCGATTGGATACATAATTTTTGGTACAAACGTCTGACTACGTTACATCCTCTTTTGGCAAAACATCTTTCAAAATTTGTTAGACAAACTCAAAATATTCCAAATTTTCTAACTAAGGGCATTACTTATATGTTGCCTAAAAGCGAAAATATTAATAATCCCTCTCAGTATAGACCCATTACATGTTTACCGACAATATATAAAATTTTAACCTCTTGCTTGACAGATTTAATATATAATCATTTAGATGAAAAAAATATTTTATCTGAACAACAAAAAGGTTGTCGCAGAAAACATATGGGATGTAAAGAACAATTAGTTATTGATTCTGTAATTCTAAAACAGATTCAAAATAAAAAACGTAATTTACATACTTGCTATATAGATTACCAAAAGGCTTTTGATAGTGTCCCGCACTCGTGGCTTATCAAAGTATTAAATATATATAAAATTAATCCAATGATTATTAGCTTTTTAGAAAATATTATGTCATTTTGGAATACAGATTTATTTATCAATTTAAAGGGTAAGAAAATAGTAGTACCGGGCATTTCAATAAAAAGAGGAATTTTTCAAGGAGACTCGTTGAGTCCTCTTTGGTTTTGCTTAGCATTAAATCCTCTATCCAAAATGTTAATAAAAAGCAAGTTTGGAATAAAAATTAAGGGAAATACAGGAGAGAGTAGTACAATTTCGCATCTATTATATATGGATGATATAAAATTATTTTCAAATTCTGAATCAAATTTAGAGAAAATGATTAAGGTAGTTAAAATTTTTTCAGATGATATTAAAATGACTTTTGGTCTAGATAAATGTAGAACGATCCATATAGAGAAAGGCAAAATTATAGATGGAGATGAGGGTATATTTAGAAATTTCAAAATTAAAAGTATGAAAGGGGATGAGGTTTATAAATACTTAGGATACCCGCAATCGAATAGATTAGATCATACTAGTATTAAAAATGAAATTAGGATTAAATTTCAAACTAGGATAAGAAAAATTTTAAAATGCAATCTATCTGCTAAAAATTTAGTAAAGGCAATAAATAGTTGGGCAATACCTCTATTAACGTACTCATTTGGTATAATTAAATGGTCTAATACAGATTTAGATAGCTTAGAACGATTAATTAGAACTACGTTAACAAAGTTTAATTGTCATCATCCAAATTCAGCTATAGAACGAATTAATTTACCTAGAAATTTAGGAGGTAGAGGTATAGTCAAAATAACTTCTTTAAAACAAAATCAGGTAGAAATGTTAAGAATTTTTTTTCATAGAAAAGCTAATAGCTCAGAGCTGCATAAAATAATTTGCAAGGCAGACAGAAATATTTCACCTTTAAATTTATACGACGAGAATGCCAACATTTTTATAAATACCAACCAGGAATTATTAGATTCCTGGTCAAATAAAATTATTCACGCAAAACACTTCAATTATCTCAACCAAACGTATGTTGACAAACTTTCGTCAAACAAATGGTTGAGTATTGGAGAGTTGAGCGCAGAAATAGAAGGTTTTATGCTTGCTATTCAAGATAGAGTAATTAATACCAAAAATTATAGGAAGCATATAATCAAAGATCCAAATCAAATAGATGATTTATGTAGAAAATGTATGGCTTTTCCGGAAACTATAGAACACATTATATCAGGATGTTCTATATTAGCGCCGTCTGAGTATACATTTAGGCACAATCAGGTTTTAAAAATAATTCACCAAAGTTTGGTAATTAAACATAACTTGATTGACTGTCATAATATAGTACCATATTATGAATACGAACCAAATTCATTTTTAGAAAATAATTTCTTTAAAATTTACTATGATAAAACTATACTAACAGACAGACCAATTGGTCATAATAGACCTGATATAGTTTTACATGACAAAATTAAAAAAATAACTTATATTATTGATGTAGCTATTCCAAATTCCTGTAATATTCAAAAATCTGTTTCTGAAAAAATAAGAAAGTATACAGATTTAGGAAATGAAATTAAAAGAATTTGGCATTCTCAGACTATAAAAATATTACCTTTTGTTATTTCGGCTACTGGCATTATACCTAGCTCTCTTATTAAAAATTTAGGCATATTAGATTTGTCAAAGAATTTGTATATAAAAATGCAAAAATCAGTCATTTTAAATACATGTAGAATTACGAAAGATTTTTTAAATATTTATATTGAGGGATCAGTAGGATTTATCGGTCAAATTAGGAATTCCACAGAGCCGAACCCTCTGATATGAAAATATCTGGAGACGGTGAATTATATTCCCATTTAATAGTTTGGTAGATTTACGTGTTGTTCTTGTATTGTTTTGTATTAATTATACTTATATAATACACTTGCATAACGTGGATTTACTAGATGATCATTTATATGGAAAAGTGTATGAAAGGGTTTAGTTTTTCCTAAAAAAAACTAAAGGGAAAAACTAAACCCGTTCCTGTAAATCTGGTGAAAAAAAAAAAAAAAAAAAAAAAAAAAGTAAAAAAGAAAAAAATATTTTTTTATTGATTTCTTACACAATTACAAATTTAAATTTATTACATGTAAGAAATAATTTCATATAAATATATTACAAAAAATAGTTTATATGTAAAAGAAATTTCAAAGAATGTAGCAATTTCAAAAAATAAAAAAAAATTGCAGTCAGTGGTGATGATTTCGTCAATGTGGAGAGACTCTTTCAAGAATCGAAAGAATTTCTCTTTTGAATCTCTCCTTACCGACGCCAAATATATCAATCTCGGAGGAGATTAGGTTCAGGAGCAATATACTCCTCCCTACCGGGAGAACCATTGGCAGATTAGTTCTACAGGCAGGAAGGAATTCCCGTGTAACTGTGGGTGCCTTTCATTTTGGGACAAGAACGGGACAATTCGAATATATGTTAAGTTTTTATATTATTTTTTTAATATACTAGCGCAGAAACGTGAAAAATCAGGGGATGTTATTATAATTTTAGAATTTAAGAAGCCGAAATTATTCAGGATTATTAAAAAAAAAAAAATTGGCTCCACACAGGATGTTATCTTTGGGGATGCTGTATGGAGACTCTTTTTCTAGAAATCAAGGAATCAAGTTCTGGGAAGGAAAAATATGTGAGGGGTGGGAGGGTGGTTCAATGTGTCCAGAAATGACGGACGTATGAATCCATTCCTCCCACTGCGGTACAAGACGATGGGTCGAGAGAGTCCTGTTGGAGGGGTCAAATGGTCTCTCTCAATCAGTCTCTCCCGGTCGCGATACGCAGTAGGTGGGTAAACATACATAGATATCTAGTAAGACCCAGACAAACCTAATCCCATGAACCCAGGCAACCCTGCTAACTCACCAAACTTGTAAAAACATGGTGAACCACTTAGGGTGACCAACGGCAGGGGTGTTGATTATCCAATAAATGGTTCTCAGGGCGGCGGTACCCATATCCGCATCCCAAAATGGTCATTGCCTCTCAAAAGAAGAAATTTACTTTTCGAATGTTAGAAAACTTGAAAAATTGCGACGTCTGTAAAACACGAAAGAAATACACATTTTAAATAAAGAATTATTTAAAAAAAATTATCCATTTTATCTCTTGTCTGATATGATTTACACTTATCAGTTCTAATTTTCAAAATTAGAAGTTCACAGAAGTTGAATAATTTTGAGCATTTGTTTGTTACTACGATCCCTTAAAACTATGTATTTTATTTTTTCTTCACGTGAATGTATCGACTCCGTGTTACTCTAACTCTAGTGATTGTCGCTCTTAGACCACCATTCAGAATCGAAACGTCGCTTGAAGTGATTTCAGCCGTGTTCGGTGACCAGATCTGAATAGCTAGGTACTTCCCAACCTTACTCTTCCCATCTCCGTCCCCTCCCCACTACCCTGAGACTCTCAACATACTTATAATTAGAGACGTCATATTTCTAAAGGCTCCAGACGAGTGGGAGCAGTTGGGACTCTTTTGAAAATGTCAGTAATTATTACCAATTATAAGCATACTAAAATAACATAGTTAAATAATAAAACGGATTTTAAAGTTTTAGGTTCAGTTGATAAATATTTATATCGGGATTCAAGTTATTTAATAGCAGAATCATTTTGTGGTTTTACCGACAGTGTTTTTTTTATATAATAACTCCACACTGTCACGAAGAAAATTCTTTCCCTCAGGACCAATATCACCTTTGGGAATGCTGGGAGCAGGGTCTTTTTGAGGAAAGGAAAGAGTGATCCTGAATCAAGAGGATACCCATGTTGTAGGAAGGAGAAAACACAGAGGTCGGCAAATCATTCCAAAGTCGAGCTGTTGAACAGTCGAGTCGTAGAAGCAACCAGTGCGACACGTTCTCATGTAACAAATGAATAATTTTGGCGTATTTCCTTACTGAGCACTGGTGCCGAATGAATCAATAACGCTTATTCCTGGTAGCATCTTCCATTAAAATATCGGTAGAAAAAGAACAGCATTCCCACCCGTTGCATGAGCTCTAAATATTTTTTTCTTTTTTTTTCCGTAATAATATTACATAATAATGGGTTATATTTTAAATGAGTACAAGTGTTATTACGTTGTGTTAGGTCGATATTACTTCTTAGCTAGGCAGATTGACTGTTCTAAGGAACCAAATGTTTGTGAAGTGTCAAATGCAAAAATAATTATTGTTATTGTTTTAAATTGATATGTATATACCTACTAAGTTTTTACTAAATGTGCCATTGTTAGGTAACCATGTATAGTTTTAAGTGACATTATATAATAGTTTTTCCGGACTCCTCCCTACCCAAACCAATCAATCATTTAGTTATTATTGAACCAAGGTAATTTTGCAATTCGTCGTGTGCTCTTGTGAAGTTGTCGGGAACATAATACTCAAATCTTTGTTTAATATCAGGAACACAATGTGGCCTTTCAGAAGTTTATGACATGATGTTATCAGCAAACCAGTTTAAAAAAAAACTATCAATCAAAATTAAAAAAATATAAATAAAAACAGATGTCGTGCGCTCTTGTGAAGTTGTCGGGAACATAAAACTCAATTTTTTGTAACTAACTAACTAACCATCACGCCGTTTCCCCGCAGGGGTAGGCAGAGAGGACGGACCGCCAAACAACTCGGTCTTGGCATACACTCCTCGCCTCATGCACATTCATACATCTTATCATACATGCTCTTCTATTATTCTGACTCTTGACATGGCCCGACTCAAGTATCTGATTCACTTGATCGTGCCATGTCTTCCTCGGGCGTCCTCGACTTATTCTACCATTCACATTAGTATCATATATTCTCTTGACACTCCTTTCTTCGTTCATTCTCTCTATATGTCCAAACCATCTAAGCGTCCCTTTTTTAATCTTACTTATGACGCTCACATCGGCCTTGCATTCTTTTCGGATCTCAACATTCCTCACACGATCATACATGGTTTTACCACACATACGCCTCAGGGATCTCATTTCTACAGCATTCAGTCTACTCTCATCCTTTTTCTGCCAGTTCCATGCTTCACTGCCATACATCAGGGTAGGTACCAGCACTCCATTGTGAACTGCTAGCTTCGCTTCTTTGGACAGCTTTTTGTTGGCGCCAACAGCATTCAGTCCACCATTTTTCAATTTTTCAATTTTTTGTATAATATCAGAAATACGAATATGGCGGTTCAGAAGGTTATGAAATGATGATAGCAGCAAACCAGTTTTACTAAAAAAATTTGCTGTTCCAAGAAATCAAAACGGTTTGGGACCCTACATTAGTTTCACTGCGTAAATAAGTCTGGATTGTATACAATGAGGTCAGATGACCTCTGGGAGAAGTGCTGTAGATAGATACGACGTTTTGGGACCTCTGACCGTTTCTTAGGCCCACTGTCCTACATAGAGTTCATTGTTTACCTACTTTATGTTACTGCAGCCGAGAGATCAGTGCTCCTTGTAATTTATTTTTTAGGTATCAGAGGCCCTAGCACGCTTGCTCTATATCGATCGGTAGGATAACTATCGATAACTTCTCATCGTTCGCTAGGACAACTGCACATCGCTAACGTACAAACAACGATGTCGAATATGTTAAGGACACTTAGTCATTGTGAACTGTCACTTATTCGTTGGCGATCTGTAGTCATGCTAGGGAACGATGAGAAGTTAACGATAGTTATCCTACCGATATAGAGCAAGCGTGCTAGGGCCTCTGGCCGAAATTTGAATGGCGTGAATTTCACTCTAATATTGTTAAAATTACAACTACTGAAATGTCACACGCCTAAAATCTGTTTTTAGTAGGTTTAAATTGTATTAGGTGTATACTTTGAAGGCCTCCGTGGTCGGAGGGTAAAGCTCTCGACTAACAATCCGAAGGTCGCGGGATCAAATCCCGGCATGAGCAAATACATTTTGTTCGATGAATTTGTGTTATTTAACATTTAATCAATTAAAATTAATATATATATTATATTCGCGGATCGTTACAGAATGGAAGATTCTCTCAGTATCGCTCTGGTGTAAAACCACCATTCGGAATTGAAACGTTGCTTGAAATGGCTTTAGCCGTGTTTGGTGACTAGATCTGAAAAGCCAGGTTTTTTCTTCCCTACATTCTTCCCCTTCCCACTACATTCAGTCTCACAGCATACCCCATTTGAGGATGCCATAGTTTCACTGGCTCCTGACGGGAGCAGTCGGGACTCTTGTGCGGTATTCGTTGAATCATATTCATATTAGATATTGGATTGAATCACCAGCACAATATTGTATTTTTAAGTCTGCCTTGCAAAACTTTAGTTTGTTTATGAACAAAACAATTTACTTTTTCCCTCAGGGTCTATGTCATCTTTGAGGATGCTGTGTGGTGAGTCCTTTTGACGAGAGGAAGGAGTGAACGTAGGTCTTGAAGAGACTCATGTTGTAGGAAGGAGGAAATACAGAGGCCGGAAAATCGTTCCACACCCGAGCTGTTGAACACAAGAACGAGTCGTAGAAGCGACCCGTTCTCATGTGACAAATGTCAACCATGTACATGTGTTTGGCGCGCGTTTGGCGTGTTTATACACTATGCACCGGTGCCGAGGGAATCAATGATGCTAGTTCCTCGGAGCATCTTCCATTGAAATACCGGTAGATCAAGGATAGCATTCCCACCCGACACCTATGCTCTAAAGATTGCAATCCGTTTGTTGAGAGCGGAGAATCTATCAAGCGGACCGTCCGTTTCTGCACATAGTCGAGGGTTTTTTTCAGGTCCATTGGGGCTCCTGACCAGTGACGGCACCAAATTCAACCGTGGGATGTATTGCGTTTTGTACAGGGTGATCAGTTGTGGGGCCCTATACACTACGCCCAGTTTCTGAGAGGCTAACTTAACTCTGGCCTCGATGGAGCCCCCGTACCTGAGCTGGTCACTTAGAGTTAAACCGAGCATATAAATAGAGGACCTGTTCGGAAGAATTCTACCGTTGAAGGAGACTATATTGTAAAATAATTAATAGGGCCATTTATGAAAGTGATTTCTTTTAAGTTTCAACTTAATAACACAGTCAAAAAACATGACATCAAAGCATTTTAGGACAATAAGGATTTCGCAACACACATTGATATTTATACAATTTTCGTTAGTTTTTTGGAGATTATCCAGCCTTATTATTATTATCCGATATTTTTAATGCCCACCACTCCGGATAATCGAGAATTATCATTGCTATTTTACGTAACGCCCAAATGGTTGCCAGTGTTAAAAGAATACAAAGGGAAAAAAGTAATAAAACTGTTGAGAAATTTTCGGCGTTACAAATCGGTGTCACAATTTCGGTCCTCAAAGAAAGACGCGTCATATTCCACTGCTCTTAGCCGAGAGCCAAGCACCCTCCAGTGGCGGTAAGTGATTAGAGGGATGCATTTTTATTTTAGGAAACTACTGGTTTGTAAATGATTGTAAAACATTATTATTTTTAACACTGTGAAATATTGTTTTGTGGGAAACAAAAACGCAATAGTTAACCTCGTTAAAAAAATATTGTAGAATTATTCCAACCAAAAAAAAATCGGCAAAAGCTCTTAAAGTATATTTTCTCACCAACTCCAGCGACAGAATCTTTCTTTGGAAGTCTCTAACTTTTGCACACCTTTCTAAATGTATGTATCAAATATTTTTCATTGAAGAAGAAGATAACAATAATAATCTTCGTTTTTTTTAAATGTGAAAATGAACAGAAAATAATAAAAGATAATGGTCGCAACAGGGACACGAACCCAGAACCATACGTCTTACCGGGACGTTTATTAGATTTATTAGATTTATTATTTTTATTAGACCATTATATTTTATTATTTTTCTGTGTCTTGTTCATTTTCATATTTAAAAAAAAAAACATTATTATCGTTATCTTCTTCTTCAATGATATATTATACTGATGGAAATAACCTTCAAAAGTCAAAAAGAGAGTTTTTCTTCTAAAAAAATAAATATTTTTCAACTAACTGTGTCAAGTATCAAGTCTGTCTAGTCTGTTAAAAACTATGTGCACTCTTCATTGAACTTTGTAATGTATTTGATAGTCCTGAATTGCTTGCATTGATTAGATTTCGGATTCCACTACGTAATACTAAAAGTCGGGATTTATTTCAGTTTAGAAATTCTGGGACTAACTACCATATGTATTTCTCTTTGCCCAGAATACTAATGGAGGGAAATAATTATACCAATTCAGTAGACATCTTCTATTTGTCGCTAAACAAATACAAAATGTTGTTACCAAAGCTGTTCAGGTATGTAAAATAAATAATGTTTTTTTTTACTACCCATATGTAAAAGCCCCCAAAAAGGGCGTTAACAAATAAATAAACGCCCTTTTAAAATCGTATTCTTGTCTAACTTTTTTATTATTTTTAATTTATAATGTTGTCTTTCCCATATGAGTTTTATTAAACTCATTTAGAAATAATGTATTATTGATATCATTGTTAAGATTTTGAAATATATTATCACTACATATTAAATAAAATTGTTAAAAAAAAAAAGTAGAAAAAATGCTTATATGCGTATCAATTTTGATATCATGATTAATATTTCGTAGTAAGAAATGTTCTGGTTGTCTATGGAAATCGTTGGCATTCATATCTTGTTTGTACGAAATGTGTTTTAGATATCTTGGTTCATAATTTTTTTAGAACTTTAATGTTTTCAGTATTATAAAACTTTATTATTAAAATTATGTACTCAAATTTAAAAGAAAAAATTAGTAGGTACCTTAATGACCAACACACTTAAACTACAATGATGATAACCTCAAATCTACTGAACATACCGAAAATAAATAGATCTTTTGGTAACTTAAAACCTTACCAGATATTTTTCCATAACAGAAGTTAAGAGCCTTTGACCAGCGGCTGAGAATAAAAGTTTAAAAATACTTGCAACTGTACAGGGAGGTTCTGATGAGAAAGATCGATTATTCCCAGTATCGAATTTTTAAATTAAAATTTTTATATCGATTTATTTCATTCAAAACATGCTTTAATATATACCTACTTCAATATAGCAATAAAAGTGCTCAAAACGCACGATGATAAATTATTAAATATCGTATCTTTCTTGAAAGCATTTTTTGATCATAAGTATTTATGATTTTTTAATAATGTCTAAAAAAAATAAGTGTGTAAAAAAAATTTTTACATTTCAGCTTTTCTAGACTAGACCCTAAATAAATAGAAAAACTTAGGTATTTTCATCACAAAACACGTTCTCGGATTTATTTTTTAATGATTTTAATTGAACTAAAATAAATATACTGAAAAATGTGTTTCCTAGATAATATATGGATTTATTTTGCTGTATGATTATATGATTTGAAATTTGTGTTGTATAATAAAATATTTCGTTTGAAAATTGAACAAATCTGCCAACGACCAACGGTATAACCTTAGTATATTAAAAATATACTTAGTTTTTCATAATTTAAAAAGTGCGTTTACCATATAAAATAACAAACTTTCAAAATCAATTATGATTTAAAAAAAAAGCAATACGTCTAGTATTTGATTTAAATATGACTAACTTCCCTCTTACGATTTTTTTTAGACCAAAAACTACATCTTATTGTTTTAGAATAGTGCACGCCACTGCTGACCCGTCCATTACTTCACACATTTCCACACCCGCACAGTCGGGGCCAAAATAAATGGCCAAATTTACGTTTGGGGAAAAGAAAAATGTCCCCGCTAACAGGCCAACAATATCATTAAAACATTTCACTCCGCATTCACACAATGCATCAATGTCCTTTCCCCTTTCAGACGAAAAAGGGGAAATGAATGGATAAAAACTGCGGATTCAAGAAATGTAGAAGACTACAAAAAAATCATATTTACTTCTTCAATAATCGCAAATTAACTCTGTTGTGTCAATTTAATTAAATTAATATTATTTCTTCAAACTTCGCAAAATCAATTTTCGGCGTCATTTTGAATTAAATTAAACAATGGTTGACACAAAGTTATTTGTTTAATTTAAATTAATATAACATCAATTAGGCGTGAGATCTGGGTTCGTGTCCCAGTTGGGACCATTATGTTTTATTATTTTTCTGTGTCTTGTTCATTTTCATATTTTTATTTAGATTATTATTTGTTGTCTTCTTCTTCAATATATATTACATTGATGGGAATAACCTTCAAAAATTAAAAAGAGAGTTTTTATTATAAAAAAATTATAATTTTTAATGTTCAGACTAAATTTTTAAAAAATAAGTGCGTCTAACCTTTACGCGCAGCTGAAGTACATCTTTTTAAACTACAAAATACATAGACAGCGGAACATACTTAGGTTGTTTATTTTTTCGTTTGTAATTATTTATAGACGAATTTGTAAAATTTTCCTGCGATTCAGCCATTTGAATTATAAACAACACTATTTTTATTGTCACACTACTGCCACTTTTTACTTCAACAGCTGGAATTCACAAGAATCAGAGAGATAAATAAGACAAACCAATATGTTCATCTAAAATCTTTAGTTAAATCATATAATAATCAAAAAAACATAAAAAAACCTGTTGAATTTACCATATACATTAGTAAACAGATGAATCTCAGAAACTCGTCGTAATCCGCCTAAAGAAGTATTACTTTAAAAATAAAAACATGGTCTCCGATTATTTCGTCAGTGATAAAAACGTACGCAGAGAAAATTCCTTGAAGGGGATTTTTCCCACTTCAGTTTTGGCTGTCAAGGCCGTTTGTATCTGAGCATTAATCTCAATCAAAGTTTGTTCCCCTTACCTAACCAGTTCCTACGTACAACGCTACTTTTTTTTCCATATATTTTTCATTGTGGCAACGCTCAAATGGTGAAAAAATGTGGCCAGTGGAAATTTTAAATAAATGTTTAGGAGGGTAGGTACCTCGTAATTTTACACGGCGTCACAGAAACACGTGGCACATATAAGTATATGTTTAACCTATAATAACATTATCTCTGATGTACATATATCTTCAATTCTAACGAAAATAAATATAAAAAAACTCTATTAAAAATGTATTAAATGTGTACCAAACTGCATAAAATGTATTGATGTGTATTTATGTATGTAATAAAATTATTATATTACGTAGTATCTCCTGTTATAATAATATCTCTCTTGTGTAATATTTTTTAGTTGTTGTAAGTATAGTGTATAATTTTTAGATACATAATACAATAATATAATGAGGAAATCTATAATTGGTTTCTCAGTTAGGTAAAATACACATGTTTATATGAACCACATTGTAAACTATTGATTTCCCTAAAATAAAATAAATAAATAAATATTTTATATCGACTGAGGTTACTTTTTCGATTTGCAAGGCTGATTGATGTTGTAAGCGAAAAGAGTAACATTATTATTATTTTTTTTTAATTAATTTTTTATTTATTAAATAATAAGTTCACAAGGTATATCAATGTTGATAACAATAAATTACAAAATAAGTTTTCACAGATTTTTTTTTGATTTATGATGTTTCTCTTCTACAGAAGCGGAGGCTTGTTTTTAGAAGAGGCAATATTACAAAAAATTAAGAAAGGCACCCTCAGATGGTTTGGGCATGTAGAGGGAATGGACGAAGGAAGGGATATAATTAGAATATATTACCCAAATTCGCACTACGAGAATTGGCTCTGGTCTGAGCATTATAGCAGTTCCAACTAAATCTTCTTTTGCTCAAAGAAATTATTTTTATCAAACTCCACTCATATTTAATAGTTTTCAAGAACATATAAAGTCATCTATTTCCTTGTACACTTATAAAAAGAATCTTAAATTATTTGTGTTAGCCGAGGATTACCAATAATTTTTTTCATCTTTGTTCTTTATAAATTATTAGCATATTATAATGTCTAAATCATTTTTTCCTCATTCTCCTGCTAAATTAATAGCTTAATATATTATATACGTAAGAGGATATTATATATTCTTTCTTCTTAATCATTTTTAAATTGATTGCTTTTTTTCTCCAAATTTAGTACATATTAAATTAATAACTTTTTTCAAATCAACATATTGTTTAAATTGGAATGGGGTAGGCGCCTTTTGCTTAGTGCATCGGTGGGTACCTATTATAAGAAATGTTAATAAAACAATGTTATTATTATTGCACACCTATATTATTCTGTCTTATTTTTGTTACTTTGAATAATTGTTAACCTCAACACAGGCTTGTCCTAGTGAGGTTAAACATTGTATGATAAACTGTACTACCTAACATGTGCAGAAACAATAAATAAATAAAATGTGAATGGTAGAAGAAGTAGGGGACGCCAGAGAAAGACATGGTACTATCAAGTGAATCAGATACTTTAGTCGGGCAATGTCAAGAGTAAGAATAATGTAATAGTAGGTATGAGATGATGTGTGTATGTGAATAAGGCAAAGAGTGTGCGCCAAGCCCGAGTTGGCGATCCGTTCTCTCTGCCCACTACTGCGGGAAACGGCTTGATAATTAGTTAATTAGATTTAATTTAAATTTTTGAGATTTTTGAATAGCTTGCATCTTCGCATTATTTTACTTTCCAAGATAAAACATGTAATTCGTACTAGCATATGTTTTCGCATAATAAATCGAGGGATATATATATGGTTTTTGGAACACTTCGTAGAATGGACTCGAATAAATTTTTAATTTCATATATAATTTCGGATATTTATTTCTGTTTTCCTAGAAATACTGTGTATTTATAACGTAAATAAATTTGATTAACCCGAGGTTTTTTCAACATGTTAATATATTACATTTGGGAGGCGGGTATGGGTACTTTACCACCTTCTCTTCCCATCTCCTTTCCCTCCTCACTACCTTCTGCCTCACAACATACTCTAATTGGGGATGCCATAGTCTCACTGGCTCCAGGCGGTTGGGAGCAGATGGGACTCTTCTGCGGTATTTATTTAAAACGACGGTGTACTATAGATATGGTTAGGAAATCTTTTTCATTATGATATAAAATCTAAATTTCAAATATGGATTGGAATAAATTAAATATTTAAAAATGGCATTTTGTTTTCGGGAATACGTTTTAATCTGATAACATGAATATTCATTTTTTAAACAAAAATATACTAACAAGAGAGCTTTTTAAATATGGATAAAGGCATCGCCATATATCATGTCGATTCTAGAACAAAAGTGAAAATATTTATGTATGAGAAATTTGGTTTATTGAAATCACGAAAAAGGTATGGCCCATTTTGCTCTGTGTTACGGTCCATTTTAAAACGGGAGCAGAAGTTACGCAACATGTAAATGTACCTACTCGTATTATATTAAATAAATGTACATAAAAAAAACATTACAAAAAAAAACTTTTCGCAAACGCGATATAAACAGATCTGTTTTCTTGGTTCCATGTCTAATCGGACTATGAGATCTCAGCGTCTGAATTACATAGTAAATTTATTCAGACACGATAATTCCTCACATGATAATTCATCACATCATAACTCACATTAACCTAACCTAACCTAACCTAAGGTTAAAAACCCCAATTATCAGTTTTCAACGCTTCGAGACATGATGAATTATCATGTGAGGTATTAACATCCGATGAAAAGTTTGTACTCAATATTCATACACATAAAAATTTTCCACTGAACATTCTGGTCACCGTTTCCTTTGCTGTTAAAGTTATTTTATTTCATTTTCATTTGATAGGCGGGTATGGGTACCGCCGCTCCGGGAACTATATAATGGATAACGAGCACCTCTGCCATAGGTCACCCCAAGTGGATCGCTACGCTTCCTCAACAACTGCGTGACAGGCCGAATCGGGAGAGACTGGTTGAGGGAGACCTTTTGACTTCTCTATCACGACTCTCAGAATATCGCCTTGGGAGGGATGGATTCATAAGTACATCCCTACTGATTCCTCTTCACTAATCATACCTTTTCCTTACCAGAACTTCATCTCCTTTCTTTTCTAAAAAAGCCCCTCCACATACCGTTAACAAATATTACAAAGGCCCTAAGGAGAATTATTTTCCTCATGGCCTCCTGTGTGGGGTTAATGTTTAAAAATAATTAAGGAAAGGACGGAGAGGTAGTTCTGGAAAGGAAAAAGTATAAGAGGTGGATAGGAATCTAAGGGTGAATGTGTTCAGGAGTGACGAATGTATGATTTCGTCCCTCCTGTTGTAGTGCAAGATGATGGGTAGAGAGATCAGCTGGAGAGGTCAGAGGGTCTCCCCAAACAGTCACCTCCGCCACCAAGACCTAGACAAATCTCACTCTATGAAACCGGATACCCCTGCCACCAAACATAGCGAAGCACTTGGGGCAACCTATGACAGTTGGTCATCCAATAAATGGTTCCCGGGGCGGCGATACCCATGTTAACCTCCCAAATTAAAATATTGAATTAGAAACTTCGTCTCCCAATCAAAAACATCAATTTTCCCTAAATTCGCAAAATAACAACTTAAGTACCTACAGTGGCAGAGAGACGAAAAATGAATGATAAAATTTTCTTTGAGTTCAATTGCTCTGAATAACAGTAATTTGTAAATTAAAAAAAAAACCCTACAAAAATTATTGTTTCACTAAACCCAATTTTTTTTTGTAATCAAATGTCGAACAATTGAATTGACTGAAGACGTTCTATCCCTGAGAGAGAAATAATGTTAAAAAAACATTTTGCTAACGGTTTCCTCCACTCAATAACATTCACATTTTCGTATCAATAACAATTACTTCGTTTATTTGTTACCTTACGTTTTAAGACATGCCTTTTTAGACTTACCTTATTTATACTTACCTTTTAAGACTTACCTTTTTAGACTTTAACTTTTTAGACTTACCTTTTTCGGCTCTCATACCTTTAAATTAAATTTACCTAACTGAGACTGAGAGTATAATTCGTATGGTTCCATGACAGCTCAGACCTCTCATCAAAGCTTAAGAAAAAAAGCCCGTAACCCATTTAACCATTCTTTATATATACTTTAATCTGTCGCTTACCAAGGGACGAATCACACTTAGGAAATAAATAAATTCAATTTAAATCTTGCAATTACACAGAAAGATAGCAGTCAATAAAAATGTGTTTACAAAATGAAGATGATGTTGGTGGTTCTCAGTCGAAGTATGGATACAGTTAAGTATGGCCGAATCGGATAGGTACAAATAAGCTCAATCGGTAGAGTCCCGGCAAGGCGAAGGTTCTGGGTTCTGATTTTTTTTGTATCTGTTTCTGATTTTTTTGTTTCAGATTTTTACAATAAATTCAATTTAAATCTGGCAATCTTATATAAAGATAGCAGCCATTAAAAGTATGCCTTGAGAAAATGAAGATAATTTTGGTAATTAGAGAACACTCCCGAATGTGGTGGAACATTGTGGACTACTCAAAAAATTATTTATTGTTTTGTGTTTAATTCGTAGAACTACATTTAATTTTTTTGAAATTTAATTTAAATTAAATTTAATAATGTTTCTTATTAATTTCTGCAAGTGTTATAGTTTTTATTATTATGACAGCTGTTTTGGCTTACAATGCCATTTTCTAACTGTGGTATTTCATAATTAGACGACGATATTTATACGATTTAAAATGTCACTTTATTGCTCACTTTCAAATTGATATTTTAAATCGTATAAATATCGTCGTCTAATTATGAAACACCTCAGTTTGAAAATGGTCTTGTAAGCCGAAAAGCTGTCACATAATAAAAACTATAACACTTGCAGAACTTAATAATAAACATTATTAAATTAAATTTAAATTAAATAAAAAAATAAAATAAAAATAAAGAAAATACTCAAAAAATCTTGCATAAAAAGCAAAATTGTTTTTTTTTTACAATTTCTACGTTTCATTTGATTTTTGATTTCTCCTTTAAAACGAGCTCGAAAAGTATGGACATATTGTACATCTCTATAATATTCATAGGAGGATTGTGAAACTCTCTCTCAAACCTTTGATACTCTCATTGAACAAACGCTAATGACACAAAGCGTGCAATACTGAAAACAAATACACAAACGGCAACTATATCCAGGATTACACAAATAATGTTTTATTTGGTTCTTCCGGTGACCTGAAAAGCGCCAAACGATGAGTAATGGTTACCCGTGGCATCTGCTACCGCTACTTCTAGAGCCAGCGGACCAAATCTCCAATAATATGTCTTCATCTTCTGTAAGGGTAGAGTCTCACATACGTTGGCATTATTTCTGTAGCTGAAATCGGAGTGGACGCTGAAATGACCGAGTTTAAATTATATTGGAGATTGCAAGAACTTATCTTTTTTTATGAGTCGAATTTAACATTTCTACTTGGATTAAATCAACAAGATCAACTAGGCAAAATATATCTACTATTCTTAAACAATAATTCCGGGACAAACTAACACATACATTAGGGCGGAACGAATTTTTTTTTCTTCGAATTTTGTTTTGGAATAGTTGTATTAAGTTGCCAATTGTTAACAATTATCTCAATAAAAAATATAAAAATTATCAGATAACGGTAAAAGCCCCCGCCAAGACATCGAACATTTACAAAAACGACAATTTAGGGGCTATTTGCGCGGCCTACAAAATAGTACAGAATTTATTAAAATAGGTTTATTTTATTGAATAACATATTCAAATATAGTTAACTAGCTGTTGCAATCAAATATTATATTATTTTAATATACTTTGGCGCGGTGACAAAGGAGCAAAGTGCAGGACAAAGCGGGGGGGGCATATGACAATCTACGAAATGCAGTGTTTTGTTTAAACTAGTGTCGATAATTCTCTCAAGGTGAAAGGTCGCGCGTCAATTATATTCACGAGTGCTTATTGATAAACGTTTTTTAAGTGATTTAACATGACTTTTACAAGACAAAAGTTAAAATGTCCGATATTTGGTGAAAGTGCAGAGTATGAAAATGTGATGAAATTCTATGAATGGGTTCGACAAGACTTAAAAGTAAGGAATAACACAACAAAAGAACCTACGTTTTTGGAAGTTGCCGAAATAGTTGGAACGAAAATTGAAGAATTGTGGATAAAATCTTCTATACCAATTGTCACACACAAACGAGTCTTACAGTGACTAAAAAGTTATAATTTGAAAAAGTCTTTGAAGAAACTTAAGGAAGAAAAGTTAGAAGAGTTCAGAGTACAAAGTAGAAAGCTTTTTGACATAGCTGCATGTAAATGTAAAGAATTTGTAAGCTGTACTTGTTTGAGAGAAAAAAAGTGCCAAAAGAGGAAAAAATGTTTTTAGAAAACCAACGTACTAACAGACTTGTGGCTTTAGGAAGAACAGATCTTATCCAGAGTAAAAAAATGCTGAATAGAAGATTACGTGCTCTAAAACAAGAAATCAGGCATAACTCAAAATACAGGGAAAGTGGGAGGCGTGATTCGTCTTTTGGAAAACAGACTATCTCGACCATTGCAATGGATAATTTGTATCTTACACGCCAATGAGTTACCATTCAGGCATTTGTTTACCTATTTGGATGGCCCTACTGCAGAACCTAAATCATTTGCAGGTCAAATTGGTAAAGCATTAGAGATATGCGAGAAGGTGAACTACCTCCACAAATATCCAAAGATCTCAGTACAGGCCTGAAATATTTTCAAGAAATTGCTACTGCTGTCCTATGGATCCTGCTCTCCTGATTTATTATAGAGAAGCCCAGATAACGATCTCATGCCAGCTGGTTGACAAGAGCTGCGTTTGTACATTTCTGCGGAAAATCCACAAAAAATCTTGTGACTTTAGCAACGTTTGTCGTAAAATCATACGCTCCTGTCTGGTTTGCTATCAAAACACATTCATGCTGCAAATATGGGTCAAATTATTTATGGAAGCTCATTAACAGCACTAGATATTTGTTAAACGAGTTGTTAGCGATAGTGGACCCTGTTATAATTCGAAACGGTTACTTTGCTCATCCAGAAAACTTGTTGTTGAGTATGATAACAGATTCACGTAAGCACATTAGAGAACTCGCTGCAAGAGGCATTTTAAAAGCTCGTCAAGTTAATAAAAAATCTGTTTCGCGCATGTTTGATGTGCCAAAAGTGGACGTAAATGCACGTTCTTAAATAGACATGATTGACTGGCAACAAAATATATACGGACCCCCAATACTGATGAATATTTCCGATGAGCAGTTACAAGAGCTTATTGAAAATTGATAAAATACAGTGTTGGAGTTTATGAGATTGTCTTGCCACATCCAGGCTGTGGAAAGATCTGTAAAAGTTGTGACAAAAGCAGCTTTAAGTGTATGCGACAAAAAAAGACGAGAGGGATACATAAAATCTAAATTAGCATCTCGAAAGCTCATTCCAAAGTTTGTGACGAAAAAAGATTTTTGTTATAAAAAATGATGTCATTCATACCAACATAACTTTCCGAACCTGTGTTTTCTTGTGAAATAAATGATTTTATTAATTAAAATCTACTTTTATTTCATCATTTCATGCATAACATATTATATTTACTTATTATTTTGTTTATAGGGTGTATAATTCAAAACGTCTATAAACACTTAAAAAGAAAATTTCAAGTCTATGGCGGGAACTCAAGCTGTCGAGCTAGAACTTCCAAATTGAAGAGTTTTATTAACAATTACATAAAGCAACTTTTCCCTGGTATTCCAATTCGAATTTCGAAAAAAAAATTTTTTTCATACAAAAGTGATCCACCCTAACATACATCCACCTATTTCGCTTTCACACACTTGGAAATACATAAATTCACCTCAAATATCGTATTAGTTACTGTTATTTGAGATACCTTGATGATATTTTTATGTAGCATATTTTTACAATGTTGGAGCTGTTGCATATATTTTTGTATTCTTTCTATTTATCTATCTTGTTACTCTCTTTTGTTTATCTAGTTTGTGAACTTTTTCATGTACATATTACTAACCTGTAAATTTATTATTATTTTTATGCCATCAGCAATTTAAAAACCGGTTTCATTTTAATTTATTTTTATTTTTTCTCTTTTCTTATAATATAATATTTTCACTTACCTTTATACCTACCATTTTTATAATGTTCATTGCTATAAGTTTATCTTTCTTATTTAAACATTGTATTACATATATATAACTGTATTATACACATATTATGTAAAAGCCCACCAGGGCGTTGAAAATGAACATTAAATAAATAAATAATTTTAATAATACATCACACGAATTATTTTTCGTTGAATATGTATATAGTGATGATAATTTTTTATGGCAAAATGTACAGGATGTTAAAGGACGTACTTGACTTACTTTAACCAGTGATTCCTGACATTATTTGCAGTAAAAAATGTAAATGAAATTTTGCTCTCCCGTGGCTTTTTTGAAGTTTTTTTTTTCAAATATATTTTTTTCAAAATCACACAAAAAAAATTCTTCCACATGTTATCACTAATCACTCAGCCAAGTAACCATCCAACCTCTCACACCTCCCCTAACTGTTCAAAACCTACTGATTTTTTATGTTTTCAGAAAAAATAAAATAAAGCATTTTGGAGGTGGTATGGGTACCGCCGCCCCGGGAACCATTTATTGGATAACCAACACCTCTGTCATAGGTCACCCCAAGTGGTTCGCTACGTTTGGTGACTTAGCAGGGGTGCCCGGGTTCATGAGGTGAGGTTTGATTCCTACCCAAATTTTATGCCCGTTTTCCTTCCCAGAACTTCCTCTCCTTCCTTTCCTTAGAAATGCACTCCATACAGCATCCCCAAAGTTGAAATATGCCCCGAGGGAAATTATTTTCCTCAGGGTCTACTGTGTGGAGCTAATATAAAAAAAATCAAAAATATCAGTGGAGACTAAAATGTCACTCATATTTTTGACTCTAAATAATGTCAGGAAGCACCGTTAAAATGTTGTTTGACAGAATTTGAACAATTAATCAAATTTAGAAGTTATTTTTCAAGTTCTGTAAATTATTGAAGTCTTTAATGAACTTTCCTAGCTCCCCCCCACCCATACTGAGGATGCCGAAAATTCCATCAGCATACTACATTGTTGAAATCAAGTCCACACCTTTCAAATCTTGCATGTAATTATCTATTTGTAGAAGAAATAAACTCAACACAGCCTTGCTAAAGATCAACCCACCTGTAAAATCACCGTTCAATACCAATAAAAAAGATTTTTTTCTGTCTGTAAATGAATTTGTTGCAGTGTTCATATTATATTCCTAGGTCCAACAGAGTAGGTACTATGATATATTAGTATAAAATGCATGGCGCCATTCTTTTGAATAGAGACTGATCACTTCCCATTCAAACATATTATCATCTGAACAATGAATACAATAATATATGAGCACTGAATGCTATTCTTAAAAGTAATTCTATAATCGTCTCTTTATACTAGTTGTTACCAACAGACTTACCAAGATGAAAACAGAATATTAAAAATTTTAAATAAAGAAAAAAAAATGATCGTCCTCTAAAATCTTACTAATATTATAAACGCGAAAGTTTGTGTATGGTGTGTTTGTTACTCTTTCACGCAAATACTACTGAATGGATTTTAATGAAACTTTACAATAATATAGCTCATACGTCAGAATAGCATATAGGCTTTATAAAACTAGCTACTTTTAATATATTTTAAATAACAATTATTGTTTAATAGAAAATGTCAAAATTTGAGAATGACATTTTGCAAAACAATCAAATTTCATTTAAATCAAAATTCTATTTTAGAAAATTAAAGAATTTATTTGAAGTGCTCGCCTAATACTTAGAATCGAATCAAGAATTATAGATATTTTAAATAAATAGTTTAAGAATTTTGGTGTAAACATAGATGGGACCTAGGAAAAGAAAATTGGCTAAGCGCCTCCGGCCACTGAGGCAACTGAAAACTCTCAACTGCCAACTGTCTTTGTATGACAATGTGATGGCCCGCACACTACACAGTCACTCAAACACCCGTTGTCAATGGTAACGCAAGCGGTGACTTGCGACTTGCACTGCTGATTGCCCTGGCCGGCCGTTGCTAGTTGCCAGCTGTCAGCTGATTGTTCTTCGTCTATGGTTTTTGATCAACAAGCTTTTTGACCAATCAAGACAGACAAAACAGCCGGTTTTAGTTGGTTTTCAGTTGCCTCGTCAGCGGAGCGCCTAATAGAAGTACTAATCCTACGCAGACATTATCTGCCAGTTATTGGAACTCCACCATGTTTTGGGTCCGTCAAATTTGAAAAGAGTATTTTAACATTTATTAAACATATGCAATATTTAAATCAGTTGTTGAAAATGTTCCTGATATATTCATATTATTTTTTAGTTAGATCCACGCATGAGGCCCTCAGTTAAAACATATTTTAGGGCCTATGTAGGAATCTGGGGGTCAATGTGTCCAAGAGTGCCGGAAATATAAATCCATCTCTCCCACTGCGGTGCAAGGCGATAGGTCGGGAGTCCGGCTGGAGAGATCAAAAGGTCTCTCTCAACTAGTCTCTTTTGATTCTGGCCGCCATGCAATACGTAGGCAAAGCTTCCGACGCCTAGACCTATAGATAAACCTTATCCCATGAACTCGGGCATCCCTCTCACCAAATGAGCAAACTACTTGGGGTGACCTACATAGCAGGGGTGTTGGTTATCCAATAAATTATTCCCGTATATATTTGATATATGGTGATATTTCCGCACGGAAATTATATTGCTTAACATTAAATCACAATAAAATATTAGTGGTTTTCAAATTCATCCCATTTGAAAACTCACCTGAAGAAAGGCGATAGAAAATCATATAAAGTATAAATTAATTCATGATGAAAGCAATAATGCTTCCGCGGACTCTGCTTTTGTGTTCATCGTATTCTTCTCTTTATCTAAGAACATATTCTTCCCTAACACAATAAGGCATTGTTATGTTATACGAATAGTAAAGAAATTGTACGAGAAATCTCACCATTTGCAAATGGAGATGTGAATCAATAGTGCATAAGTACAGGGATGGACCGTAATATCTCTTAGTTTTATATACAGAGTTTTATGGTATGTGAACTATCAAAGACTTCGATTCGTTGGAAGTTATAAAAATCGTTTATTTGTCGTTAGTACCTACGCAGCTTTTTAGAATACAATTCCATAGTGTGGTCTCCATACTACCAAAGTCATATAAGAAATATTGAATTTTTACGATTTTTAAACTTTGAATTGCACATGCCTATTCAACGCACAAACTAAACATTCTTACATTCTCACATTAAAAATGCGTTCCGTA
Source organism: Limnephilus auricula (assembly GCA_951813805.1). Lineage (NCBI taxonomy): Eukaryota > Metazoa > Arthropoda > Insecta > Trichoptera > Limnephilidae > Limnephilus > Limnephilus auricula. The sequence continues at coordinate 3,509,360 of OX638409.1, read as the reverse complement.
GAAAATAGAAGAAAAATAAACGATACAAATTTATAATAAGTATACCAGTATTTAAGAGACATCTGAATGATATTTTTATGTTGCATTATATTATTATTTTATTTTTATTTATATAACCACCATGGGGAATTTGAACATCAAAATCAACCAGCTGTTGATTTGTGAACATGCTCACATGAGCGTGCTCAATAGTAGCAACGTCGCTGACACTCAAGCTACAAGGTAGCACTTAATCATTAATAGCATGCTGTCTTGCTACTAATGAGCATGACTATCAGTATCATAAAACCATGGAACATGAATGAGCGTGGATACATAGCTTTATTTATATTACATACTACAGTTTGAACAGCGCTAGCCAACAATCGAATCCGTTCCTGATTGTCTATTAGAACTGAAATACTACCATGATGCCACGGAAAGGTAACTCTTAGATTGCACATAAGTGAAATTTGATTCCTCGCCTAAGTGACAGGCAAGATACCATTTGGCAGTCATTTTGGCACAAATCCAACGTGATCGAAGAACTATTATAAATGCGGGTTGTGTTATGATTATATTCTAGTAGTATTGTAAATAGCAGACCTCGAGTTCAAAAAAGTATGTTTCTAATTTTCTGTTATTTAAATTAGTTTAAAGCATAATTTCCTTTGAAAGATTTGTAAGTTAAAATGCCTGTCCAAAAATTATACAATTTGTCTAAAGAAACGTCGTCATCTCAATGATAATTATATTTTAGAATTTTTCTTCAGACAGGTACCTAACATAAAATTGAAAAAACGCGAATAAGAAAGTCCAAATAAACACGATGGTTACGTTGACATTAAATGGTCACCATCTTAAACCGGAATCGGAACGTAAAAACAAATTTACAGACATACAAAGAAATGTAGTTGAAATATGACTTCGTCCATTGTCCATCCGTGCTTATCGCTTATCGCTATCGGTACTTATTGCTAGTCTGGATTTCCAGACAAACATTTTGAAAATCAGGATTAAATTCAAACCACAAGATCTACAGCCTTACTAAAAAAAAACACTCCGCGGCCGTTAAATGGTGTTTTTGTGAATCTTTAGATTTGGCAACGCTGTATTTTATTAGTTTAAATTGGAGTTTTCATAATAATCCGCTAGGTGGTGTGATTGATGCGCCTGCGCATTGCTTTCCCGCTGAAAAAAAATAGCCGCGAATGCGACCTCTACGAAAAAAAGTCGGTCGCGAATGTCTGTGTGATTAAGATGATTTTTTAGTTAATGATTTCAATCCTTATGACTAATTCGCACTTATATTCACGTACTCAATATTAATTTGTGTTGTTTTTCGTTAGTTTAAGCCAAATTGTGACACAAAAATCGCGTGTTCTAAGTTGAACTGTCAGAAAATGGTTCTGTAGGTTATATTCAGAAATGATTTGCATTTTAAGATCTTTATTTTATTATAAATTCTTGAAAGTGATGTTTTTTGGTGACTAAAATTTCTAATACATATTTTAGTAAACGTATCAAAGAAATGAATGACTTAAGATGTGCAAGCAATGTATTCAAACTTTTTTATTGTAAATTTTTGGGAATGAAAAGCGAATTTCAAGATTTTAAATATTTTTTTATTGTGTGAAGGAGTAAATAGTGAGGTGACAGTTTTATTTCAAAATCATTAAATAAAAGGACTGTGTTTTTTGAATTTTGAATTTTTCCAAATATTTCAATGTTTTAATAGAAAGTGCTTGGGGTAAGTAAGTTTTTTTTTTCAACTTGATGTTGAAGCTTAAAATACTACAGTTTTTAAACACTTAAGTATATTTTACATATAAGAAAATTAAATTTTGGTTCTAAAATGGTATTTGTTTTTAAGACATCTCAAAAAATAACAAATATATAGGACATTAAAAAAAAAATTCGAAATTCGTTGAAAATTACAAATGGAACAAATACATACAACAGATAAACTACCCTCCTTGGCCGTGTAAGCAATGTACATATCTTTCCATGAACAATTTTTTGTCAGTTCTTAATTAGTAAGGATTCTTCATACATGGTTGTTTGACCATTGTAAAAAATTTTCAGAAAGTTTATTAGTAAGGCTGGTAAAATAGCGACGTTGTCAGATCAAAACCATATATTCTGTTTAGTAAGAATTTGAAAAACGAAATGTACAGACTTTACACAACGTGCTACAGAAACACCGTTTAACGGCCGCGGAGTGTTTTTTTTTTAGTAAGGCTGCTAGAGTTCATTAAACCTGACTTACAGACAGCGGGACAACTGAAATTAGTATTTTTAATAGGGAGTTCTAGAGTACATTGAACCGGAGTTACAGATACACAAACGAAAATTTGCATTTTTGATACTTCTTAAAGTGACACAATACTCTAATAATGGAGGTTTGCTCTAGGCTCACATTTTAATTAATTCCGATGAATTCTTAATTATAATACCATTTTAATTCAGACGAATTCCCACGGATGTGAGTTATTTACATTTATGATTGTTAAAAATAGTAGTTTACCATTAAAATATTTCACGTAATACTTTAAAAAAAATTATAAAATGTTTTTCAACTATTAATTTAGCGGTAAGCACTAAATTTTATTTTTGTCTACGATGAATTAGTAACTTTTAGAGGGATTCGTTTAGAAGATTTTAGTACTTCTTTTATCAGAATTAATTAAAATAAACCACGAAAGATCAATTTTTTAGTCCTGCCAGAGCAAATTCGACCGTATGTCGGTCTAATACGCTGGACCCCGCGCCTTATATTTGTGTAAGCCAGAGTATTTGCTAGGGAAAATTCTCTGGCTCCAAGGACACCCTAGTACCGGACACCAGTGATACTTTGTCATACTAGAGCATTGGTGACATTCCTCTGTTCTTCTGCCAAAACTTAGATAATTGATTTTTAATAATTACCTCAAAACTTTGCTGTTCAACCTGTGAAAGATAGTGTATGTATATTATATTCACGTAAGGTCCAGGGCCTGATAATAATCCTCCTTTCTTTGTCAGTTGTTGTGCAGACTCTTTATGTTTACCGCTTTTTATCATTTTTAATGTATCCCTAACCACGGGAACTTTTCCTGATTTATGGAAAGAAGCACATATACCAGTATTAAATTTGAGAGACCAATATTTAATACAAAAAATATAAACCAATTATATACTATCCTGCCTTGCTTAGGTTTTTGAATCACTTTCCAATTATATCTGGATTTCACCCTTCAAGGGTGTTCTGGACCACCATTTAAAATTATGGAGAAATGAAAAGTGAATTTAAATATTAATTAATAAATGGGCAAACTTCAAAATTATAACGAAGATTGGAGTCGAGTTCAGACATAGTAGAGATGAGATATTTAATGGATTTTGAATGTCTGATATATAAATTTTTTTTTCACATTTTAAGCCCCTTCTCTGCGCTAGGCAACATGGGTTTGTTCCTCACAGATCTATTAACTCAAATCTTTTGGAATTTTGTAATTATGTGTGTAATTCTTTTAATGAAAGATTACAAGTAAGCTGAGGCAATTTATAATGATTTCAAAAAAGCTTTTGATAAAGTTAACCACTCCATCTTACTAAAAAAACTTGAACTTACTAAAAATACGTGGAGACCTATTTCGGAGGGGGAAATTATATTTTTATAACAGAACTCAATTACTTCTTATTAATGGATACAAATCATCCACTATAGTTGTAAATTCTGGTGTACCACAGGGTTCAAATTTTGGCCCCCTGCTTTTTCTTTCATTCATAAATGACCTTGGCTCGAAATTAAAATGTGATTATGATTTTTTTGCCGATGATCTTAAAAATTTTTGTAAAACTAAGTATGTGATGTACACATTAACAACATTAAGTGCAAATCATTAAAGTGATGGGATTTATTCACAGAATATGAAAACCTTTCAAAGATCCTCAATCAATTCTAACCCTTTTCAATGCCTTAATTAGAAGTAAACTTGAATATGGAAGCACTATTTGGAATCGCCATTACTGCAAATATGAAAATATCGTAGAATCAGTTTAAAAAAATTGCCAAGAATTTTATCCTCCAAATGTGGACTATATGACCATCTTAGATCATACGATGTACGTCGTGATTACTTCAAGATAGATAAACTTAAAACTAGGAGGCAATTGACTGATATATGTTTACATAAAATCATTCACGGCCACTTGATACTACATTATGTCTTTGCAATATTGAAATAAATGTCCCCAATTTCCATTGTTTAAGACACCATAACATTTTTCACCTGATTACATTTTTAAAAAAAAATCGCCTACTTTAGCCCTCTGACCCAGATGTGTCGACTATATAACAAGATGGAGTGTGCTGAAGTAGATATATTCGTCGACAATTTGTACAGATTCACAAAGAAAGTTCTGGCGCTGTTAAGAGTGTTTTACCAGAGAATACCGTAAATTAGTCATTTTTAAATCAAATTTTAGACGTATTGACACTTTAAAAAAAAATATATATAAATTGATATTGAAAGATTGTTATTTTATCTGGCACACTCAGTTTTAAAATTTTGAAAACTAAGTGTATTTATAATATACTAAGCTTATACCGTTGGTCGACGGCAGATTTGTTCAATTTTCAAACGATAGATTCTATTAAACAACACAAATTTCAAATCATATAATCATACAACATAATAAATCAATATATAATCTAGACAACACAGTTTTCAAAATTAAAATTATAGACTAATTAAAATTATTAAAAAATAAATCCGATAACGTGTTTTGTGACAAAAATACCTCAGTTTTTCTATTTATTTAAGGTCCTATAAACTTAAATATTTTAAAAATTTTTTTTATACACTTATTTTGTTTAGACATTATTGAAAAATTATAAATAATTTTGATGAATAATTAATTTTGTGAAGTATATAATTTTCATTCATTTACCCTCTCCCGTTTGATCATTTTTATGGCAGTTCGAGACATAAATTCTCGCGATTCATTAGCCGCCGAGACGCGGCCGTGCGAGGTCCTGTGTTCGCGCCGGTCTTAATGACAACATTTCGCATAAATTTAAAACTAATACCGTTTAGCTTCATGGTTATAAAAACATTCGCGCGCAGCGCTGTTAACAAAAACGGAAAAATGGATTGCTTACCTCTTAAAAATATGTTAAACTAAATATATACGGCCTTACTAAAAAAAAACACTCCGCGGCCGTGAAACGGTGTTTTTGTGAATCTTTACATGTGGCAACGCTGGAAATTTTACTTGTAAATTGGAGTTTTCATAATAATCCGCTAGGTGGTGTGATTGATGCGCCTGCGCATTGCCGAAAATATAACCGCGAACGCTAACTCTACGGAAAAAAGTCGGTCGCGGATGTTTGTCTGATTAATATGATCTTTTAGTTAATGATTTCAATCTTTATGACTAATTCGCACTTATATTCATGTATTCAATACATTTGCTATTAATTTGTGTTGTTTTTTGTTAGTTTAAGTCAAATTGTGGCATTAAAATCGTGTGTTCTAAATTAAGCTGTCAGAAAATGGTTCATAGGTTATGTTCAGAAATAATTTGCATTTTTAAGATCTTTATTTTATTATAAATTCTTGAAAGTGATGTTTTTTGGTGACTAAAATGTCTAATACATATTTTAGTAAACGTATCAAAGAAATTAATGCCTTAAGATGTGCAAGCAATGTATTCAAACGTAAGTTTTTTAATTGTAAATTTTTGGGAATGAAAAGCGAATTTCAAGATTTTTTAATATTTTTTTAATGTTTGAAGGAGTAAAAAGTGAGGTGACAGATTTATTTTAAAATCATTAAATAAAAGGACTGTGTTTTTTGAATTTTGAATTTTTCCAAATATTTCAATGTTTTAATAGAAAGTGTTTGGGGTAAGTGAGTTTTTTTTTTCAACTTGATGTTTGAATCTTAAAATACTACAGTTTTTAAACATTTAAGTATATTTTAGATATGAAAATCTTAAAGGTAATTAAATTTTGGTTCTAAAATGGTATTTGTTTTTACGACATCTCAAAAAATAATAAATATATAGGACATTAAAAAAAAAATTCGAAATTCGTTGAAAATTACAAATGGAACAAATATACACAACAGATAAACTACCCTCCTTGGCTGTGTAAGCAATGTACATTGTACATATCTTTCCATGAACAATTTTTTGTCATTTCTTAATTAGTAAGGATTCTTCATACATGGTTGTTTGACCATTGTACAAATTTTTCAGAAAGTTTATTAGTAAGGCTGGTAAAATGGCGACGTTGTCAGATCAAAACCATATATTTTGTTTAGTAAGAATTTGAAAAACGAAATGTACAGACTTTACACAACGTGCTACAGAAACACCGTTTAACGGCCGCGGAGTGTTTTTTTTAGTAAGGCTGATAGTGTCAATTGTCACTCTATGCATGCCTCTCGTTTCTTATGTCTCTTGCCTCTCATTGTAGGTAATATGTGTTTCTTGAGTGAGCTTGTAATTTTGTATATTTTTTATTTGTGATGTTTCTGTTTTTCTAATTGTTTAATCTGTATTTAATTGTAGATTATTTGTAATTGTGTGTCCCTATTTGTACAATAACTGAGTTTTTATAACTGGATTGTTCTCACATAAGTGCGATCATCTGTAAAAACCCAGTATAAATAAATAAATACATAAGTATATTCAGTAAAAGCGGTTGTGACATGTTTAACGTTTGTGCCACGAACAGCATATAATTGTATTCAAAGCAGCAGATATGTGAATTTCTAATTAAAATGACTAGGTAAAAGCAGTATTCGAGGATTTCAAAGTTCCTTCCAAGATATGGTTATCTTTCTATCCATTATCATCTCAGATAGCATTGCATATTAATTTGTAATTTCGTATCTAGTACTAGTATTGTTATAATTTCCGCGTAGCACAAAGGTACCAACTGAAATTTTAACTGGCCAAACATATTATTATATTTATTATACCAACAAGAACTACTCGATTAAATATTCGTTTTAATTGCAACAACAATATCAGGAATAAGTTATTCAGATACGCGCTTGTACCGTGCAGTTGGCAATGCTTTCTCAGAAGTAGTAGATGTGATCAATTGCACGGAATATAGTTATGAGACGGAGATAATAACACACCTCAATAAAAATAATCAATGTTATCATAATATTCTATTTTTCTGCATGGGTTCTATTCTATATAACTTAAATAGCATATTTTACTTCGTGAAATCAGTTCCACAAATTTATTATGTAAGTCTATCAAATATTTGTAAAAGCCCGGATATGCTTACAATACAAATAAACAAAAAAATATTAGTACCTAGAAATTCCAATGGATATTATTATACGGCCTCCGTGGCCGAGGGGCAAGGCTCTCGTCTAGCCCTTGCAAATAAATATTGTTTGATAAATTTGTGTTATTTCACAATTAATTAATTAAAAATAATATGTAGATATTATATTTGCGGCATATTCCACAGTGGAAGGTACTCTCAGTATCGCCCTGGTGCAAGACCACCATTCAGAAATGAATCGTTGTTTGTAATGACTTTTGCCGTGATGGTGACCAGATCTGAATAGCCAGGTATTCTCCACCTTCCTCTTTCACATCTCCTTTCCCTCCCGCTACCTTCAGCCTCATAACATACCCCAATTAAGGATACTGGTAAGGCATTATAATATGTTTGGTTTTGTTTGTTCGAAAAAATAATTAAAATATTTTAATGTTACATAAATGGTTGTTTGACAGTCTTTGTTGATTATAGAAACACTAATATAATGTATTGTAGTCATGGAAATTCTATCTTGGAAACTGTCTTCAGAAAAAAAAACTCTCTTCATCATTGCTGGATTTTGAGCATACATGCTTTTTGGATTGTGAATTATAATTCAGAAGTGTAAAGGTTGACTTCGGAACATTTGCGGATCAATAATATCAAGAATTGTGCTGATATTCTGTTCCTCAGTTTTGGAATAAAAAGGGAGACCTCTTATACTTGCAGAGGACGACAATCAAAGGTTAGTGTTTCTGTTTTTCAATAGAAATTGTACAGACAGCCTTTCTTCTGTGATATACATATTATTGTTTGCGAATATAAATTCACAATTATATATTTTTAAGTATTACGCCCAGAGAGATCTGGGACTATTTACACGTCCCAGACTCACATATTATAATCCACATACCATAGCCTCACTGGCTAACAGATTTGTCGCCTGTGCGGTATTCACATCAAATAAAAGTTTCGTTTAGGTATAATTATAATGTTTTATTCCAGTACACATGGAGGACAGTGCCGAATAGTGTGGATGTGGGGAGGAGAGTGCAATCCCACATGTCCTTTATAGTTATACATATTTACAGAGTAGAAATTTAAGAAAATAAAAAAGAAGAATAGAAAAAAATAGAGAAATAATAAGTTTAAAAAAAATTGAGTGAGCTCGGACTCAGCACTCACTCAGGAGTGGCGTTTATTGCTGGAAGGCTGCGGTCACTTTCGTGTTATCGGAGGCCATTGTCTGACCCGGCGTCTCATCAGGCCAGCGAATCTATTCAGTCCGAGTTCCATAAATATGTTCGACCCTCTGCTGTACCTTCTGCATCCAAATATAATTCTGCAGGCTTTACTATATTGGATCCGGAATCATTCCATCGAGCTGATTCGGTAATGACACCGTGTTTCACAAGTATATAGGCTATTACAAAACGCATTGAACAATGTTTTTAAATGATATACAAATACGAGAAAATTATTATTTTCTTCAATGACTAACAAGATTTATAATGCAAAATTTTTGGCCATATTTAGTTGCAACTAGCACCTCTGTGTGTTGTTTTATTCGCACTAAACATATAAGTACACACTCGTGTGAGATGGTGCCACGTCAGATGTCTCCGGATAAGATGGGGGACCCAGTTAGTTAGTTCGTGAGGAAACTTGGAGGACAATTAGCAGGGCTGAACTAGGAACAAGTGCGAGGGGAGCACGCCATGGGGGTGAACAATGGAACGTGCATTGTCAGAACTGTACCCGCTAGTGAGGTGAAGCTACAATGTTCAATCAGAGGGTGTCAAGTGAAATAATTATCTATTCATAACAAATTGTACAGAGACTTTGAAGACTAGCTACGAATTCACAGGGTGTTTGTTATATTGCAAAATATATATACTCTCTAACCCAGTTATGCGTTGCTTTAGCTAACGAAACACAACGCCATCTAGTAGATGGTTACCCGACCTAGATAACCAAGTGTTGTGTCAATAAATTAACTCACACCGCCATCTTCTAGAAACTTATGGAACTTACAAATAAGTTCAAAGCATTAATAATAATAATAATAATAATTGGATGACTTGTATAGCGCCGTTTTTGTGAAAAATCACCTCAAGGGCGCTGTACAAATTTCAATAATTTCTACAATCTTACTTCTAACTACACACTAGAAAATATAAAAAACCTATGGCTAAAACAATGGATGCAAATCCACCGGTTCTTTGATCAGCGATACAAAACTATATGTACAATGCATCTGAACAAACAGCGCGGTGCTGCCCAAAAATGTAAATGTACATGTATTTTTTTTTATTTTTTATTTTTTTTATTTTTTTATTATTTTTTTTTTTTAATGAAAATGTACAGGACCATACTTACCTGGTAGGTCACTTGAGATTAAAGTTAAAAGATGTTTATTTATATACAGTTTGCGCGCAGAGGACATAATAGCGAACACATGTTGTTGGAAAAGTAATTATTTGATCCTGGTATATTTTTAATACTAATATATATTATGTTATTTAATGAACGTGTTTGGGAAAAGCAAAATTAATTAATGGGCGGTACAGAGTAGTACATGAATTTTATTTTCTTAAATGAAGTCTCAGTCTCTCGTTAAGCGACGGATTGCTGTGAAGGCTTCGAATGATGTTAATCTAATAAGAAAATAGATTTAGATAAATTATAGGCAATACACAATACAAATAGATTTATTAAATTTAAGGGTATGAGAGCCTAAATAAGTAGGTTTTTAGTTTTGACCTAAATTCTGTTGGGCTTGTTATGCATCTTAGTTCCGGAGGGAGTTTGTTCCAAGCCTTAGGCCCAGATACTTCGAATGCACGATCTCCAAACTTAGTATTTGGCTTTCGTTTATGTTCTATCAGTCTACCTAGAGCTGATGATGTTGCTGATCTAAGGGTTGACTGCCTTGGACCAATGTTTTCCTCGACGCATAGTTCAGAGAAATTGTCCTATAACAAACATTTAATGAGCATTTAATTAGCATCCGGTCAGTGGTTAAGTGGGCATCGCGTTTGGGTCCCACCCAGGCGTTCCATGTTCGATTCCTCGGCTGGCTAAATCCTCCATCACAACACAAGCAACATCTTCCGCTTAGTGTGGTGGTAGTAGGAGATTTTCAAATGTTGTTGGATTATTCGTAACCCGGGAATGTTTGTCTTTCTTTTTAAAAAAAAATTAAAAAAAAAAAAAATATATATATATTGGGGCCAATAATCGTGATAAAATTTATTATATCTTTAAAGTTGGACCAAATTACACACAGTAAGCCAAATTTCATCAAAATCTGTTAAGTAAGGCTAGCGGTAGGGCGTTAGACTCCCATTCCGAAGGCCGCGGGTTCGAACCCGGCGTGCGCAAATGAATTTTATTTAATGATTTGTGTTACTTCATAATTACTTATTTAAAATAATATATAGTGTATTTGCGGCACGTTCCAGAGTGGAAGATACTCTTAGTATCGCCCTGGTGTAAGACCACCATTCAGAATTGAAACGTTGATTGAAATGGCTTCAGTCGTGTTTAGTGACTAGATATGAATAGCCAGGTACTTCCCCACCTTCCTCTTCCTCGTCTCCTTCCCTTCCCCACTTACCTTCAGCCTCATAACATACCCCAATTGGGGATGCCATAGTCTCACTGGCTCCAGACGGGAGCAGTTGGGACTCTTGTGAGGTATTCACTGTAAAAAAGTAGTTTCGGAGTTTATCTCGAATAAACATCGTGACGCGAGATTTTTTTATATGTATAGTGTTTGTAGCCTGTTTCCTGTACTCAGATAGAGGTGTACACATTATTTACATGTGTGAAGATGCATTTCTATACGTACTTATGTGTATGTATGTATGTATGTATGTATGTGTATTGTGTATATGAGTATATGTGTTTGCATGTATCGGGAATAATCGATCTTTCTCATTGAAACCTCCTTGTACAGTTGCAAGCATTTTTAAACTTTTATTCTCAGCTGCTGGTCAATCGCTCTTAAGATACTTTGGACAAGTTGCTCACTAAATTGAGGACTCCAACTTGGAGAAACTCATAGGTTTTGTATTCCCCACTTTCCCCCTCAAAACTGGACCGATTTTAAAGATGTTATTACTAACTGCATGAAAATAAATTTTTCTATGTCTTCGGTTAAAAAAATACATTGTCTAGTTTGTATAATGAACGTCTGATGATGGCGTCCAAAATCAGGCAAGTTTAACGATTTTTGGAGGCTCTCAAATCATATAAAAAGGAACTAAAAATGATCTAAAATTGTTTAAAAGAATACGAAATATATATGATTTCCCAATTTTACAAGCTAATTTTGATGAATTTTTTAAATGGTGCGAACAAAATGCGTTTTTTTTACATTGAGAAATGTCAAGTAATACAATTTTCCAGAATTCATTCTCATATCTTACACGAATATAATTTAAAGAATGTTAAATTAACAACAGTATCACAAATTTGCGACTTGGGATTTATATTCGATTCAAACTTAACATTCACAGCACATATATAATATGATATAACTAATAAGGCTTTAAAGATTCTTGGCTTTTTTATAGAACCCTAATTGATTTTAAGTCCTTGGATTGCATGAAAACACTCTACATTTCATTAGTTAGAAGTCAAGCGGAATATAATTCACTTATTTGGTCCCCTATCTATAAAGTACACTCTAACAAAATAAGAACGGGTTCAACACAAATTTCTTAGGTACTTAAATTTCAAGCTCAAAATTCCAATAGAAAACATTAATTATTTAAGTTTGTTCAATAGACTTAATTTAATTACGCTGTCTGACAGAAGAATCATTTCAGACTTAATTTTATTGTACAAAGTCATGAACAACCTAATTGACAGCCCTGCCATCGTTGCTACTATTAAACTCCATGTACCGACAAGGAATTCTAGACAAAATGTAACATTCTTTTGCAACACACACACACAACCAACTAACAATCACACTCACTTACCAATAGGATGCGTGATTTAGGCAATAAGTTTGGTGGTATTGTAGATATACTCGCTGATCCCCTTTATAATCTAAAATACAATTTAAACCAACACTTTGTGGAATCCTACAAATTATTTTAACACTGGTATAATATATTTAACGATTTGTTGTGTTATTGTAATGTTTTATATAATATTTTTTTCTATGTTATTGTCAAATATTATTTTGTTCAAAATATTTCACGGTTTAACGCTATATTCTTCAAAAACTACTTGTATATTCTTAAAATTTTTTCACTTTTATACCGTTTGGTATAAATTCTATGTATGTGTAATCCTCGATATTTTATTATTTTATAATCTATAATGTATGTAAAAACTCCTATGGGCGTATAACAACAATAAATAAACAATAAATAAATTTTATAAAAAAGCAAAACTTACCGACACGCCTGTTGTTGATATCTACATTAAATTATTATATATTTGCAGTAGCCCTCTTCCCTCGTGGGGCCTTCAGGGTGACAGGGTGGGGTGGACTCTTCCCTTGTGGGGCCTTCAGGGGACCAAGGGGGAGTGGACTCTCCGTCTTAGAGCCTTCAGGGAACTAAGGAGTGGAGGGGAGAAACTAGGCCCTCTTCCCTCATGGGGCCTTCGAGAAACCAAGGGGGTAGCTCTTCCCTTGTTGGGCCTTCAGGGAACCAAGAGGGAGTGGAGAGGAGATGAGACCTGGGAAACACACTGTGGAACCAGAGGATATGGCCTCCTATCCAATGACAACCCTGGTGAACTTTATAAAAGGGGCTGGGTTACTGTTAAAGGAATGAGGTAAAATGGGAGACAGCACAATGGGCCTATGGCCTAAGTGCTCACGGGAACTACTAGTAAACCGTCTCCGCTCTTTAAAAAAAAAATATATATATATATTTGCAGTAGTGTCAAAATCCGGAGAGAAAATTGGGGAATACGTTTTTATGGACAAAACGCCGCCCGGTCAGAAAAGGTGGCTAAATAAGGAGGTATCGCGACACTGCGTAATGCCTCAAAAATAAATCACTATAAGGGGTAGGTACTAGGTATTAGGAGGATGTGATTTCAAAATTTATGCTATTTGAAATAACTAACCGCGAAATATAGTCAGTCTAATTAATTTTCCCTCTTGGAAACTCAGTAAATAATCAGGATAAGAATTACTTATTAATTAACAAGACAAAAGGATTTAATTTTCAAAGTAATTATTAATATTCAAGGCCTCCTAACTTTAAAGTTTCTAGGAAATTGAGAGTTAGTTTGGTTTGATTACCTTCCCTGTAGAGGGAAGAAATTAATGATAAACTTTACATTATTTGATTGAATTAAATATTAACTTGTTTGTTTTCGGTAATTCATCTATATTATTGTAAAATACGATAGTTTTTAAAAAATTATTGCGAAAATTATATTGAAAATTTTGCAGTTGTTTGGATTCGGGCTCCTGGCGCCTTAGCACACTCGGTAGATAAGGATTGATAGGATAACTTTCGGTAACTTCTCATCGTTCCCTAGGACAACTGCAGATCGCTAATGTCCAAACAACAGTTGATGTCGAATATATTAAGGACACTTAGTAATTGTGAACTGTCACTTATTCGTTAGCTATCTGATTTCATGCTCGGGAACGATGAGAAGTTACCAAATGTTATCCTATCTATCCTTATTGATCGAAGTGTGCTTAAGGGCCAGGGAGTGTCATTAATATTAAATTAACAAAAATGATTGCTTCTTCAAACACAGCAAAATTATTTTGTTGCACCATTTTCTATTCTATTCTTTACAACAATAACCTTTGTCTTTATTTAGAATGACACTCTAATAATCAAGAATGAGGGTGTAGAAAGGCCTGGAGGCCAACGTCCTCTGTATTAGGCCTTTAAAATCTCTCCGTTCTCGAAACCTTATGTCTCCTCGCACCTATCTACCCACATTGGAGGGGCTGCCCTACATATTACCGACATCTGTCAAAAAAGTACGTATATTGTTAAATTTAATATTGATTATCCATGTAGTTTCAGTATCGTCCAATAGATGTCGATAGCTTCGTTTGTAATACGAAGTTCTGCTACATCCAAATAGATGGCGGCTGAGTTGGATATCAGAAGAGTACCATCTATCGCCGTTAATGTCTAAGATACGAATAGTTACGAAGATGGCTGAAAGCTCCATTAAGATTGGGCAGGCTTAACTAAACTACTTAGAGTCTAGCCTAGTAAGAATGTCTGTCAGTTTAATATTCATTGTAAATATTCACGATAACCAAATAAACAAACTAGTAATCTATTTATTGTTTTTGTGTTTAATTAATAGAACTACATTTAATTTCAAAAAAATTTAATGTCATTAAATGTTATTATTATCTAAGTTCTGCAAGTATATTAGATTTGTATTTACAGCTGTTTCAGCTAACAAGGCCATTTTCAAACTGTGGTTGAAACCAAGTTTAGACGACTCATATACAATTTTTAATGTCTATTTGAACGTGCATAAATTGATTTATTACCGGTTAAGGGTTAAACCAATGTATCTTTTCTCGGCACTGATTATTAATGGGTTTTTGATTGTTTAATAATGACGTTATTGCTATGAATTATTTGAATGCATTATATTGCTTAGGTTTTGTGAAAATACTGAGAAGCGGAGAATAAATTGTTTTCCGTACTCTTTTAATTAGTGTTAAATTAGGGTCATTCGTTCGTGTATTGATTTCTAATTGTTTAAGTAGATTTAATCTGAGACCCTTTCTTTCAATGTGTAATGGTTTAGGCCCCTTGTTGTTGAGTGGGTTGTGATTATTTACCAATAAATGTTCTGCGAATTTTGAAGATGTGTTTTTTTATAATTATAACATCGTATATGTTCTTTGAATTTAGTTGTTATTGTTACAGAATAGTATATTTTGCCTAGTTGCTCGATTAGGTACCTTGAAGTCGATGAGAGGCAGGAGTTCACAACAGTCAAATTTGTAACCTCTGTATTTATAACCTCGAAGATCCAGCCTAAACTCTAAATTCTATATACTCTGGAGCCATTTGTCTCCTAGCTCGAACTTAATCTATTAATTAATTATTGTGATTTGAACTCTCTTGAAAGGTTCAGTAAAATATTTTTTGCTATACCTACTATATATTGTGCGTATGTTTAAAGTCAAAATCAGCTAAATGCTTAAAGAAGGAACGTCAAAATGATTTGTCGGCCGGCCCAGTGGACAACGTCCTCTCTATTATGCCCTTAAAATCTATTTGTTCTCAAAACCTCATGCCTTCCCGTACCTTAGTACACGTCGTGGAGGGGTGACTACATACTACCAACATCTATCAGATAAGTCTGTAACCTCTAAGATCCATTTACACTGGAGACATCTGTCTCGTAGCTCGAACTATCATCCTTTAATCTATTAATTAATAATTGTGATTTAAACTCCCTCAAAATACGCTGTGATACGTGCATGTGTTTAAAGTTAAAATCTTTCTAGATTTTCTTTATATGTAGAGCAATGAGGGTTCCACACTGTTGAAGCTTACTCTAGGTGGCTACTGACATATGATTTGTAGAGAATTTTAAATATTTGTGGCTTTTTGAAAACTGAACTTACTCTAAGTATAAATAACAACATTTTCAAAGCCTTCGACTTGACATTTAACTCTCTCGAGAGACGCTGTAATACCGTGCATGTGTTTAAAATCAAAATAAATGCTTTTTAAAGTAGGCACATCAAAGCGATTGGTTTGAAAGATGAGATGATTATGAAAGTTTAATTGAAACGTTAGCCCGGCTTCTGAGGAGAGGAGAGAAGAACTAAACGAAGCAGATGGAACTGTGGAGATAACAGTTTGAGATGATAGGAAAAGCGGAACTTGCCTTATCCTAATTCTACCTATCCAGAAAGGTGAAATTACTTATGGGGTGGTCCTGATTTGACTTACAAAGTTTGTGAACTTATGTAATGTGACGATCTTTGTTCTTGAAGAAAACTTTCCTATGCCGATTGTCATATACACGGTGTCTGGAAACTCGTAGTAAAAGCCGGATGGTGAATCAATATCACATTCAGAAAAAATAATAAATGTTTTATAAAATTAAACATCTTTTTTTGGGTGACTTTCCACCTGGATTTGCAGATACGCAGTAAATGTCGCATATTAAATCAAAATGGATAAATGTATCCTAGAGACGATCTAGATAGCTTTTAGTTCAAAATTAATCTTGCAATCATACATTAAGATAGCAGTCAATAAAAATATGGGTAAAGAAAATTAAGATAATGTTGGTAGCTTTTAAGAGTCGTTCGCACTGGGCAAGTAGTTTAGTCGAGTAGCGAGTATATTAGTAACTAAACGCGTCCGAACACCACAATTTTAGTACAGTAGTTTAATCAGCTCTTGAGTAGAGTCAATACATTTCTTTCTATTTTTTCGGGCGAGTATCGTCCCCTACCTGACATGCGCAAACCTCGTCGTTTTAGTATAATACAGACGCAAATATGTCGTCCCGTTGCGTTGGAGCGAAGATGCTACTCCAATTTTTTTTTGCTGCTATTAATCTCTTTTCGTATCCATCGTTTTATTTATTTTCACCACACTAATTTATTCTTCTAAAGTAACCATTGCAAACAGCTTACTTAGCGTATTTACTTTGTTACCTTGCAGCCCGTTCATCTGCAACGCGCCGACCACTAATTACTCTACTGGACCGTGATGCGAACACTTTTTGGTGAATCAAGTTACTCGTCACTCGACTAAACTCTTGCCCTGTGCGAACAAACCTTTAGTCGAAGTTTGATACAGTTAAATAATACTGAGAGGATAGGGTCCCATTAGCTCAGTGGCAAAGGTCCTGGGTTTAATTCCTAGATGCGACCGTATCTTTTTCTGATTTTTCTGTTTCAAATTTTCGATTGAGATACGCTAATATTGTCATCGGTGAACAAATAAACAATTACCGACTTTCTTAATCATAGTTTTGGGCTATTTTCTATTGTGTTTCTCCTTGTGCCTTTGAGGAAAATTTTCACAAAATTGAGTTAATATTAAATTTTTTTTAAAATTACATTTTCCTTAAAACCATAAACTCTACTATACCACCAAATAATAAGTGGGCTTGACAACAATGTGTTAATATACTCGTAAAAATTTTGTCGACTTCAACGGATAGTAAAATACTACATTGTTAATATTATTGTTTTTGGTGCTGAAAACAATGTAAATTTAAGTACCGCAAGAGATATTGAACAGATAAAATTGTAAAAATTGCAAAATTTGCATTAATGTTAGTGGAATAGGCATCCTATCTTTTGTATCCATAGCTTATAGACATGCGGAGAGTGATAGATAAAATCTCACAATCTTTTGAAGAATTTATCTATAAAATATCTCACTTTTATAATTTTTTTTCTTTTAACTATTTGATTTATAATTATAATATTTCTTTTAGAATTAAGTAGGTGCACGGAGAAAAATGTTAGTCTAAAATACGCTCATTTCATTCGTAAAAACGGTTAAAAACGGGACTGAAGTTCTTACGAGCAAATTAACAGTGTTTCAATGTTTATTCACGGGAAAGCGAAAGAATAAACATTGAAACCCTGTTAATTTGTTCGTAAGAACTTCAGTCCCGTTTTTAACTGTTTTTACGAATAAAATGTTCGTATTTTGGAGTAACATTTTTCTCCGTGAATGTGTATGTATTTAAGTACCTGCCTAATACAAATATTTCAGAGAAGATTTTGGAGGAAGTGTTTTTTATAGAAATATACTACACGAACCAGAAGAATCTTACGTCCGAACATATTGGGAATAAAAATGTAGATGCCATTTGGCTGTCGGATGATCTTTTTTCAATTAAAACAACTCACATATGAGCCTAACAGGTATTCATAAAAGACTATACTTTTCTCGTATTTTTTCACGTTTGTACCGATTCGTTAAATTTTCCCGCAACTGACTCTTTTGATATTAACTTTAAAAAATTTTTTTTTTTTAAGAACTTTAAGTGATCAGGGGACATCTAAGAGTATGGATATTAGAGATACGGCATGTGAAGTGTGCTCGCACGCTCCAAGTGTGCCTTTTCGAGAATTTTACCCAAACGGCTTCCATTGGCAGCTGGTTTTTGGCCATTTAGTACGTTCCGACAGCAGCCAGTTTACATGGTGACAGCCAATGTCAGCCGTATGGGTAGAATTCTCGAAAAGGCACACTTGGAGCGCGCGGGCACACTTCACATGCCGTCTCTCTAATATCCATACTCTTAGGGGGACATATATTGTAAATCGGTATAAAATCGAAATGCCACCGGGTCGTAATCAAGCGCAGTATTTAGTACCTTAGCGCGAAACGGAATACCACATTTAAGAAAACTGTCAAAACGTATCGTATACGGCCGTTTTAACACTGATGATGTTAAAATGATGATATTAACCATGTCGCAAAAGATATGGAATCATCCTTCAGTTGTATCCAAATCATTTCTACGTATTCTCTAACGTTTTTTCCCAATAGCTTGATTTAATGCTTTTTGAGGTGGCCTGAACTTTATCGCACGAACAGATTTAACAGTCAGTTTTTAATATCCAATATAAATTTTATTATTTTGGATCCGGAGCAGACTGGTATTGCTGCACCCACGATTGCTTTTTAAAATTTACATTCCATCATAACCCAGACCAAACGCGAAATACGTTTTAACTACATTTTTAAATTGCTTTTCGGAAACTATGCACATTTTTGCGTTTTGCAAGGTCACAATTTTTTATTTGTGATTCTGTGAAAAAAAGTGCTGTTTTAACTCGACAGTTTGGCTTTTTGTCTGGCGCTTGATACTGCATATATCCCGCCAGAGTTCACATGGCGTGGCTGCCAAATCGGAATAATCAAATTCATTTCATTTGTCTGTATATTTGTTTGTACGCTCCGTTTCCGTTTTAAGACATGGTGACCGTTTTGATGGTTCTGCAAAGATTCTTTTTTCAAATGTGAAATTGTTGTGTTTATTTGACTTCCTGATTCGTATTTTTAATAAAATTATGGTAACTACCTCGTGGTATGGAATCCCCAATTAGTACGTTGTGATGGTGAATATAGTGGGGAGTAGAAAGAGATGGGGGAAGTACCTGGCTATTCAGATCTCGTCACCAAACATTTTCATAATTGAAATTTAGAAATATCTAAATAAGTTGTCTCAAAACGGTTTAATCACAGCTAGAAAATGGCCTTATAAGCCGAAACAGCTATAACAATAATAAAAAACTAAAATACTCGAAGAACTAGTAATAACATTATTAAATTAAATTAAAATTAATATGAAATCAATTAAATGGAGTTGTACAAAATCTTATATTATTTCTTTTAAAGTAATTAATCACCTCTCTCTATAATATTTTTGTCTATAAATCTTTTTAGTCTATATTTGTTTTTTTCTTTTGTTATTTCATGTTCTTATTATCCTGACGAAGAAACCATAAGTTTCGAGACATGTCGATAACTATGATTATTTTTTTTAATATTTTTTTTATAGAGAAACCTCACAAGAGTCCCAACTGCTCTGGAGCCAGTGAGACTATGGCATCCCCAATTGGAGTATGTTGTGAGGCTGAAGGTAAGTGGGGAAGGGAAGGAGATGGGGAAGAGAAAGGTGGGAAAGTACCTGCATGGTGGTCTTACACCAGGGCGATACTGAGAGTATCTTCCACTCTAAAACGTGCCGAAAATATAACATATTTTATTTTTATTAATTAATTGTGAAATAACACAAATGTATCAAATAAAGTTTATTTGCGCACGCCCGGTTCGAACCCGCGACCTTCCGAATGGGAGTCAAGTGTCTTACCACTCGACCACGGACGGTCATCATTATGTAGTGGTGTACATAAAATTAGTTGTATCATTTAAATAATAACAAAATCAATTTAAAAATTAAGAAAAGAAGTTAGTTTCACATCATTATGCGTTTAAATTTTGCAGATTCTCAAAAGTATTTAATTCTAATATTCTGATAAAAAGAGGCTTCGCCTTACTGATTGATATTTGATCTAATTGACCGAAACACTTAGTAGACATTCGTTAACAGTAGTTTTACATAATAATAATACAGCTATAAGTAAAGCGCATAATACACTTAAAGTTACGCTTCCATTAAAACTACCCGCCTTTATAATAATGTCTTACGAACAATTCCAGGAATTACTCTATTCAAGATTAACACTTAAAATCTCGGTTGTTTAATTAATGAAACCGCTGAATGTTGCGGAAATTATCATGAATACATAATTACGGGATATGTTAGAAAATTCAAGAAAATAACCGGAGTCCAGGGACTTTTATTTATACAGGGTTTTTACAGATGTTCCCATTCACGTAAGAATAATCCAGTCATAAAAACTCAGTTAATTACACAAATAGGTACAAAAATTACAAACATCTAATTAGACAATTTATACAGCGGCATTAATGTCAATTAAAATTAAAAACAAAACAAATAAAAAAGACACAAGAGACACGATAGACGCGAGAGACACGATAGACTCGAGAGACACAAGAAACATGAGAGACTCAAGAGATACGAGAGACACAAGAAACACTACAGACATAAGAGACACGAGAGACACGAGAGACTCGAGACACGAGAGACACAAGAGACACAAGAGACACAAGAGACACAAGAGAGACGAGATACACAAGAGACACGAGAGACACGAGAGACACAAGAGACACGAGACACGAGACACGAGACACGAGCCACAAGAGAGTCACATGAGACAAAATAGACATAATAGACACAAAAGACACAAAATACACAAGAGACAAGAGGGACACAAGAGACACGAGAGACACGAGAGACACAAGAGACACGAGAGATACGAGAGACACGAGAGACACGAGAGACTCTACTTGATACGTGTGACCCAGGTAATAAGCAGCACTATTGACTGGCGCATTCCGATAGATGAAGTCCTCGCTTTCGGAGCATTAAAAAGTGCAAGGGATCTCCCACTTTGTACGTTTTTCTATTTCCATAATATCATTTTGTTTAGAAGGGGCCCACATAATGTAGGTATATTCCAGAATGCTTCTTGGTCGTTCGTGCTCGGGACATCGTAAAAACAAACTTCGACAGCTAAGTTTATCCTATCGATATTGCTTAGTTACCGATATGGCCATCCTAGGCCCCAGGAAGCAGCAAGAGATCTCTCAGGGGACAAACAGACCTCTAAGAGAAGCACAGATATGTAATTAATTGGAAATTGGTCTCCGGCACAGAAGCTATCATAAGTTGGTCATCTAATTTAGCAACTAATTATAGTTACCTAACTATTAACTATCCAATTACTTAATTCAAATTTCCTCATAACCTCTCGTAACTCAACCTAAATTAACTTAATATGAACATTATATCAACCCAACGTAGGCTAACCTAACTTATCCATTTATTGGCCCTTACTAATAAACATTTTTGAAATTTTACACAACTGATGAAAAACCATTATCATAGCGCGTAAATGGTTTATTTATTGTTTTTATGTGTAATTCTTAGAACTCCGTTTAATTTTTTTTTAAAATTTATATTAAATTTAATAATGTTATTATTAAGTTCTGCAAGTATTACAGATTTGTATTTTCGTTACAGCTGTTTCGGCTTACAATGCCATTTTAAAATTGTTAATAATAAAAAAAAGCGCAAATGTTTGTTTATCAGTGGTGTAAAATTTAAAACACGTTTATTAGTAACGGGGGTTGCATTTAAATCGTAGAACTCAATTTAATATAGAAATAAAATTAAGTAGATCGAATTTAATACTGTTAATATTTAAGTTCTGCAAGAATTTTTTTCTGTCACAGAGGATGTCCTGAGGAAAAAAATTCCAGAGAGCCTATGTCATTTTTGAGGATACTGTGTTGAGGGTCTTTTCATGGAATGGAAGAGGAAAAAGTTCTGGGAAGAAAAAAAGTTTAAGGGGTGGTTAGCTGTCTGGGGGTTAATGTGTCCTGGCCCCCTAGCACACTCGATCGATAAGGATTGTATCGATAACTTTCGGTAACTTCTCATCGTTCCCTAGGACAACTGCAGATCGCTAACGTACAAACAACAGCAAACAAAACTTAAGTGTCCTTAACATCGAATATGTTAAGGACACTTAAGCTGGAATCAGACAGTTCACTCGAGGGAAGGTTTCCGCCATGTTTTTTCGGCCTAATCGTCCATCTTCGTTTCATTCCATGTTCACACGGCGCTATAGAAATAAGCGTTCACTCGTCCATTCCCACCACAGCGTCGCCGAGCGAGGTCAACCGCGCTGGAATTCGTTTGTTTTCCAGCGCGGTCCGGCCCCGAATTTTAAGGAAAAACATGTCAGATGCATCGATTTTTAGGCAATTTTGTTGACAAAATTAAATAAAAATAAATAAATAAAACAGTATTGTTTCGTCTTATAAACCTTTTTATTTTTTATGACATAATAACACAATTTGATTTTACTTTTTTTATTACGAACATTTTCCTACAAATTAATAATCTTACATATATTAAAAAACATATAAAATACATGGATTTATACGAGAGGTGTTCCTTTGACGTTTTGACATTTTGACGTTTTGCGTGCGATGTGATAGCGTCCTTTCATGGTCCTTCCCGTACAGGACGCGAGACA
Source organism: Limnephilus auricula (assembly GCA_951813805.1). Classification (NCBI taxonomy): domain Eukaryota; kingdom Metazoa; phylum Arthropoda; class Insecta; order Trichoptera; family Limnephilidae; genus Limnephilus; species Limnephilus auricula. The sequence goes on along the minus strand of OX638409.1, from coordinate 3,486,456 downwards.
AACTGATTGAGAGTTCACTCGGTGTTCAGACGTTTCACTTTGCTCTCTTCCGCGCGCATGCGCGCGCAAGTGAAGGATGCCGAATGAAAATATCCAACATTGTTGGATCGGTTCACTTGAAGATTTCATTCGGCAGTATTCGGCACTTTCGTTTCATTGCATGTTCAGACGTGTCATTCCGAGTAAACTAGGCCGAATGAAATGCGGAAATGAGCGATTAGTGAACCGTCTGAATGGCGCTTTAGTAATTGTGAACTGTCACTTATTGGTTGGAGATTTGCAATCATGCTACGGAACTATGAGAAGTTACCGAAATTTATCCTGTCAATCCTTATCGATCGAGTGTGCTAGGGGCCCAGGAATGATAGACGATAGGTCGAGCTCAACCAGTCTCTCGTAATCTCTCCCGCCTCGCAGCAAGTGGGCAAACGCATCCGCTGCCAAGACCTAGTCAAACCTCACTCCGTGAACCCGGGCACCCCTGCTAAGTCACCAAACGCAGCGAACTACTAGGGGCGCCTTTACATGAATGTCTGTATTATTTTTATCCTATGTTTTTCTACTGACTGAATTCAATAATGTACTCGTAAATTTCTTTTTAAATTTTTCCAATATCTGCTACTTGGAAAATTATTTGCAGCTGGTTCTATTTTATGTAGAAAATAATACACATACATAATAATACAGCCAGAACTGAACGTTAGTGGTTTGCATGAGAAAAACAAAGAGATTTTCCGCTTTATATTTAAGTTTATCCTCCACAATTACATAACTCCAGGCACACTACAGTGATTGTGTAGAATGTTGATGCTCGCTGGCGACATGTTGTTGCCCTGTGTTGCAACATTTGAATCCAATTCTGAAAGCAAAGCAGAAAACTCAGCGACATAATGTTGGGGAAATGTCTACCGCATCCACCATATGAGATGTGTAAAAGCAAAGGCAGCAATCTCCATTCCGGCCAGAATGCTATGTTTGATTTTGAAATGACGTGGAGATTGTTATCTTTGCTTTTACGTACAATATTACATACAAATATTGTACGTAATATACGTGTATACAATATTTGTATGTAATATTGTACGTAAAAGCAAAGACAGCAATCTCCATGTCATTTCAAAAGCAAACATAGCAATCTGGCCGAAATGGAGATTGCTGCTTTTGCTTTTACACACCTCATATACAGAGGACAACGGGGAACGCAAGTGGCCTCTGACGAATGTAGGGGTAATTTAGGACCAAAAGAGTTTTATTTATTTATTTGTGATAATATATTACAAAATCATAACAATATATTTTTATTCAAAGAATTTAAGGTCAGAAAATTAAATGCATTTATACTTCTACCATGCAACATTACAAATTTATAAAGATAATATTCAAAATAAAACTACACCCTTTAAAAATAACAAAAATCTTAGACAAACATCAATACTTCCTACTCCAAAATGTAAAAAAACAATAGGACAGTTAAATCATAAATATCTCGGAGTAAAATTCTTTAATTCATTACCAGAAAAAATCAGAAACATGAATACCAATATAAAAGAATTTAAAACTCACCTAAAAAAATCATACTCAAAACCTGAACTAAATCATTATCAAATAATATAATAACATCCCCTTTCCCCATACACACAAGCCCTGCTTTTTTATGGGGGTACATCAAACATATATATTATATAATTAATTAGTGTATAAATTTGTAATTTATGTAGGTATCTTTTGAAAATTATTAATAAATAAAATAAAAAAATAATACATTATTCCCAGTGAATTTAACAAATCATCTCGGGAAGGACAACATTATACAATAATTAAAAAACAATTATTTTTACTTGAAGAACACGAATTTAAAAGGGAGTTCAATGTAATTTCTCCTATAAAGTCCTCCATCACAACACAAGCAACATCTTCCGCTTAGTGTGGTGGTAGTAGGAGATTTTCAAATGTTGTTGGGTTATTCGTAACCCGGGAATGTTTGTCATTCTTTTTAGAATAAAAAAAAAAAAAATTTTTACATAGATTTTTAAACAGATTAGACACACTTCATACAGTTAGAATAAGAATATTTCATAAATATATATATATATATATATATATATATATATATATATATATATATATATATATAAGAGTTATGGGGCCAACAGACCTAGCTATAAAAGCTCAAGCGTTTTTTGGCTTAGCCTACTTCAGCATATTACTCGTCATACATTTCCATTGGGAATGTACGGCAACCGATATGCTGAAATACGCCAAACAAAATAACGCTTGAGCTTTTATAGCTAGGTCTTTTTTTTTTTTTTTACATTAACTCCACACAGGAGGCCCTGAGGAAAATAATTTCCCTCAGGGCCTATGTCATCTTTGAAGATGCTGTGAGGAGGGTCTTTTTGAGGAGAGGAAGGAGTGAACGTGGGTCTTGAAGAGACCCATGTTATAGGAAGGAGGAAACACAGAGGCCGGCAAATCGTTCCACAGCCGAGCTGTTGAACACAAGAACGAGTCGTAGAAGCGTCCCGTTCTCATGTGACAAATGTCAACCGTGTACATATGTTGGGCGAGCGTTTGGCGTGTTTCCCGACTATGCACCGGTGCCGAGGGGATCAATGAGGCTAGTTCATCGGAGCATCTTCCATTGAAATACCGGTAGAACAAGGAAAGCATTCCTACCCGACGCCTGTGCTCTAAAGATTGCAATCCGTTTGTTAAGACGGGAGAATCTATCAAACGGACCGCCCGTTTCTGCACAGAGTCGAGGGTGTTTTTCAGGTACTTTGGGGCCAGACCAGAGGTGGCTGCCAAATTCAACCGTGGGGCGCACTTGCGATTTGTACAGGGTTAGCAGTTGTGTACTATTAAAGTATCTGCGGGCCCTGTACAGTACGCCCAGTTTCTGAGAGGCTAACTTAACTTTGGCCTCGATGGAGCCCCCATATCTGAGCTGGTCACTTAGAGTTACACCGAGCATATCAATGGAAGACCTGTTCGGAAGAATGCTACCGTTAAAGGAGACTAGATAGTCATTTCGATCCCTTTTAGACGTAATCAGACATGATTGGGTCTTTGATACATTGAATTCGACGAGATTATTCTTACCCCAAGAGAAAACACTCTCGAGGTAAGCGTCCATTCTTTGCTTCAAAGCCCTCCGAGCCATTGGAATTTGTGCACCCTTTGGGGGCTTATCAAACAAAAAGCTATCATGGACTGTACTGTCATCCGCGTAACAATGAATTGGTGCACATGTCAAAAGGTCATTGATGTGCAACAGAAACAAAGTCGGAGACAGAACCGATCCCTGTGGGACGCCAGCGTTTATCGAATGCGAGGAAGAGGTGAAACCGTCAGCAACCGTCTGAATCGACCTCTCCCTCAAAAAGTCGGCAATCCACCTGCACAAGGATGCGGGAAGTCCGTAAGAAGGCAGTTTGTTGTCCGTAAGAAGGCAGGTCTGTCGGCCCCATTACAATTAAGATTGCTAAATATGTCACTGCTCAATAAAGCTGTTGAGAAAATATCTTTTCAGAGATTTCGCCAAGGATTTTTTGTTTGATGCTGGAAGTTTTAGGTTATTAGGTAATGCGTTGTATTGCGTGTGTACGACGTTTTGTAAATGCAGTTAATCCAAATAGAGGATCAGTGCATCCAGAAGGGACGGACGTATGAATCCATTCATCCCACTGCGGTAGGTCGTGAGAGTCCGGCTGGAGAGGTCAAAATATCTCCCTCAACCAGTCTCTCCCGATCCGGTCCGCCTAGCAGTAAGTGGGTGAACGCATCCATCGCCAAGACCTAGATAAATCTCACTCCATGAACCCAGACACCGTTGCTAAGTCACCAAATGTAGCAAACTAATTGACGTGATATATGGCAGGGGTGTTATCCAATAAATGGTTACCGGGGTGGCGGTACCCAAATCCGCCTCCCAAAGTATCCTTTTTTTCACAAAATTATTACTACATTGTGTCTATGTAAAATTGTGATGTACTTCAACAGCTACTAACCTAACATATAATACCACAGAATCCTCCTTCAGAATCTCAAAGATTATGCTGTTTTTTACTTATGACGGCAAAATAACGCTTAGCACCGGTATTGTTTCATCCCACTCATGACACTTATTTTTACTCATATGTTTTAAATCACTTTCTTCCCAGCAATCCTCAAATCCTATAAACATTAAATCCGCTACCGCAAAATCCTCAAGAATTTGCCCCATCCCCCCTAGGACGCCTCCGTTACCGTTTGTGCTAACGGCCAACGACCAACGGCTAACGGGCAACGGGCAACGGCCAACGGCGTCTATTCCAACGAATGCAGGGAATAGTTATTTCGCGTATACTTCCAAGTAAAAGGTTAATTCACACAGAAGTTGGGCACGTAGTAGATTTGATTGCGGTATGTGGTATCACAGATTTTTGCCACGAAATTGTGGCGAAAATTTATTGTGGTAAGCTGATTGAAGGTAATATTATTAAATAAAATAACAAACTATGTTTACACCATCATTGGTTAACAATTATTAGCAAGCTTACACGACTATTTAATAACAATTAAAAACATGTTTGCCCACTCATAAACATGTTTATACCTTCATCTTTACGACATACTGATCAACATGTTTATACCACCACTTGATTAAAAATAAACAACATGTTTACAGATACGTTTTTAGATTTTCACGGCCAAAAGCATATTCGTTGTTTGTTTTTGGGGTGTAACGCCGTGTCCGTGTCCGACGATGTCATCACACATCGTCGGATCTGCCGGATCTGCCCTGATGATGGACACTGCAACGCTGTCCGAAACATCGGCTAAAGAAGGAGGTAGCGCAACACGGCATAACACCCCAAAAACAAACTACGAAAAAAAACAACATGTTTACACCACTGTTTTATTTAAAATATTAATACGCTTTTACCACTATTTAATAACAATTATCAACATATTTAAAGCACAATTTTATAACAATTGTCAACATGTTAACAGTTATATTTACATTTACAATGAACATTTTTTTTTAAATTCCATGCTTTCTTCATCACGGTAAAAAGTAGGTTGGTATACTTACTAAAAAGTAATAATGTAAATTAATACATTCACATAATGAAAGATTCTCTCAGTACCACCGCGGTAAAATACCACAATTCAGAATTAAAACGTTATTTGAAATGTCTTTAGCCGTGTTTGTTTGACTAGATCTGAATAGCCAAATACATCCTCACCTTCCTCTATCCTGTATCATTCCCTTCCCCAGTACTTTCAGCATCTCAAAATACCCCAATTGGGGATGCCAAGCAAATTAACTAGAATGTTTATTGCAAAGGGCTGCTTTGTATCCATAACATTGATAGTATTGAAGATCGTATTAGTGCTGATGGTAGAAAGAGGAAGATTCAGAAATATATTTATGATTAATTTTTGTGCTTTAATGATTGGATCTAGAGCAGTAGAAGAAGCATTACGCCAACCTACAATTCCACTCATAGATTAATTGTAACCTGAGATTTTATCAAATTTTTTGCATGTATTTGAAAGAAGGGTCACAAGGAAGCTCTCAATGGCAGTATAACGCGATTCTTGCTTCTTGTTATTTAGTTGAATCCAAAGCCGTTTCATCCTAAGCAAGAGGAAATTGAGATTGTAATGCTCTGCGGCGGCTGTCCCAGCGATTACTCCGGGTTACGGGAGAAGAGGAAGTTACTGCGATGGGCGGGGATGGTTGGGCGGGGGTGGTAGGGCGGATTCATTAAGCCAAGACAGGGCGGGAATTAACTGACGAATGCAATAGGATGGAATTAAGAATCTCTAGCTTATACGATAACTATATATATATATATATATATATATATATGTGGATTTTGTAATGTTTTACAATAATCTGACAAAATTTACATTCCTCCCACTTTTAATGTGAATGCCAGAATGCCTCACAAGAGTCCCATCTACTCCTAATCGTTTGAAGCCAGTAAGCGTATACTTACAAATATCTAAAATCAGAAATCATATAATTGTAATGTTATATAATAATCTGACAAAATTTACATTCCTTCCACTTTTTTATATGAATACCAGAATGCCTCACAAGAGTCTCATCTACTCCTAATCGTTTGAAGCCAGTAAGCGTATACTTACAAATATCTAAAATCAGAAATCATATATTTTGTAAGTAGGTAGGTACTTAAATACCTACATACTTTATTTTAACCGTGTAATATTTTAAATAACTTTTTATTTTTTATTTTAAGTAGGGAATCATTAAATTTATCAAAAGAAACGTTAGTATCTTAATGACAAATATTTTTAAAAATTTCTTCGGGCAGGCAGGTTAGGTACCATAATGATATATAACTATTGTTATCAACTTTAAACTTAATAAATAAAAATAAAAAAAGGAATATATATATATTAAAAAGCGCAGTCAAAGTTAGCCATCTGGTAAAAGTAAGACATGCTTGAAGAAAGAAAGTAAGTGCAGCAGATTTACAATGACAGAAAAAATTCCAAGCGGTCGAGTTAAAACAAAACTTCTCTACGCTCAATCATTAGCTACAACCTTGTACGTTTTTAGATTTTCACGGCCAAAAGCATTTTCGTTGTTTGTTTTTGGGGTGTTATGCCGTGTTGTGCTACCTCCTTCTTTAGCCGACGTTTCGGACAGCGTTGCAGTGTCCATCATCAGGGCAGATCCGGCAGATCCGTCGTCATTCAAATTGGTGTTGATCATATTTCTAAATACTATACGTTCAGTACTGCACACTGATCGGTCTGAAAATTGTCCCAGTTAAAAATTATAGAAGACTTTATAATAATAATAATAATATTTTTTTGGTTTAGATAAATGTAGAACGATCCATATAGAGAAAGGCAAAATTATAGATGGAGATGAGGGTATATTTAGAAATTTCAAAATTAAAAGTATGAAAGGGGATGAGGTTTATAAATACTTAGGATACCCGCAATCGAATAGATTAGATCATACTAGTATTAAAAATGATATTAGGATTAAATTTCAAACTAGGATAAGAAAAATTTTAAAATGCAATCTATCTGCTAAAAATTTAGTAAAGGCAATAAATAGTTGGGCAATACCTCTATTAACGTAATCATTTGGTATAATTAAATGGTCTAATACAGATTTAGATAGCTTAGAACGATTAATTAGAACTACGTTAACAAAGTTTAATTGTCATCATCCAAATTCAGCTATAGAACGAATTAATTTACCTAGAAATTTAGGAGGTAGAGGTATAGTCAAAATAACTTCTTTAAAACAAAATCAGGTAGAAATGTTAAGAAATTTTTTCCATAGAAAAGCTAATAGCTCAGAGCTTCATAAAATAATTTGCAAGGCAGACAGAAATATTTCACCTCTAAATTTATACGACGAGAATGCCAACATTTTTATAAATACCAACCAGGAATTATTAGATTCCTGGTCAAATAAAATTATTCACGCAAAACACTTCAATTATCTCAACCAAACGTATGTTGACAAACTTTCGTCAAACAAATGGTTGAGTATTGGAGAGTTGAGCGCAGAAATAGAAGGATTTATGCTTGCTATTCAAGATAGAGTCATAAATACCAAAAATTATAGGAAGCATATTATCAAAGATCCAAATCAAATTGATAGAAAATGTATGGCTTTGCCGGAAACTATAGAACACATTATATCAGGATGTTCTATATTAGCGCCGTCTGAGTATACATTTAGGTACAATCAGGTTTTAAAAATAATTCACCAAAGTTTGGTAATTAAACATAACTTGATTGAATGTCATAATATAGTACCATATTATGAATACGAACCAAATTCATTTTTAGAAAATAATTTCTTTAAAATTTACTATGATAAAACTATACTAACAGACAGACCAATTGGTCATAATAGACCTGATATAGTTTTACATGACAAAATTAAAAAAATAACTTATATTATTGATGTAGCTATTCCAAATTCCTGCAATATTCAAAAATCTGTTTCTGAAAAAATAAGAAAATGTACAGATTTAGGAAATGAAATTAAAAGAATTTGGCATTCTCAGATTATAAAAATATTACCTTTTGTTATTTCGGCTACTGGCATTATACCTAGCTCTCTTATTAAAAATTTAGACATATTAGATTTGTCAAAGAATTTGTATATAAAAATGCAAAAATCAGTCATTTTAAATACATGTAGAATTGCGAAAGATTTTTTAAATATTTATATTGAGGGATCAGTAGGATTTATCGGTCAAATTAGGAATTCCACAGAGCCGAACCCTCTGATATGAAAATATCTGGAGATGGTGAATTATATTCCCATTTAATAGTTTGGTAGATTAACGTGTCGTTCTTGTATTGTTTTGTATTAATTATACTTATATAATACACTTGCATAACGTGGATTTACTAGATGATCATTTATATGGAAAAGTGCATGAAAGGGTTTAGTTTTTCCTATGGGAAAAACTAAACCCGTTCCTGAAAATCTGGTGAAACAAAAAAAAAAGGTTTTATTCCAGGATGTGGGGAGGATAGTGCAATCCCACACGTCCCATATAGTTATAAATACAGTTAAATTATAAATAAAGTAGAACAATTATAAGTAGGTACAAAGTTATAAATAGGCAATCAATTTCTGCATTTCATTTATATAATATTTATTTATTTAATGCGAATGACGCAAGTGTGTGTCAAGACACAGTTATTTGGCAGTTCATCCTTTTTGCATAACTCTCCGGGAAATAGAGTAATGTTTATTTAGTTGGCTACAATATAAAACAGAATAAGAGAAGCAAGAAAATGCCCAATTTAAATGTAAATCTGCATCGCAACATTTTCATACAATTCCCCGAAGAGTTAAAAAAGGAAAAAAAATAATTAAAAAACTGTTCTGAGCGTAGCGAAGTTCGGTTTTAACTGGACTTTTTTAAAACTTTTTTTGTACATTCCGTTTCCGGTTCAAGATGGTGGCGTTTTTAATGGTCAAGTGAAATTATTTTTTTCAAAGATGAAATCTTCGTTATTATTTGGACTCTCCTATTCGCGATCTTTCGTTTTATATGGTTTGTATTTAAGTAGGTAGATATTTAAGTACCTACTTACAAATCTTATGATTTCAAATGAAATTTTGGTTTTGATTTAGTATATAAAAGTTATTATTAACTACATTTTAAAATACTACACTTTAAATTAGACTGTTCCGAACTCCTGCTACTTATAAACCTGCATCCACTTGAACAACACGACAAAATACTCCATTCTTCTGCAGTATACAGCGCAAATACATTGCTCATTCTCCCCAGCGGTTTCACATTATATATAACCACTCGAGCGCTTTTTGCCACTTTATGGCACTATTTTCAAAACCTCGGATTGCTTTGTTGCCAAAATGTGACAAATTAAAGAAAAAAGTTTTATTAAAACGACTATATAATATATTGTACATTCAAAATATAACAAAATAAATATTCTCTAGATACTTTAAAATGTTTTAAAGTTAAATATTTAATTATAAATATGTGATAATAGACAAAAGATAGGGGAATACATTGGCTACATAGAACTATAATCAGTTTGTATGTCTCCATATTCAAATTTGGAGGTATGATTTTTTTTTTATGTGGGCGGAAAGAAATCAATTCATAGGTGATATTGACATGTTTAATATTAAATTGTTGAATTTATGGATCATATTAAATACCTTATCCAAACCCTAATCTTAAATTTTCGGTTGTCTCTTTGTTAATCCATCTGAATACTGTATTTAACTTTTTTTGTTTCTTGTATTTTTATCTCATGGATGTTTTTTTTTACTTAATGTAATTGTATTTTTTTTTCTCATGTTCAAAATTATTTCTCATGTTTAAGTTATATTAAGTATATTTATGTAAAATCCACCAAGCCGTAAAAATAAATTAAATAAAAATAAGAGAAAATTCGAAAAAGACTAATACAACTCTATCATTGGATATGATTTTAGAATGTAGGTACGATCTCCAAAAAGATATCAGAACATTCGAGCGTGTAAACTCAAATCGGTATTTGCCGAATGCTTAATTGAAATCGGCCATTACTTCGAATTTGTTCCTGAAGTCCTGGGAAGACCCAAAACATAAAGAGCACGTCTAATTATGGAGGCAATTGAAAATCACAAAAAATCCATTAACAAAGACGACGGGGCTGAGCTCAACAGTTCTTTTCTTCAGTTCGTTGGCTAAAGAAAGAGGTAGTGCAATACGGCATAATAACCCAAAAATAAATCATAATTTTGTCCTTGAAAATCTAAAATTATATACAACGTAACCTATCTAACCATTTTTTTTTCTATCATTTTTAATGGTTTTTCAAAGGAGGTGTTGAAGTTACGTGATTATGAGTACCCGGTCACCATTACGAGTTGGTATGGATATTTAACGAATAAACGAATTTACTTAAAGTGTAGACTTTTTGTACATAAACGCTTGTAGGTATATAGATATTTACAACTATGCTATACTATACTACTACTATATTTGCGGCACGTTCCAGAGTGGAAGATACTCTCAGTGTCGCCCTGGTGTAAGACCACCATTCAGAATTGAAACGTTGCTTAATAATGGCTTTAGCCGTGTTTAGTGACTAGATCTGAAAAGGCAGGTACTTCTCCACCTTCCTATTCCCCATCTCCTTCCCTTCCCCACTTTCCTTCAGCCTCACAACATACCCCAATTGGGGATGCCTTAGTCTCACTGGCTACATACGGGAGCAGTTGAACTCTTGGGCGGTATTCATATAAAACAAAATGGAATCATAAGTGTGAATGAAGTAAGGAGTGTTTGGCGGTGCATCCTCTCTGCCTAACCCTGCTTTTACCGGAAACCTGATAATTATTTTGTTAGATAGTTAATGGAAATAGGAAATGGCGGTCCGTCCTCTCTGTCTACCCCTGCAGGGAAACGGCGTGATGGTTAGTTAGTTAGTTAGTTAGTTAGGAAATGGTAATAGAAACCATTAGACCAACTAAACTGCATTACACTTGGCATTAGACATTAAACTTGGCTATTATAATGTATGGCTCAACATAATGACATTATATTTGCAGCATGTTCCAGAGTACTTGGAGCAGGTGGATGAGTTTGTTTATCTGGGCAGTACGTTTATGAGAGATGACGGGAAGACAGGTAGAGATATTGAAAGAAGAGTAAATGCAGGTAACTCCATTAATGGAGGACTGAATGCCGTTGGCGCTAACAAAAACCTGTCTAAAGAAGCGAAGCTAGCAGTCCACAATGCGGTGCTGTTACCTACCCTAATGTATGGCAGTGAGGCATGGAACTGGCAGGGGAAGGATGCAAGTAGACTGAATGCTGTTGAAATGAGATCTCTGAGGCGTATGTGTGGTAAAACAATGTATGATCGTGTGAGAAATGTGGAGATTCGCAAATGATGCAAGGCTGATGTAAGCGTAATCAGTAAGATTAAGAAAGGGATCCTCATATGGTTTGGGCATGTAAAGCGAATGAACGTGAAAAGAAGTATAATATATGACACAAGTATTTTTATTTTATTTATTTATTGAATCTATATCATAAGGTTTACATTTTTTTTGTCCTTGCCCGTCTCACTAGGAACTCCTGTGTCGAGACAGACTAGTTTACAAATATTTTTTAATTATTATATAAAGTACATTTTTCAATAAAGCAAAAAATATTTGTCAAATTTTTCAGGTTGGTTAGTGGTAACAATAATGAGATATACGATTATATTTCGGTGAGGTGACTAATTATTGCACGACCTTTTTCGATGATCCATTGTTTGATCAGGATTTTGTATTTTTTAATATTATTCGATTGTCTTGTTTTGTCAGGTAGGTTATTATATAATATAGACGAAATGTATTTGAAATTTCTTTGACCAAATGTTGTGTTTGTTTTAGGTATTTGTATCAGTTCTTTGGTTTGGTGCCGCGTGTTTACAATATTTTGGGAATTTTTATAAAATGTATGTGTTTTATTTTTAAACAGATGAGTTAAGATAGTTTTTGTGTAAATTTGTCGAATATCTAATACATGGAATTTGTTGAATATATCTACAGAACTTGTAATTTTTGTGCCTTCGATAATGAATCTATAGCTGATAGTGTTGTACCTCCACATGCGATTATTCCATATTCAATGATTGATTGACAAAGAGAGTAATAAACAATTTTCATAGATTTGGAATCTAGTATGCTTCTAATGTTTTTGAAGAAATAAACATGTTTACTAAGCTTATTCGTGATAAGTAGGCAATGTGTATTCCACTTAAGATATTGATCAAATGTAAGACCAAGGTATTTGATATGGTCCGTTCGATCTAGGCAAGGACATTGACAGAATGTATCGTGAATACAAGAAAATTCATGTACTTTTATTTCATCATCTTGATTATGAAATAAAAGTATGAATGATATAAGAAGTAGGGAACGTCCGAGTAAGACATATCACGATTATGTTAATCAGATACTTGAGTCGGGCCATGTCCAGAGTCAAAAAGATAGAAGAGTGTGTACGAGATAATGTACGAAACTGAATGAGGCAAAGACTGTGTGCCAAGACCGAGTTTTTTGGCGGTCCGCCCTTTCTGCCTACCCCTGCGGGGAAACGGCGTGATGGTTAGTAAGTTAGTTAAGTAGTATGTTCCAGAGTGGAAGATACTCTCAGTATATTATTAACGCGAATTTTGGCTGCCATCTTTCCGTCTGACACCAGGGTCGATCTATATGAAGTTGCCGACCGATCGTCGGTAACTTCTCATCGTTCTCTAGGACAACTGCAGATCGCAAACGAATAGGTAATAGATATGTTTTTAAATTTTCAAGGCCAAAAGCATTTTCGTCGTTTGTTTTTGGGGTGTCGGATCCGCCGGATCTGCCCTGATGATGGACACTGCAACGCTGTCCGAAACGTCGGATAAAGAAGGAGGTAGCGCAACACGGCATAACACCCCAAAAACAAACAACGAAAATGAATAGGTAATAGTTCACAATGACTAAGTGTCCTTAATATATTCGATATCAACTGTCGTTTGTACGTTAGCGATCTGCAGTTGTCCTAGGAAACGATGAGAAGTCACCGACAACCGAGATTCACTGTAAAAGAGGATTGCTGAAGCTCCCCTGGCTTATTATTTACCCGCAGAATTTTTCTGCTAGTAATTTATTAAAAAAATACAAATAATACGAAAGAATTTATTTTAACAAATGTAAAATTCTTTCTACTCATTTTAATATCTCTATTATCGTTGTTTGAAAAGGATTTTAGTATTTTTTTGTTTAACAATCTTACTCCCAGCTTTTCTACCGTAAAACAAACACTTCCATAATGGTCTGTTTTATCATTATTATAAGGCATAGTCAGTGTCGCTATGTCCCATTTTCCCGTGTCTAGTGGCGGCAGCGCAGCGTCTGAAGTATTTATCCAACAGAGACTGTGGTGCATTCTATTTTGGACCTTAAGAACCACCCGTTTCGTATTGTAGCTGTCGGCGTTAGCAAGAATGTACTATTCAACTACTTTGCGGGGGTTAAAACTGTGATGGACATAAATGGTAGATTCCGGGGAATTATAAGGTAAATTTTTATATTTATATTTGCTTTTGAACATTTACTTAAATGTACCCAAAAGTACCCATCTAGTAGGAAAAAAACACATAATTTCGCGATAAAGTAACACTAAGCACGACCAAAAATATAGTACCTATTGTTAATTTTTTATACAAATTTTAGTACGCCAAACCTCTGTGAGGGTGTGCACAATAACTCCCAAATTTTCAACGCAATCGGATGATTGGTATAGGAAATAATAAGGGACAAAATAGAAATATACAAGTTTAAATATTGCCAGTGAATTGCCTACCATGATGTATGTCAGTGAGGCATGAAACTGGCAGAGGAAGGATGAAAGTAGACCCAATGCTGTTGAAATGAGATCTCTGAGGCGTATGTGTAGTAAAACCATCTTTGATCGTGTGAGTAATTTGGAGATCCGCAAAGAATGCAAGGCTGATGTAGCGTAATTATAAAGATACAGAAAGGGACCCTTAGATAGTTCGGGCATGTACACGGAGAAAAATATTATTCTAAAATATGATCATTTTAATCGTAAAAACGGTTAAAAACGGGACTGAAGTTCTTACGAACAAATTAACAGGGTTTCAAAGTTTATTGGCGGAACATGTAAAAATAATTTGTTGGTATACGTTATTTCACATAACATTAAAAAACTGTTAATTTGTTCGTAAGAACTTCAGTCCTGTTTTTAACCGTTTTTACAAATAAAATGATCGAATTTTAGAATAATATTTTTCTCCGTGTAGAGCGAATGAACAAAGAAAGGAGTTTAATGAGAATATATTTGTGAATGGTATAAGGAGTAGGGGACACCCGAGCACGATCATGTTAATCAAATACTTGAGTTGGGCCGGTTCAAGAGTGTGAATGTGTCGAGTTCGGGCTGGGAAAAAGGTTTTGGATATTTCATATACATAGTGATTTTTCTCCCGTTTTGAAGGTGAAGTTTGAAAAATTCATCAAACTCGAAGTAAAACTGTAGATTATTTTAACCCCTCGGGCCGCGGAAATACTTTATGAGAAATTTAAATATTTCCGCGTTGCAATAAAATCGAAATAAATGAAAAGTATCCGAAAACTAAAAACGGTATAAGAAAGGTTATAAAATACCCTTTCAAAATTTATAATTCGAAATGGACATATAAGTTTTTAAAATAAAAATTTTGAATACACATTTTTTTTTTAAATTACTAATGTTACGTTTTTTTTAAAACTAAAATTACTGGTTTAAAATTACTGGTAACAAAAATAAAATAAAAATACACACATATTTTATTAGACAAGTGTTTCAAATAATTAATAAAAAGGCTTCCGAAACTTCAAGTTTTTTTTTAAAATTGCGGTCGGAAACTTTGGTTTCGTAAAGGCGTACACTTTAATTAATTTGTAGTTAAGTTTTAGATTTGTATATGAAGCATGGTGTTTTCTCTTTCTAATACCGCTAAGATCATATTTCTCACCATGATTACCAGTAAGGCAGACAAAACTATTTCTATGAGACCTATATGAGTAGAAAGGGGTTAAAATGTAAACTTACAAGCCTACAATCCAACTCCGGGACACCCTTCTTTATAAATAGAGATAATATTGTAGAATCAGTTCAAAAAAAATTGCTAAGAATGTTATCCTTCAAATGTGGACTACACGACCATCTTAGATCATACGACGTTTGTCGTGATTATATCAATATTGATACACTTAAAACTAAAAGGCAATTGACTAAGCTAATATATACTTAAAATCATTCACCGCCATCTTGATTCTACACTGTGTCTTAGCAATATTGAAATAAATGTCCCCAATTCCCATTGTTTAAGAAGCCATAACACTTTTCACCTGAATACATTTAAAAATAATATCGCCTACTTTAGCCCTCTGACCCAGATGTGTCGACTGTATAACAATGTAGAGGGTGCTTAAGTAGATATTTTCGTCGATAATTTGTACGGATTGAGAAAAAAGTTCTGGCGCTGTTAAAAAATATGTTTAACTAATTATATTGTGTCAATTGCCTTTCTTTGCATGCCCATCGGGTTTCTTATGTCTCTTGCCTCTCATTTTAATTTTAATATATGTTACTTGAGGAGCTTGTATATAATTTTGTATTTTATTTTTATTACTTAATTTTATTTGTGATGTTTCTGTTTTTCTGATTGTATGTATCTGTAGATTTTTATTAATTGTGTGTATCTATTTATATAATAAATGAGTTTTTATAACTGGATTGTTCTCACGTAAGTGCGAATATCTGTAAAAACCCAGTATAAATAAATAAATATACAGGTAAATAATGTCTTCCGTAGTATTGCACCATATGGACAGAGGAGCAAGAAGACAACATACGCTGTATAACCCCCCTTACATTTTCACTTAAGAGATTTGAACCTGGCTACTCGCTATTTATTTTTTAGAAGGGGGAAATAAAAAAAGAATTCAAACGACTGTTTTCTGTTTTCGCGTTTCCATTTATGTTTGGTTTAAAACAAAGAAGCCTCCAAATGTATTGAAAATGAGAATATTTTGAAGGAAAATAAATGCTTTATTAGTTGAGAATGGCGAAGTCCTATTTTAAGTCAACCGTTTTGCATTTGTCTGCCTGTAAATTTATTTATTGGTTTATAAGGTATACACAGTACATTAAATATAAGTTGTAAAGTAAGTTAAATAAATTACATGGTTTTGTACCTATTACGCAAATCTTTGAAATGTCATTAATTAATTTCGCCTTGGTTTTAAAACATAATTATGATGAAACTAATGAAATGAATCAAACATTGGTTGATTAATAATAACAAAAATTAAAGAGTATGGGTGGAGAAAAGGTTACATTTGAAAATCAAAAATTATATATGTGCTCACTAAATGTAATTGACTGAATTATTTGATTGATTTAAGTTTAATAAAACGACAAGAAATTTAATAATTTTGTTTTAACGTTCCAATTCCGATGCCAGATAGTGGCCGTTTGAATGATTCAGTAAATATTTTTTTTCAAATGAAAAATCGTGTTGTTAATTTGATATTTCTTAAATTGTATTTTTTCAATATAGTGGTACCCACCAGCCCGAATAATGTTCGAAAATAGAATTGTCATTGAGATAGTGACGTTTCTATGGATAAATTGTATATTTATTATTTAAAGTAAAAAAAGTTAAATGCAATATATTTATGGTTTAACTATAATTAAGTAGGTCAAATCAATCAAGAATCTTCTTCAATCCTTGCAAAATCACTTGGTGTAGGTGCACCACTCATATAATCACAATTATCAAAATTTTTAATTTTATTTTGATAATTGTGATTATATAAGTGGTGTACACCAAGTTATCAAATATGTACTTCAAATCTTATGATTGTAAATACAATTTTGATTTCGGTTTAGTCTTTTCTTCTTTAATGATTCACTCTTCACACAAACCATCGAAGCGTCCCCTTAAATCTTACTCTACGCTTACATCAGCCTTACACACGATCATATATGGTTGTATTTCACATACGCCTCAGGGATCTCATTTCTACAGCATTCAATCGACTTGCATCCTTCTTCTGCCAGTTACATGCCTCACTGCCATACATCAGTGTACGTACCAGCACTGTATTTTCGACTGCTGCCTTCGCTTCTATGGACAGTTTTTTGTTAACCGCGTTCAGTCCTCCATTAATGGAGTAGGCTGCATTTACCCTTCTTTTAATATCTCTATCACCCCTCACGTCTCTCGTAAAAATATTTCCCAAATATCTAAACTCAAAAACCTGTCCAAGTATTCATCATTTACAACTTATTAGATATGTAGATACAAAAAATGGCATTTTTAATAGATTTTACGTTTAATGAACCTTGTAAATATTGATTATTTTTAATTGACAAACTAATGTTTAAGACAAGATTTTATGCATAGCACAAAAGGTAACAATTATTATAAGCAATAATTATCAGCAACATTAGTTTATCAATTAAAAATAATCAATATTTGACGAGTTAAAGTATTTCACCAAAAAATGTAGACATAATATGTCTTTACGCCACCTAGTGGGAAAGTTTGCACTTACAATGCCTTTCTCATATAAAAATAAAGTTGGTTGTTTGCATGAAAAAAAATGTAATAAGCGGTAGTTGTTGAATGAAACACTAAGATATACATTGAATCATTTGGCGGGTAAGAGGTAACCCGCTGTAACTCAGTGGATTAAGAGTACCTGATCGGACATCAGAAGGACACGGGTTCGAGTCCCGTCGGCGGCATGTATCTTTTCTCCGAAGATTGTTTTAATATGGATGAGTGTTTCAGGCCGATAAAATATTTGCTTATAATAATTGAAAAATATCATTGAATCCTTCGAATTGAATAATAAATAGATTAAACGCAAAATAAATACGAAATTAAACATTAAACGGAAAAAATACATAATTGAAAACGTTTTGACTTTTATCAGGACTCGTATTTCATCTCAGTACATACTTAAAAAATATATTGACATTTTTATCTCCAGTTTAATTACGTGAGCAATTGAATTCCTTCTGACCACTGGAGATATCATTCGATAGACAGTTTTGGGCGTGTCTGGGGTTCAATCAACCCTTACTTCTGGTGAAATTGATTATTTATTGAGAGGGTATTACAAGAGAATACCGGAATTTAGTCATTTTTAAATCCAATTCTAGATCTATTGACTCATTTTTTTACAAAAAAAACATGAATTGATTTTGAAAGATTGTTATTTCATCCGGTAGACGCAGTTTTAAAATTTTGGAAAACTAAGTGTGTTTTTGATATACTAAGGTTATACCGTTAGTCGTTGGCAGATTTGTTCAATTTTCAAACAATAGATTCTATTAAACAACACAAATTTCAAATCAAATAATCATACAACAATTTAAATCAATACATAATCAAGTCAACACAGTTTTTCGAATTTTAATTTTAGTTAAATTAAAATCATAAAAAAATAAATCCGAGAACGTGTTTGTGACAAAAATACCTTAGTTTTTCTATTTATTAAAGGTCTTACAAACTAAAATATTTCAAATTTTTTTTACACACTTATAATGTTTAGGCATTATTAAAAAATCATAAATACTTATTATCAAAAAATACAAAATAATAATAAGAAATACACGATATGTATTAATTTATCATCGTGCGTTTTGAGCGTTTTTATTGCTTACTTGAATGTAGGTATATATTAATGCAAGTTTTTAATGAAATAAATCGATACCAAATTTTTAATTTAAAAAAATTGATACGGAGAATAATCGATCTTTCTCATTGGAATCTCCCTGTACAGTTGCAAGCATTTTTAAACTTTTATTCTCAGCCGCTGGTCAATCGCTCTTAAACTATAGCCTAGTGTGCTGATTTAATATATGTACTCTACATAAATGGCTTAATTAAATCACGGACTAATAAAAAAAATGTTTTTTTAACGTGACACAACTTTGGGAATAGCTTGGTGAACAGTGGATAATGGGAAGGAATCTGATTTTTTTCTGAGATACGATATTATGGCACCGAGGAATCACTTGGTTGAGCACTGCACAAGCCTCCGTAAGAATCGATATTAAAGTAACCGAGATACCATAGAACGTGATAATTATACGGGTTACCTCAACAAATGAGCGATGGCTGCAGATTATGAGGCCTCCTCCCTGATGGAAGATCTTATAATATTTTTAATTTTTTTTTAACAAAATTTTATGCTTAATTTAACTAATTTATGAGGTGAATTTTATTATCAATTTATGTTTTTATTAGGTACCTACCTAATATGTAATCTCATTTTATATCTTATCTTGTTTTAGAATTTTAAATTTACTCGAAGTTATAGTTGTTTTATGTAATATGGCAGACTGGGATTCCACTATCCCCTCAGTCTTACTAGAATAGAAACTTAAATAAATAAATAAAAATTAAATAGACTGATTGTTCCTTTAAGTAATTGTTCCAAAATGTCACATGTAGATAATACTGACATATTGTCAAATAGAATAGGTACATGGTAAGTAGGTAGAAGGGAGATGTGTTTAGTTGCATCAACATTTTATAAATGCTAAATTGGCTGGCCTGGCGCACAAGAAATCGATGTTGATCACATTTCTAGGAACTATCCGTTCAGTGCTTTTGACGTTAGTGTCAATTTGGCATATTTCCTACAGCAGGAAAATATGTGACGTCAGATTCAATGAAGCGCCGTTATTGGATTTTAATATGAAGACGATTCGCACCTTTTGGATGAATCAGAAAAAAGCAAAAATTGCGTCAAATTCCGCTATAAAATGCGTCAAATAATGCGTAATAAGTGACAAAAATTGTCACGTATAAGTTTCTTTTTACTTAATGATGAAAAAATTAAAGAAGTTACGTTTTTTTTTCTTTTCAATTTTTTATGAAAAGGAAGAAGATTAGGTTCTGGGAAGAAAAAGGGCGTGGGTGACGAATGTATGAATCCATCGCCTCCGGCAAGGTAATGGGTCCAGAGAGTCAAAAAGGTCTACCTCAACCAGTCTCTCCCGATCCAGCCTGCCACGCAGAGATGACGTTGGCCCTGAGGTAAATTATTCTTCTCAGGGCCTCCCAAAGGGCTAGTGAAGCTAATGTATTTTTTTTTATATATAATTCATTTACAATAAAACCTATTTTTTTTTTATTAATTATTTTTTTGTTTCATATATGGTTTTTAGTTACGATAAAAGTTTTTTTTTTTATAAACAGTAAAAAAAGTGAACAATGTAGTTAAAAAAAATAAAAAATAAATAGAATGTATAAGTAGAATGTAAAAAATAATCAGAAAAATATTTGTACATATATATGCATGCATGTATATATATACATTAATATATATACATAGTGCATTACACGCTAGTGAATTACCTTCTCCCACAACCTTTTGTTATATTTTTGTCTATGTTTGTATCTTAATTTTCAGTATACAAACGTCCAGAAGTATACAATTTTTATTAAAATAGCGGTTTATAACGTTAATTATTTTCATTTAAATATTCCTTAATAATTTAAGATGCACCTATTACGCTTCAATAAGAGCATTTTAAAATAATGAAACACATTTATTTTTTATAGTAACGATTACCATTAAAACTGCTTTTTCATTTCTCTACATTCCCTACTTTTATACTATCTTAGCTTTCACTCAGATTCTAATAAATACTGACAGATCAAAGCGAGGAAGAAGAAAGTGAAAAAAATCAAGTGTAGATATTCAATACAGCAGAGAAGTTCCAGGATACCTACCCAGCATACGTATACAGCGCCTGGGAAAAGCGACATTCCAGCCATATTGACAGATGTCAACTGGAGAAATAAATCTCTGTTTACCGAAGGGACAGCTAGGAACTAGGGAGGAGATGAAATATACAAGTGTGTAGACTGACTTAACTATTTACAATGTTTTTAAGGCCGAGAGCTACATCAAATTGTGTTTTTTATTTGCTATTTTTTGAGTAATTTCTACACGGGAAGTTTTGTAGAAATCTCCACTAATCAGCATTAGCCTGTCTAAAATGTGTATTTCTAAGATATGGTTTTAGATTTTCACGGTCGAAAATTATTAGAAAACACATTTTGATTCACCACGCAGCGCTGTGTGTAATGTGTGGCAGGTCCGAGCTCTTTCCAGAAGGTGGTCGAAATTAAATTGCCTAGCGAAGTAGCAGTAGAGGCGGCCGTTCAGTAACTAGGTAGGCCGCTACGTAAGTAGGTGGAACTGCTACAAATACAATAAAAGTCAATGTTTTTGCATTGGGGGCGATGGAAAATATCGCATTCAAAATTTCAATTGCGTAAGTTCGGGTTAAATCTTGCAATCTTACATAAAGATAGCAGTCTGATAATGAGAAGATAATGTTGATATTTATTGGACAAATTATGATATAATCTTTTTATAACTTTTGAAGGTTATTCCCATCAATATAATATATCATTGAAAAATAAGATAACACATCTAAATTAAAATGTGTAAATGAACAAGACACAGAAAAATAAAAGATAGCGGTCGCAACTGGGACTAGAACCCAGAACCTCTCATCTTACCGGGACGTGCGATTTTTCCAAATCAACCATTGCCATCTAATAAAACCGTTATATTTGTAAACCCATATTTCAAATTTTAGAATTAACAATATTATCTTCGACGATTTTTTCCATACTATCGGCATCTACCCTTTTCATTTGAAACAAGGGTTCAAAGAACGTATTTGTTACCTCAATAGTGTCTATCTTTTATTTTTCTGTGTCTTGTTCATTTTCATATTTAAATTTAGATTATTAGTGTTATCTTCTTCATCGATGAAAGTATGATACAGTTAAATATGACCGAACGGGATACAGTCGAATTAGCTCAGTGGCAGAGCAAAGCCCCGTCTGAGGTCCTGGGTTCAATTCCTAAATGCGACTGAATCTTTTTCTCACTTAGGGTGGGTTTACATTTTTCGTTTGAGAGTTGTTAAGATTGTCTTAAAATGATTAGTAATTTTACTATTATTTTGAAAGTCAAGTTCGCAAAATATCATCAATCTCAATAAAAACCGTATTTTTGTTATTATAAAAAAATCAGATCACAACGGGACAATCTCCTGTAGATATAGATAGCATCGTTTAAATTGCATTGCTTTCCAAAACATAAAT
Organism: Limnephilus auricula; assembly: GCA_951813805.1. Taxonomy (NCBI): domain Eukaryota; kingdom Metazoa; phylum Arthropoda; class Insecta; order Trichoptera; family Limnephilidae; genus Limnephilus; species Limnephilus auricula. The sequence continues at coordinate 3,464,232 of OX638409.1, read as the reverse complement.
ACGTTGTACAAAGTAAAGAAAATTGTATCCAATCCTTGAGAGCATGTTCGTGGACGATTGCAAATATTTATGTATACTTCATTTGCGACTGTTCTGTTTTTCTTCAAGTCCCAGTTCCCCACAATAGTCACAATGGCCGCGTTAGCTCGTGCGGTTTAAAGAAACCGTTTCTGTATGTGACTGTTGACCTGATCTAACCCCCTAACCCTACCAACCACCCCTCCTAATACCAATTTCTACCCCCCCGACCCACAAAACCTTCCATATATATATATATTTTTTTTTTGTTTCAAATTCTTTTATAGATTGAGACACAAATAGACGTACATAATTTCCGCAATTATTGTATATATTGATAATTTATGTGAAACTCCTTATCATTTTTACCAATGTATTTCATTTTATTAGATATAAATATATATATCTTTATTTTGTTATTAACTGAAGAATGGTACATGTTAATTCATACTGGTATTCCATTAAGAGCATTTGCTTGTGGATGGAAGAAGAGTTTACATTTCGTATAAGTTCAATTAATACAATCACGTGTTTCACATACTCGTATCTCGTATGTATAGTTAATGCAGTAACTAAAATGTATAAACATCTATTTATTAATTAAGAAGAAAAACAAGTATAATTATTATTAGTGAGACTTTCATGTGGAAATAGAGGAAGCAGTCTTCTTGTTGGTGGTTTCTTTAAAATATTTTTTGATAGAGTTCAACAGTTGCACTTTGTTATTAATGTTTCTGATTTCTATTGGTAGTTTATTAAAGAAATATTTTCCTTGTGTGTATAATGGTGTTGGGAAAAATAACTGTATATGTATATAACCGTAATACTAGATTATAGCATGGCGATGCCAAACAAATCACACTGTGAAGGGAATTTTTTTGTATATCGATTTTTTTTTAAAATATGAATACCGCACAAGAGTCCTAACTGCTCCCGTCTGGAGACAGTAGTACCATGGCATCCCCAATTGGAGATATTGTGAGGCTGAAGGTAGTGGGGAGGGGAAGGAGATGGGAAGAAGAAAGGTGGGAAAGTATCTGGCAAATCAAATCTGGTCACCAAACACGGCTAATGCCATTTAAAGGTGGTCTTACACCAGGTCGATACTGGGAATATACACAATGTATATTATTTTTAATTAATTAATTGTGAAATAACACAAATTCATAAAATAACTTTATTTGCGCAAGGCGGGTTCGAACCCGCGACCTTCGGATTGGGAGTCAAAAGCCCTACCCTCTATATATATGGTAGAATAATTAGTTGGGAGGAAACCAATCAGCTTTTGATCCATACAAACGCATTCGTCAATTTACTCCCTGGATTTTGACACTACTGCAAATATTTTATAACATAATATTGATATCGACCACTGGCGTGTGGGTAGGTAAGTTATGCTTTTTTTTTGATAAGTTACTTCTTGTAAGAATTAGGACCCTGCAAAAAATTGCCTGGTTTGAACGCCGTCGGTATACAAACTATATAACGTGTTTAAAAAAGCAAAACGTACAGATGTAGAATATTTCATCTTATATAGTTAGTAAACAAATAAATAAACATCGGTTAAGTTTTGGCAGGGAAAAATGGTGAATACAAACCTCAATTTTGATGATTTTATTTAGGTATTATCAGTTTGAGGCGCAGTTCTCACGTGGCCTAACCACACCTTCAAATTGGCATTGGATGCCAGAACAGCTATCACAATAATAAAAAAATAAAATTCTTGCAGAAATTACCAATCTTTATATATAAAAATTTCGTGTCACAATGTTCGTCTGGAGTTAACTCCGAAACTACTCAACCGATTTTGATGAAATTTGGCTTACTGTGCACTACTAACACTTGCTTATCTAGATTAGGTAACCATCCACTAGATGGCGTTGTGCTTCGTTAGCCACAGCAACGCGTGGGCGGGTCAGCTAGTGTTTATATAAAATCTCTCGTCACGATATTTATCAAAGAATAACTTCGAAACAACTTGACCGATTTTGATAAAATTTGGCTTTCTGTGTGTAATTCGGTCCAAATTAAAAGGTAGTATTGACCTCAATATTTATTATTGCAAAAATTAAAGATTCATCAATCACAATGTTTGTTATTGGACAATGATTTGAAATTATTTATAATTTCAATAAGTTTTTGACAGATGGTGGTGTGAGTTAATTTATGCATTTTTTGGTTATCTAGGTAATGTGTTTGGTTATCTAGGTAATGGCATTGTGCTTCGATTTCACGTCAGTCTATTCCATGTCATAGCGTTGTGTTTCTTTAGCCACAGCAACGTGTGTCCACCTAGTAACATTATACAATTTGATATTAAAATTTAATAAAAATTAATTTAGACTATTTAATATGTAGATTTTCTCTGTTTTAAGGATGCTTAAATTTTATTTTTAACTTATCGAAAATATCTGGTAGATATTTGCGTATTTTTCTACTTTTGAAGATATTGAACATGTCTATCACTCGATAACAAAATTGCCTTAGAAAGGTGTCAAAAAACAGTACGAAGGCAGGTATGAAAAATCAATTTTATTTGGCATTTCTTTGATGATATCTTTCTTTTCTCTTATATAGACATATCATTAATATATGTCATCATAAGTCATGTGGATATTTTAAATTATTTTCGTCATCTAGAAATCTTCTGTGATCTAAAATCTGCAGGATGAATGACTTTTCAAGATTTTAATTTAAATAATTCTACAATTTCTTAAAAATAAAACTTTTCAATACAATATGTAGATATATAATTTTAAAAATTATTTATGCATTAACACCTTTTATGGGCTTTTAATATTTTTTTATGTTAGCTCCACAAACGAGGCCTCGAGAAAAACATTTCTTCTCAAGGCCTATTAGGTCCTTTTAGGGAAGGATGGAAGGAAGGACTTTCTGGGAAAGATAAAGGAATGAGAGGTGGGGTCAGTGCGTCCAGGAGAGACGGACGTATGAATCCATCCCTTCTTACCTTAGAGAGTAACTTATGAAAAATGCATGAGAGGTGGGCAGGAATCAGTGGGTCAGTGCGTTCAGGGGTGACGGACGCGGGAATACATCATTCCTTTCCTTGGTGAGTACCTTAAAAATCATTAGTGATTCAGATGTATCAAGCATTTAAACAAGAATTATTATTAATTAATAAAATAATTTATATTTCAATTTTCAACTTAATAGATAAACCTCAAATTATAACATTTTAAATAATTAAGACAATATTAGCGAAACTCAATCTAAATCTGAAAAAGAAAAATCAGAAAAAGATCGGGTCACATCATAAAGATAGCAGCCAATAAAATATGCGTTAAGAAAATGAAGATAATGTTGGTAGTTCTCAGTCGAAGAACGATACAGTTAAATATGACCGAATCGGACAGGGACACATTAGCGGTTAGAGCATCTGTACGCAAAGCCGAGGGTCCTAAGTTCGAGTCCCAGATGTGACCCGACCTTTTTCTGATTTTTCTTTTTCAGATTTAGATTGAATTTGGCTAATATTATCTTCATTAATTAAAATAATTTCGATACATACTTATTCACTCGTCTGATATAATTTACACTTAATTTTGAATATCAAAAGTTTATCGATCTTGAATAATTTCATCAACGCACCGACAACCGAAATTAGTGTATTTAATGATTTGTTTTTCTACTTTTAAATCTTATACCTATATTACTATTAATTTCGCACCAGACTTTTAGGTTCGGGTTTAGTTTTTCCCATAGGAAAATACTTTCACATACTTTTCCATATAAATGATCATGTAGTAAACCCACGCTATGCAAGTGTATTATATAAGTATAATTAATACAAAACAATACAAGAACAACATGTTAACCTACCAGACTATTAAATGGGAAAATAATTCACCGACTCCAGATATTTTCATATCAGAGGGTTCGGCTCTGTGGAATTCCTAATTTGACCGATAAATCCTACTGATCCCTCAATATAAATATTTAAAAAATCTTTTGTAATTCTACATTTATTTAAAATGACTGATTTTTGCATTTTTATATACAAATTCTTTGACAAATCTAATATGCCTAAATTTTTAATAAGAGAGCTAGGTATAATGCCAGTAGCCGAAATAACAAAAGGTAATATTTTTATAGTCTGAGAATGCCAAATTCTTTTAATTTCATTTCCTAAATCTGTATACTTTCTTATTTTTTCAGAAACAGATTTTTGAATATTACAGGAATTTGGAATAGCTACATCAATAATATAAGTTATTTTTTTAATTTTGTCATGTAAAACTATATCAGGTCTATTATGACCAATTGGTCTGTCTGTTAGTATAGTTTTATCATAGTAAATTTTAAAGAAATTATTTTCTAAAAATGAATTTGGTTCGTATTCATAATATGGTACTATATTATGACAGTCAATCAAGTTATGTTTAATTACCAAACTTTGGTGAATTATTTTTAAAACCTGATTGTGCCTAAATGTATACTCAGACGGCGCTAATATAGAACATCCTGATATAATGTGTTCTATAGTTTCCGGAAAAGCCATACATTTTCTACATAAATCATCAATTTGATTTGGATCTTTGATTATATGCTTCCTATAATTTTTGGTATTAATTACTCTATCTTGAATAGCAACCATAAAACCTTCTATTTCTGCGCTCAACTCTCCAATACTCAACCATTTGTTTGACGAAAGTTTGTCAACATACGTTTGGTTGAGATAATTGAAGTGTTTTGCGTGAATAATTTTATTTGACCAGGAATCTAATAATTCCTGGTTGGTATTTATAAAAATGTTGGCATTCTCGTCGTATAAATTCAAAGGTGAAATATTTCTGTCTGCCTTGCAAATTATTTTATGCAGCTCTGAGCTACTAGCTTTTCTATGAAAAAAATTTCTTAACATTTCTACCTGATTTTGTTTTAAAGAAGTTATTTTGACTATACCTCTACCTCCTAAATTTCTAGGTAAATTAATTCGTTCTATAGCTGAATTTGGATGATGACAATTAAACTTTGTTAACGTAGTTCTAATTAATCGTTCTAAGCTATCTAAATCTGTATTAGACCATTTAATTATATGTATTATTATTATTATCTATTATTATTATTATTTTTACTAACGGTTTACAGTACGTCATGTATTTGAAGTCCTGAAAGCTCTTAGAATATGATCCTAGATTAAGGCTCTCATCGCGTCACGTATGAGAGGATGGTGGGATCAGAGGAGGCTGTCAGTCCCAAGTCAGCCACACGCAAGCCTGCCTAGCCTGACTCTAGTCATGCATACTTACTTACAACCTACTTGGCTCGTTCCACTTTGTTATTAAAATCTTCAACTATGTCTGATACCATACGTTGTTGAGCTTTCTTGAGGTACTGTTACATGAAATTAATGGAAAAGTCGTAACCAGAAAACTAATCATAAACTACAGTATTATAAAACGGTAATCAGGTATTTTCTTTTTTGACATTAGCTCCATACAATTTTTTTTCCTTCAGGGCCTGAATCATCTTTGGGGATGCTGTGTGAAGGGTTTTTTTAAAGAAAAATGAAGGATAGGAAGTTCTGGGAAGGAACAGGGCATGAAGGTGGGTGGAGAGAGAGGAAGGTAGGGAAGTACCTAACTATTCAGATCTAGTCACCAAACACGGCTAAAGTCATTTTAAGCAACGTTTCAATTCTGAATAATGGTCCACCATAGTGATACTGAGTTTATCTTCCACTCGTAATATATCTTAAATTATTTTGTATGATTAAATTGTGAACATACAAATCAATCACATTAAATATTGCCCTGCCGGGATTTGAACCCGCAACCTTCGACCAACCTTGTTCAAATTAGTTTATTTTAACAAATCCCGGGAGTATTATTTCAGAAGTGAGATTTGCAATGGTCGGCTGGCTGGAGAAATATGAAGTGGGGCCTGTGGTCCATAAGTATAAACATACAAATTTTATAATGCCAGAGCTCACCATTATATATAGAGAACTGCGCGGGCGAGGTCACAACAAATCGAAATGAGATTCGCTCTTGAGAAGTATACATAATTCGAACGTGCGAAATTCGTGTGCGCTGTGATAAAATTATAATACAGATATACCTCAGTCTCTATATTTTTATGGGAGTTCACCACCCAAATGCACCTTTGAGAAAACCACCATTGCGTACTACCTACACGTTTTGCGTTCTACCAACTACGGTTTCGTACTAAGTTCTTCGCTAAATTCGGCACAGGTAGCGCGGTTTGTTCGACAATACTTTTAGATTAGACTCAATCGCAATGCGATGTAATTTGCAAGCACTCGGATTGTGAATTATCGTTCATTTTATTTTTTATTTACATTAAAATACAGTGCTGGTAGGTACCTACCCTGATGTATGATTTTAGGAGCGATAAACCAGAATTGTCGTTAAGCGAATGAGGTTTTAGTTTTAGAGACCACGCAACCCACACGGAGAAAAATGTTATTATAAAATACGATCATTTTATTCGTCAAAACGGTTAAAAACGGGACTGATGTACTTACGAACAAATTGACAGTTTTTCAATGTTTATTGGTGGAAAAATATAAGAATAATTTGTTGGTATACGTACAAAATTACGTATAACAAAAATTATTCTTACATGTTTCCGCCAATAATCATTAAAACCCTGTTAATTTGTTCGTCAGTCCCGTTTTTAACCGTTTTTACGAATAAAATAACCGTATTTTAGAATAAACTTTTTCTCCGTGCAGGTTTGATGAAAAGCGGGTGTGTGCTTGATGTTGTGGAGCCACCAACAGGTTATTTTTTGTTATATATAACATACTAGCTTCTGCCCGCGACTTCGTCTGCGTAGGATTAGTACTTCGAGTAATCTATTTTAGCTTCCTAGGTTCAATCTATGTTTATACCAACATTCTTAACCTATTTATTTAAAATATCTATAATTCTTGATTCGATTCAAAGTATTAGGCGAGTACTTCAAATAAATTCAGTAATTTAAATATTTTCCAAAATAGAATTTTGATTTAACAATCATTGTTTTGCAAAATGTCATGTCATGTTTTCTATTAAACTATAATTATTATTGTCAATACATTGAAAATAAATAGCTAGCTTCATAAATTATAGCCTATATGTTATTCTGATGTATGAGCTATATTATTGTAAAGTTTCATTAAAATCCATTAATTAAATTTCGATTTAAAGAGGAACAAACATACATACAAACTTTCACGTTTATAATATTAGTAAGATAAGATAAACTAATGTTATGAGTAGTAGGCGGCTAGGCGGTGGCAAAACGAAGAATTCCAAATTGAAAATCCGCAAAAACATCATTCGGAGATATTGAGGTTTGAAGTTTAGCATTTATTGGTTATTAAAATAACATATCAATTCTAAACTTCAAACTTCAATGTCTCCGAATGATGTTTTTGCGGATTCGTGACTTGGAATTCTTCGTTTTGCCACCACTTAGCCGCCTACTAGTTATGAGCAAAAAGAAGTACCAAGGGTTTTTTACAATATTAATGAGAACAATGACATTTCTTGCCTTGGACTATCCGTCCGAAGTTTGGACTAAAGTTTGTGCAGGCTATTGTCATTAAATCTTGGAGAGTTAATCGGTAAGTCTGCTCCAGAAATTATTTTTAATGAAGTTCATATTGGAAAATGCTGCTTCACAAACATATGTTGACCCAAACAAAGTGAGAAGTTTCAAGTCAATTTTTTTAAATTCATTAGCATTTATTAGCACAAACAAATTTAATCCAAAACTCTTGACAAGAAACTGAAATCGTTCATTTCCATCTGCAGAGCAGCTTTATTATGTGCAACTACATTGCTCGATTCATCACCAGGATGCATAGAGTAAATGTTACGGAGGATGTCGACGACATTCTCAATTTTCTTAAAATATGTGAATCTAATTTCAAATTTCAATTTCAATTAACACAAGGTCCGACAAAATAGGTCGGCGGTCCGGATCCGGACCGCGGTCCGCTATTTTGTGACTTCTGCGCTAATGGTTGATATCTATATTTGTAGTGTATAGTGTATAGATAATCCATGTAGTTTCAGCTTTTATCAATAAATGTCGATAGGTTAGTATGTAATACGAAGTTCTGCTAAATTCCAACAGATGGCAGCTGAGTTATTTACCATCTTTCGGTACGATGATGGCCGAATGCTCAAGTGAGGTAGGGCGGGCTACCTCAGTCAACCCGCCAGAGCAACAGGAACAGAATCACTCAGAGTCTAGCCTAGTAAGGACGTCTGTCCAGTTTAATATTCATTGTAAGTATTCACGGTAACCAAATAAACAAACTAGTAATATTTTTTCTTTAAACTTAGCAAAATCACTTTGTGGCGTCATTTTTAATTAAATGAAACATATTAACTTTGTATCAACCACTATTATATAATCACAATTACTTTTTGGAAAGTATCCTAACACATTATCTCAAGTTGTTGGAAGTTAAGTGCAAGTTGTGTTGGAAGTTATTACACAAAAAAACATTTGCACTAATGTCAATTCCAGAGATGAAATTGAGGAACGCTGCCCCGTTTCCTCTAAACTGTTTTGTAAATTGTTGGGGAATACCGTTGTAAAAAAGAGAAGGAAAGGAAAATGGGATAGCCATGTAGGATTCGGGAGTCGTATCGGGCTAAGCAGATCATCAAGTCACTAAACACACCCAAATCAAAACCATTTCAAGAAACTTTTCAATACTAAACGAAGGATTCATACCAGTTTGTAGCTTAGTCATTCGAAAGCAATTGGAATCCATTTTGAAGAATGTTACCGTTTTTAGATTTTATGTAAAGGAAAGCTTTTTTAAATCGTATTAGATGATTCGTTATAATTAACTGAGGTTAGCGAATACCTGTTTTACCCAGTGGTTGCACAGTGTGTTCGTGTGCAGCACTACTAACTTATAATGCCTAAAATTACTATACAATATCTTTCTAAAGACTATATAAATCATTTGAAAATATTACTTACCAATACAATCCCATAATATGAATATTATCACGAAGATCGATATCTCAACAAGTTAGTTTGACTCCCGCGCGCGCCGTGCGAAGTAGCTTAGCCGTGTACAGCCCGATCGCAAGCGGAACAAATTATGTTTTTTTATCGAATATGTCAGACATTGCAGGCGCATGTTGTTTCACGTCTAGATTATTGCAACGGAATATATGCAAGTCTCCCAAAATATAAAAAAAAACAAATCCGTTTTCAACGATGCGGCAAGACTTATCACCGGCGTATCTAAATATTCCCATATTTCAGAGCTTCTTAAAAATCACCACTGGCTCCAATATCCTGAAAGAATCCAGTTCAAGCTCTTCTGGATGGTTTTTAAGTCCCTCTACGGACTCTACGGCTCTTACTCATCGGAACTGAGTATTGAAAAATTCCAATTCTCGACAATCAACCCTCAGCTCTGCAGCACCATCAGCTATCGGAAGGTTGAATGAACCAAAGCGCACACCAGATCGGTGTGTCAGGTTAAGAATGATCACAGACTCGACGGAATTAAGAGCTTAACTGAAAACTCTTCTGTCTTATGCATAAAGTCAAAAACCTTTCACCTTCACAGCCCAGGACATTGTAATTAACTAATTGTGTAAAATATGAGCTAATACAGCAATGTGTAAGTTTTTGCAAAGGTCACTTCATGAAAATTCTCCAGTCCTAAAGAATCCTAAAATTCTCAAGCCTTTCAAAATAAATATTAACTCACTTTTAGCATTAATCTTCTTATAAATGTAAATGTAAAATCACGCATTGTCCAGTGTTTTCAATATAATGTATTCAGCTTGCAAATTGGTATCTTCTCCAAGCATAAAATTTCTAATTAAAGTGTGTTTATCGGGTGTGACCGACCATTATGTTTCTGAATATATTTGTAAATAATAAACTTAGATAGAGGCCAAAAATTATATAATTAATTGTACAGCGCCCTTGGAGTGATTTCTCACAAAAATGGCGTTCTACAAATTATCAAATGATTATTATTATTATCAGTACAGCAATACGTATAAAATATTCGTCGATTGGCGTTTGCCACCGGTTGGCTGCGCGGCCTTTTTCATTAGAACTTAAATTTGGATTTGAGGCCAAAGTACTTAACCAAACTTAATAATATTTTTTTTAATCGAAAGGAATAGTAAATATATAGTACGAATATATGCTACTTTATTTATTTGTGTTTTAAATTCACATCATTAAAGAATTCAAATTTTCATGATTTAGAGGCGACTTTGACAATTTTTTCATGAGTTAATGGTAATTTTTAAAATTATCTTTCTTTATTAGCTATGTTAATGTAATATAAATTATTTAAAAAAACTATAGGTACCAACGTCGTAAGAAAAATTGTTTTTGGGTCACATTCCAAAATTTATAATCGGCAAATTGTATTCCAACTTCCAACGTAAATCGGTAAGATAATTTTTTTTGTACTCCGTATTGAAAAAAGATTTTCGAATAAATAATTCCCAACTTTAATTAAAAGTATCATTGAAGAAGAAGATAAAAATAATAATATTTGTATTATTGTTATCTTCTTCTTCAATGATACTTTTAATATGGGAATAACCTTCAAAAGTTAAAGAGAGTTTTTCTAATAAAAATATTAATTAAAAGTAGAATTTTTCGCTCTTCAAAAATATCTTAGAATAGACCTTCTCTACAAATAAGTTGGATGGAGTTATTTTTATTTTGAACTTATGTTGTTTAGTAGTTTTATTGTAATAAGTACGGATTGTCAGTGAACCACCACATTTTCAGGGCTGAGACCGCCAGTTTTAACCCAACCATTTTGCATTTCGTCTGTCGAATTGTAACTGTAAAATTTGTTTGTAAGTTTCTTTTCCGTCTGAAGATGTAGCTATTTGAAATTTTCAGTAAAGACTATTTTCCAACAATATAATCATAATGTTCATTTTGAACTTTCTTATTTGCATTTACTCAATATTATTGTACCTATCTGAAGCAAGTTCGAAAAAATAATCCAATCCTAAGAGTATTGATATTGGAGAGACGGCATGTGAAGTGTGCCTTTTCGAGAATTCTACCCACACGGTTGACATTGGCTGTCACCATGTAAAATGGCTGCTGTCGGAACGTATTAAACGACCAAAAACCAGCAGCCAATGTAAGCCGTTTGGGTAAAATTCTCGAAAAGGCACACTTGGAGCGCGCGGGCACACTTCATATGCCGTCTCTCTAATATCCATACTCTTAGATCCAATCAAATGCCAACCTCCCCTCCCGCGTTCTCTCCATCGTATCGTCTTCCCCCACCTTCGTCACCCCCCCCCGCGGAACACCCGCAATTCTTCCTCCATTCCTGCACTCCCCTTCCCACTCACGGAATACCCCCCCCTCCGCATTCCCACCCTGCCGTTAAACTATATGAAATACACACATTTTCAAACAATTCGCACGCCACATATTGTAATTTTTTTATTCAAATTTCCTAACGCCAGAGCTCACCATTATACACAGAAACCATCGCAGGCATGCACACAACAAATAACCAAAGTTTCATCGCAATCGGATGAATGGTATAATATGAAATAATTAAATTTCATAACGCCAGATCACACCATTATATATGTATAGAAACCTTCGCGGGCGTACGCACAACAAATCACAGAAGTTTCATTGCAATAGTGATAATCGTATAAGAACGAACATGGAACAAACAAAGAAACATTTATTTTTATAAATAAAGAAGATAAATTTTTCTCTTTTTACATTTTTTGATTGTTTAGGCCAATTCGGTAAGTGAAAGACATTTGAACATCCACATAAAAGTCTTTATATTTGAAATTTGAAATATTTCCCGTTCTTTTGTGAACAGAAATGACTTATCACAGTACAGTGCATCCGAATCTTTTCATAGGGGAGACACCATTGTGTGTTAATACTCAACACAGAACGGTAAAAAAATATAAATTTATGTTTTTTAATCGACCGTTTTGCATTTCGCCTGTCTCTAAATTTGTTTTTATACGAACATTTTCGATTCAAGATGTATGTTTTAATGGTTCTTTAACCACTGGATTAGCGATTTTAACTTACATATGCGCCATTTTAAATGTCTCCGATTGCTTTTCGGATAAAAAAGACAATTATCTCTTGATTGGGAAAAAAAAATTATTTGTAGCTCTGACGTTTGTTATTTTGGTCTTAAAACGAAGCTATTGAAATGCTTTATCTCTTCATAGATGTCGCAAATCCGAATTCGTAGACTATTTTAGAACGGGGTAAATTTTTTTTTTTAAATATTTATTTCGCGCAGAATTTTTGATCATGTTTACGGTTAAAATAAAGGCGATCCGCTCACTGAGGCAACTGAAAACTGCCGACTGGCAACTGTCTTTGTATGACAATGTGATGGCCCGCACACTACACAATCACTCAAAAACCCGTTGTCAATGGTAACGTAAGAAGTGACTCGCTACTTGCACTGCTGATTGCCGCGGCCGGCCGTTGCTAGTTGCCAGCTATCAGCTGATTGTTCTTCGTCTATGGTTAAACAAGCTTTTTGACCAAGCAAGACATAGAAACCAGCCAGTTTTAGTTTGGTTTCAGTTGCCTCGTCAGCGGAGCGCCTAAGATGGCCCGCACACTTCATAATCACACAAAACCCCGTTGTCAATGGTAATGCAAGCGGTGACTCGCGACTTGCACTGCTGATTGCCGTGGCCGGCCGTTGCTAGTTGCCAGCTGTCAGCTGATTGTTCTTCGTCTATGGTTAAACAAGCTTTTTGACCAATGAAGACATAGAAACCAGCTGGTTTTGGTTTGTTTTCAGTTACCTCGTCAGCGGAGCGCCTAAGCCCCTTTTCCATAGATACACACCTTTCAGTATCAAGTATACCAGAGACAACATTCAGAGATCGAAAAATTCTATGTCGACTCAAATAAATACCTCTGACGGCAGTTTCAAAGTATGACACACGCAGGTTCCGCGCTGTTATAAATCAATAAGTCATCCTGGAATAAAACATTAATATTTTTATTATTATTATAAACCTTAGATACTACTTTTTTTTATAAATTCAACAAACGATATAAACGGTAAAATACAGGTTAATTCATTGGCTGTACAGCACTTTAATATGTTAAAATTCGAAGAAATGATGCTTTTAGTGGGTGAAAAAAAATTTAAAAAATCGTCTGGAAACTTCGAGCAATCGAGGCAAATTGATTTATTTCGCGTGGTCGCTCCAGAGGATAAAAAAATGTTTTCAAATGTGAAATGGTTGTGTTTGTTTTGATTTTCTTTTGATACTATGCTCATTGAAATTGACATGAACTGTATAATTCCCTATTAGAAACAAAAAAATAAAATTTATGGTTTATAATTAAGTAGGTAGGTATTTATGTGACTACTAATAAATTTTCTAATTTTAGAGGAAATTTTGGTTTTGATTTAAATAAGAAAAAATTAGACGTGAGGTCCACTGTTCGCAAAACTTCTACTAGTGTTAGCCTCGCCAAATAAGGTTGTATAAAAAAAGTCTATAGTGATTATTTCCACAGTGTTGTGAACAAAATAAATACTTTCTTTATTCTAAATATACATCGAATATATAACAAGAGAACTTACATCGTGTTTAATTTAATTTTTATAATTGACTTCAAGGTTTCGAATACACGAGAAGCGAAGTTTTTCTCTTACATCAGTGTTCCAACAATTATTTTACCAATTTATTTATTTGTTATAGTATCTGTCAATTATTTTTTTTTATTATTAATACGATGTTTCGAGTGTGCCCAGTTTACAAAACCCGTTCTTTAATTCCCATGATCTGTGGCGTGAACACAGAACACACACAAGCATACTTGGCGCCACAAGTATGGCTGTACTGTAGTCTACGTGTACCGTAAAAGGGGTCCACGTGTCTGTGCTGGCAGTGACGTAATCGGGTTCGTTTGTGACGTCATTTGCCCCCCCTCCCCAGTGGACTGGCCACAAATGTAAAGTCACGTGACCCGTTTTGGCGCAGTTTTTCACAGATGCCTGTAGAAGTAATGCCGATGCAGTGGTAGTAAATTATTGAAACGTGCTGTGTTTTGAGGACGTTGTCTTTACGATTCAAAAATAGTTTTAACAGTCGATCCCGCTTATTGGGGACATATTGGGCCCAAATATTTTGTCCCAAATAAGCGGCTGTCCGAGATAAGCGATGTTTAATGTATGTAATTTTAAAAATATATTTCTTTGTGGAGCTTTTTATATATACACTACACACATAAAATTTATTCTTCAAATGAGATCCCTGAGTCGTATGTGTGGTAAAACCATGTATGATCGTGTGAGAGATGTGGAGATCCGCAAATAATGCATGGCTGAAGTAAGATTAACGGCCCTCGGTATTAAACGTTTCCAGCTCGAATTCGAATATCGAACCCGACCGCACCTGCAGCTGGCCGGTGCGTTCCATTCACAATCAAGTCGCACAGAACAAAACAAATTATTATTAATTAAAGACATTGTGATTATGAAAATTATGTTAAAATATATATTAGAATGTAATGCAATATAACGATAGCCTAATTGATGGAGGAGGTTCTCAGTAACTTGAATAGTTTAATATAACTTTTTATTTGGATTTTTTTTTTGATACATACATAGATGAAAAAGATACATGTAGTAATACAATTATAAAGAGTGACAAAAGGCTTGGCCTTTGTTCCAGCCTGTTAATACTAAATTGTCTAGTTTGATTTGAGGTCACGGGTTCAAAAGCCGGCGAGGACAAAACGAATTTAATTTAATTTATTATAAGTATAACACATTGTAGAATTTAAATAAAATTTATATAGGTACATATAACGAATCTGTTTCTCGTTTCAAAGTGGAAGATACATTCAGTATCGCCCTGGTGAGAGACCATAATTCAGAATTGAAAGTTGCTTGAGAACGGCGTAGATATGTTTAGTGACTAGATCTGAATAGCCAGGAACTTTCCAACCCTCCTCTTCCCTATCTCTAAAAATATAAACTACATTCATTAGGAATATAAATGAAATTTCTCCTGAAGACACTTCAATGAAATAAAATGTTATTGATTTCTTCGAAACAATTCCTTCTAACGTGTTTTGGTTTTAGCTGAAACCAATTTTACTTTAGTTTTTTTTCGCTATTATGCACTTTTCTAAATACTCATTTTTTCTAATAGGCATGCAGTGATTATGTCGAGGATCAATTAATTCGGGTAGCATGCAAAAATTGTAAAAGCGTTTCAGCTGTTCAACCATATTAGTCTGCCAAAATTCGTCATCCCGTAAAATTTTTTCGATTTTTATTCCGAGTTCAGTCCATACATCAAACATACAAATATCTCTTTTTGTTTCATGTTACACTTTTTGGCCCTGAACCTGGTAAAACCAATCGTGAGATGTATTTACCAGCATTTCTCCATTTTTGTTCTTCAGAAGAAATTCCATCTGGGGTCGCACCCATATACGGATACTCTTCATCTATGAAAAGACCACACTTTTCTATGGCAATGCTTTCTAGTTCTGCAAGCTCCTTCAGGACATTGTATTCATATTTTTGTCCGTGTCGAATTGAAGGAATATTTGATAAGGTTTGCTGGTACAGTATATTTTTGACTAATGGAGCGCAACTGATATTTTGCCGCCGTTTGCACACTTTTCCAAACCACGATGCCGTAATCATATTGCGGCGCATCTCGATCCACTTTCCACTAGATGCTTGAAGCACTGTCACCCTTTCAATTGCTTGCCTATCTTTGGCTATGGTAAAAAGCCTTTCTAAAAAATCATATTTAGCTGCCTCATACGATGCTTGGTCCATATAAGGTTTTTCTGCATTGGGACCATAATGCTGATCTTTTGCTGGAGCGAGCTGGGGGCCTAGTCTATATCTCTCACAGCGCCCGTAACGCGGGTTTAGCTACGTCACGAATCCGTATTAATCCTCCTCTGACCGTGCTAAAAACTTTCTCGCGCTCCGATGCTGTACACTCAGTAAATATTAGTGTAATGTATTTATTTAATCCAATACATAAATATATTGTGGAGGAATACCTAAAATGTTAACTCTATGTTTAGTATATTTACAAAGATATTTCAGTAAATACAAACCGTGACCGCTTAGTTGACAGCACCGTCAAGAAAGGTTAAACGGCAAACGTGCTTGTTTGTGAAACCGAAAGATCGAGACTAGGCCCCCTGCAGGGTTTTTTTTTTCTTTTTTTTTTTTACTTAATACTTGTTGATTATTTTTCTGCAATCTTTTTAATTCTAAATGCTTTATGAGTTTTCCGGGACTATTACCGGTTGCAAATTTATGCAAAGAATAGTGTGGAAGATTGGTGTTGAACGCTACTACTGCTGCAGCGCACCTTCCTTTGTAGGACCGTTTTAGAGCTTATTTGATACGCTTCCCACCAATAAATTTAGCCACAACATTATTATAGCACTCCACAGTATTGCTGCCTACATCATGTATTAAACTTCGAGCATTAGATGCCAAAAGTCGAACGTGTTGCATGATTCTGGACATTATCAAGCTCGAAGTCATATTGGGTTCGTAATTAGTGTCGCCAGTATCCCGTTTGCAAAAGTATGCATGTTTCTTGCATAGTGAGTGGTCTCCAAATACATGTTTTGGCCCATTCAATAGAACGATGTCCCAGATAACCGAAGTAAATTAGTAATATTTTCTTTGTTTGGTTTCTGTTCCATGGATTTTAGCCCAAATAATCAGCAGTCCCGATAAACCGTTGTACCAATTAAGCGGAATCGACTGTATTGCCTAAAAAGTCAGTTCTCCAGGTATTGAAACGGGGACTTTGCTACTTATATATCTGTATTAGGGTTACCAGGTGCAAAAAATAGTTATCACTTTGTTAGTTCCTTTTTAGGCCGCCTGCACAGATGATTTTTTGCAACAAACAGAACTATTTTAGGCATTTGATTTTAAAAACAACTAGTTCTAGTTTCGAGTTTATTTAGCGAACGTTTCGGACAGCGTTACAGTGTCCATCATTGGGGCAGATGTGTAATCGATTGTGGTGAAGTGTGTGTTTATTTACGTAGATGCGATACTACGTTGCCATCTTTTGATTTATCTATAATTTAGATAGATTTAGGTTTCAAGTTCTAGCCACCTCGTATCAAAAATTCCAAATAAATTTGTGAATTAACAACCTTAAACAATGTGCTATTTAATAAACAGGTACTTTCCAATCGTCCTCTTTACCAGCTTCTTCCTTTAATAGTAAATATTTCATGAAACCTCATAGTTTCGCCAAAGTTAGCGATGAAAAAGAAAGGTAAGGCTCTCGACTAAATCCCGGAATGCGCATGTAAATTTTATTTGATTGATTTTGTAATTTCTCCTATAAACTTAATATTAAGTATATTTCCGGCATGTTCTAGAGTGGAAGATACTCTCAGTGTCGCCCTGGTGTAAGACCACCTTTAAGAATTAAAACGTTGCTTGAAATGGATTCGGCCGTGTTTTGTGACAAGGTATAAATAGCCAGGTACTTTCCCACCTTCCCCTCCTACCTTCAGCCTCACAACACACATCAATACTCACGGGCATGTCTCACTGGCTTCAGGCGGTCGGGAGCAGTTGGGAGTCTTGTGCGGAACTAGGTCCAGTGGAAAGTGGGCCATTCATACAGCATTTATTTTTTTTATTTATTTTAAAAAAAGACAAAATAATATCAAATAAAAATAATACAAAAGGAGAAAAAGTCCCAATAAACTACTTTTAAGTAGTTTGTCAATGGGTAATTCCATACCTTATAATATATTCAGTTAAAGATAAATAAATTATACGAAATATGCATCTTGGAACATAGAATTTTAATTTATATAATCTTCTAACAATAGATCTCAGTCGCTCACACTCTTTATTAATTTGTAAATCCCATTTGAAAAAAAAAACAGTCAATTATAACACCTAAATAAACATATTTTTTATCAAGTTCAATTTTTTCACATGTACACAATGCAGGGACACCAACATGTAAGCAAGTGTATGTTTTAATTTCAGGTGTAATAAATAATATTTGCCTTGGCATTGAATGATCTAATATGTATCAATTTAGTTTTTTTTACATTTATGATTAAACCAGAGTCGTGAGACCATTTCATAATTTACATTATAAAATGCTCTTTTTATTGCCAAAATTGGAACTGAAAAATAAAACTCATATCAGACAAACGATAAAGTAGGCTCGTAACAAAATTATTATATCAATTAATAATAATTATTTATTTGAATCGTGTATTTCATTTGCTTAAATGATTAATAAACGCTTAAATGAATAACATTTTTATTCGATTAGTTTCGATTTAAGGTGACTTGATTTTTAATTGTTTTTGGGATGCTTAAGCCAAAAAACTTACTATTTAATGAACTATTTAAAAAAATTATCCATCTGAAGTCTTAATCATAATTGTTAAATTCCATTCAGTAAGCACATTGTATGATCAATTCGTTCAAGCCTCTATAGTCAATAAGTCTATACAATACCCACCACTTTAACAGAGTTCAGAGACACCACATAATGACGAAAGCCTTTCGATTTTTCCGGTCGAACAAATTCGGGAGAGACGTGAATGGTTTCGGATGCCCTTTCAATGTGTCAAGTGAAATGAATATCACTGTCGAAATGGGAATCAGCGAAGTCTTGTCGTTGGGTTCTAGGCTCTAGGCACTGGCGAAGCCGGATGACTGAAATGTTGGAAGATATAATTATTGTACATACAAGGAAATAGATACAATATTTCGACGATTCATGTATTTTTTTAATGTTGCCTATTGCTTCTGACGTCATTTTATTCCATGACAGTTGATCCTCCGACAGTTAGTCGTCCGATAAACTTATCTGTTATATGCAGTCGGTTTAAAGAAAATACGGTAAACTTACGTAAATAAAATTTAACATAGTTTCCCCGAAGGTATGTGCACAGAGGATGTACCTCCGAATGACAAAAGTATAAAACATAATTCTTTCAAATGCATCAAGGATAAAACTCTTGTCAATTAATGTACATACCAGCGAATAAATACAAAAAATCGATACTGCAAGTACTTTCGTTTGATATCCTTACCAAATCATTAATAATGGAATTTTTAAAGTCGATTTTAGGTTTGAAATTGGTAAATTTTGTACAAATAATTATAATTTTACTATAATTATAATTTTTATCGGGTCACCAGTAATATTGTAGCCCCCTCAAATGGAGATTTTATATTCGCCATTTTTCTCATCCAAAACTAAACGATTTACGAGATTTCTTTTGCCAACTATATAAGAAGAAAATATTCTATATCTACACGTTATCATTTGAAAAAAAAAACATTGTCTGATTTACATACTGAACGTCTGTAGATGGCGTTTTTGGAGGGTCCTATCTTCTATAAAAAGTAACTTATCAAAAAAGCAAAACTTACCGACACGCTAGTGTTCGATATCTTTATTATATTAAAAAAAATGAGTGCATCTAACCTTTACGCGTGGTTGAAGTAAAACTTCATATATTTTTTAAATTTAAAATATAATTTTTGCATTAGTGTCAAAATTGAAAGAGGAATTTGAGGAATACTTTGTACGGACAAAACGTCAACCGGTGAAATTTGATAAATTGTTTCGAGTTTTGTGAAACAAATATTTCCCTATTATATCTATAGAGAATGCGTCTTTGAGGTGAATTATAGTAATTTATGCAATTTTTTAAAAATTTATCTGAAACAAGAGGCTTCACTGCCCGGAGATGTGGAACAGGAGAGATTTTAATGGCCATGTACTTCCCTTAACCCTTCCATTCACCTAATATTTTGCCTGAAAAACATATGTGTTAGGATATCATTCTCCCTCTATATCTCGCTCTGTATATAAAAAAAATACATGAATATTACAGAAATTAATATCTCAAAGAAACAAAATGGGCGTTCTTAAGAAGGTGTTACCAGAGAATACCGGAAATTAGTTATTTTTAAATCCAATTCTAGACATATTGACTCTTTTTTACAAAAAAAATAAATAAATTGATTTTTAAAATTGATTTGTAAATAAATTTAAAAAACTGGATTTAATTTTAATGTACTAAGGTTATACCGTTGGTCGTTAGCAGATTTGTTCAATTTTCAAACGAAATATTATACTATACAACAAAAATTTAAAATCATATAATCATACAGCAAAATAAATTAATACATAATCAAGTAATAACATTTTCAGAATTTGAATTTTAGTTAAATTAAAATCATTAAAAAATAAATCCAAGAACGCATTTTGTGACGAAAGTACCTCTGTTCTATTTATTTAAGGTAAGTATTATTTATTATTAAATTTAGGCGGGACCAACTGTCGGGAGCCTATCGGGGATCAAATGTCAAGAGGTTAAGTGTCCGGTGATCAAGTGTTGGTGGATCAACTGTCGGGTCACCGGGAAGGAGATGGGAAAGGAGAGGGTTGGAAAGTGGCTTTGATTAATCACGCCGACGTGGGTGGGTAGTTAGCGCAGCGCGAGCGAACGAGTAGTGTTACTGGCGGTCGACAACGGAATGATGCGAGGTGCGTGTGGCGTTCTTGCCTTCCTTCTCTTTCCCCCCGCTCCCCCTTCGCTCCAACTTCACTATCCCTTCGCTCCCTTTCTCGCTTCCTTTCACTCGATTGTGTATAATATCGTCCGTCATGTGCGTTGCGGCGAGAATCTCGGGGGCCGCACCAAGATGTCTCGCGGGCCGCAGGTTGCCGACCCATGGCTTAAGGTATATATTAAAGCAAGTTTTGAATGAAATAAATCAATATAAAAAAATAATTTATAAAATTTGATACGGGAAATAATCGAGCTTTCTCATCGCAACCTCCCTGTAGAGTTTCAAGCATTTGTAAACTTTTATTCTCAGCCGCTGGTCAATGGCTCTTAAGTTAAAACGTGTGAAACATATTGGGCGCGGAATAAAAATGAATTACTTTGAGTGGAAGCGGATTAAGTTGGTGGCAACCAAAAGTGCCTTTTTAATTTTGTAGCCATAAAGGTGGCGCCTGAGAGGACACTCCTTTATTAGGGGGTTGTTCATTGCAAAGCCTTGAAGCTTGTACGGTGATGGGAGGTATGATTGATATAGATTGTTGGGCCGAAATTTCAGATGGTTCTTAGTGACTCAAGAATTTAAACAATATTATTGTGAAACTCCATATTGAAAATTTTGAAATGGACTTTGAAATCTTTAAAATTGAAATAAATTTTTATTTTTATTGTATTAAAGATTATTTATCCTATTGTAGTACAGACTTCTCAAGCTGACAATCTTTAACATTTGGGAAAATAATTATACCAACAAATTCTCAACATATTCAGAAACTTAAATGTTTCAGAAACTTCATTAAATAACACCATTCCTCTTGTCATGCTATTTTTTTCATGTGAATACCTCACAAGAGTCCCAACTGCTCCCGTCTGGAGCCAGTGAGACTATGGCATTTCCAATTGGGGTATGTTGTGAGGCTGAAGGTAAGTGGAGAGGGGAAGGAGATTTGAAAGAAGAAGGTGGATAAGTGTACCTGGCTATTCAGATCTAGTCACTTAACACGGCTAAAGCCATTATTAGGTAACGTTTCAATTCTGAATGGTGGTCTTACTCCAGGGCGAGACTGAGAGTATCTTCCACTCTGAAACACCAGGGCGATACTGGTAGAATAAGCCAATTTGGGTGGCAAGCATGGGTAGCGCCGCCCCGTAAACCTTTTATTGGATAACCAACACGTCTATCATAGGTTCGATGCATTAGGTGACTTAGCAGGGGCACCCGGGTTTATGGGGTATGGTTCTGCCCACCAACTGCCTGGCAGGCCAGATAGGGAGAGGCTGTTTGATGGAGACCGTTTGACCTCTCCAGCAGAGTTCTCTCAAAATATCGCCTTGCACCACAGTGCATCGTCCGTTACTCCCAGACAGATTAACCATCAGATTCCTAACCACCCATAATTCTTATTCCCTTCTCATAACTTCCTCTCATTCCTTTGTTTCTGGAGCCAGTGAGACTGAATTATACCAAATAATTCTCAACATCTTCAGAAACTTAAATGTTTCAGAAACTTCATTAAATAACACCATTCCTCTTGACATGCTATTTTTTTTCATGTGAATACCTCACAAGAGTCCCAACTGCTCCAGTCTGGAGCCAGAGACTATGGCATCCCCAATTGGAGTATGTTGTGAGGCTGAAGGTAAGTGTGAAAGGAAAGGAGATGGGGAAGAGGAAGGTGGGATTGTGGCTATTCAGGTCTGGTCACTAAACACGGCTAAAGCCATTATTAAGCAACGTTTCAATTCTGAATGGTGGTCTTACACCAGGGCGATACTGAGAGTATCTTCCACTCTGGAACGTGCCGCAAATATAACATATATTATTTTTATTAATTAATTGTGAAATAATACAAATTAATCAAATAAAATTTATTTGCGCACGTCGGGTTCGAACCCGCGACCTTCCGAATGGGAGTCAGGTTTCTTACCACTCGACCACGGACGGTCGTCAAAACGGTGTTTCCATTACAAAGCCCTCCACACGGTATTTTTTCCTCAGAGCCTTCTGTGTGAATGTAAAAAATGTAAAATGTAATGTAAAAAAAAAAATAGGTCAAACAACCCATCCTTATAATTTTCTTCTATCAAATGTATTAAATAAATTTCACAAAATAATACTCATCACACCATACAAATAAAGTACAGCGATGTTGTTACTCGAAACTATGATTTTCAAATTCCAGGAGTCAAGAGTGATGAGATGGTAGAAGGGTGGAAGGCTCTACACTAGCAGGCTGAAACAAGCAGGGGGAGGGGGGAGGGGGGGTGTAAGGAAGTGGGTGGTATCACCTTCCCACAAAACCCTACCACCCAAAACCAGTCAGCAGAGGGTTCTCAACGTCAGGAGCAGGAATCAACAGTCACCACGAGGATCCTTGATTTATGTCTCCATTGTTAATGTTGTTAACAATGTAGAAACACTGTTCGAGTTTAAGGGATGCTTGCTGCTGGAACTCTGAATAGATTATTTCTAGAATATATTGTGACCTATTCCGATTGAAAAGAGTCGCCAAAGTGATATTTTCACTAACTAAGGATATCGTTAAAATTGTAACGAAGATTTAAATTTTATTGTCATACTAGCTGATAACCTTTTTTTAAATTTATTTTTGGGGTGTTCTTTAGTCCACTTTTGGGGGAAAAAGTGGGGAATACAAAACCTCGATTTTAGTTAGGTATTAGCAGCCCGAGGTGCATTGTCCCTTTCGCTCAATATCCGGTGGAGTAAGAGCAACAGTGACAGCAACAATTTAGTAAAATCTATTTTTCAAATTTCTCCACCACCTGTATCATCTTAATGACTGGAATTAATAAATAGTACAGAAAAATAATCCGTTCACTTTTACCAGGAAAATTGAGATTTCTTCGGGCACACGGACCCGCCCATCGCAATTGTCTATCGTTTTACCTCTGCAGTGTGTTGGATAATGGAGGCTGTTTGATTAATTACATGTATTTATTCAAACGCAGGCTTGCAATATTGAGAATTACGTTAATAATAAGTAATTATTTCCAGACTTCGTTTGAGATTGAATTATTTTCTTCAACAGACATGAATTCATGGGAATCTTTAATTCATCTTGCTTTTTAGGTTTTATTTAATTTTATCGAAGGAAGCAAACACTCTGGGGTGTGAAATTAAAATGAAAAAACACACTTTGTAAAACACCACTTTTATTTTGAATTCAACTTAATTAATACAATTCAACAGACAACCAAGTTTCGCTTAACTCAAGCTTCTTCAGGGCTTATTATATCAACTAAAGATTATTACACACAGACACATACATTATATATATGTGTCTGTGGATATTTTATTTTATTTTGCAAAGAGATAGAAATAGAAGAGATGACACCTTATTGGCGCTAGAAAGAGATACAAAATAGAAAAGAGGGAGACAAAATTATTAAAGGATTGGAAGGTAGAGGGGGAGGGGAGGAAACAGTTTTAGCGGAGGTAAGGGCAATAAATTAAATATGGGACTGTCAGTTAAATTAATTTGATTATTATTTATTTGATTTATTATTAACGGCTTTTTTAATATCGAGGGATTCTTAATTGTTTAACATAATTTCAATTCCATTTTTAAGTAATATTTTAGTCCCAGAGGTTTTATCGAATGAGTGGTTAGTTCCTAATAGATGGTTCGCAAATTCTGAAAATGCATTATTATTTAAACATTTATGGAACATCTAATAGGTATAAATAAATAAACAAATAGGAACGTTTAATTTAAATAAAAAAAAATGGTTTCGGACGCGTGACCTCTGAATTCGTAGCCGGGAAGCGTAGTTTTAATTAAATTTATTTTATTTTTAATTTAATGAGTAAAATCTCAAATTATAATATTTTAATTAATGAAGATAAATATTAGCGAAAGTCAATCGAAAATCCGAAACAGAAAAATCAGAAAAGGTACGGATATATCTGGGACACTAAACTCTGAACTCTGGGGAAATGCTCTTACTTGTAAAAAGTTGACCGAATAATAAAAAAAACGCAGAAACCTTAGCTACAATGTATTTTTTAGCACCACCCTTTTATATAGGCCCCGAAGGAAAAAATCCCATCAGATCATCTTTAGGGATGATGTGTGGAGGGTCTATTTACGAAAAGAAGGAGAGAAAGTTCAGGAAAAGAAAAAGGCACGAGGTGTGGATAGGAATCTGGAACCAGTGTGTCCAGGAGTGACGGACGTACGAATCTAACTCTCCCACTCTGGTGGAAGGTGATATTCCAAGAGATTCCTGCTAGAGACGTAAAAATCTCCCTCAACCAGTCTCTTCCGATATGGCTTGCCATGTATTTGGTGGGCAGACGCAATATCCAGATCCAGAAACCGGGCGCCCCTGCTAAGTCACCAAACGTAGCTAATCAATTGGGGTGACCTACGGCAGAGGTGTAGGTTAACCGGCAAATGGTTCCCGAGGCGGTGGTACCCATACCCGCCTCCCAAATCGTTCTTACTAATAGAAGTATTCTTCAATATAGTTAGGTATACAAATACGGAAAGTAATTTAATTATACGGTGTAAGGGTTGTTGGTACTCGTAAGTTTGTGAACTCAATATTACGTGTCCGATATTTTCTAGGTCAATGTAATGCATTTCCGCTAATCGCGGTGTTGACCTTCGGCAGTATGTATACCTTGCAGTGCTCCTGGCCAGTTTTTCAATTATAGCCTAAAAAAGTGAACTAATTCAAGCTAATCTAATTAATATAATATCTTTATTTCTTCAAACTTTGCAAAATCACTTTGTGGCGTCATTTTGAATTAAATCAAAATGACGTCATACCCTGACGAAGAAACCATCGGTTTTGAAACATGTAGGTAATTGTGATTATATTAGTGGTTTAAACAAAGTTAATTGTTTTAATTTAACATAATATCTTATTAAATGTTCTACCTTGAAAGACATACGTAAAATACTAATTTCTAAATTCGACTCATAAACGTACTCATACCCACAGTAACAACACGGCAAAATATACTATTATACCGCAGTATATGAGAATGCATGGTGAATACCCGCGATTTATGCATCACATGGATTTGCTCTCTAAAACGCGCTACGAAAGTCTCCAATCCAGCGGCATTTAAAAAAAAAAAATTAATATTGAGTGTTACAATATTTACAATTTAATATAATATTTCTATGGTTGTTGAAAGCGAAGAAGAACTGCAAGAGGCCTTAACAATCATGCAAAGCATTCTTCAAAACAACTACAACATGAAGATAAATAAAGACAAAACAAAGCTGCTGACTGTAGGCCGAACGCAACATCAAATGAGAGTAGAGATGTCAGGAGTTCCACTAAAGAACACCAAAGAGTTTGTCTACCTCGGGAGCAAAATAACAGGGGACGGTCGGTCTAAGAGCGAAGTCGACAGCCGTATACACCAGGCTAGGCTTGCATTCAATAAAAGGTCAAAAATAATAGAATCGAATAATATAGACTTAAAACTGAGAATACTCCTCATCAAGAACTATGTATAGAGTATCTTGATGTACGGCTGCGAAACATGGTGCCTATCCGAAAGAGATAAACGGAGACTAGAGGCTTTTGAGATGTGGTCCTATAAAAGACTATTAGGAATTTCCTGGAGAGACCACATTACAAATGAGGAGGTTCTCCAAAGAATCGAAGAAGGAAGGCACCTGCTCAGGACCTTGTCCGAAAGGCGTGCAAGATGGATCGGCCATATAATACGACAAGAAGGCCTCTTGCATGCCATAATGGAGGGTATGACTGAGGGGACAAACTCTAGGGGACGCCCACGCCGAGAGTACCTGGAGAACCTGCTGGTGGACATGCGCTGCTCATCATATGCAGACTTCAACAGAGCCGCACAAGACAGGGAAGAATGGAAGAAAAAAATAAAGGAAATTGCTGCAAACCAATCCCAGGATTGAAACCAGAGAGAGAGAGAATATAATATAACATTTGAATCACTCTCCTAATAAAGCAGATTCTTGTGTTCAGTAGAGGACAACTACATATTTTTACATCTATTTAAATTACAAATAATATTATTATAAAAACTGATTGGGAATGGGACCCCGGTAACGGTTTTTGAAATTATAAATTATATTTTATTGACAGCCCATACGTCTTGGAAGGTCATAAATTATTCGTACCGAACAACTGCCGCTATGGTCGTCACCACGACTTGTTCTGTATTCCACACGGCAGAAAGTACGTTCTGGCCCAGACATGACAAGGTGTATGGTGCTCTGAGAACCATTGAATGTACCTACATTTTACCGTTTATCTCATATTTTTACAATTCATTTTTGAATTATTAAAAAAATTATAAATTTTGCTGTATATTAACTGTAAAATTGCCGTACATAGTACCAATTTTGAGAAGAGTATATCGTCGTTGCATATTTAATATGAACAATGTGACAATTTTGACGTAAATGTCTTAAATATACAGTTATTTTTCCTTAGTATTTCTCCATTTTCTACAATATAATCCATGTAATAATATCAAATATTTAAGGCTATAGAAAATAAACAATGAGAGGTCAATCAAAATACATTGGAATGTGCATAATATTAACATCATTTTCTGATGCCTAGCTGTCAAATTTGAATAAATTTAAATTAAATATATTGACCGTATTACGGTGTTTAAAATTATGACGTAAACTGTACATAGAATATGAACCATGTGAGAAAAACTGTACATATAATATAAAGCATGTGGGAAAAACGCTTTAAAATTCAATTTTCTGTCATAAAATAAGTAATGCTTGTCATAAATATATTCTCATAATTAATTAAATATATTTTTCCTACTTTGTCCGTAAATATAATTGTTATTTTCTAAAACAGTTTTTATCGATTTTCTCAGAATGTACTCATTCTCACATGGTTTATATTCTACATGCAACGACGATCTGTTATGACTTATGTATGTTGTCTATGGCCTAGTTAATAATCACAAACATAAATTCGAAGTAATAAGTTTGAACATGCATTTTTAATGTACACACCATCAATGATTTGGAAAAACAATATTTCAATGAAATCGGTTCGTGGAACGTGAATAACAAAAAATGAAGAAAATATTAGAGACATCTCTTACCAAAAAGTTAAAAATAAACTTCAACTATGGTGTAAGACAATGGGTCGAGAGAGTCCTACTGGAGAGATCAAAATACCTCCCTCAACCAGTTTCTCTCAGATGACCCGGACAAACCTCACCCTATGAACCTGGGCACCCCTGCTAAGTCACCAAACGTAGTGAACCATTTGGGGTGACCTAAGGCAGATGTGTTGATTATCCAATATATGGTTATAAAATGGCAAATTGTCTTGTAGGTCAATATTGATAAACTTGGTAAAATTGAATTACTCAGCGCGTCCCCGGTTTAATACTTAATTACCCCTGCAATTTGATTAGACGGAGCACTGCGCCAGGTTAATTCGTATTTAAACCTTCCTTCACCCGTTATCAGCAGGGAATTGTCCAATAATACATCTTTAGCCTTGACTACTCCTGATAAACAGCTGGAAATATTAATTTTTCCTACCGATATTTATTTATTTCGAATTTCACGCCCTTGATTTTTATAAGAAAAACTATCTTTTTAATTCAATCTCACGTTCCGGTAAGACGTGAGATCTGGGTTCGAGTCCCAATTGCGACCATTATGTTTTATTATTTTTCTATATCTTGTTCATTTTCATATTTTAATTTAGATTATTATTGTTGTCTTCTTCTTCAATGATATCATTAATATTATTTATTTCTTTCAGGTAACATGATTTCAGAGGTCACATTCAGTTGCTTTTTTATGTTAGTATGCTTTCCTTAAGCCCGCGCTTACCAGCTCAAAAAGAAGAAGAAGTAGAGATACGACAATACGAATGTTGGAGGGAGCGCGCTAATATTAAAAAAGATAAAATTCAAGCGAAAATTGTGAAAATGTTTGGTTGTGTTAAGTAGCATTTAAAGAAAAATTGTGAATTTTTCATACATAAAACTTGTAAAATAACAGATACAAACGTGTAATTAAAAATTTTCGAAGCCTTTGCGATAAATATAGTTCCAGAAATTAAACACAAAAACATTACATTTTGATCCAAAGATGGGTTTTTCCATATATTTTTTTTTTATATTTCACAAAGAACATCTAAATGAGCATAATAACATCAATACCGCACAAGATGTCCCAACTGCTCCCTTCTGGAGCCAGTGAGGCTATGGAATCCCCATTTGGGATATGTTGTGAGGCTGAAGGTAATGTAAAGGAGAAGGAGATGGAGAAGTGACGTTAGATGGGAGAGAGAAAGGCGAGGAAGTACCAGGCTATTAAGATCTAGTCACCAAATACACTATTAAATAAACTTTTTTATAGAGCCATTTCAAGCAACGTTTTAATTCTCAAAGTGCGATACTAAGATTATCTTCCACTCTTTATTAATAATAATAACAAACACAAATTTCAAAACCCCTAGAAAATACATTTCATTCAATTATCTTTGGTATTCTAGGTCGCCAAAAAAAAAACGATAAAAAAATAATGAAAATATTCATCTCAATTTAAAATAAAATACATATATAACGATATTTCTTCCCTATTCATCTGTTATTCAAACAAAGAGAATTTGTCAATTCCCAAACATTAAAAAAATAATTCCCCTTCGTAAATCACATTTTATGCCTGTCAGAAAAAATCATCTTCATTATTATTTGGGAAACAGGCTTTGTTGAGGACAAAGAAATAAACATCTGTCGCCTATTTAATGTCCATAAGTAGAAGAGAATCGGGTCGTTAGGGCCTTGTTTCCCTTGGCTGGGCACTTGGGTAGGGCCCGTAATAATTAGCTTTGACTTGTTATTATTTATTTTTTACCTACTTTATTATTCATCTGCTACTGTTTTCGATACATTCGTGTCATTCACCAACAAACTTAAAATTTATACAAGTGTAGAAATGATTAGATTTTATAAGGTGGGGGTAGTGGGAGAGGTGCTATTGGGGAGAAGAACGATGAGTCAACATAACATGGGAACATTGTTGATAGGGCTGATTTACAGGGTAGGTACTATTATTTTGTTAACTAAATTCATTTTTGATATAATTATTTTTGTTTATTTATAAGTTTTCTAAAGCGTACACATTAAAGCATATATTTAAATTTGAATGTTTAAACTTGATTTTTTCTTCGTTGAAGCTATGGCCTGTCTCTATTAAATGATTAGCATATTAGAAATAGTAATTATTTCGTAAACAGAGATTATTAATTAATTCCATAATTATATATTTTTTTTAAATGTAGTCATACCTACTGTGTTCTGTGCGTCGCAATTATTACGTTCTAAAGTGTATATATATATCCCTTTCGTACTTAATTTATTTATTTATTCATTTTCAACGCCCTTAAGGGCTTTTACATAGAAGTGTATGATTAGTATGATATGGTATATACAGAGACACAATGTTTGGATAAAAAAAAGATCAACTTAAAATATGGACATTACATAGTTAGTAGGTATGAAGGTAAATTAAAGTGAAAATAATATATTATAGGAAAAAGAAAGAGAGAAAAAAAAACAAAATAGAAACCATTTTTTCAATTGTAGACAGCATAAAAATGTAGGTTAAAATATATAATTTTTTAGCTGAATAATTATGTGCTATAGAAAAAGAAAGGAAAGGAACAAGTTTTTACATTTTACATAGATAAAAAAATACAAAAAATATATCCGACATCGTTATCTGATGCTCCAATTTTAAAAGGATATGCTACATAAAAATATCATTCAGGTATCTCTTAAAGAATGATAAACTTATATTAAATATGTCGATGTCTGAGGTGAATTTATTTGCAAGTGTGTGAAAGCGATGAATTGGTGCGTGTGTGTGGTAGTTGGTCCTAGAGTTATTGTTACAGAAAGTATATTTTGCCTAGTTGCTCGATTAGGTACCTTAAAGTCGACGAGAGGCAGGAGTTCACAACAGTCAAATTTCGAGTGAATAATTTTAAACAAAAAAGTTAAGTAATTTATTTTTCTTCTATTTTATAGGGAATGCATTTTAAGCCACAGACTTATGAATATTGATAGACATGAAAAGATAGGAAAGGGGTATAAACAAACTATAGCGGGACGCGGAGGGGTGAGTTGACTGTGATTCGTCAATTAATCCATCTGACAGTATATAGGCATCTCGCATCATAATATCACCATTTAGTTCTTAAAAGTAAAATCTGCTTTTGAATGAATAGACCTTTTTAAATGGGAGCGCGAATTGCTTGCCTCATTATGTAGAAACTTGCAAAGTCCATATACACTAAAGTAAAGGTCATAACTGTTTTCAGAGTCGAATATTTTGTTGCCGTATTTGGTTAAGACACTTTTACAAATGTTTCATAATTTACTTACCCCAGTAAACAGCGTGGAGCACACTCTAGAAACGCCTACATTTTTTACGATTGAAATATTTTAGGGTTGTCACAATCGCTTTGTTCCTATTAATAATAAAATAATATAATTATCTCTTCTAATTAAAATTAATTAACTTGAATTATTTCACACGTTATTGAATTACGATAATACGTAGCAGTTACATTATTATTTACTCCTAATGTTTGTAGATACTCTCAGTATCGCCCCAACTGCTTGAAATCGCTATAAGCGTGTTGAGTGACCAGATCTACATAGCTAGGTACTTCTCACCACGACATCGACGCATCGTGTGTAGGCAACAACCCCCCCCCCCCCCCCCCTCCATCTCTACCACCCGTCTTATCGGGGTTCTGCAATTCGGATCGTACGTAGCTATGAGTGGGATATTGTTTGGGAGTTTTTGACGACGAAGGTGTTTTCATTTATTTTTTGGGTACGTATATATAATATTTAAAAATACAATTTTGGTTTAGGTACATTTATTTTATTAATCATAAACGCCCTAATGGGCTTTTACACATTTATACAGTTTTTGTGATTTGAGTAAACAGATCAGGTAAAGTTTTAGATAACAGAAAAAAATACAAAGATGGGTATAACAAGACGTAAATGTAGAGGTGCAATTAAATATATGTTTTAATAATATAAATACATATAAAATAAATAAAAAAGAAATATATTTAGATATGTAGGTATCATAAAATATAACATATAATAATAATATGATGCGAGTTCTTAATACATAATTTACAAATGCCAACCACATAACAAGAAAGATAAAAATATTAGCAATACATAACCGCTTTACATAACATTTAAGCATATGTCAGCAGAAACTTAGTAAAATAGTATCATATACACCGACACAATACCAATATTCTCTGACTATGCATAACATTATGACAAATATACGAGTTATATATAATTTACAATATATATATATATATATATATAAGTAAGGTAGGTATATATATATATATATATAAAGACGGGTTGGGCTTCCTGAATCTGGGGAATAGAGACGTAATATTATATTTTTAGGTATAAAAACATTTAATCAGTTACTAGGGTGATCCGCGCACTACATTATAATACAATTTGTTTTTGAAGTCATCAAAGGTCCATAATCAATTGGTACTCACAATGCTTTCTGGAATAGGAGTGGGTAACATACAACTTACGAGCACACATGACTGAGCAGCCGCAGCTACAGCCTCGATCTCCGTGAGGCACATAGTCATAGGTTCTGGTTCACTTTCCTTTTCGAAACGAGACAAAGTTGACAATATTAGGTATATAATAGCATGGAGCGACATTGCAAAAATCAAATTTCGGTACTGTAATAGCTGCCAAAAGATGCTTTACGTCATTCATATTCTCGTAAAAATACTTTAAAAAATCTAAACTTATGTCTTTATTCAACAACCTAGCGATTTCGTAACGTAAAAAACGTAAATTTAGCCGTTTTTTCCCGAAATCTGAGTACAGCCTCAAAAATATAAAATAATATCCATTACTTTCAATTGCATTTACCTTATTGAACATTACGTGTTTTACAAAAAAAAAAACACTGCATTAATTGCTGTCAAACTAGTGAGTTTGTGAGCGCTGTGGAGGTGGAGGGGATAATTTCGCTCCTATTGTTTCGTCGCATCTTGTTTCGTTTCGGGCGTTTCATCTACCGCTGACCGCAGCAGACGTGTTAAAATCGTTGTCCGATTAAATTTTAACACATATATTTGTTGTGAAAATTAATGCAAATTACACGAGAAGCAAAATTTTATGTCCAATATTCGGGGCACCAACTGAAATGAACTCTCAAGTGTTACCTTCTGTCTCAGAAGTGATTAAACATTATTTGTTCTTACGATATGAGCGTAATCTTAACTCTACAAAAAAACCGTCAGTATTCGAATTCGAAATAAAAAGTGTTATATCTGCAATTGTTGAAGGAATTTGGAAGCGCGCTTCTATTCCCATTGTTTCACACAATCGAGTGATGAAACTGATCCAAGATCATTATAACGAATACTTAAAAATTGGCTAAAAAAAAGTGAGCATTATTATGTTAAATTCTTATAAAATCGAAATGAATAAACTTTTCGATATTGCTTCATGCAAAATCCAAGAATCTGAATATGTGTTCCTGCGAAAAGACGCGCAAGGTACCCACCAAAGAACAAGCATTCCTTCAAGACCAAAGATCCCCGAAAAAAATGATGCTGGGAGCAATAAACACCAATACAACAAAAAAAAAACATCGGAAAATGAATATGCAAGCTCGTTTATCTGAACTTGTTTCGAAGGTCAGCTCATCTACAGCATCAACCACAAAACCACGTCAATCCTTTTTTGATGAAAACCAACCATTTTCTTCACAATCTTCGCACATTCCTGAAAATTCCCGTATGATGTTAAAACTCCCCACTTTGGCCAGAATCTGCGATTAGTATGGTTTGTCAGACAGGCCGGCATAGCTGTTGCAAGTGCTACATTATACGATTTTGGAATATAGGAGCACTCAGACGAGCTAGACAAACGTGTGGCTCTTCTTTAATAAAAACATGGCAGATGTCGTCGGAGTCTACAAAAAATCGAGGTCTATATTTCGATGGAAGGAATGATAAAACACTGTCTCAGGAAAAAATAGGGGATAGATATCATCGGAGAACGATTTCAGAAGAACATTATTCCATTTTATTTGAGCCGGGGTCTCAATATGTTGGACATATTACACCATCATCAGGAACTGGCAAAAACATCGCAAAGGGCATGTTACACCATTTAAAAGTGAACGGTTTTAATTTGAATGATTTATCAGCCATTGGATGTGATGGGACTGCTGTCAATACAGGCAAAAAATGGAACTATTAGATTCATGGAATTGGAGTTAGGTCATCCGTTACAATGGTTTATCTGTCAGCTGCATGCAAACGAACTTCCCCTTCGCCACTTGTTTCAACACTTAGATGGTGCTACAACAGGACGTAAAGGGTTTTCAGGACCTATTGGAAAACTTCTTTCAAGCAGCTCTAAAAACACCGTTATAAATTATTCACCAATACACTTTGAGATGCACAAACTTAACGCAGAGGAATTAAAAAACTTGAGCACATATGCAGTTACAACAAATTTAGCAAACCGTCATCCAGGTAATATTTGTCACTCACGCTGGTTGACGACAGCAAATTCAATATTTCGGTTATATATAGGAACAACTAACCCTTCAGTGAACCTAAAAATTCTCGCTGAATATGAATATGTGTAAAGATGGGGCATTACATATTTTTACTATAATAAAATAATTTGAGCACCGATCTACGAGATATAATTAATCCAGTAATTCAAAGAAACGCCTATTTTTTCCACCCGGAAAATCTGCTACTGTATCTACATTTTACGTCCAAACATACCACGGACGAGTACATAATTAAGAAAGCAAAATATAAAATAACGCCTAATAAATAAAACCATACTTTAATCTACTTTTAACCCCTTACGAAAAACGTGTTTTAAATTTTACACAACTGATAACAGTGATAACCAACTATTTATCCTATATTAACGGTTGTTTATGAGTTGTGTAAAATTCAAAATTCGTTTAGTAATAACGCCCTTAAAGTGGAATAAATTTAAAAATGATTGGTTTATTATCCTTTATTTATACGATGGAGTTCCATCGAGAAATAACAGATGAAAAAACAGACGCTCCAAATGATACGATAATATATTTGATCAAAGCGCTACAGGCGAAGGCACATCCCTGATTCTTTTGCAAACGGCTTTGTGTTTCGCGTCGTCGCCATGTATATTATGTCATAGTATGTGTCACTAAAACTGGGATGCTATCATGGTCGATCGATAAGGATCGGTAGGATAATTGTTGGTAACTTCTCATCGTTCCCTAGGACAATGCAGATCGCAAACAACAGTTGATATCGAATATATTAAGAACACTTAGTCATTGTGAAGTGTTACCTAATCGTTTGCAATCTGCAGTTGTCCTAGGGAACGATGAGAAGTTACCAACAATTTATCCGACCGATCCTTATCGATCGACCATGCTAGCACCCCTGATCATATTATATAATCCGAATAAGCTTAAAATGTTGTAAAATAATGCTTACCTATGGAATGTAATACGAAAATTGGGTTTATTCTCTTTTTCACTTCTGTTTTTACACGTTTTAATAGCACAAGCAACCATTTTTGCCGTTTTATTTCGTAAAATGTACCGATGAGAGCTCGGCGCTAGTCCGCACAAGAATGATGACGTCACACATTCTACGCCGTACGCGTGTCCGGCTGGTTCCAAATGGAACCGGTATAGGGAGGGGAAATAATACGCTATTATCGCTTAGGGCAGGTCTATATATTCATATGTCTATGATTTTAAGCGTATTTAGTAAGAATGTATAGTTTATGTTCAATTTATAAGAAACATTCTTAATTTTAATTACATTTTTAATATTGGATTTACTACAGATAGTTGGAGAAATTATTTATTTATTTATTTATTTTTTTTTACAAATACAGTTATTATACATTGTATATATATATTTTTAATACATTTTTTAAATATCGTGATTCACCTTTTTTTTGAGCAATGCTCGTGTAAAAAAGGTGGAGCAGCGAAAAACAATTCAACATATATTTTTAAAATGTGTAGTAAGGATAATGAAAATTATAATATTTAATTTTTTTATATATGTATATCATACATTATACGTGAAACGAAATATGATTGTATGCCGAATATTTTTAAAGATAAGTCGCATGTACGAATATAAAGAAGTTTTAGAAATATATATTAAGTTATTACTAGGTTGGCTGTTATTATTACTACTAGAAAAAATGTTTTAATCGTTCTCTCCCTAAACAGAACCGGTAACAAAACCGGTAACCTAAACTAATAAAAACCGGTAACCTAACCTAACACAAACCGGTAACCCAATAAAAACCTGTAAAATAACTGAAACCGGTAACCGAAACTAACTAAACCGATAACACATAAAACTAACTAAACGGTTATCAAAAAACCCACATAGGAGGAACACACTGAGAAAAAAATATTTCCCTCAGGGCCTATATCATCTATAAAGATACTGTGTTAAGGATCTTTTTGAGGAGAGGAAGGAGTGAACATGGCTCTTGAAGAGACCCATGTTTTAGGAGGGAGGAAACACATAGGCCGATTTTAGCGTTTTATCCGGATCTCTGCTACCGATATGACTGAAATTTTGGATTCTTGCTAAGAATAGTGGCCTTAACAGTCATCAAAAACAAAATTTACAAAAGTAGTATTTCTGAAAAAAATCATAATTTTTACGGGCATAATGTAAGGCTTGGGTTCTAGCAGTTTGAGAGCAGTTTTCTCCGGCCCTATTCAACCGATCTGACTGAAATTTTGGATTTTTACTAAGAATAGTAGTTTTGAACTAAAACCTCCTAGATCATAAGGCTGGGACTCTGAATCCAATCGGCCCCCTAACTTGTATGAGAACCTTAAAAAAAAATATATATATATTTATATTTTTAATTTATTTTTAATTATTTATTAACCAAAATACATTTTAAGTACATTTTTTTAGGTATATTCCGAGCCTGTTCCGAGGTGGCAGTAATTTAATATTTTTTTATATCATTTGCTTAAAAGAAAGAAAAAACTAAACCCTTTCATACACTTTTCCATATAAATGATCATCTAGTAAATCCACGTTATGCAAGTGTATTATATAAGTATAATTAATACAAAACAATACAAGAACAACATGTTAACCTACCAAACTATTAAATGGGAATATAATTCACCGACTCCAGATATTTTCATATCAGAGGGTTCGGCTTGGTGGAATTCCCAATTTGACCGATAAATCCTACTGTTCCCTCACTATATATATTTAAAAAATCTTTCGTGATCCTACATGTATTTAAAATGACTGATTTTTGCATTTTTATATACAAATTCTTTGACAAATCTAATACGCCAAAATTTTTAATGAGAGAGCTAGGTATAATGCCAGTAGCCGAAATAACAAATGGTAATATTTTTATAGTCTGAGAATGCCAATTTCTTTTAATTTGATTTCCTAAATCTGTATACTTTCTAATTTTTTCAGAAACAGATTTTTCAATATTACAGGAATTTGGAATAGCTACATCAATGATGTAAGTTAAGTTTTTAATTTTGTAATGTAAAACTATATTGGGTCTATTGTGACTAATTGGTCTGTCTGTTAGTATAGTTTTATCATAGTAAATTTTAAAGAAATTATTTTCTAAAAATGAATTTGGTTCGTATTTATAATATGGTACTATATTATGACAGTCAATCAAGTTATGTTTAATTACTAAACTTTGGTGAATTATTTTTAATACCTGATTGTGCCTAAATGTATACTCAAACAATATTATAATTTGATGTTTAACTCATTAAGTTAAAAAGTTTAAAATATACATATATATATTTTTTAAATTCTCTAAAGCTATGTGAATTGCTTTAGTAAATAAGAATAAATTAAAAAAGAGATTAAAACGATTTTTTTTAATGGAATCTCGTACAAGTCAAGAGGCTGATTTGAATAAGAGGCAAAAAAAGTAGCATTTGTGACCTATTATTCTTGAAAAGATGATATCTGCCTGTAGATAAGGCAAAAACACAACATTTAACAATCTTTTTTAGTGCACAAGGAGTTGGATGACTTAATATGATTTTTTTAAATCTCTTGACCGCCTACAGAATTAATGTTTTCCAAACTGTCCTGATATTTTAACCTAACAAACCCCCCACATTGAATAAAATACTTAAAAAGTAATAACCGATAATAACCCCTTCTGGTTTGAACCGGTTGATCCGGAATTTAATTCCCAATTAATTAAGTAAAGCTCTTACAATCAAAAGTTGAAAGCTTAACCGCTAGATATTTTTCAATAAGCCAAAAGTTTCCTGATAATGGCCTTTGAATAAGCTCAAATTGCTTTTAGGGACCAAATTTACCTACGACAGAGAATTTATTCAGAAATAGAAAATCTTACTAATATTATAAACGTGAAAGTTTGTATGGATGTATGTATGTTTGTTACTCTTTCACGCCAAAACTACTGAATGGATTTTAATGAAACTTTACAATAATATAGTTCATACATCAGAATAACGTATAGGTTATAATTTATAGATATAATTATATAATTTATATAAAATGTCAAAATTTGAGAATGATATTTTGCAAAACAATGATTGTTAAATCAAAATTCTATTTTAGAAAATATTAAAATTAGTGAATTCATTTGAAGTACTCGTCTAATACTTTGAATCGAATCAAGAATAATAGATATTTTAAATAAATAGGTTAAGAATTTTGGTATGAATATAAATGGGACCTAGGAATAGAAAATAGGCTACTCAAAGTACTAATCCTGCGCAGACGAAGTCGCGGGCAGAAGCGAGTATTCAATATTTTACATTGAACTTGTAGTTGGTACCCGGTTTCTTTAGGTACTTCTGTTTTAATTTGAAAAGACTCTCAACTGCTCCAAACCGTCTGGATCCAGTGAGACTATAGCATCCCCAATTGGGGTATGTTGTGAGGCTGATGGTAGTTGGGAGAGAAAGGAGATGGAAGGAGGAAGATAGGAAAGTACATGGCTATTCAGATATGATCACAAAACACGACTAAAGCCTTTTTAGGCAAAGTTATAATTCTAAATGGTAAACCAGGGCGATATTAAGAGTACCTATCTTTAGGTCTGGAACGTATATAATGTAAACGACAAGTTGTTGTTCTGACGTAAATAGGTAATTTGTAATTTAAATTTACACCCATCAAAATTGTTTCTAAAAAAAAAACAATATTTTAAATTTTATATTTCATCATAAAAGTAAAATTATTTTGTTAAATGTTTACATTTACTCGCAAATAATTGTCCAATTTGCGTCTAAAATCATAAAATATTAAAATCTTTAATAATTTATATTTTATAAACTAAAGCAAAAATAAATAAAAAAGCTCCTCTGCAACATCGAAATTTGACAGGATTATAATATGTGAGTCTGGGACGTGTAAATAGTCCCAGATCTCTCTGAGCGTAATACTCAAAAATATATAATTATGAATTTATTTGCGCGAACAATAATATGTCACAAAAGAATGGATGCCTGTACAATTCCTATTGAGAAAACCGAAACACTAACCTTTGATTGTCTGGTCCTCTGCTGGTGTAGGAGGCCTCCCTTTTTATTCAAAAATTGAGGTACAGATTATCAGCCCAATTCTTGATATTATTGATCAGCAAATGTTCCGAAGTCAACCATTTCACTTAGGAAATATATTCACAATCCAAAAAGCATGTATGCTCAAAATCCAGCAAAATGAAGAGAGATTTTTCATAATAATAATTTCCATGACGACAGTTTCCAAGAGAGAATTTCCATTAATACAATACACTATATTAGTGTTTCTATTATCAACAAAGACTGTCAAACAACCATTTAAGTAACATAAAAATATTTTAATTATATTTTCGAACAAACAAAACAAAACATATTATAATGCCTAACCAATACCTTTTGATTACAAAAATAATTTTTCAGTTTGGTTGAGTATTTTGGCCTAAAATTCAAAACTAAGTTTTGTGAAACAATAGCCTTAACCACCCGAACAACATACATGTCGGTAATATTGCCTCAGAAAAACAATTTGAAATAGTTTTCTAAGCATTTTATTTATTTAATAGCAATTTCTAAGGCTAAATTTAATAGGCGTTCCTGACTTTCTTTCGAAGCAAAATTGTCAATTTCCAAACAATTTCCAACGCCCGTGTAACTTAAGCCTGGAAACCATTGTGCCCAACAGTGTTGAAAGAGTCGTCTATAATCATTTGAAAGTCAATTCGTTATAAATTCCAAGTATTATTGAAGGGGTTTGGAATCGGTATTTGAGAACAGGAAGTTGGTTTATATAGCAGGGGTATTCAATATATGAAAATTTGACGAGTTAATAATTTTAATTGAGTTCGCTATCTTCCGTACTAATTTCGGTCGTGAGTCTGTCTGTAACGGTGACCCGACAGTTGATCCCCCGAAAGTTGCCCCCCAATTTTTAATAATTATAAAGTTTAACATTTTTTACCAAATTAAATTTAAAATCTGTTTCAAATATTCGTTTCGAAATTTTTCCGCCCACATCAAAAAAATCATACCTCCGAATTTGAATATG
Source organism: Limnephilus auricula (assembly GCA_951813805.1). Lineage (NCBI taxonomy): Eukaryota > Metazoa > Arthropoda > Insecta > Trichoptera > Limnephilidae > Limnephilus > Limnephilus auricula. The sequence goes on along the minus strand of OX638409.1, from coordinate 3,423,990 downwards.
GAGACATACGTAGTGATTATAGTTCACATATTTGTAGGATTTATAAAAAAAATATAATTAAATCTTTAACCTTACAATATTTGAAGAATCAAGAAATTATTTATTTTGTTATATTTTGAATAAACAATATATTATATAGTCGTTTTGATAAATTTTTTTTTTTGAAAATTTGCCACTAAGCAATCCGCAACAAAGCAATCCGAGGTTTTGGAAAAAGTGTCATAATGTGGAAAAAAGCGCTCGAGTGGTTACAGTTAAATTTTTGAACGTATTCGCTGGTGTATACAGTATAGAGACAAGTAGATTTATCCTTGTTGCATTTGAGAGAAAACATGATTTAAACTTTTGATATTCAGCGATACATCCAATCCGCGTACCCCTTTGGGACCCTTAGTTTTATTTTGTGTAAGTAGGCGTAGTTAACAGCCATAAACATTTAACATTTATAAATTTACTCCGCTGGCATCACCGATAACGGTAGCGAGGATCAAACCATGACAAGTGAATTTCATTCTAGTTTCAACGTTCAAGGCAGTTGCCTATTTTTCCCTCCGGTAGTTACGTTTTTAATTAATTATTAAAATTCGTTTTCCTGTAAATATTTTTGACTTGTTTGACTCAAGTGTTTTCATTGATAAATAAGCAACACACGCGGCCCAGTTTACCGGCCTGGTTAAGTCTGTAAACAAGAATCCTATCCATAGATAATAATACAGATAATATATTATTTGTTCGTATGAAGCAGTTACTTTGTGATGTGACATTATAATTTAAAATAAAACAATAACTTTGTATACACCACTTTTATTTATTTATAATAAAAGTGGTGTATACAAAGTTATTGTTTTATTTTAGATAATATATTAAATTCCCTAAAGTTGACTCTTTGCACTCACAAAGAATACAGAAAATATATTAAATTCCCTAAAAAATTAATTTTTGTACTCCCAAAGACCACATATAAAAAATTAAATTCTCGAAGGTAAAATTTTTGCATGCACAAATAATACAGATAATATATTAAATTCCCTAAAGTTGACTCTTTGCACTCACAAATAATACAGAAAATATATTAAATTCCTTAAAAAATGAATTTTTGTACTCCCAAGGACCACATATATAAAATTAAAATCTTAAAGGTTGAACTTTCGTATACACAAAGACTACAAATAATATATTAAATTCCCCACAATTGACTTTTTGCACTCACAAAGAATACAGAAAATATATTAAATTCCCTAAAGTTGAATTTTTGCACTCACATGCCGACCAAACACCGCAGATAATATATTAAATTCCCAAGTCCAAGTTGAAGACATCCCTTACTTAGAGCGTAAAGCAGATCTTTCACTAGCGCTTTACTAAAGTTTCGTTATATCAGAGACTCTGTAAAGTTCGATCGTAAAAACTTTCACCCGGCACTATCCCCTTACTTCTTCTCGACTCCTGGTCTGGTGCCGATATAATAAACTGCGGATATGCCGCTTTAGATCTTCGCGTTTTAGATCTATGGACCTTAATGTTTACCGCTCTATTTTTCTGGGTCGTTTACCCACGATTGTTAAAATTTCAAAATTGTACAAGTTTTGAAAAGCTATCAATTTTCAGAGCGAAATAAATCGTAATAGTTAGGGAAGATTTCTGTTTGGAAAATATGGGGCAATAATGATAGTCGTTAATTAAAATAAGTATTTTTTAGTAAAAGTAACCATTTTACGGGGTGGTTTGACAACACATGCACACAAAAGGTGTTAAGCAGGGCTACGTAATGTCACCATGGTTATTCAATCGATACATGGATAATTGTTTGCAAGAATTAGAAGATGTGGGATTGGGCTCGAAATTGAGTAATCTGAAAGCCTTGAAAACCTTGTTGTAGGCTGGTGATGCAGTGCTGATTTCTAACAGTATGGAAGATCTGCAGTCTCTCGTGTCTAGGATGAACAAATTATGTATGCAGAATTGGCTAATGATGAATGTAAGTTAGTCCAAAGTTATGATGTTTAAAAGAGAATATAGTGAATGATGAATACTTGAAGCAGGTAAGAAGAGTCCCAGCTGCTCCCAACCGACTGTAGCCAGTGAGACTATGTCATCCCCAATTTTAGTATACTGTGAGGCTGAAGGTCAGTGGGGAGGGGAAGGTGGTTGGGAAGTACCTGGCTATTCAAATCTAGTCACCAAACATGGCTACAGACATTTCAAGCAACAATTCTGAATGGTTTTCTTACACCAGGGTTATACTGCGAGTATCTTCCACTCATGAGTAAAATCTCGAATTTTAATATTTTAATTATTGAAGACAATGCTAGCCAAACTTAATCGAAAATCTGAAAAAGAAAAATCAGAAAGAGATACGGTCACATTTGAGACTCGAACCCAGGACCTTCGGTTTTCCGGGCCGGAACTCTACCAACTGAGCTAATGTGTCCCTATCCGGTCATATTTAACTGTATCATTCTTCGACTGAGAACTACCAAAATTATCTTCATCTTCTTAACGCTTATTTTTATTGGCTGCTATATTTATCTATGATTGCAAGTTTCAAACCTGAACTACATGCTATCTAGATAGTGTCTTGGATAAATTTATTTATTTTAATTCGGGTTTGAATCTTGCAGTCTATCATAAAGACAGCAGTCAATAAAAATATTTATTCAAGAAATTACCGGAGTTTCATCGCAATCGAATGAATAATTTAAGAACGAATAAGGAAACTTTCATTTTTACATAATTTATAATTTATTTATTTATTTATTTATACGCCTATCGGGCTTTTACATAGTTATACAAATGTTCTTAAGATTGTAAGTTCACACTAACAGTAGTAATACATAGTATAATCTATCCATTTGACATATTATAACAGCAAGTAACTAGTAATGCATACAATGATTATTTGTAGGTATAAACCTGTTGTACAAAAATAAGAATTTGCCTACTCCTAAGGTTAACAAACGTAATTTAGCTATAAAGAAATGTAAAGTTTATATGTACATAGTAGACATTGAGAGCAGTAACATGGTATAATACGACATAATAATATAGTGTACCTATAGTATGGGGCCTTTGAATCGAAATAATTGTTGGCGGTATTGTTAACATAATATACCTAGATCGTTTGACCAGTTTAATATTAAGATAAGGATACCATGATGTAAATACTTATGCAACTACAGACAGTCCGCCTCTTAACAGGAATCCCTAGTGAGGAAAACTGTGAATAAACAGTTCTACTTTGTTTTTTCTTTAGTCAGTCATCAATAAAAAAGAAAATAAATAATTAATTATGTTTATAGCCAAGCAATATCCGGTATCTCTTAAGAGCGATTGACCAGCATCTGAGAATAAAAGTTTAAAAATGCTTGCAACTGTACAGGGAGGTTCCAATGAGAAAGATCGATTTTTCCCCATATCAAAATTATTAAAATAAAAATTGAATATCGATTTATTTCATTCAAAACTTGCTTTAATATATACCTACATTCAAGCAGGCAATAAAAATGCTCAAAACGCACGATGATAAATTATTAAATATCGTGTACTTCTTGTAAGTATTTTTACATCGTAAGTATTTATAATTTTTCAATAATGTCTAGACAAAATAAGTGTCCGAGGTATTTTTGTCACAAAACACGTTCTCGGATTTATTTTTTAATGATTTTAATTTAACTTTTTTTTTTACATTAGGTCCACACAGGAGGCCCTGAGGAAAAAAAATGCCCTCGGGGCCTATGTCATCTTTGGGGATGCTGTGTGGAGGGTATTTTTAAGGAAAGGAAGTTCTGGGAAGGAAAAAGGTATGAGGGTTGGGTAGGAATCTTGGGTTCAGTGTGTCTAGATCATCCGCCGCCAAGACCTAGATAAACCTTACCCCATGAACCCGGGCACCCCTGCTAAGTCACCAAACGTAGCGAACCACTTAAGGGGGACATATAGCAGAGGTGTTGGTTATCCAATAAATGGTTACCGGGGCGGCGGTACCCATTCCCGCCTCCCAAATTAAATTAAAATTCTTAAAACTGTGTTGACTAGATAATGTATTAAATTATTTTTTTGTATAATTATATCATTTGAAATTTGTGTTGTTTAATAGAATCTATCGTTTGAAAATTGAACATATCTGCCAACGACCAACGGTATAACCTTAATATATTAAAAATACACTTCAAAATTTTAAAACTGCGTGTACCAAATAAAATAACAATCTTTCAAAATCATTTTATGTTTTTTTGTAAAAAAGAGTCAATACAACTCGAATTTAATTTAAAAGTTACTAATTTCCGGTATTCTCTGGTAATGCCCTCTTAAATAAATAAATATTTACATAATATTATAAAATTGAATTCACTTAATTTCCGCTGGAAAGCAAAAAAAGTTTCCACTAATTGAATATTGGTTTTGAACCACGATATTGAATAATTATTAATTTACAATAACATTAATTGGTCTAGATTGAGGATTAAATAATTCAGATTCAACAGGCCTTGAACCGTTCCGCCGCCGCATGCGAACCTGTTGATATTCCCACTAACTACTTTTGATTGTATCGGGGAACTTGTAATGACGTGTTCAGCGTGGAAAACCGCTATTTTACCGGTAAAATATCGGTTTTATCGGTTAAACCGTAATTTAGGCGTTAAATCGCCCACTTCCTAAACGCGATATTGAAATTATGTTTTGATTACACGACTTGAAAGTAATCTTAATATTATTGATTCAGATAGGAACCTTTAACCTAAGTAAAATTGAGAAAGATAAAAATTTTTATACAAAAGAGTTCGAATATAGTTATTTTAAACTCGCTGAAAAAAAAAGAATAAAAAATAATTTAAACTGGAATGGGAAGATTAATATTGGTATTATTAACATTGTTTGTTCGATTATTAATGTTGTTAGGTCCTTATTAGCTTTGTCGGAACGTATTATTGATTAATTTTGTGTTTAATTCGTGAACTCCATTTTTGTTTCTGTCACCAGACTTTATGTCCGGGTAAAATTTTCCCCACAGGAAAAACTAAACCCTTTCAATCAGTTTTCCAAAAATGATCATCTAGTAAATCTACGTTATGCAAGTGTACTATATAAGTATAATTAATACAAAACAATACAAGAACAACATGTTAACCTACCAAAGAACCAAATGGGAAAATAACTCACCGACTCCAGATATTTTCATATCAGAGGGTTCGGCTTGGTGGAATTCCTAATTAGACTGATAAATCCTACAGATCCCTCAATATAAATAATTAAAAAATCTTTCGTAATCCTACATATATTTAAAATGATTGATTTTTGCATTTAATATCAAATTTAATTACATATCTAATATGCCTAAATTTTTTATGAGAGAGCTAGGTATAATGCCAGTAGCCGAAATAACTAATGGTAATATTTTTATGGTCTGAGAATTCCAAATTCTTTTAATCTCATTTCCTAAATCTGTGTACTTTCTTATTTATTCAGAAATAGATTTTTCAATATTGGAGAAATTTGGAATAGCTACATCAATGATATAAGTATTTTTTTAAAATTTTGTCATATAAAACTATATCGGATTTATTATGACTAATTATTATTTCAATTCAGTCAAGCAATCTAGCATTTGAAGATGCATCCATTAAACATAATATCGCCCTCAACTCAACACATTTCCACAATTTACCAAATGCCATAGAATAATTGGAAACAAAAAACCTTCCTCTATTTAAATCAATAGAAATACTGAAAACAATTATCGAACTTGCCAACGCCCATCCTAATTTAATATCAGAAAAGATTTGTAAAAAGTTAGACGCTATTTTTCTTAAAAACCGGAGTCTTGAAGACATGAAGAACATTGCCTACATCAAGGGCACAGGTCCATACCCTGCCTAAACAGGTATCTCCAAAAATGGCGCCAAATTTTAAATCTTGTCCAATGACGTCAGTTGACATCGAGAGGTCGTTTTCGGCGTACAAATTGATACTAGGTTTCAAACGTCACAAATTTGCAACCGAAAATTTGGAAAAATACTTAATTGTATATTGTCACAAAAACTATGCATAATTTTAAGAATATTTCGCTGTTACAAATACATAAAAATAAAAATGGTTTTTTGATTTTGCATTGTGCATATTTTGGGCTTATCAAGAGTTTTTAGTGCATATTTCGCCCTTTTTTAGTGCATATTTGCATGCATATTTTGGCACTTTGTTAGTGCATATAATCCGATATCTAGTTATTATTAAGTTCTGCAAGTGTTTTAGTTTTTTTTAATATTGTGACAGCTGTTTCGGCGTTTAAGGTCATTTTCAAATCGTAGTTAAGTTTAGGACCATTTACTTATATGATTATTTTTACTTCCTCCCAAGTTCAACTTTTATGGCGACTAAAATGATTATCAGCGGTCAAATAGTTTACACAGAAAACACACTGTCTAAGCTCCGTAATTATGCCAAATACGCCAATGTAAGCCATGTAAGGTGCAATTATCACAACTACAACAAAAATAATATGCTTGCAGAACTTAATAATGACATTAGTAAATTTGTTTCACAACCAATCTTTCAAAAAATGGTAAGAACCTGTTTTTGAAATCTAGTTTGAAATGATTCTTCTTTTATCAAATACTTTTATTTTCCAATTTTCTTTCACATACACGTTGTTTTCAGGCTTTCCACCCTCTCTTAGACCCTTAGAGTTTTACTTCTATAAAGTCGAACATACGTGAATTTCCCCCCCCCGTGATCCAAGATGTTACTCATGTTCACGCAACTAATTGGAAAATGTCATACCTTTGACCCCTAAAATTCCTTCCATCTTTAGTCGTGATTTACATCCCATTTCCTTCAAGGCTTTGTTCTATGTATCTAAGAAATGAAGAAAATTCTCCCACTCAAATCACAGAACTCTCTGAAAACCTTTTCTTTCCCCAATTTAAATACTCATTAGAGTATTTTGATGCATTATTTTTATCAAATATATATGCATCTAATTTGTCTACGTTATTTACGACTTTGAACGCAAAAACTACGTGACTATTTATTACGTAAAGAGACTTCGGATCATACGTTGTGCATATTTTTTTTTCATGATATTAAAGTCTAATTACATTTTGTTTGTGGTATCCCTGATTCTTTTGGATGGCGTTGCCGTTGATAATTGAATCTCAAACAGAATGTGTAGTTACTTTTAGTTATATAAATTTATTTAATGTGCTTTTAAATTCCCTCTTATACTGTGATTCAACCTCATCCTAATCTGTTTTTATTTTTAATTTAAACATGTTGATTGCTATTTTTTTTGTTAGTTAGTTAGTGAATAAAATGTGCAATTATGAAGTCATTTGGTCCGCTCCCGTTCGCCTGTCCTAGATTGTGGGTTTACATAGATATATAATTTTGTTTTATTTGGTTAGTACATTTTATAGATCGAATAGAAAACGAAGGCGGATATACTTGTTTGCAATGGCTTGGCACCTGCCTCCTGCGTAACATTCGACTGATCGAATTCGAACTAAACCTTTCCGATATTACTGAGCGCGAATTAATTGACTGGTGTTAAATCTCTTCAATGATTTTTCCGAGTTCCAAATCAACCCTTCCATGCTCTCCAACGGATTAGAAAAGCCTTCCTCGGAGGTCAAACGTACCCAAGCCCTTACTCCTCCATAAATTACGACTACTGAAAGCGAACCGGTTTCGTTTTCCAAACAATCATATACTCACGAGGTTTGTGACAGCCGGGTTTCCTACGTCCTTCAGCCACATCCAAGAGAAAATGTAAAAACGTCTAGTGGCGACGGGATTACATTCTCCAATGAATAGTACATTTAAAAATATATATTTATACATAATTTTTTTATAACCTGCAATGTCCACCTTTTCAAATGGCATTACGAGGCCGAGAATTCTCAGTATCAGGGGCTCACACCACCCGGATCCAAGTATCCCGATATATAATTAATAATATAAAAATAAATAACACTGTACACATAAAATATATACTCCGCTCGTCTGTTTGGTTTTGGTTGATAATTTTTTTTGATAGAGTTTATCCACTCTATATTTTGCAATTACTTACAATTGCACACCCCCTCTTCTCTCTCTAATATTTGTATAGAACATATCTGTGACATTCTATAACATGGTCCTCAAACCATTTTAACTCAGTGTAGTCATAACACTTTATTTTGTTGTTTTCTCTCATTCCCTTGAATTTGTCTATTTACTAACATAGTAAATATTTAATTTCCCACATTAATTTCTTTTGTTTATTTTTATTTAAGTGAATTTTCCTTTCGTATCCATGGTTAGTCATCCCCATTATTTGAAATAGTTTTGTCTCCGATTGCTTGTTTGATATAAAACTTCCCTCCTCCGAGTGCAACCTCAGTAGTATTTTCCTACTATCCCGTGATTTTCCCAATGTTAAATGTAGATGTTGCTTGTAAAATAATTTTTCCTTTTTCACCTCCACTATTTGAAATAACTATCGTTCCCGATTGCTTGCTTGATATTAATCCCCTATGAAATGACATCCCCCATCTAAATTGATAAGTACCTACATTTAAATTTAATGGTAACCTAAGTAGTCTTTAAATTCTTTATCCCCCTGACCTACTCAACGTCAAATAATTTAAATATGAGTCTATTACTGTACATTTTGTTCATAATGTCCTCGACCACATAGATCATGGTATATATAATCCACCAAAAACAAAATTATGAAATTAAAACCCATTGCTCTACTTGTGAGAAATTTAATAATCACTATAACTCTTATCTGATTGAATGATAATATTATAATAATATTTCATACTACTTTTTTTTTTATTTACTAACGTTCCTTAACCTTGGCTTTGAAGCTTAATTTAAATATCGTAGTCCATGAATGTCAATATTTATTTAAAGGAAGGTCGTTGTTACACGCAGAAGGTCGCTTGAATTGCCCTAGGGTATGTTAATAATAAACATAAACAAACTCAGAATGTTTATGCATTCCGATCTCTTGACCTACTAACACATATATCACAATGAATGGGTACTTTCATCGGAACGCATTCAATGTCAAACGCGTAGTTTTGATCTACCTCAACCATCTGGATTAAATATCTAATATTTACTGTTTATTTTTGTTTCTGAAAATGAACATATGATACATACAATTTTTCCAAATATAATATGTAAGTTATAATAAATAATAAATATATATATTTCTATTCAAAATATCATTTAATTATAATAATAATTGGAATTCGAATCCAACTCAATCAATTTAGGGATGATTTGATTTAAATTTTTTTCTTCTTTTGAATTGCTTATAATTATATACATATATATTTATATATATATTTTCAATATATAATTCCTTTTTTTTTATTTTTTATAAAACATAAAGTATATAGATATCACACAGTCACCCGAGTTTTCAGCTACCTCCCATCTGTAATCTGGAAATGATTAATTATGAAAATAATTGACTTACCGATTTAAGACTTTTCCGTCGGGTGTACACGACAATCTTAATTAATTTTTTCTCTACCTAAAATGTATACATATCAAATATTTCAAGTGAGACCCTTTTTCCTTATTTTAATTAAATTTGAAATTTGCAAAAGTTTTTATTATTAACTCTCCAAAATTGATTTTAATTATTTAAACAAACACACAATTTTAATTTTAATTTATTTTAAAGATGATGATTATCTCCAAAATTGATTTTAATTATTTAAACAAACACACAATTTTAATTTTAATTTATTTTAAAGATGATGATTATCTCCAAAATTGATTTTAATTATTTAAACAAACACACAATTTTAATTTTTAATTTATTTTAAAGATGATGATTATTACTATTATTTTCATTTTCTAAAACGTAATATAATTCCTACTAATTTTTTATCTATTTTTATTTTGCAATGAAGATTTGCTAAGTGTTTTAAATAAATTATAACCGTTAAAGATTTTATCAATTTTAATGAACTCTTAATTTCGAATAAAGACGATAAATGATCACTTTAATTAAAAATTTTAAAGGTTTATTTCTTTATTTAATTTTATAATAACTTTTATTTGATTTATACACTTTGATATTAAATTTTATCACTATTTTTATTATTTGGTTTTAAACTTTTTTTTTATTTCATTCATTTTAATTTTCACTAAACTCGATATAACAATTTCTCACTATTATATAACTATTATTGATTTTATTTTATTTTGTAACGTGAAATACTCTAAGTCCATTTCTTTTTTAAATTAACACTTGACACTTTGGACCTAAATTTTTCTAAGTCCTCGAATATCAGAATTATTTTTTAAATTCCAAACACTTATATTACCACTTTAACGACGGCGTGACGTAAGGTATATTATTGAGATCTCCCGACCGACAAACGACGACTGCCAAACGACGACTCCCAAACGACGACTGCCTGAATTTTCCCTAAGTACCCGTATAAATACCACACTGAGATCTAGAAGAGCCTAAACGAATTTTCTTTGATATCAGATAATGTACATTATGAACTCGTATATTCATATTTTTTTTTTTTCATTCTCGCATCCAAGATCTTAGTACAGCCCTTCATGGCTCGTGAAGCTATGTGTCTCTCTCTCTCGTTCTATCAGTACCGAACCTACAATTCTCCATCAAATTGCCCAGATTCCTTTGTTCATCTGCACTTAGAAATTTATGTAAAATTACATAATTTTCTTGTTTTCTTTTTAATAATTCGAGATAGGTCCATACTTTGCTTAAACCGTTTATGCCCCCACAAACATCTACGCTTGTAAAACACGATTAATCTCATACCGAAATGTTTTCTATAAAATTTTCATGTTTATTACACTTCGATTTTTCCGAAATTTAATGCCATTTCTATGAATAATTCCATTTGAAACCGTACTCACTCTATTTACGTTGTAAATTTGAACTTTATTTATAATGTCGTAATTTTCTATGAAGTCCTGTCTCCAACCCATTGATATGTTATATTATCATATAAATAAATATCATCCAAGACTGTATTTATTCATTCACTTTAATTTGGGACTTTCACAAATAACCCTTCCCGTATCTTATTTTCTCTCTCGTTAAATTTCCAATTATCCTATGCATTTATAGAATATCATTTTCCATGTCTATTTAAACACATGTTTTCAAGTAACTATACCTCTATATTTTGTATTGTCAAATAAATTTTTCCGTTTTTATTCAAATTTTCTCTACTAATTTCACCAATTCAACCCTCGAATTCCTATCAAACCGAAGACCCTCCCCTCGTTTGATCAGTTTTCTCTCCTCCTTGCTCATGTAAAGCGATTAACTTTTTGTGTTGATGTTAATTTTTGTACGTACTCGATGAGAACTCTGAACTAATCGCTTCCCCATTAAATTTAATATTTTTTGTATAATATAAACACTTCCATAAGGCCCATGTAAATTTTACGACAATATTCCAGCTAAATTGGTCTGTTATAATGTTGAAGTCATGTAACGAATATTCTTTGAGAAGAACAATACCCTCGTTGTATTTAATGTCAGCGGTCAATAACAATTCGCTATTCTACCCGTTATTCTGGACCATTTCACAGACTAAAATTACTGTTTTTTTTGTGTTTCATTCCACGCTTTTTTGACAGATATACATTTACTATGTAATTCTCAGTTCAACAATTTTCTTCCCAAACTCATCTAAAGTTTCTTCTTTGATGTACGTCACTTTGTAATAATTTTCTGCTATTTGATGATATTTGTTAATCTTATGAACCTTTTTTGAAGTGCACGTAGTTAGATGAAAAGTCTACCCGTCTTCCCAAGCACTTTTGATTCCTTTTTTTGTAATTTTTTATAATAAAATGTGAAAATTTTTCTCCACCAAATCGTTGGTTCTTGATCGCTTAATTCTTTCGTGAGAACCAGACTATTAAACAATCAATGACCCCCTCGGACACGTGTGCTTTTTCCAACCACAAATCAAACGTATAATTGATAGGCGTAAAGTTCAATTCCTTTGTCTGACTTCCAACACACTCACGTCAGCATTTTCATTGGCTCACTTGCATTTTTATTGCTTTATGACACAAAAACAAGACCTGTCATTGGTAGAAATCCCTCTCTTAAATGATTTGGCGTATTGTCTCACTCTTATGCATGTCACCCCTCTCTCTCCTTCTATCCGTAAAACAGTTTCCGCTCTACTCCGCAGCTTATTCGAGAGATGTCACCCTCGTGATGGTTTTCTCAATTAAGTGAAAATCTCCAAACTCATTTTTAATTATTGTCATATAAAATCATTAATTAATTTCTTTGTGGAAAAACCTATCTCATCACAAGTTCAATGGAATATGTTTTTGAGGTTTTAGGCGACTTGTTAGCTGTGAATGTAATATAATTTTGTCTCGAGTTAATGTTTAAACTAATGCAACAATTTTACATTTATCTTGAATACATTGTTTGGACGTGTTGAGCGAATGACGGGGAAAAGTTTTGTAGAATGTAATTGGAATATGGAAGAAATATCTAAGCATTGTCCCGGATTGCAATTTGACCATTTAAAAAAAATGGGCTTATTACAACGATACGACGTTCCCAAAATATATATCAAACGCCATCGCCAATTCATAATATTTAAGTATCTAATCATATGATCATCCAAGGCACTGTTAAAATTTGAAGTATTTACGCCACGAAACTTTTATAATCGTTGAGGAATTTATAAAATGTGCCGATTTATTAATTGCTAAATTTAATGAAATTGTAATACGTATGTAAAAAACAACTTCACAATTCAACCTTTAACGTATTTCAATAGAATTAGAAACATCTTCTTCAATAATTGCAAATTCTTTTTTTGATGTCATTTTAATATGTACCTCCAAGACCTAAACAAACCTCACCCTATAAACTCGGGCACCCCTGCTCAATCATCAAACGCAGCGAACCACTTGCGGCGACCGCAGGGATGTTGGTTATCCAATAAATAATTTCCCGCGGCGGCGGTACCCATAATTGCCTCCCAAATTGATAATTAATGCAATAACGAAATTACGCAAAAGCTATATTTATTGTTACCAGTAAGCGTTCCCACAAAGTGACCGAGATTTATCGCCTGACCAAATAATATCGTCCAAACAAATAGTTCCGGTCTCGGGGCCAACGGAAACCATAAATAAAAACCTCGCCGCGATAGTTTTGTGCGGACAAATGATGCCCAGAGTCATAAAAAAATCATATTTCATCAAACAGTTTAGTACTGCTTTTACGGCCCTATGAAAAAATAAATAAACCACTTCAATCTAAAAGTTTGGTTCTGTAGAGCCTGTGGCTACGCAGGTTCGTAGTACTGTAGCAAGATAAATCACACCCGTAGCTAATGGTTATTTTGTATGTTCGTATAAAAGGTATCGAAAAATATAATTTTAAATGGGACGAAAAAGAACTCTCTGAATGCTGGAAATAATAATATAGTTCTGGATTAATTTCTGCAGTTCTTGCCTTATCCACAGGCAGATATTTTTTATTTATTTATAAGAAAAAAAGTTTTACATTACAAGTGAACATTATGTAAAGTTATACAAATTATTCATCATTATTCTACTACTCCATAAGTTGAGCTCTAGGAGCTCGTGTTTATGGGAGGAGTATTTATATGCAAAAAAAAAAAAAATATTCTAAATAAATATGTAATCAAAGACTTAAAATAAATACAAACATTATTTAACATAGCTATACAATTTAGGAAAAAATATGTTTTTGAATTACATGATATTTTGAATTACATAATTAATTATATGTTTGGCTTCTTCAATAATTATTATTATAGGTCCCTGTAAAATACTGTTTTTTATTTACAATAATTATATTTCTGGGTCTTGCGACTGACTTGTACTGTTTAGGAAATGAATCTGCTCAGAAAAGCTCTCTTTGATCGGCTATATTCGCCGGGTGCTACTCCTATAACTCCCTGACATCTTTCGGTAACTGGCGTAAGCTTTAAGCCTACCGACATCTATCAAAACCCACTGAAACTATATGCCATTCAAGGATGCTCTCAGTGGTTAGAGCAAGTACATCCGATTTAATTTGTAGGCAGGTATGGACACCGCCGCCCTGGGAACCATTTATTGTATAACCAACACCCCTACCATAGATCACACTAAGAGGTTCGCTTCGTTCAATGACTTGACAGTGTTGTCCTGGTTCATGGGGTGAGGTTTGTCTAGGTCATGGTGGCGGATGCGTTTGCTCACCTACTGCGTGGCGAACTGGATCGGGAGAGACTGGTTGAGTGGGACCATTTGACCCCTCCAGCTCGACTCCCTCGATCCATCATCTTGCATCGCAATGGGAGGGGTGGATTCATACGCTCGTCACTCCTGGACACACTGACCCCCAGATTCTTGCCCCCTGGTACTTTTTTGCTTCCCAGAACATCCTCTTCTTCCCTTTCCACCAAAAATCCTCCAAACAGTACCCCTAAAGACGATATAGGACCTCCTGTGGGGACCTAAAGTAAAAAAAAATAATTTACCGTGTAGTGTGTTTTAAAAGATATTTTTAGATGCTATTTCCATCCCACGAAGAAAATAAATTTCCGTAAACAAGAGACCTCCTGATAAATTAAAAACCGCATGACCTTCAATATGTATATACGAGGGTCAGTCAAAAACTAATGCCTCCTATTTTTTTCTATATAACCGCTGGAGCGACATAGCAATTAAAATATTTTTCTCGGATTACTAAAGGAGATTTTTCCGCCCACATTAAAAAAATCATACCTCCGAATTTGAATATGGAGACATACAAACTGATATAGTTCTATGTAGCCAATAAATTTCCCTATCTTTTGTCCATTATCAAATATTTGTAGGATTTATAAAAAAATATAATTAAATCTTTAACCTTAAAACATTTTGAAGAATCTAGAGAAAATTTATTTTGTTATATTTTCAATGTACAATATATTATATAATCGTTTTAATAAAAAAAATTAAATTTTAATTTGGCGCTATTCCTCCAACCTTTTTCTACAATCTACTGCAATACTAACTTTCTGTGTCAGCACTGCAGTCGCTTACAAAGTGGCCGAATTCGGCGTCCGTGTTAGTTAACGTTCTGTGCTTGAATGTTTGAATGCAGAAGGTGTAACGCTCATTCGCAATCATGAAAGACCTAAAAATATGTACGGTGATGCAACAGCGGATGTCAGCACTTTTAGATGATGAGTTCATCGCTGTAAAGAAGCTAAAGGATAACCGCCGTTGGCTGACGAAAAGCGGTCAAACGGAAATTAACTGCAGTGACTCTATGCAACATTCAGCGAGTCGATGAATTTTTGGTGACCGCCGGATAACTACATATGATTTGTGACGCATTCTCGCCTTTAGTAAAGGCAGTGTGGTGTAAAGCGTGAGATTTACTTTTGAACTGCGGAGGCCGTGAAAACGTTCGTGCGGCAATGGCTTAAATATTTGACCGTAGCTGAGTGGGCATCGCGTTTGGGAGCCCGGGCGTCGCGTATTGGGTTCCCCGGCTAGCTTCCTAGGCTCCATCCCCAACACAAGCAACATCTACGGCTTACTGTGGTGATAGTAGGAGATTTTCAAATATTCGTAACCTGGGAATGTTTGTCTTTCTTTAAAACAAAAAAAAAACAGATAGCAGGACTTTATACTTTTTACCACACCGGAACACATACCACTGTTAAAACATGGACCAAAACTGTGAAAATGGTCGAAGATTATATTGAAAAACGACAAATTATTCGTCAATAGTGTGGTTTTCAACCTCTGTAATTGCATTTTAATTTCTTGACTATTAAAATGAGAGAAAAAAAATAGGAAGAATTACTTTTTGACTGACCCTCGTAGATAAATAAGGCACAGAGCATCCAGGAATACGTGTTTGAGAAGGGCAGGATGTAGTGACGAGGACACATAGCATTAACCTAGAAACAGCAATTATGAAACGGCCGTGAAACTCGAGGATTTACGACCCGAGTGAAGACTCACCCTCAGGATCCTTGAGCTAGGGGTGGATTTTTGAACTAAGGCCTTTGGTAAAAATGTTAACCTTTTTTCATTGGCATTTAAAATAAATAAAAATATATAATTTCGGTTGGGATTCTGTGTGTAACTCTTGTTCAATGAAATTTGCTTAACTATGTATTTATATATATAATAATTTTCAAAATTGAAACAGATTTTTTTTTCTTCTTCTTAAATGATATATTACATTGATGGGAATAACCTTCAAAAGTTAAAAAGAGAGTTTTTCTTATAAAAAAAATTAAACTGATTGTTTTAACAATTCAGACAAGCGATAAAGTAGGCATCAAAACAATTTAACTTTAATGAAATAATTAAAAATTCAACTGTTTATTTGAAACGTGTGACATGTGTCGCAATTTTTCAAGTTAACTAACGGTATTCATCGAAAGATACAGATCGCTTTTAAAGTTGACAATGTTTGTTTTTGAAAAGTGACGATTAAAACAGAACATCAAAAATACCACAGTAGACCAAAATTTAGTTTTTATTTTGAACTTCAAGTAATGTCAGTATGTTCCTAACACCCCGTGTATAAAGTTTACTTGAAATAAATGTATTTATTCAAAGACAACGTATTATTTATTGATACTGAGTAATATTGCAACTTTTGATTTTGTTTCTATATTTTAAATTAAAGTTTTACCCCTAAAAAGTTGTCATTGTGTTTAAGATGGGGGTTATTATAATTTATTTTTTTTTGACAATTTTTTTATAAATATATTTACAGGTAAGTACATATATTAAACATAAATGAAAAGAGTAACAAAAAAATCCCACAAAGGCGAAGCCTGTGCGTGGGCATTGTAATAAGTGGATATTAAACAGTGGTGGTTAAAATAACACATTTAAAATTATGGTAGAATTGTGATTGACTTTTAAGGAATTTTTTTTTAATTACAAAAATATTATATTTACATATATATATTTTAAATCAAAGGTTCAGAAAGACATGGCATATTTTATTTGTTTAAATAGTAGATAGTACAAATTATAGGAAAAATGTATTCACTACCATAAATTAGTTATTAAGTTTTTTTTGTACAGTGATTGCTATTATTTTTGTAATTTTTTTTGTTTGTATTCAAAACATAAAATATCAGGCAATATTTTTCAGTTTGCATTTTTTTCGCTAGAGCCTTCGCCTTCATTTACACGCCTAATGTATTATTTAGATAAAATTGCTGCTAAACGGTGCCGTAAAAATTACTTACCTCTTTGATGAGCTCGTCCAAGAAGTTTGTAAAGCAAGTTGACTACCCCTGACATTGAAACACCAAGATAATCCACCCCTCAAGTATGACGAAGTAGTCGGGTACTAATCGCACATTAAAAATATAACCCGTTTGGGCACTCCCCCGTCCTCCCTAGCCATTAGGAATGGGTCATGAGCCTCATGACTCATGAGGCATAACTAATATACGGCTAGGCGGTGGCAAAACATAGAATTCCAAAGTTGCTCATTAACAAAGGCAAAGCAATTACATTTTTTGTTTATTTGTTTATTTACTTAAACGCCATTAAAGGCTTTTACATTTAAGTGATTCAAAAGTTTACAGTGATACACAGGAGAGAAACAGATTATGAACAAAATACGTAGTTTAAATAATATCGAAATATATCTAAAAAAGTAACATTAAGCATATCTATTCATACATACATAGTTTTACTTGCATTCGTTAGATTCTATGAGTTGAAATGTTAACAGTAATTTTATATTGGAATTATTGTTACCTTGAAATTTGTTTGTCATTCAAGTTTGAAATGGCTGGGTAAGTACCTATGGGAATTAACTTTGTTATCAGGGCTGTCAATTAGAGATTTAATATAAAATTTTAAATTTTGGATTAAAAATAATTAATTTTAATAAGATTATACTTTTTTGCCTACACTGTCTGGTATTTATTACATCTGAGAAAAGTACTTAAGATTCTATAGTAAAATTTGAATAAGAAGCAATTCAGAAGAATGATATCATGTCTATTTATCATTATGTAACGGGTTAAATTTGTTTTAAACACAGTATAGTTTTTGCAGGTAGCTGGTCTAAAAGAGCGTTTACCACGAGCGTGTACATTAGCTCATAAAAGCGGAGACCCTGGGTAAAAGATTTCTTCTCTTTGGTCATCTTTGGGGATTCTGTGTGGAGGGTTTTATTTTAAGAAAAGAAAAGAGAGAAAGATCTGGGAAGGAAAAACGGTATACCAAGAGTGACGGACCTGTCAATCAAACCTTGTCCTGAGAGTCCTGTTGTAGAGGTCAAAAGGTTTCCTGCAACCAGTCTCTCTGAAGAAAAATCTTCTGCCAAGATCAGGAAAAACCTCACCCCACTAGCCTGGGCACCCCTGCTAAGACAACTAACGTAGCGAACCACTTGGGGTGACTTAGAGCACAGGTGCCGAGGGACTTTATAACATTGATGGTCATTTAATGTGCCATTGGGTTCCACAATATCTCAACAAAGTGGCATTTGAACAACCCTTCGAATGTTCAAAAGCATATATTTTATGAAAAATTGCCCATAACCTAACCTAACGCAACCTATGTAATCTTTTTGTTTTCATAAGTTTTAATGACTTTTTCAAGTAAGTGTTGAAGTAGCATGATACTGAGTTGTCCGGTCACCGTCTCCTTTTGCCATAGTTTGCCGAGAGAAGTATGCTGACGGTTCCTCAAAGAGATTGCACAATTGAGGTGTGTAGAATCAAATGCAGCAATCTCCACTTTTTTTCAAAAGTGAACTAATAATGCAACTTTGTTAATGATTCTCTCATTTTTTTTTTTTTTTTTTTTTTTTTATTGGCAAAATTTTTTGATACATACATTTACAAGTAGATACATACATAATAACATAAATGAAAAGGTAACAAAAAATCCCACAAAGGCGAAGCCTGTGCGTGGGCATTATAATATGTGGGTATAAAACAGTGGTGGTTAAAATAAAAAGATTAAGAATTAAAAATGTAGTACATATATGTGCAGAGGTAATTGATGTTGCAGGAATTTCTGTGATTGTATTTTTATATTTAGATGTGGATATATATACATATATATACATATATATATATGTACACACATGTACATACACATATACACATGTATACATACTCATACTCATACATATATACACATGTATACATACTCACATACTCACATCATTTACCTACAACATCAGTTATTTAGCATTAAAACCAGTTCTGTATGCCCAAGTTTCCCTTTGTGAATAAAATTATTAACTCATAAATGGAATTAATGAAATGAAAAGTTTCTTTTTTTTTGCGGTTTTCTCAAAAAAAGCATTTTGGAGATTGCTGCATTTGATTCTACACACCTCAATTGTACGGCTCATTCATGAACGGCTCATCCCTTTTGCGATGCGGGTATCAATTTAATGTGTCGGCTCCATAACTCGATAATAAAATGGTAGCGTTATTACTACTATTAATATAGCTATTCCCCCAGAAAGAGATATCGGCTGAAGATACTTGGTTTTATGTAATTTTTTAAAGGAAATGTTGTGGTTTATGTTATATTCAACAGTGTGAGGGAAAAAAGTTTTATGTTACATCATTAAGATTTTTGATTTTCAAGGTTTTTTAGATATTAGTGTGAGGTGCCATTCGTATATGGGACTTGTGACAATAAAGCGGGCGACAAACTGTAAGCTCACATCAAAAGATACTGTGTTATAAAGTATCTTTTACCGATACAATAAAAGATATCTTTCTACGGCAAGAGAGAGGGTGAGTTGAATTCGGAAGCGGCCGAGGGAATATCATTTCTTTGTACTGGATATGTCAACTTGACGGCTGACAGTGGCTAGCGTGTATTCAAAATGACACCCTCTCCTGTTTATGGCGGAGGGGAGGTCGCATGACTTTTCTGATATCGCGTCGCTAGCGGTTACGGAGAATAACGCCGAATAGCGAAGACTCGAACCGCGCTTATAACACATCGTCTGATGGGTCTTCTTGTGTAGCGAGCGTTATTGTGTTATAAAGTATCCTTTGATGTGAGCTTCGCGTATGCATAATGTAGAGCTGTTGATAATACAGAGCAGCGTATCCAGTGCCAAGACTTAAACAAACTTCACCCCATGAACCCGGACACCCCTGTTAAGTCACCAAATGCAGCAAAAAGCTTCTTGACTCTATACAGGGTGTAAAGCATCGTACTTGACTTACTTTTAACCAGTGATTCCTGACATTATTTTAAGTAAAAAATGTAAATAAAATATTTGTCTCCAGTGACATTTTTTTTTTCTACAAAAACATATAAATCAGTAGGTATTGGGAAGTTAGGGGCGGGGTGAGGGGTTGTTTGGTGACTTGGCTTAGAGACCAGTGACGACATGTGAAAGATTTTTTTTCTTTGATTTTGAAGAAAAAGTTTTTGAAATAAAAAAAATTCTCATCAAAAAAGTCACCGGAGACCAAAATTTCAATTTAATTTTACTCCAAATAATGTCAAATCACTGGTCAAAGTTACTCAAGTACGATGCTTCACACCCTGTATATATTAAAAACATCATCACTTCTTAGCACATGATCTCCTAGTGAGGCGGACTACGAAAATGATCTACACCTATTTTATATTTATATTTAGCATGTGACTAAATAAAAAAAAAATGTATGGCAGAGGTTTGATTGGTCATGGATACAAAATATCACGGGATTTATAACTCAGGTACGGGACATACGTCATTCCTATGTCTACCTACGTTAAATTATCGTGAAAACAAGCTTATGTGTCCAAGCGGTTAACGAATTCAATCATTTGGGGAAGCTCGCGGCCTCTGGATCGGCAGTCGAATATTTAACCATTCAGCCACAATAGGTCATTAATTCAGATCATGCAATACATTATAATATAAATGTCGTTTTAATTTATTGTTCATATTCCGTCCATGATTTATGGTTATTTCAAAAGGAAATTTACAATGCTTCTTCAATAATAATGTCTAAGTGCTTCCTTCAATCGATTGGAATTTTATAGTATCATAAAGCAATAATGATATAGAAATAACTTGGTGAAGTTTTATTATGATCCTCAAGATTAGTCTGCAACTCCTAAGAGATTATTATTTTCAAATAAAAGTGATATGTTTCGTCTTTTATTTTTATTACTATCGTTTTATACGTTTGAGGTAATGATATCGGAAGATTGTGGAAAAGACAATTTCTAAAAGAAACGTTACTTTAAAACTGTGATAGTCATACAAAGTAACGATTTTAATAAAAAAATTTCGTCGTCTACTTCCAATTGTTTTTTGCAAAATTTACTAGTATTATGTGTCTTTAACAAAATTATGGTGAAAATCACAAATTTACAACAAAACGGGAAAGGAATACTGGTTTATATTTGGACACAATTTGGTAGGCGGGTATGGGTACCGCCGGGTATTGGATAACCAACACCTCTGCCATAGGTCACCCCAAGTGGTTCGCTATGTTTGGTGACTTAGCAGGGGTGCCCGAGTTAATGGGGTGAGGTTTTTCCGGGTCTTGGCGGCGGACGCGTCTGCCCACCAATCGCGTGGCAGGCTTGTTGAGTGAGACCTATCCTACAGTTCTCCAGCCGGACTCTCGAGCAATAGATTCGTTCGTCTGTCACTCCTGGACACTGACCCCCAGATTCCTACCCAACTCTTTTTCTTTCTCAAAACATCATCACCTTCTTTTACTAAAAATAACCGTCCTCACAGCATCCCTAAGGGCCTTCTTGGGAGGAATGCTGACTGTAAGACCGACTGAAAAGACTGCTCATGGCCTGCTGGAACCCTTTATATAGCCCGAGCCTGGCTGGTACGTGAATTGCAGGCAAAATGCGCTATGTGTTTTGTGTCACAGCAGCGAGACCTTTCGAGAATGTGGTCAAATTGTAGGGTATAGGTAGCCGCGCAGTACTAATCGTTGCCAGTAGCTACCTAAGTAGTTAGCGTATGCAGTGCGACGATACTAGGTAGGTCGCTACAGGACTAACGACGTATCAGCTTACCAAAGTTTTTTAACATTTTTTTAATCAAAATCTTCAAGATCTTCAAGTCGTCTATTTCTCTGCGTGAAAGTGTGATTCCGAGTTACTTTCCACTTATAAGTGTTGCCTCCATATCCACTGAGGACAATAATATTATTAGGAATGTATAATTTGTTGGGTGTTTTAAGTGCTGTCATTTCCATACATAATTCCAACTTCTCGAGCACTAAGCATTACGCAGTATGTTCCCAACTAAATACAACATCTCACTTTGAGAAGGATGAAATAATTTATTGTTAGACCGAAGGAAACAAAGACAAAGCTACACAAGTTGATTTTATTTACATTTGGCCCGTGTCAAATATTTGTATATCTTGCTTATTGATCTTGCCACAACTCCCTCAGACGTCCCTGACTTCTACTGTCATTCATATTTATTTGCGTCATATATTCTTCTTAAGGCTCCTTTTTTCGTTAATTCACTCTACATGCCCAAACCATCTACGCGTCCCTTTCAATATCGCCCTGGTGTAAGACCACCATTCAGAATTGAAAAGTTGCTTGAAATGGCTTTAGCCGTGTCCAGTGACTAAATCTGAATAGCCAGGTACTTCCCCACCTTGCTCTCCCCCATCTCCTTCCCTTCCCCGCTTACCTTCAACCTAACAACATACTCCAATTGGGAATGCCATAGTCTCACTGTTTCCAGACGGGAGCAGTTGGGACTTTAATGAGGTATTCACTATTAAAAAAAAAATCTCATCTCAATCTTGCAATTATATCAGCTTGCATTCGTTGCGAATTTTCGCATTTCTCACACGATCATTCCTAGTGGCGGATACAGAAAAAACTCAAGGGGGAGGGGGGGGGGGGGGGCAGCTCAAGATATCTTGAGCTACCTTTACTGTTATCGGTTAGCTATCTATGTGCCAGACATAAGGCGTGCGGGCTGGTGGCCCCGCAAGTGGGGGGCGCGCTCCTCCTGCCCCTTATATGTATCCGCCACTGATCATACAAGGTTTAACAACATATACGCCTCAGGAATTCATTATTTATCATCAGGGAAAATACAACAACTTTTTGTGCATTATTTATCAATCTCAAAGCTGAAATCGACTTCAAAAATACCTACAATAATCAGTTGGTATAAGTATCTAAATAATTCATTTCCAGTGTCAATTTTTTTAACTTATACAATTTATATGAAATGTTATTTTTTACTTGATGCATTTGCATAAAAATATGTTTTAAATTTTTGTTATTCGGCTGTACATCCTCTCTACACAGCCCTTCGGGGACACTTAATTTATTATTGTAAGCAGGTTTTCTTTTTTGTTTTCTAAACCGACTGCATAATGTAAATAAGAATTCCGTGGGGCAACTGTCGTGGGAGCAACTGTAATGGAACCCATACAGTCTACTTCCATATTCTTCTACCAGTTCTCCACCATTCATCAGAGTAGGTACCAGCACTCCATTGTGAAGTGAATAAACAGAAAACACAAAAGATATAAATTAACCGTAGAATTATTATAAACGTATCCTGTATTCTTATCAACCCCCGCTTAAGACTTGAAATACAACATCTTACGGAATTACTACATCATATCCAGAGGCAACTTCCTCCTAAGCGCATATTACCATTTCCGGCTTAGAACCGGAAATTCTGTGCACAAATTAAGCGCCCCTGCATATTTCCGTTTCTCGTAAAACATAAGTTGGCAAACATAAACATTTAATCCGGAATGAAAATGCACCGAAATTGAAAAGCTTTTAAATTCAGAGCTTCGGTTGTGAAAATATGGACTGCTGTGTTAAACTGAAAATGATGAAAGTTGTACCTAGTTAATTCTTATTTCAACTTTTGGAATTATTGTTAACTAGCTTCTGCCCGCGACTTCGTCTGCGTAGGATTAGTAATTCGAGTAATCTATTTTCTTTTCCTAGGTTCCATCTACGTTTATACTACAACTCTTAACCTATTGATTAAAAATATCTATAACTCTTGATTCGATTCAAAGTATTAGGCGAGTACTTCAAATAAATTCACTAATTTAAATATTTTCTAAAAGAGATTTTGATTTAACAATCATTGTTTTGCAAAATGTCATTATCAAATTTTGACATTTTCTATTAACAATAATTATTATTTTCAATATATGAAAAATTAATAGCTAGCTTTACAAATTATAGCCTATAAAGTTCCATTAAAATCCATTCAGCAAATTTTGCGTAACAAACACACATACATCCATACAAACTTTCGCGTCTATAATATTAGTAAGATAGTAAGATTCGTAGTGGAATTTCGTTTTAATACGAATTTATTATGGTAATAAACTTCTACTAGTATCATAGATCCTGCAAGAAATTCAAATAAATAATAAAATATGTCAAAAAGCGAGGCTAGCAGTCCAAAATAGTGTTCTGATCCCAACCCTGATGTTTGGCAGTGAGGTACGGAATTGGCAGAAAATGGTTGAAAGTAGTGCGATTCCTGAGGCGTTGTCATCTTTGAGAATGCTGTTTGGTGGATCTTTTAGAGGAGAGAAAGAAGTGAACATGGGTCCTATGTTGTGGAAGAGAGGAAACACAGAGGCCGGCAAATCGTTCCACAGATGAGCTGTTGAATTTAGATTTGAACGAGTCATAGATGGGACCCGTTCTCATGTGCTAAATGTCAACTGTGTACATATGTTGTGTTTTGACCAATGACGCTAGTTCTTCGGAGCATCTTTCATTGTAATATCCATAGAACAAGTACAGCGTACCTACCTCACCCTAAAGCTTGCAAGGCGCTTATTAAGATAGGGGAATCTATCAAACGGACCGACTGTTTCTGCACAGAGTGAAGTTTTTTTTTCCAGGTTTTGGGCTCCAGACCAGAGGTGGCTACAAATTCAACAGTGGGGCGTACTTGCAATTTATGCAGAGCTAGCAGTTGTGTTTTATTAATGTATCTGCGGGCCCTGTACAGTACTCCCAGCTTCTGAGAGGCTAACTTAACTCTGGCTTCGATGGAGCCCCAGAAGCTGAGCTGGTCACTTAAAGTTACACCAAGCACAATAATGGTAGGCATTTTATGTAGACTGCTTCCGTTGAAGGAGTTCCATTGTTAATTCTAGTAAACGTAATGGATAAGATGAAGAAAGGAATACGTAGATGATTTGCGCATGCAGAACAGATGATGAAGAAAGAGGTTTAAGGAGATTATATGACATGGAAGTGAATGATATTAGAAGTCATAGCATGATTAAGTCAAACAATGCAAGATTAAGCGAATGAAATTCTTCCTTCGGGCCATAATAAACCGAGAGTCACGATAACAGAGAAAAACTTATGAAACGATGAAAGTTAAAGTTTTGTTTCGGTGATGAACATCTCTACTTACCTCTGCCAGGGAAACGGCTTTATGGTTAGTTTTATGTTAGTCACATGTATGTTTTTTGAAGAAAATGAAGAAGCACGCTGAAGCCTCTCGAGTATTCTTGCTCTGGTCATATCTCCCCTCTGTGTTTAATATGACCATTTTCGTACATGACGGCCTCCGTGGTGCTTTCCAATTACAGCTTCAGATGACTTGCAATGGACTGTAAATGCCGAAAAAAGAAAAGAGACGAAATGATATTATAATGATAACATGTGTGGAAAACACAAGGAATGCAAGGAAAAGGGATGAACTATCACTTACACTGAAGGAGCACACGACACAATCACAATGTGGTTATATAGTTCGCGTGGTTATTATCGCCACAACAAAAGAATGAGTACAGTATGAAACTATGTATGTACTTCCGAGATGGTCAAAAACCTTATTTTTACTTAAAAGCGAGATTGTGTATACAAAAAACAACAATAAGTTGAATCCTAGATAGTTCCAAAACTTCTTTTATTTTTAAAAC
Source organism: Limnephilus auricula (assembly GCA_951813805.1). Classification (NCBI taxonomy): domain Eukaryota; kingdom Metazoa; phylum Arthropoda; class Insecta; order Trichoptera; family Limnephilidae; genus Limnephilus; species Limnephilus auricula. The sequence goes on along the minus strand of OX638409.1, from coordinate 3,398,074 downwards.
AAAAACACTCGAATTTGCACTATTTTTCTTATCATTATATATTAATTTTGTGATTTGTGGTTTCTTGTAATATCTGTACTTTAGCATTATATTATAATTATTGTTAAATTGACCTGCTGACAAACTGCTTTGGCAGTTTAGCGGGTGTTCAAATAAACAATTAAAAAAAAAAAAACAATAAAAAAAAAAACAAATAAAATAAAAAATGTACCAACGTGGTGTGGTTAGGTTAAACGATACCCCCGGTAGGAACTAAGCATATTCTCGTACACGAGTACTTGAATACATTTTGAATCTCACAAATTAAAAATGAAATATTAAAAAAATATCGGATGAACGGATGTCTGAAATAAATCGAACCGAACATGAGATCTTCTGACAGGCACCTAAAAAGATAATTAATTATAATTGGGTGCAAACAATACAGGAAAACGATATTTACATAAATATTAATTACCTAAGATAAAATGCAAAATTCAAGTCGTTAAACTCGTTAGGTCCCTCGCGGAATTTAAATAATAATAATATATTTCGTCGTCATCCGGAGAGGGATGAAAAGAGCGCAATTATGCATATTGTGACCTTCCTCTTTCTCCCCCCCCCCCTCCGCACTTGGACTATTCCAGTATAATGGTACCTGCCATAACCGTTCACAGTTGACACTACGCCCAGGACGGGAATTAAAGGAATCGTTCGGACGGAGTCTGGATTAATTTAATGCCAAAGATGTACCGCACTTTAAAGGTTAATTGTAAGGTTGTCACAAATGATTTTAATTATAATTAATTTATTTTATCTTTTAAGTTAAAAAAATGCTTAGAGTGTCAGGAACTAAAGCATGGAATGGCCTGCCTCATGATTTAAGAATGAACATAGTAGACTCGGCAGAATTTAGAGCTAAACTTAAAACTCACCTTTTCAGACAGTCGCTGGTATCCATAAAGTAAAAAACATTAACATTGAAATTGAACACACAACGCTTGGGTAATCCAGACGCATTGCCAACTCAGCCTTTGACCGGTTTTTAGCAAAGGGTTTTTAAAACGAATAACTAATTCAGTGTAAATTAAATTATAACACATTAAAATTCCTAGCATTACGGATCAAATAACACGAACATCTATACAATGTACAAAGTTCTGATAATAAATAAATTAGTGTTTAAAGGATTAAATAGCATTTTAAAAACAAGACATACTCAAAAATACAAATAACGATGGAAAATTATATGGGCGAAATGTTTCCGGAAACTAAAAGACTCAAATCATTACAATTGGGTATTTTCTTTTCAATTAAGAAAAAAATACTCATCCATATTGAAAAAACCTCCCGAGAAAAGATACATGTCGCCGACGGGACTCGAACCCGCACCCCTTCGATTGCTGGTCGAGATCCGTTTCGAGTCCCGTCGGCGACATGTATCTTTTCTCGGGAGGTTTTTTTCAATACGGATGAGTGTTTCAGGCTAATAATTATTGCTTATAATAAGTGTTACCCTTTGTGCTATGCATATAAAATCTTGTCTTAAACATTAGTTTATTAATTAAAAAATAAAAAAAATACTAATTTATTTATTTTTGTTTTTAGGAATAAATTTTCACAACGATTAAAAATGTGCCATTTTGTGCCGAGAAAACAACATGCTGATTTTTATTCATAAATTCGGCGGCGTTGACGTCATGCCGGGCACCGTTAGAAAAGTCGACTTACCAGACAGTGGCGGTTTCTAGGTCGTAATGACGTTTTATCCAGTTGGAACCGTTTCGGAATATGCAATTTTTTCAAATCAATAACTATGAATGAAAATATTAAAATTACACATTTATCAGAATCAGAAAAAATAATCTATAAATCTTCCACACATTTTTAACGGTACCTGTTCATTATAGTTTGTGAAAAATACACCAGATAAAACAATTGCTTTTAAGAATAGTGTTTTTGATATTTTTATCTGCATAAAGAAACAAATGCGTTATTCACTTCAATTATGGGTAAGATTTCCAAGTACAAAGAACACTAGATTTAATATACTCTGACGTTCTCATTGTTTTCAACCATCTCGTTCTTAACCACCTTTAGCCAGACAAAGTCTCGTTTGAATTCTAAGACTTATAGCGTAAACCTTACCCAGAAGGAGCTTACACTTGTATTGTTGAGAAAACAATATTATTTCAGGCGTTCTCGCAGCCCTGCTTAGCCCAGTACTCAATGCTCAGAGCTTGCCCCTGGGTGTTCAGAGCTCGGCATAATGAGATTAACACCGAGGAACGTTAGCAGCGGTGTTTTATGGACAACCCTGAATTATTGGCAGCTTGACATTGGGACACGACGATTATTCAATTTATTTTTTTAACATCACACTGGTAAGGTTAAGTTAAGTGAGGATCTCTTAGATGTAAGGAAAGTGTGATCCTGGGCCTTGGATTCGATTTCTACCATTTATGGAAAGTATTTGTGGTGTTTCAACAAATATTATAAAACATCTAAGTATGTTTGGTTTTGGAATGATAATATGCTTAGTTCCTACTGGAATGTAAAAGTATTAGTTTGAGATAAGTGAGTGGATATCCATTTTCTTTGCATTCCTTGTTTTTCCTACACATATCATCACCCAATTCGAGCAAACACCATTTCGTCATCGTTGTAGTATTTATTCATAAAAAGTAATTCTGAAGCTAAAATCGTATGCAATTTTCGATGCAACAAGCTGTGTACACAAGTACATAATTTGTAACTTCTAATTATTTTTTCGCTGTCGAGCAGTTTTCGTTTTTACACAAGCTTCATCAGGAGATCATAATATTTTTTTTTGGTTGAAGCAATTTCAAGCCAGTTTAAGCATCAATAAAAAAATCATCGAATACAATATATTAACATATATATATCAATATATCTGTGAAAAATATGAAATAGAAAAGACAGAAATAGTTTCGGTCACATTCTTAAATCCCGGTGTGCGTAATCAAAGTTTATTTGACTAATTTGAGTTGTTTTAAAAATAATGTATACTATATTTGCGGCATTTTACAGAATGGAAAATAATCTCAGTATCGCCCTGATGTAAAATGATAATTCAGAACACGGGCATTAGCTTTGTATGGTAGTTGAAAAAATGACATAAAACTGTAACTTGTAAAAAATGATTAAATAATAAAAAAGAAAATTGAAACGTTTCTTGAAATAGCTTTTACCTGGTACTTCCTCACCTTCCTCTCCCACATCTCTGTCATAGTCTGACTGTCTCATGAAGGGAGCATTTGGGATTCTTTTACGGTATTCACATCTAAAAAACAAAAATAAACTTGGAATAAAACCCAGGACCTCTTCCTTGCCAGAGAAGTGATTTGACCACTGAGCTAAATCGATCATATTAAGTTCCATAACTTTTGACTGAGAGATACCAATATTATCTTCACTTCATTAACGCGTATACTTTGTCTGCTATCTTTATATATTATGAAAGATTCTATCCGAATCAAATTGCATTAATTTTTTTCTATCTTTCGTTTCACGTTTTTTGACTGAGAGTCGTTTATATATTGTCATTAATGATTAAATATTTCTATTTGAGGTTCTACCTAATAAGTTATTTCACTATACAAAAAAAATTAATTAACATCAAGTATTAACAACAATCAAATAAGGACACAACATCAGGATATCGGATAACGATTTCAATAAAATTAATATCCCTCGAGTATCGAACTCAGGAGAAGTGGATAGGTACTAGTTACTTACCGGGCACATTGGAAAAGTGACCTTATTCCGAATCAGAAGTATCGGGTTTTACCTCCTCATCGTTATACATTTATGAAAATGAATGTTTCAAAGAAAGGAAAAGATAAGAAAAATTGAAGACGATAAATGTCTAATAAAAGCGATTAAAGAGCAATTCAATGTAAAAACAAATAAATGATGAATTTATCACATAATTAACATATCTAACAACTGTCTATTTATCTACTTTTTTTTAAATTAAAAATTCCCTAAATCATATTTAATTATAGGTACAAATTATTTTTCATTCTGACACTCGCTCCTCTTCTAAACACAAGCGTCCACTTCTATAGGAGAGAAACATCAAAATTCAAAAAAATCTGTAAAAATATTTTGTAATTTATTGTTATCAACATTGTTATACTTTGTTAACAATGTTGATAAAGAAATAAAAATAAATTGTTTGTTCCGTAAGCGTTTCTATTCCTATAAACTTTGGTGATTTGTTGTGCGCGCGCCCGCGATGGTTTCTATATATAATAGTGAGGTCTGAAATTATGAAATAAGTATAAAAAAATACAAGAGGTAACGCGCGAATTATTTGAAAAATAGTGAACTTTATATAGTTTAGCGGCAGGGAGCGAAGGAGGAAAGGGGATTGGAGTCCGGGAGAGGAAGGGGGGGGGGGAACGGAGGCGGGAACGGAGACTCATGGGAAAGAACAGGAGATAGTGACGGATGGGTGGGGGAAAGGGAGGGGCAGAGGGAGGAATTTGCAAAGGAGACATAGTAGCGGTAGAGGATAGCGTGGTGTAAATTTGGAAAATCCATGTTTCCCACACATTTAGCTGTATCTAGAGTTCTCACGCATTGGAAAACCTTCTGATTTATTCTTGTAAGCCCCAGACGGAAAAATCTAAAAAAATATTGTTTATCCTAAAGGACTTCATTAAACAGAATTAAAACGCTAATAATAGAGTGTCATTCAACGCATGCCGGGTAATCGCTAGTACTATAATCAAGAATAAGGCGAAAAATAAGGAAATCCGAAAATAGTAAAGCTTAATGAATTATACTTGGATAAAGTTTAATTTGTGCATTTCTGGTGGTATCTATTATCCTTGCGGATTCTTGGAATTATTGTAATGCTCGAGAACTAAAATGGACTTCCGACTGAAGACTGTGATAAAAGAGACATAAGTTAAAAATTATAACCTTCAACAATATAACAAAAAAACTTGCATATCCCACGGTCTACTGAAAGTAGTCCCAGATACAGGTGGTGCCTGCGTCATCGATTCCATGACGGCTGATCTCCCAATATACTTATATAATACATATATGCAGTCGGTTTAGGAAAAATACAGTGTGCTTACTGAAACAAAATATAACAAAGTATCTTCGAAGGGGTGTACAGAGAAGATATACCGCCGAATAACAAAAATATACAACATATTTCGTTTAAATGCACCAATTATAAAACTATTTGTCTATATACTGGATACACCAGCGTAAAAGTTGAAATGATTATGTTAAGAGGGTACTTTTTACCAGAGAATACCGGAAATTAGTCCCTTTTAAACCAAAATATAGACGTATTGACTCTCTTTTACAAAAAAACATAAATTGATTGTGAAATATTGTTATTTTATCTATTCCATTAAACAACATAAATTTCAAATCATATAATCATACGAAAAAATAAATCAATAAATAATTTAGTCAACACAGTTTTAGAAATTTAAATTTAGTTAAATTAAAATCTTTAAAAAAATATCTAGTTCCCAGAACGTGTTTTGTGACAAAAATACCTCAGTTTTTCTATTTATTTAAGGTCTTACAAACTAAAATATTTAAAAACTTTTTACGCACTTATTTTCTTGAGACATTATTGAAAAATCATAAATCCTTATGATCAAAAAATACTCACAAGAAGTATACTACATTTAATAATTTATGATCGTGCGTTTTGAGCATTTTTATTGCTTACTTGAATATAGGTATATATTAAACCAAGTTTTTAATGAAATAAATCGATATTGAATTTTTATTTAAAAAAATTGATAGTGGGAATAATCGATCTTTCTTATTGGAACCTCCCTGTACAGTTGCAAGCATTTTTAAACTTTTATTCTCAGCTGCTGGTCAATCGCTCTTAACTCAACTTCAAGTGAATTTAATCAAAGAAATAATATAATATTTATAAAGAAAGGAAAATGATTTATTCCCACTATTCATTATGTTCACAAGACCTTAAAAATATAACACATTTAAATAAATATTTGTTTATATTATTTTCTCGGCAAAAATGTTACTTTCATAATTTTTTTTAAATAGCTTATTTATGAGTTGTCCCTCTATTCTCATGCTACAAGTTCTTTTGTGAGATTTCAGTCATACCGGACGGGAGCATCGCTAGTCTCTTATAATGGTCCATATCTCCGGAGAAGTTTCTGGAATTTTCTGGAATGTTCAGGGAAACACTCGCGAATAACCTAACGGTCTTCGTTTAAAATGGAGTTGAACCGAGGAATTCCGCATAATGAATCATTATTTTTAATTCAATTATTTTAATCCCGGTTCTAGAAGTTAAATTATAACCACGGTGGTAAGAAGAGTTTCTTGCCGTATGTTTGTACTAAGATTTTGCTGTAAGGAATGTACCGGCCCCTTGTGGAAATTTTTCCCATAAAAAACGGAGCACTATCAAAAACGCAAAATTCATTAAAACGTCCTAAGTACACAAACATTATACACGACAACCAGATAACTCACTATAATAAGCGATTCTCCCGTCTTAACAAATGGATTGCATTCTTTAGAGCACAGGCGGCGGTGGGAATGTGGTCATAGCCGGGAAACTTTTCTTGTTAACAAATGTCATTACACCTTAAGTGAATACCTCACCTAAATGAAACACCTATTTTAGTTTTTTTATTGGTATATTTGTATTTATTTTATCTGTATAAACATTATAATAAAACATGTATGTGGTTAGATGGAAGAAATGGGGTCTACCCAAAAGCTTACACCCTTGAAAACTCGCCAAACGCCCGCCAAATGTACGTAAACTGTTGACATTATTTGTCACGTGAGAGCGGGTCGTCTTCTTTCTACGACTCATTCTTGAGAGTGCCGGACTCTGTGTCTCCTCCCTCCTACAACATGGGTCTCTTCAAGACCCAAGTTCACTCCTTCCTCTCCCCAAAAAGATCCTCCACATAGCATTTTGACAGATGCCATAGGTTCTTAGGGGAATTATTTTCCTCTGGGTGGAAAGCTATTGTAAAAAAATAAATCACTTTAAATTTCAATTCTGAATGTTTCATGATTAAGAAATAACTTATTTTTAAAATTATGAAGCATTTTAAATAACTAATGTGATTTCATGCAGTATAATGTATCCATTAAATATGAACTACAATTTTCCGTGTAATAAGAACACGGGAAGTAATTATTCAGTACGGAAATCCCAAATTTCCACATTTACGAGAAACTCTACCAATTGAGTTCTGGGAAGCATACCCAATTACGGAACAATTACATCATTAATGAAGAATCGATTCCACTCCACTCCGTATGCATTTCTCTGGTACAAGGTCCATTGGAACATGAACATAAGGCAAAGAAAATTGCATTATGTCATGCAAAAATGATTAAAAACGAAATTGTGTAGGAAAAACAAAGTATGCAAGGAAAAAGGATGACTTATCGATTACCACTGTATCTTTGAAAAGGAGCACACGGCCAGAATATAGTTCCACCCATGTGATCTTGGAGGTAATTATCGCCACAACAAACGAATGAGTACAAAACGATATTTTATTTATTTATTTATTAAATGAATTTTGTACATTGTATAGATATTGTGTTATGTCATCCGCCATGCTAGGGATGTCCCTGTAATTATGTTATATGAGATGGTCAAATTCTTGTTTTTAATTATAAACGAGATTGTGCATACGAAAATCACTAACCACTTGTTTCCAATGTAGTTCAAAATCTTATTCTATCTTCAAAATGCACTCGAATTTTTTCTTTTTTTTTCATTTTTTACATAATTCCACACAGGAGGCCCTGAGGAAAAAATTCCCTCAGGGCCTATGTCATCTTTGAAGATGCTATGTGGAGGATTTTTTAAGGTAAAGGAAAGACAGGAAATCCTGGGAAGGAAAAAGGTTTGAGAGGTGGGTAGGAATCTGGGGATAAATATGTCCAGGAGTGATGGACGTGTGAAGCCATCCCTCCCACTGCGGTGCAAGGCGATGGGTCGAGACATCGAAAGGTCTCCCTCAACCAGTCTCTTGCGATCCGGCCTGTCACGCAGATGGTCAGCAGACGCATCCGCCCCCAAGTTACGGACAAACCTAACCCTATAAACCCGCTAAGTCACCAAACGTAGTGAACCACTTGGGGTGACCTATGGCGGAGGTGTTGGTCATCCAATAAATGGTTCCCGGGGTGGTGGTACCCATACACGCCTACCAAATTAATGCTAAATGTCCACAAAATTTGTGCAAAATGACCACAACTGGGCCACAAATGGCGCTAAAGTGTCCTTTTGGACACATAATTCAAATTATTGAGATGGCATTGTGACCCGAAAAATGCAAACTGTCATATCATTGTAATTTGAATCATTGTGAATTTTACTGTGACAGTCCAACATGTGTTTGTCACAAAATATCATTGAATTGTGCTTAGTGTTTGTAAAGTTAATTGGAAAACATATGAAGGCCTCCTGTGCTGCACAAGTCACCAAATAAGGTTAATTTCTTCCAGTGTACATTGAGATCGTTGCCGATTGCCATTTTTTGATATAATTTGTGTCTGCATACATTTTTTTTCAGGGTATTACGCTCATAGAATTTTGGAGTTATTTACAAATCTCAGGTTCACATATTACGATTCAAAAAGTTTGATAAAATTCGGATGTAATCGTGCAGTAAAGCAAGAGATATAGCTGTGTTACATAACTGCACTTAGCAGTAAAACTGTCTCTTATTCTAGTACAGACTTTCAAGAATGTTGTTTAACTTCTGTGATTGCGCCAATATCATTAGAGTACCCGTTAAAACCATAATCTCTGCCATTTCACACGGCGAGCAACGTTTATTTAAATCCTGCTGTTAAGTCTGTTATTTGGGATACCAGTAGTAACAGAGTAATCTGCATTTGGGAATGCTTTTGATAATTAGGTTTCTCTAAATACAACATCTTGATATTTCAAATCAAATTAGGGTAGATTGTTAAAAACAAATGAAAAAAGTATTAGAAAATATTGTCGTATGTTTTGTGCATGCCACCCTTAACCGAACATAACTTAACCTAACATAACTTAACCTAATATAACTTAATTTAACATAACTTAACCTAACATAACTTAACCTAACATAACTTAACCTAACATAACTTAACCTAACATAACTTAACCTAACATAAATTAACCTAACATAACTTAACCTAACATAACTTAACCTAACATTACTTAACCTAACATTACTTAACCTAACATAACTTAACCTAACCTAGGCCGTACTCAACATAACCCAACTCAGGCTATTAAAGCCAGATTCAAATTAGCCTCTCGTATTGTACAGGGACCGCAGATACTTTAAACACAATGCTGACCATGGACAAATCGCAAGTGTACCACACTATTGAATTTGGCAGCCAACTCTGGTCTGGCGCCCAAATACCTGAAGAAAAAAAAACCCTTGAATCTGTTCAGAAAAGGGTGGACCGTTTGGTAATTCCGTTTATCTTAACAAGCGGATTATGTAGGTATGCTGTCCTTGTTTTGCCGGTATTACAATTGAAAATGCTCCGAGGAGCTAGCGTAATTGATTTTTTCATTTTTTTTTATTAATTAATTTATTTATTTGTTATAAAAATATTTTATTGACGTTTTGACTGTCCAACTAGGTCGGTCCCCCCTTCTAGGGCAGTCAAATTGACAGGTTTCATACATATTAGGTAGGTAGGTAAATAATGATTCATGTAAGTATTAAATAAAATTATGATTCACAATTTCCAATCAATCAAGTATCTAATATACAATCAAATCATTTTATTATATAAGGTACAAGAAAAAGTTTATTCGAAGTGAATATACCGAAAACAGTAAAAGAAAAGTAAAAAAAATTTTTGGAAACAAATTAAATATTTAAGCGGATAGCATTTTTAATAATATTTCTGAATCTGTACTGCCTTTAATTAGTATAAATTTTGTTATTTTTTAATACAAGAAAAACAGTGTACCAAAAAAACAGTAAAAGAAAAAGAAAAAGAAAATAAAAATTTTTGGAAAAAAAGAAATATATAAGTTCCTCCAGTCCTCTTCCCAGGACCAAAACATATAGACCACGCCTAATTACGGATACAATTAAAATTCACAAAAATCCCATTAATATTAATGGAGACGACGACGCGACGGGGATAAGTTTTTAGAGTTTTTGGTATCCGGTCATTGTCAGCTTCACCAAAACTTAACGCAGAAATCATTTTAAATTATCCTGTAATACCAGCTCTTAGAGGATTGGAACTGGCAACACGCCATCCCATCTATATACATAAGCAATCAATTTGCCACTATCGATTACAAATCAGGCTTGATGTCGGGTACTGTAACCCTGTCCGAAACGTTGGCTAAAGAAGGAGATAGCGCAACACGGCAAAATACTCCAAGAATAAATCATAATAATACTTTTGGCAGTGAAAATCTTAAATCATAACCCACAGAAATCGTAGATCTCCATTTAGAATTTCGAAAATGTAGTTTTGTTTGGAAATATAGGCCCAAATTGGGCAAATATTTGGATTACGAAACACTTCCCATAAGGCAATTCTTGTGTTATTTCGCATTTTATGATCATATTGCATGGCTTAACGCAATCACAAGCAAACCAATCAATAATGCAAAATAATTAACCATTTACAGAGCAATACATTTGACCAATCACAATTCAGTTGGACAAGGTTGTAAATGAAATCTTTTTCAAAAATTACCCTTGAATGCAAAACCATTTCTTTTGCTCATTTCTCTAACTAAAATTATTTTCAGAACCATATTTGTTGTATTTCTGTAGATACTTGTATGAAGAAATTATAAAATCAAGCTTAATTTATTTTACAAGGTTCTAACATAACTTACGTTCTGTATCTGATAGTGTATCGTTGATACGAGGCGCATTTACATTTTATACGTTCGTCACTTTGGTTAAACAGGGTTCTAACCTCGCCTTATCATGTTCCGAGGTTTCAAAGTTTATAAAGTTGATTTTTTGTAATCTATTCAACAATTTTTGATTTTGAGTTTTAATCTTGTGTAAAGTATTTTTATTTTTCAAACTTTATTGGAAATATATTCGAATTGGACGTGGCCCTAGCTTGGGGACATACATTAATTACGTGAACAGCTTAAAAAAAAATTAGACCCCTCCTCCCCCTTAGGGAGATTACGTGAGATTTAGTGGGACCCCTCCCCTCCTCACATGATTTTTTTTTCTTATTAAATGTTTATCATAATAGCCATTTTTCAGCGGGCAAAATGGGACACTTCAAAAGAAGTGAAACAATATTTTTTTTATTATCTCTTTATTAATATATACTCTTTTAAAGTTGACGTGAGATTTTTATTGCCCCCCCCCCCTCCCCCCCCTTCGGTATAATGAGATTTGGTGAGATTTTACTGGACCCCCCCCACCCTATTTTAACCTCACGTAATTAATGTATGACCTCCTTCGAATTACATTTCTGAAATGAAATTAGGACCTTATGCAATGAATTATTTTCCCCTAACCTATTGCGTATGGTTCTATTTGCATATTTAGGTAGGTTTGAAAATGATAAGTATACGTCCTATTTAATATTTTGCATTAAAGTATGTTAAATTAAAATACTTTTATATAAGGTTCAACTAGAAAATTTTACTTTTAGTATTTCCGTGAAAATAGGACGGTGAAGGAAATGGCTCACGCTATCTCATTTATTTAATACAAATGAAGGAAAGACGAGAAAATGATTACATTTTTGCATCTCCCTCACTCGTATTAAATAAATGAGATGCTGAGAGCCGTTGACAAATCGAATACGAGAAATCGTCTTTGCAAACTTTGACACTCATATCTCATATATCAGATCAAGGTAAAGTGAAGATAGAACCCTATTTAAATAAGAGAAACGTTGGGTTATAAATGTACAAAATATTTAATTCAACCATGTATGTACCAAATGTACAGCGAATATATGACAAAAATATCTTATTGAAACTATTCAAAAATGCCAAATCCTCCAAAAGACCATGTATCCATTACACTAGATCGAATAAAAATGACATAATAAAATTAAAAAAAACATTCCGAATTACAAAACCGCAATTGGACAAAAAACTACACTGACTTTGCAACAATTAACTAACTAACTACTAAGGCAGAGAGGACGGACCGCCGAACAACTCGGTCTTGGCATACACTCCTCGCCGCATTCACATTCATACATCTTATCATACATGCTCTTCTATTATTCTGACTCTTGACATAGCCCGACTCAAGTATCTGATTCACTTGATCGTGCCATGTCTTCCTCGGGCGTCCTCGACTTCTTCTACCATTCACATTCGCATCATATATTCTCTTGACACTCCTTTCTTCATTCATTCACTCTGCATGTCCAAACCATCTAAGCGTCCCTTTTTTAATCTTACTTATGACGCTCACATCGACCTTGCATTCTTTACGGATCTCCACATTCCTCACACGATCATACATGGTTTTACCACACATACGCGTCAGGGATCTCATTTCTACAGCATTCAGCATTCAGTCTACTTTCATCCTTTCTCTGCCAGTTCCATGCTTCACTGCCATACATCAGGGTAGGTACCAGCATTCCATTATGAACTGCTAGCTAGCTTTGCAACAAAACTATACAATATCCTTCCCCAAGACATAAAACAATTAAAAAAAATAATGAGTATAAAAAATCAAGAATAAAAATCTGGCTGAAAGAGGTCAAAAACCCTAAAAAAGACACTAACAACGACATATATATTTTTATATACATGGTTACCTATGAATGGCACATTTAGTAAAAACTTAGTATATAGGTATTAATTATAAAAAATAATAATAATTTAAATTGCATTTGGCACTTTACACACTTTGGTTCCTTAGAACAGGCAATCTGCCTAGCTAGGAACTAATATCGACCTAAAACAACGTATTAACACTTGTATTCATTTTAAATATATTCTCTTATTATGTAATATTATTTCTGTTATTTTGGCTTTAAATGTATCAAATGTAAATAAATAAATAAATAAGACATAATAAACTCTGATTAAATAACTATTCCGCCTCGCACAGGATCTCCTAGTGAGGAGGACTATAAAATACCATATCTACAATTTATGTATTATACATTGCGCCTTTAGAATATTATGATGCTTAACTTACCTCAACTTACTACATTGTGTCTGTATAATATTATGATGACTATCTCAACACAGCTACCTACACATACTATATGTACAATACAGCCATGTATTGAGAGTCTCAAGGGGGATACTCTGCTATCACTTATAACGGCATAATAATACATGCGAACACCTCAGCACAGGTTCTCCTAGTGAGGTGTTCAAAAAACATAACTACATTCGTTTTAACCAATTACATACAGTTTCCGATCTTATTTCACGCTACTACCTACTATGTTTTATATTAAGAATATTTTTTGTTTTACTTCCACCTATTGTCATTGTATTTATAAACTGTATGTAAAAGCATAGAAACGAATAAATAAATTTCACCATCATATTTTTTTATATTTTGTATGCAAGAAATATTATGTAGTCGTTTTAACCACTGGAGCGACAGAGCAATTAAAATATTTTTTCTCGGATTGCTAGAGGAAATTTTTCCGCCCACATTAAAAAAATCATACCTTCGACTTTGAATATAGAGACATACAAACTGATTATAGTTCTATGTAGGCAATGAATTTCCCTATCTTTTGTCTATTATCACATATTTGTAGGATTTATAAAAGAAATATAATTAAATCTTTAACCTTAAAACATTTTAAGAATCTAGAGAATATTTATTTCGTTAGATTTTGCATGTACAATATATTATATAGTCATTTAATAAAAAAATTAATTTGCCACATTTTGGCAACAAAGCAATCCGAGGTTTTGTAAATAGTGCCATAATGTGGCAAAAAGCGCTCGAGTGGTTTAAATAAATTAAAAAATGTACAGACTTTAAATTATATGTAGATCTGCATAAAATGTGGAATAATTTGAAACTCTAGTATATTTTAATTGGAAGTAGTTTTGATGGTGGATTAATTCAGAGCGAAATAACAACTGGAGATACCCGGATAACGAGAAACAAACCATTACTGAAAAGTTCTTCTCCAACTTCCACTCGTAGTAAATGAGTTCGTCGGTTTAGCGAACCCCGGGATGTTGCATTATAGACAGATAATGTTACTCTAACTTTATCTGAAATATATATCGATTCTATCCAACTCTGTTGTCTATGGGAGCGATTAAGTTTTCAACCAAAGGTGGGGATAAATGGATTTTGTTAGGTAAAAATTTGTTCACCATTCGATTTGATGTACTGCTTGCAGGACTGCATACTGCGTCATGCAAATTGGATCGTTGTAGGCAAAACTGCCAGCTGAATTATTAATATTTAATTTTTTATACGAACAACTGTCTTTTTGTAACTTTTGAAGGTTGTTTCCATCAATGTAATATATCATTGAAGAAAAAGATAACACTAATATTCTAAATAAAAATATGAAAATGAACAAGACACAGAAAAATAAGAGATAACGGTCGCAACTGGTACAACTGTTCCCAGTTGCAATTGTTATCTCTTATTTTTCTGTGTCTTGTTCATTTTCATATTTTCATTTAGATTATTAGTGTTAACCACTGGAGCGACAGAGCAATTAAAATATTTTTTAATTGCTAAAAGAAAATTTTTCCGCCCACATTAAAAAAATCAAACCTCTGAATTTGAACATGGAAACATACAAATTGATTATAGTTTTATGTAGCCAACGAATTCCCCAATCTTTTGTCACATATTTGTAGGATTTATAAAAAAAAAAAATTAAATCTTTAACCTTAAAACAGTTTAAAGAATCTAGAGAATATTTATTTTGTTATATTTTGAATGTACAATATATTATATAGTCGTTTTAAAATTTTTATTTTCTTAAATTTTACACATTTTGGCAACAAAGCAATCCGAGGTTTTGGAAATAGTGCCATAATGTGGCAAAAAGCGCTCGAGTGGATCGTCTTCTTCAATGAAAAATTAATATTCCCTTTGTCGGGCCGCCGGAATAATTATAATTCGGTTGTGGGTTCTGTATAATAAATAATTCCTCTCAGGGCATACGTCAGCTTTGGGGATGCTGTGTGAAGGGTCTTTTTATTGGAAGGAAAAAGAGGAATTAATGGGAAGTTAAACGGTATGAGGGGTGGGTCGGAATTCGGGGGTCTATGTCCAAGAGTGCCAGATGTTAAGAATCTATCCCCATGTGAACGGCGATATTCCGAGAGAGTACGACTGGACAGGTAAAAAGGTCTCTCTCAACCAGTCTCTCCCTACCTGGCAGACGCGTCCGCCACCAATTTTCGGACTAACCTCCCATATTAATCAGGGATACCCCCGCTAAGCACCAAACGCAGTGAAACATATAGGGTGACCTATTGCATAGGTTTTAGTTATCCAATAAACATTTCCCGGGGTAGTACCCGCACCCGCCTTCCGAATTGATGCATTACTAAGTAACTAAAAATTATGGGATTTTGTTTTGAAAATTAGATCGGTTAGAAATATTTTAAAACTTTAATTAAATTCTGCAAAATATAACACATGTTTGCCTTTTAAATAATCGATTGTCTTTTTGATTTGTCCATTTAAAAGCCCAGAAATAAATAAAGTATCAGGCCTATATAAACTGGTTTAAAGTTCAAAATCTCCTACTTACGAACCTCTTTTCGGTTATGGTTTGCCGCCTACAATGTGGCTGGCCAGATCGGGAAAGACTATTAGGGGAAACTAACTCACCTAACACAGACCTCTCCAACTGGACTTTTGACCCATCGGCTTGCACCGCAGTGAGAGGGATGGATACAGTACGATACGCCTCGTCACTCCAGGACACATTGACCCCCAGATTCCTACCCTTCCATCATACGCTTTTCCTTTAAAAGACTCTCCACCCCATTCCCAAAAATGACACAGGCTCCGAAGGAAATTATTTTATTCAGCGCCTCCTGTGTGGTGTTAAAGTAAAGAAAAACGTATCAGTGATTTTTCTATGTTTGAATAAATGGATCTTAAATTGATGATTATTTAATCGGTATGACAAATGTATTTTCCATATGAATTAAAATTAATAAGTAATCGAATTTTTAACCTATCACCTGGAGGTCTAGCACAGACGATCGATAAAACCCTCTTAAAATAAGAAATTGACCAATTCAGTCAGTTGTAACCTAGATTAACAATTATTGGTAAGAGATATTCCGATTGACGATAAATAAATTTTAGACCGGACTCCATAGTATCAGATAAGTTAAGGTTAACGAGGTTAACTGTCAATAAACGCGTTTATTTGGATAATGCCGTTCATTATGCAAAATTACTGGCTTATTATTGAACGTCGTTTAACTAACCAAGCTCTTAGAATTGAAAGAAGTCTCAATCGCGATCCATAGGCTTAAATAATTCAACTAAGATTCAACCAATTTATTCCGTTTAATGGTTGAGAAACTAAAGTGGTTGAAATATGACCAAAGACCTAATTAATTAATAAACTTCCGTTTAGTGTCAAGAAGTAAATGCGGACTGTCAAAGCACATCTAGGTAAGCGTTTCAATTCAACAATTCCAATTTATTAGTATATTTACGTAATTACCTGGCGTTTGAAATTTCGCTGTGTCAATTCGTAGAAAATATATATATAAGAATATTTTCCTTGTGATTTGGATTTTTTGTTCAATTAAAACACAATTGAGTTTCTCTGTGAAGAAAGAATGGTTTATTTTGTTAATCTAAATAATAATAATCTTAATCTCACAAGATTAACATAAAGAAATGTATTAAGGTAATAAAACATTACCTGTGAAGAAAGAAACGACATTTAATGTTATTAATTGTAATTCCTTAATCTCAATCACAATAGTAATTAATCTTCTCAATTTGTTCTGTCAGCTCATAGACTCTTTTTACTATTGTTTTAATAATTCATTTTCAAATTAAGAATAAAATATTGAGTCGACTATTAAGTAGGTACTGGGCGCATATCCAGTGACAGTCTACAATACATATAACCACAATGGCGAGACAAGCTCGGCATTGTTTTAAATCAAAGAAAATTATATTTTTCTTTATATCTCCCCCCTTAGGGAAGACAATTGACTATAACCTATTATGTACCCTCTTCGTGGTTCATTAATGCAGGTGCTGGAGTCAACTTCGAGATGTGGAAAAAATTTGATTCTGATTTTTGTCGACCAGTGTCTATCTTGTAAATTGAGTTTGATAATTTTTCTATAATTTTGTAGGGTCCGATTCTCAATTCGTCTAGCTTCTTCCTATTAAGTTTGTTTCCATTCTCCACAAAAACGATATCACCAACTTTGAAGTTGAAGGGTCTCCTGTTTTTATCGTAAATTATCTTGTTGTAATTATGTGATTTCATAGTATTTTCCAGAGCTATTTTTCTGTCTTGAATCAAATCGATGTCGGTCTTCTTAAGTTTTAACTCATTTGGCAAAATTGTAATATCTGTGCCGTTAAGTAGATACTGTGGCGCATATCCAGTGACAGTGTGCTCCGTTTCATTATAGTTTTTTACACAATTATGCGCTATAGTTGTCCAAGCTACTTTTGAGTCATTTTCGTTGATTTTGCATCTAATTTTATTGACTAGCGTTTGGTTCAATCTTTCATTTAATCCATTTGAGAAAGGTGAGTTTACTGCAGTAAAAATTATTGGAATATTTTTTTCATCCAAAAATTTTTTGAAATCTCTAGAATTGAGACCCGGGTATTGGTCTGAGAGTATCATGCCAATGTCATTATTTTCTGTGGAGTTTACGAGTTTGATGAAATCATTGGTATTTTGAGTTCTTGACGTTAAAATATATGCAAACCTTGTGAAATGATCTGATAGCAGGTGCAAGTATCTCTTTGTTGACCGTGAACCCCCAAAACCGCCTATTGTATCAATGGAACATATTTCAAAAGGTTTTGTTGCGGGACCCAAGTGGGACATCAATCCATATTTATTTTGACCTCTTGATTTGTTCTTTAAACATACTGCACAACTTTCGCAGGTTCTCTTTATATTGTTTGTCATGTTTTCTGCTGTGTACCACGAGCTTATCATTTTTTTGCATTTGTTTAATTCCTATGTGACCTAGGTCTGCATGAACATTTTTGATAAATACTATGCTGAATTTTTCTGATAGAATTATTTTTTCTCTTTTTCTAACTTTCTTGTAATAAACATTATTCTTCGATATCAATTTATCTCTTCTGCACTGTATCTTCTCATTTTTGACCTGATCTTTTAAGATATCTTCTAATTTTATTAAGTTGATAACTTTTAATTGCTCATCTTGGTTCTCATCTGGTTCTAAGACAGGATTTCTGCTTAGACAATCAGCTTCAATATTGAATTTTCCTGGAGAATATTTAATTTGAAAATCATATTGTGATAGGTAGTATGTTAGATCTCCTAATTCTTCATCAGTTCTTGATTTTATATTCATATTCTCCAATGGCTTGTGATCTGAAAAGACAGTAAATTTCTTACCTATCAATAGATGTTGCCAATATTGAATACATTCTTTGATAGCTAGGCATTCCAGATATATAGCCTTCTTCCTTTTTTGAACTTCATTCAATTTCTTTGAGAAGTAAGCTACTGGTTTTTCCTCATTGTTTTCTTGTGGCTGTTTTAGGATAGCTCCCACTCCTAGTATACTAGCATCTGTATATATATGTATAGGCAATTTCGGGTCAAATATGGTTAATATTGGTTGAGAACATAAAATTTGTTTCATTTCATCAAATGATTCTTGGCATGCCTTAGTCCAGTTAAAGGTTTGACCTTTTCTCAAAAGATTATGCAACGGATCCAATTTCATTGAAGTTTATCAAATTATTAGATTTGGTTTGATTAGGAACTATTTCATTTATTTGTGTTGGAGCTTTCTGACTGATTTCTAATTTTTCATTTTGAATTAAGCCAAATTTTTGTATGCAATCAAGTCCAATTAAAAAATCATAATCAAAATTTTCCTTGTCAATTACAAAGACATCCATATTTTTTTCAACGTTAAAAATAGTTACATCCAGTGATATCATACCAATTGCCTTTTTAACGCCATTAATTGTTTTTAAGTTAGTATTGTTCGAATAACATAGTTTTTCATTGTTTATCTTTAATATCCTTGAGTTTATCAATGACACATTAGAGCCCGAGTCATAGATTCCGAATATTTCAACATGTTTATTTAACACTAACTTTACTTTAATTAATGGCGGCGCTATTAGTTTTTTTGGTCCTCACATTGCAGTTCGCATTCTAATTCTGAATTATTAATGTGCTTTATTTTTCTCTTATCATTTTCTTTTTCATTATTATTATTCTTTCCTTTAAACCAACATAAATCTTCTGAGTGATAGCGCACTCCTTTGTTTAATTTTTCACAAACGCTACATTTTTCTTTCAACGGCTTAGTGTCATTCTTCTTTCTTATAAACGTTTTCTTCGAAACCAAATGTTCTAATTTGCCAAGTTCATTAAACAAGTCTTTTGTTTCTATAACCTCATCCTTGTTGATTCTATCTGTTATATAATCTGGTAAACCGACAGCAATTATATCGATTAAAGTCCCCTGATCAATTGTTTTTCTTACTTCAAGTAAAAGTCTTTCTTTTTTAACTGCATATTCTAATAATGATCCTGATTGATACTTGAATGATAAAGCATACCTGCTAGCAATCCAACCTTTATCACCATAGGTTTGTATAAAGTTTGATTTCCAATCTAACCACTCTGATCGTAAACCAAGCTTGATCATCATTGACGAATACCAATCTGTGCATGATTTGTCCATAAATAATCTGAAGATTTCAATTTTTTCTTCATCTTTAGTTATGTCAAACCTTTCACATTCTTTTTCAAATACTTCCATCCAGTGACATGCACTTATATTTTTTCCATGAAATTTTTCAAGTACGAACCTGTCAGCCAACTTTTTCATGCTTTGTTTTTCTTTTTTCTGCTGATTTTCAACTAATTTTTCCAAAATTTTCACTATAGGGTCTTCTGAACTCCTTTGATTGGCAATAAACAACTGTTCTTGGGTAATTTCCTCTAGAAATTGGTCCTGAAAAATCATGTTTTTATCCGCATCCACGTATGTTTGTGAAATATCTTCTGCTATTTTTATCCATACACTTCTTTTTTGGTGTCTTTTTTTTTATGTATTTTTTACTGTACTATAAGCCTTAGAGGTGTAGATAGATTTGTGGAGTGATGCTGCTTGACATTCTTCAGGAATCAGGAAAACTTTGTCATCTTGTGTAACAATTGAGGTTATGGCAATAAAATTGGACTTTCCGTCTGTTGTTGGTTTTAACTGAAATTCAAATTTCAACTTTTCCATTTTTTGACAATAAATGTCGTTTTATAAGAATATTTTCCTTGTGATTTGGATTTTTTGTTCAATTAAAACACAATTGAGTTTCTCTGTGAAGAAAGAATGGTTTATTTTGTTAATCTAAATAATAATAATCTTAATCTCACAAGATTAACATAAAGAAATGTATTAAGGTAATAAAACATTACCTGTGAAGAAAGAAACGACATTTAATGTTATTAATTGTAATTCCTTAATCTCAATCACAATAGTAATTAATCTTCTCAATTTGTTCTGTCAGCTCATAGACTCTTTTTACTATTGTTTTAATAATTCATTTTCAAATTAAGAATAAAATATTGAGTCGACTATTAAGTAGGTACTGGGCGCATATCCAGTGACAGTCTACAATACATATAACCACAATGGCGAGACAAGCTCGGCATTGTTTTAAATCAAAGAAAATTATATTTTTCTTTATATAAATAAGTATATCTTAAATATCCTGCACTGATTTTAAATTCTGACACAAATCTCATCAAATATTAATATGTTAGTAATTCGGTTAGATTGCAAGTAAGCGAACCATTTTGAACGCAACACTCGACTTCATTAATTTAGCGTTGCAATACCCAGGTCATTTATAACAGGGTCCAATCTAATTAAACCACACAGCACGTAATACATATTAATGTGCAGGAATTTAAATTCCTTGGCGTTAAATTCCCAAGCGAAGTCCGGCATAATGATGAGATCGAGGTTAGAATAGTTGCAGGTAGTATATAAGTGGTTTAGTAATAAGCCACTTATGATAGCATTCATCAATAAAAAGTGAGGGAACGCTAAGTGAAGTTTGGAGGGTAAGTGCGGGACTGTCCTGGGTGAGGAGATGATTGGGCCTCCGGTTGATAGGGAGATATCGGTGAGCTGTGATATCTCCGCGCGTGCTGGTCGGAATAATAACACGAGGATGATTGTTGATGATGATGTGTTTACAGTATTTACATATGCACCGTATTTACAAATTGCGTGAAATTATTCTGAGGACTGCAGATGTACTTCGCGGCGGCCCGTGACCGCCTTAACGACTGTGTGAGAACGACTGACTGACTTGGCTTGCTCGAGTCCTTATATAGGCCGAGCCAAAGGTACTCGGAAGGTAGGTCAAACATGCACACGCGAGAAGTTTCTCGATATGGCGCCGCAGCGCTGTGTGTAATGTGCCGCAGGTCCGAGCTCTTTTCAGAAGGTGGTCGAAATTAAATTGCCTAACGAAGTAGCAGGTAGAGACGGCCGTGCAGTAATAATAATAGTCGCCACAGAAGTAACATATACACTTTTTTTTTTTACATTAGTTCCACACAGGAGGCCCTGAGGAAAATAATTTCCCTCAGGGCCTATGTCATCTTTGGGGATACTGTGTGGAGGGTATTTTTAAGGAAAGGAAGGAGAGGAACTCTGGGAAGGAAAAAGGTATGAGGGTTGGGTTGGAATCTGGGGTTCAGTGTGTATAGATCATCCGCCGCCAAGACCTATATAAACCTTACCCCATGAACCCGGGCACCCCTACTAAGTCACCAAACGTAGCGAACCACTTTAGGTGACCTATGGCAGAGGTGTTGGTTATCCAATTAATGGTTCCCGGGCGGCGGTACCCATATCCGCCTCCCAAATTGAA
Organism: Limnephilus auricula; assembly: GCA_951813805.1. NCBI lineage: Eukaryota > Metazoa > Arthropoda > Insecta > Trichoptera > Limnephilidae > Limnephilus > Limnephilus auricula. Next base: position 3,375,995 of record OX638409.1, on the reverse strand, counting down.
TTTGCCAATAAATATAATATATTAAGCATTATTAGGACATTGCATATATTAAGACATTTTAATACATATTTATTATCTGATATCTATTTTTGAGGTAGACTCCTTTTAAAAAAAAAATATTTTTTTTTACTTTTTAATGCAATAATAACATGGCTAAACCATTAAATATTATATAGAAAGAAAAAGTCTTAGATTAAATTTACCGGAACAAATAGAAATCAATAAAAAAACGAATGACCCTAATAAAACACTAATTATTTTTTTTTCTTGTTTATTCCAGATCGGTAAATTATTAAAAAAAACTATAGATAGAGATCGTAAATTAAGCCACTCAGGCATTTACCAACTATGTTGCAATGATTGTCCATCATTCTACATAGGTAAGACAACCAGAAATGTAAATATTAGAATCACGGAACATTTAAGATGTTTAAATAATAATAATTTTTCGGAGTTTGCCAATCATCTTATTTCCACCAATCATACTTTTAATAAGGACACGGGAGTTAAAATTCTTCACCGTAATAATAAAAGCAAAAAATTAGATAACTTGGAAGCACTTGAAATTAAAAAATCCCTAAATAATAACGCTAATATAATATGAATAACCAAATTAATTTATCGTTTAGTCCCATTCTAGATATGTTTCCAATAAACCGCTCTGTTATTGCTGGATTTCTCGCAACTACCCCCCTCCCCCTTTGACCTCCCACTCCAGCAACTGTATGTTTGGTATATATCTATCAATAGTTTGTATTATAGGTTAGTTTTAATATTCTCCTGACGAAGGAAGGGTTCTTCCGAAACCGGTAGAGTGTAATTAAAATTAAAGTGGTCTAAAACAAATTTATATATTTTATTGTAAATTATGGCGAGCCACAAAGTTAATGCTTATTACGAACATGTACTTTTAAGTAGTTTGTCAATGGGTTCTTTTAACTTAATGGATTATAACAAAAATTAAATTAACTATTAAAAATGAATAGATAATGCATACACAGTAAAAGAAAACGGAATAAAAATAATACAGAAACAAAATAAAAAAATAAATATAATTTTTTTATAAATCTGTGACATCAGGAAATGGCTCCATCGCTTGTAAATAGTGCAGCTGGTGATCCGTTTTTTGAGTATTGCTCGGAATTTCGGAAGACGCCCTTCTATAACCATCTCAGTGTTACTTCATTACCAGGACAACCCAAAAAGTATTCTGTATGAATTGTTGTACTGTACTTCCATTATTTTTAGAGATGCTCTGTTGTAGTTGGTCCACAGCTCCGAGATATGGGCTCGGCCGTATATGTTAAAAAGTTGCCTTTTTGTTTCTGGGCTACACTTATTAAATCTTCGAGAATAAAGTAAGAAAACTTATTTATTCCTCACTTCTCAGTATATTTACAAAACCTAAACGATAAAACACATTTAACTCAGTCAATAGCAGTCGCATAATTATTAAATATTTAAGAACACACTAATGTGGGAAAACAGAACAGTCAAAGTACTCCACAAAATAGAGACCTATTGTCACAATTATTTTCTCAATAAATCGTTCTAACCCGTTATAAATAATTTAAGACATTCAAAATTTATTTTTAGAATAAAAAACACCAGTGAAAAATATTATGGCCTTAAAAAAATATGTTCATTAAGACCAATAAACGATGATTCTGAAAATATAAGTTTTAGTCAATAATGTGAATCGTAGAGTTTAAAAAAATGATTAAAAAGTCCATTTAATCATGTCATTAAAACACACTGTCAAGTTGGTATTACTGATTTCTTAGTGGTGACGTCACTGCTCTCCATTTACGATTAAAGTTATATGAAATGATCAACATTTCATGCAATTTCATGTTATTGGTTTATTTAAATACTAGATTTAGACATATATAATAGTTGTTGTGTTAATTGAAATATTATTAGGCCCTCAACAATTAAAATGACGACGGAAAAGGCTATGAAACATGTAAGAAATTGGTAGAAATTAAGGTACGGTAGTAAGCGTTCAAAAAGAAAAAGAAAGGGAGATATGTAAATACAAATGTAAGAGGGAAAACGCTAAAATTAAGCCTACTAATATAGTCTTTAATTTGTGTGCTATAGAAACCTTAGAAATTAACAAAAAAATAAATATAAAATTAATGTAGTTAACAAAATAATTGCAAAATCTCACCTGCCACTGTCCCCACCTAATAAAAGTTAATCATTTCTGTACTTGTATAATTTTAATGTTTGTTTTAAGATTGCCAGCGAATGACACGGATGCATCGAAACCGGTAGCAAATAAATAAAAGATAACTAAAAAATGTACATGTAAAATAAAACCCTTCAAAAACAAAATGTCTTGAAATTGTTACATAGTTAATGTACAAGAAAAACAACAACTAAAATTAACTTTGTCCACCTGAGGTGACGATTATGTTATTATTGCATAAGATAAAAAACTAGAATTTATCCTCGGATTAGCTCCAAAATAATGATGGGGTAAGACTATCACGCAGGAGTCAGCAATTACTAAAGCTATTCAGTTATAGAGCATTATACAGGGTGTGTGGTTGAGTATTAATTTCGTTTTGGATCGATTTGCTGGGAACGATATAGCGGTACTAATTTGCATACAGGAGGTTCAAGTATAATCAAGATATAATGAAATTTGCGACCCCTTATCATGTGGGGTGACCATCTTTTATTTTTGAAGAGTCGAATATTAAATAATATTAATATTCTTTTATTTAGGATGTTAGTGCATATAGACAAAATTGCGTAATTATAATATAATTCATTTTGGGAGACGGGTATGAGTACCGCCGCCCCGGAAACGATTTATTGGATAACACCTACACCAACACCTTTACCATAAGTCCACCAAGTGGTTCGCTTCGTTTGCTGATTTAGTAGCAGTCCCCGGTTTTATGGGGTGAGGTTTGTCTACGTCTTGGAGGCGGATGCGTCTGTTCACTTACTGGGTGGCGGACTGGATTGGGAGAGACTAGTCGAGGGAGACTATTTGACCTATCCAACAGGACTTCCTCGACCCATCGCCCTGCATAGACACTGGATAGATTCATACGCCTATCACTCATCGACACAATGACCTTCAGATTCCTACTCACCCCTAATTCATTTTTCATTCCCAAAATTTCCTCTCCTCCCTTTCAATTGCAATTGGAATAAATTCCTGCATAAAATATTTTGTAATAATGAAAACGCTTTGTTTTTACCACGATAATCTTTATTTTAACAAATCGACATGTTTCGAGAACGATGTTCTCTTCCTCAGGACATTGAATATACTAAAAACTAAATAATCAAGTATACAAAGCTATGCGTGGGTAAAAATTGAAGTAGTGGGGGGAGAGAGGTGCTGAGGGGAGGTGCTTAGAAGATCAACAGGGAAGAGCGAGGAGGGGGAGAGGTGGAAAGGGGAGTAGGTGGAAAGATAAAAAATTACAATGGAAATATGTTTAAAATAGGGTTATTCACAAAATTGATTTGATTATTAATAATATTTAAATTTTTATTGACATTTTTCCTAAAGACTAAAATTTCTAATATATCTAATTGAAAAATAGATATGTACTATAATTAGGTACTTTAACGCTTCCACTTTAGAAAATAAAACTTAAATTCAAAGCAAAATTTCTAAAGTTTATCAAACTTAAGTTACCGACAGAGTCACAACCGAAGTTAATATTTTTAATGTACTGTCAGAGATATCATGCACACAAGTGACTTGAAAAAAGTTTGAATGTATAAAAAGTTTTAATGGGGAAATCTGACTTTGTCAATGTTTGATTTAGATACCCAGGTGCCTACCTGTACTTATCTTCCCTTTTCCAAAGTTATGAATCCAATTTATTAAATTTGAAAACATGCAAATAGGTGGAAACATATTCTCTTTTTCAAACTCAATATAAATGCAAAGAGTTTGTGTATTGAACACTTTGGCAAGTGATTATGATTTTGACATCCTTTGTAAAGTATGTTATGTTGACGAAATCAATAAACATTTTTCTAAGTATCCGAGTATGTTGAAGGATCAATATCAAAAACTTAAAAAATTCAGAAAAATCAAACTTTCTAAAAAATGGAAGATTCAAAATCATTTCAATTCAATTTGGGGGGTAGGTACTGATAGCACCGCCAATTATAATAATACTAACACCCCTGCCTTAGGTTACCCCTAGTGACAATATTTGGTGTCTTAGTAGGGGTGCACAATTCAGAGGGGGCGGGGAGGTTTGTCTGGGTCTTGACGAAACGTGTGTTTGTCCACCTACTGCGTGACAGGCCGGATTGAGAGAGACTAATTAATAGATACCTTTTTACCTCCTCAGCCGGACTCTCTCGACTCATTGTTTTATACCGCAGTGGGAGGGATAGATTCATTCGTCAGTCACACCTGGACACTTCAACCCCAAATGACTACCCACCCCTCATGCCCTTTTCCTTCCCTGAACTTCTTTCCCTATAAAGATTCTCCGCACAGCACCCACAAAGATAACATAGGGCCAGAGGGAAATTTATTTCTCCTGTGTGGAGTTAATGTAAAAAAATTCCATGGTTTCAGGATCTTACATGAATATAAATAGATTATCTATAATATATAATAGATTACATATAGTTGTTTTCTCACCATCCTTCCAATAGCTTATCTGCACTAATAACGAATATTTTCGATTTACGATTTACGGATTATTTATTTATTAAGTTGGAGTTTATAATTCGATACTCGAACCTATGAATAGTGGCTATATATTGGATAAGTTGGCCGAGTTTTCTAACCACTGCGAGTATTTTATTTTTATTTTTAATAATATTCGTAATTAGTGTAGATAAGCTATTGGGAGGATGGTGAGAAACCTCCATAATATAATAGATCTCACATCCTTAAATTTTCTTTAAATATAATTTGTTTCGTTGACATATTAGAGAAATACCAAAGAAAATTACCTTTCAAGAGAGAGCAGTTAGCAAAAATACTGTAGAATAGTAATTACGCTTCCAACTTCTGACATTTCCCATACATTCTGACGGCAGTAAGCTACACAAGCACCTCCTAGCGGCACGAGTTGTGCGACTTCGTTTTGTTTCTAGCGCCCCTGGCGGCCAGAGTTGCTAGCAAATAAAAGAAAATACTACCAACATTTTACTGGAGTTAAGAGGCTAGACTTTGAACCACACGCGAAACACTCGCGTCTGTCATTCTGTCCCGCTCACAATAAGCTCACGCACACTTACAATACATGCGAATGCGAAATGTGCGAATGAGACAACGCTCAAATTTACCAACAGAAATCGCTCGAAAAGGGGTTTATGGAGAATACACTTTTCTACACCAAAACTTTCACGAAATTCAAATTTTAAAAAATATATATTTTTTAAAATAAAGAAGCACGTCGGTAGGTTTTTATAATTTTATAATTCTCTATGAGAGTTGAGTTAGATGCACTTTTTCCTTAAATAATATTTTTTGATAAATCATACATGTTTGACAGTGAATGTTTACGTTAATACGAAACGCATCGAAAATTCGAAAACATACCGACATAGTTTTTACCCTCTAAAAGACAGTATAAAAAAAATATATTCATTTTGTGCAATTTTCGACGTGGAAAAGTGTTTTTTCCCGGGCGTTTTGTATGGGCCGAAAAGCGAAGTCTTTCATCTTAAGCATATTATTCTCGGGTATTTGCCGTTAGTAAACTTGATAAAAATCGGACCGGAACTCACAAAGCTGATCGATGCACTGGAGCGTAACGGTTACTTAGCAAGGCAGACAAGGCAAATCATAAAAGCCAAATTGCACCAAACGAAGACAGAACTGAACAAGAGCCAAAAGGCTGCGCTTTCCTGCTCTATATTCACAAGGTGACAGACAGAATTGCCAGGCTATTGATAAAAGAAAGCATTAACCCTTCAGGCTAATTTGTTCGCTTTTGGGAACAACTCATATAGAAATTGCTGCGTCTCCCTTATCATCGTGGTGAGAAATATAATATAAACGGTTTTGGAAACATTCCAATCTAAAAGATAACCACAAAGTAATTAAAACATACAACTTTAGGAATCTAAAGTTTCACAATTGCAATTTGAAAAAATAATTTAACTATGGAAATTTTATTAGATTTTTTTTTACAAAAGTGAGGTTGTTAACCTTCATAATGCATTTTTCTAATAAAATATGTCTGCGTTTTTATTTTTTTCGACATCTGTAATTTTAATAAGAAAAAATGTGAGGTGAACCATTTAAAAAAAGTTTGAGTTTATAAATTGTACATTTCGTATAAGCGTATTTTATCGCCTTTGAAAAACGGTTTTTAGTTTTAGGATGCTTTCAGAAATATTCCATTTGAATTTTATTTTAAAGCGGAAATATTTTGGCCTTCTGATAAAATACGCCCGAGGCCTGAGGGATTAAGACGATCCACTAGTCCTTGACTCATTCGGAATTGGGCGGAGCGAACGATTTTTGGGCGTTTACTAATAAAAACCCTAATCTCTAGCAAACAACAGTGTTTTGTTATTCCGCAAGTATATTTTTAAAGATCGAAGCGCCGCGTAGACTAAGGTATGTCCGTTGGCCCCGGGATCTGGGCGTAGAATGAGCGACGGGCTAAAATCCTTCTGTACATGGCATAGGGATGATATTCGCACTTACAAATTCGTTGGGTACCGCCTATTTTTATTCACTGAAAAGAAACGTCGCCAAAATGCACGTTTTATTTAATTTTGTGAAGTTCAGATACAAATATTAAAATGTTTTCCGATCACTCTATAAGAAACTTAATTAGCTACATTATTCCATAAAACAACACCAGAAAAAGGATTTGTAAGTAAGAGATTTTTCACTTTTAACCATTTTTTATAGGTCAGACGCATAATTTTTTTCTAAGCTTATTAAAAACGTTATCATGAAAATACTCGATCACTGTAAAGGCCAAGATGTGTTCTACTCACAGTATTTAATTGAAGCATCTATATTATTTCTAAGCGATCAAATTTTCAAAACTAATACACAAGATTTTATAGGATTTTGCATTTTTCCGCATGTCTTCACCTTAAGACTGTCTTCGGAACCACGACAAAAATATAGGACTGACTGAGGTCGGCAAAGACTAAGTTTCCTCTGGAAACAGATGGAGTATATAAACTCAGTTGTTTCGGATGTGAAAAAGTCTATGTAGGCCAGACAGAGCGGACTATCTCCAAAAGGATATCGGAACACTTTCGAGCATATGTAAACTCGGCCACCCTGACAGATCGGCAATCGCCGAGCATCTGATTGAAACGGGCAATTACTTTGGATTTATTCCTGAAGTCCTGGGAAGACCCAAAACTTATAGAGCACCCCTAATTACGGAGGCAATTGAAATTCACAAAAACCCCATCAATATTACCGTAGATGACGGAGCTGACGGAGCTAATCTCAATAGTTCTTGGTATCCGGTAATTGACGGCTACACCAAAACTAAACGCAAAAAATAAATTTGAATTATGCTGTCTTACCAGCTCGTAGAGGAGTGGAGCTGGCAACATGGTTTTCGTTAGACGTACTTAAGAATAGACTTGACCACTTTCAATAATACATCTGCCCTGATGATGGACACTGTAATATTGTCCGAAACGTCTGCTAAAGAAGGAGGTAGCGTAACACGGCATGATATCCCAAAAATAAACAACAAAAATTGATAATTACCTATCAAAAATTGAAAAAAAAGAAATATACATTTCAATTATACACATATATAATTCAAAATATACAATTAAGTATTAATAATATCATAATAAATGGAACAACAAAATCAGGAACAAGTCATTTAGATACTCGCTTGTACCTAAATTGCATGTAGTTGGCAATACTTTCTTGGAAGTAGTAGATGTATTCAACTGTATGGAAAATAGTTATGGAAGGCTGTAATAGCATAATTCAATAATGTGAATTAGTGTAAGCATAATATTATTCTTCTGCAAGGGTTCTATTTAATTTAAAAAGCAATTTTTACTTTATGAGAACTGTTCCATAAAAGTATTGCGTATCAAATGTTTACTAAACATTTGATACGCACATATAATAAAAAAATTAATATAGATATAGATACGCAATTTATAAAAAAGTTTAATACCGGTATTGGCGTATAATAATATAAATTAATACATAAATAGATAATACATCAAATATTAAACGAATTATTATTTCTTCAATCTTCGCAAAATTACTTTGTGGCATCATTAATATATAGAATGAGATATTAATTACACGATTTAAAAATTGGTACCCTCTTTTTCGCTTGTCTAATGTAATTAACAATCAGTTTCAATTTCTAAAATTAATAGTTCAGTAAATGTGACTAATTTATAACGACAGAAATTAGAATGTTGAAAAAACAGATTAAAGTTATAATTTTATTTAATAACATTTATTGGTAAATTTAAAATATTCGATTTTCGTCAGGCGTGTGGTCACCCTGCTTGCATTTTACTTGAAGTTTCCATACCAATTTTCTTCCTAAGATTGGGAATACACAATACATGCAAGGAATTCAGTTTCGTAATCAACGTACTTTTAAAATTAAAAACTTCCTGTCGATATTGCATTCTAGCTCCGGGAAATTTACATACTAATTTACATATATAATCGCATACAAGACAACACATAATAATACCAGCACAAATTTTATTAAAATAAAATATAAAAAAACGCATTGTGCAATATGTTGAAAAATTTCTGCTTTGAATTGAAAAATTTAAAAGAACGTTAATATTTAGCGGAGGATCTTGCAATCATGTATAAATATAGCAGATAAAAATATGCAAACCACTCGAAAGCTTTTTGCCACAATATGGCACTATTTCCAATGCGATGGATTGCTTTATTGGCAAAATATGGCAAATATTCTCTAGTTTCTTAAAAAAGGTTTAAAATTTAACGATTTTATAATACTTTTTTTATAAATTCTACGAATATGTGATAACAGATAAAAGGTCGGTGGATTCATTAGCTAAATAGAACTGCAATCAGTTTGTATGTCTCCATATTCAATTTCGGAGGTATGATTATTTTTAATATGGGCGGATAAATTTTCTTTAACAATTTAACGAGAAAAAGTTTAAAATTGCTCTGACGCTCCAGTGGTTAAGAAAATGAAGATAACATTGGTAGTCTCAGTCGAAGTTTGATACACTTAAATATGGCAGTAGTGGATATGGTAGGATTAGCTCAGTGGTAGAGCAAGGTCGATTTTACGACTCGTTCTTGAGTTCAACAGCTCGGCTGTGGAATGATTTTCCGCCCTCTGTGTTACCTCCTTCTTACAACACGAGTCTCTTCAAGACCCATGTTCACCCCTTCCTCCCCTCAAATAGACCCCACACGCAGCGTCTTCAAAGATGACATAGGCCCCGAGGGAAATTATTTTCCTCAGGGCCTCCTGTATGGAGTTAATATAAAAAAAGCTCCGGCAAAGCTGAGATCCTGGGTTCAATTCATAGATATGACAGAATCGTTTCCTGATGTGGTGTTTCACATTTTTCATTAGAGAGTTGTTAATATCACACATGAGGCTAGAGGAGTAAAACAGCATCCTTGGGGATGCAGTGTGTAGGGTTGCCTTAGGGAAAGGAAGGTCTGGGAAGAGATACCGGGAGAGAAAAAGATTAAGTAGTCGGTAGGAATCTGGAGGGTCAGTGAGCCCAATGGGAGGATGAATTCATTCCTCCCATTGCGGAGCAAGGCGATGGGTCGAGAGAGTTCTAATAAAGAAGTCAAAAGATCTCCCTCAACCAGTCTCTCCCGATCCGGCCCGACAAACGGTAGATATGAAATAGTATCTGCCGCCAAGGCCTAGACAATCACACCCCATGAACGCTGGCACCTCTTCTAAGTCACCAAACGCGTAACGAACCACTTCAGGTGTCCTACGTCTTACAACAGGGGTGTTGGTTATCCAATAAATGGTTCCCGGAGCGGGGGTACCCATACCCGCCTCCCAAATGTACAAATATCGACCGAATTTGAGGAGCGGGTATGGGCACCGCCCCCCCAGGAGCCATTTATTGGAAAACCAACACCTCTGCCATTAGTCACTTCATGTGGTTTGGGGTGACATAGCAGTGGTGCCCGGGTTCACGAAATGAGTTTTGTCCGGGTCTTGGCGTCTTTTGAGAAAACGGTTGACCTCTTCAGCCTCTCTCTCGAGACATCGTTTTGCACCGCAGTGGAGGAAAAGGTTCATATGTCCGTCACTCCTGGACACTCCCCAAAACCCCTTTCCTTCCCAAAACTTTCTCTGTTCCCTTTCCAAAAAAGTGCCTCCACACAGTATCCCCAAAGATAATATACGCTCTGAGAGGGATTATTTTTCTCAGGGCCTCCGGTGTGGAGCTAATTTTAAAAAAATATTACAGCATAGGTTCAGAATTATGAATAACTGAGACAAACTTATACATACAAAAAAACAACATCATGTCGAAATATTATAATGAAAGCATAAAAATATGGAAAAGGTATATTTTTTCACAGCTGTAATTCGATTTCCGTTTGTCAAAGGCCCTCGGCATTTTTTAAAATGGAATAATTGATGCCTTGGCGCCTGTTGGGTATTCTTAAATTATATCATTTTTGCAAAATACGTGTCCCAAACGAACTACTAAATTCAATACGAGAAACAGACTTCAAAAATATTCCATTTCTTAGATATAAGATGGAGGTATAAATCTTTTTTTTTCCTATGATTCATAAATGTGATTTATAATACTATCATTTTCATGTTTAAAAACGTGCAAAATGCAAACATTTATATTTGTGGTGTTACCGAAAAGCTTTTTTCCAATATCCATCCATAGATACTTTCAATATCTCCCTGGTTACAAACCCCGTTCAGAATTTAGCATTCCGTGTTTGGTGATCAGATCTAAATAGACAGGTATTTCCCATACATACACACCAATCGGGAATGCCACAGTCTTACGCCCTCGTAACTTAATTACCTACACTAACGACATCTGTTGAAAGGCATTGAAACTACATACATATTCACGCACACTACATATGAGGTGAGTAAAAACAAAGGTAGCAATCTCCATTTTGGCCAGATGGCTATGTTTGCTTTTGAAATGACGAGGAGATTGCTATCTTTGCTTTTACATACAAATATTGTACGTAATATACGTGTATACATATATGTTTGCTTTTGAAATAACAAGGAGATTGCTATCTTTGCTTTTACATACAAATATTGTATGTAATATACGTATTTACAATATATTGTACGTAAAAACAAAGATAGCAATCTCCTTGTCATTTCAAAAGCATACACTGCAATCTGGCCGAAATGCGGATTGCTGCCTTTGTTTTTACACACCTCATATTCTTTATCATTTCTCATTAACTGTACCTTTGACGGCCGCCTGTGTTCAAGAGGTAAGGCTCTTAACTACCAATCCGAAGGTCGCTAGTCCGATCCCTGCGTGAGCAAATAAATTTTATTTGATTAATTTGTGTTGTTTCACAATTCATTTATTTAAACTAATATGTAGTATATTTGTGGCACATTCCAGAGTGGAAGATACTCTCAGTATCGCCCTGGTGTAAGACCACCATTCAGACTTGAAATTTGGTGACCAGATCTGAATAGCCAGGTACTTCCCAACCTTCCTCTTCCCCATCTCCTTCCCCTCCCTTTAGCTTCACAACATACCCCAATTGGGAATGCGAGATGGGAGCAGTTGGGACTCTTGGGCGGCATTCAAATAAAAAATATAAAGAACATTTTGTTGTTCTCAATATGTAATCTTCTCTGTAATGAATTGGTGCATATATTTGTATCTCTTGTTCATATCTCTGATGTCATTTCACAATCAAATGCCACAGTTAAATTTGTTATTCTTTAAAATGATTGCTAATATTTTCTTATGGTTCTATAAGCGCCTCCGCCCACTGAGGCAACTGAAAACTCTCAACTGCCAACTGTCTTTGTATGACAATGTGATGGCCCGCACACTTCACAATCACACAAAACCCCGTTGTCAATGGTAACGCAAGCGGTGACTTGCGACTTGCACTGCTGGTTGCCCTGGCCGGCCATTGATAATTGCCAGCTATCAGCTGATTGTTCTTCGTCTATGCTTAAACAAGCTTTTTGACCAATCAAGACAGAGAAAACAGCCGGTTTTAGTTGGTTTTCAGTTGCCTCGTCAGCGGAGCGCCTAACTCCGAGATGTAACTATTGTTTATGGCGTATTTATACCGTAGAAATTAAATAAAGAACTGTTTTGTGGAGACTGCGAAAACAAAATTTAAAAATAAATAAGATTCCGCAATAGTTGGAAATGCCGTAGTCACACGAGCTCCGCGCTGAAGGGATTGATGGAACATTTTCACATAAAAAACCGATTTCATCCAGAATTAATTGAATACATACTTCTTCATTACGTATGTACAGTTAAGAACTCTATTTGAAAGTTCGATCGTTTTTCATTTTAAAATGATATTTAACGCCTTTACAAAATAAAATAAAAACGGTAATCCCCTAACTCAAGTGTTTTATAATTTAATATTATAAAAACAAAACCGTAATTTAAAAACGTTCATAGCTGTTTTGTGCGCCTTAGGCACAAACAAAATGGCGTCCTTGAAAAGTAAACATCCAAAACCGGAGATATATTATTTTAATTTAGATTTTTCCCGCGTGGCATAAAAATCCATCAGTGGAGAGAAGAGGGGTAAACCGCAGAACAAAACAGAATCACCTGTATCTACCTGTATGATTTTAATCCCCTTTGACGAGTTGGATGCGTACCGTGCAAATTAAAATAACGCCCTTTAATTACAGCTTAAATACACTGGCCTTGTTTTTGATGTAGGCATAATAATATATGCGGAACGGTGAAACAGTATCGGAGTACAATGATACTGTAGTGTATATGAACATGTACGTAGTTTCAATGTTCTTCAACAGATGCCGGTATATATTATAGTTTTGAGGAGTCTTATTAGATGTCAGTGAAGTAGTACTATAACTGTAGCAAAAATCTGGTACTAGTATGTGCTAATTTATTTAATTGTGTTTTCTATAATACAAAAATTATTGTTTGTTTGTTTGTTCGTACGCGCGCCATACCGTTCATCCGATTGTGATTAAACTTTGGGAATATGATGTGCGCATACCCGGGATGGTTATAGGTTAAGTGAGCTTTGGCGTTATGAAATTATTTCTTATCCTATTTATATGATTGCGATTAAAATTGCCCGTGAATACTTCTATATCTATACTGATAAGCTCTGGCATTATGAATTTGAATTAAAAAATTAAATAGGTCAAGCGAGTTGTTGGAAAAATGAGAGTATTTTATGGAGCGGGGAAAAACGGCTGGGGGAGGGGTATGCGGGAGGTTCGGTTGGGGAATTAAGGAGGGGGGATTCGCGGGAGGGGGTCGAGGGAGAGGGGAAAGTGAAGAAGGTGAAAGCGGAATGCGTGAGGGGGCGGGAGGGGGGATGGGGTTCGCGAGAAAGGGGAGAGCGGGAGATGGGAGGGGGAACGCGGTAAGGGGAAAAAGGGAACGCGGGAGGGGAAGGGGACGTGGGAAGAAAAGAGGTAAAGGAGTCGAAAGGGGAACGGGGACGAATGGGAAATGACACGAAGGGAGAAACATTTTTTTTATTTAATTAGCCGGCTATCAGGTAGTAATTTGTAAAATATAGATCATGAAAGAAGTCAACTTTTCTTGGTTTGAGAGGCGTCTGTGACAATTATCTAGGAGTTGTTTATAATAAAAATAATACTTTGATCATTATACATATGTTACGAAATATAAAAAAAAAGTGGGCGAATATTTAAATTACAAATGATTGATTTATATAGTATTACGAATTTGCCGTTTACAAGTTTTAAAAATTACAAAAGAATGTTTTTTTTTTTAAATATTTTATTTTATTCAGAGATAGGACAAGATTATTTTATTAGTACAAAAATGTCATAATTGCCTATGAAATCCAGGAAAATTGTATTCTTTAATGTTCGCTATATACACATATCTGTACTAGATATTTATATTAAAAATTATTAGGTTTGGTTGGGTGTTTTTAGCCGTCACCCTAAAGCGATTTTGTGAAATGAATGTTTTTAAAAATCAAATTTTTGTAACGAACCCCAGAATAGGGTTTTGATATGTCGGTCAAAATAGTATAACGAGGAATATCGATTTCTTCTAAAGAAAAAAATTACATTCCACCATTTCTGTGCTGCATCCCACGCCATTAAATAACCAAAAAAATTCCAACGATTCATTTTGTGGAGAGATTAAATGTGTTTAAATAATACGCAACCAATTTTGGGGTTTTCAAAAATAAAGGGAAATTAGTTCTGACGGCGTTTTTCTATATTCTCTGTGGAACAATCATTTAATTTTGTTATGATACTGTTATGTACAAACATTTAATAATTTTTTTCGCATTTTCTCCACACAGGAGGCCCGAAGAAAAAAAATCCCTCAGGGCCCATGTCGTCTTTGGGGATGCTGTTTGTTATATATTGGAAGGTTTTTTCGGGGAAAGGAAAAAGTGGCAGTTCTCAGAAAGAAAAATGTATAATATTGTGTGTGGTAGAAGAGTGCTAATATTTAAAAAAATGGGACAATCTTTGTTGTCTTAAACAAAAAAGATATTTTTTCGGTATATTTGTGTGAAGATTTTCAGGAAATCGGTATAATGCACAGCCAAAAGGATATGTCTTAAAAATCTTCATACAAAAACCAAATTTTCAAAAAAAAAAAAAATCGGTTTGGACCAAACAAAAGCAATAATGTTGAATTTTTAAAACTTAGTTGGGGTGAGTAGGAATCTGGGGGTCAATGTGTCTAGGCTTGTGAATCCAACCCTCCAATCCAAGGAGAGGCCAAAAAATGGACTCCCTCAACCAGTCTCAGAAGTAGACAGAGGCTTCCGCCGCCACGATTTAGTGGTGTGAGGTAATATTTAGTATGAAATTGGTAATATTTTCCAGGGTGTGCAACCATTCACGTGTGAGCCACTGGTCTATCAATTGGCACGTGCCAACTTAATAACTACATCGTCTCTCCATCGTGAAACGGATATCCCCAAGGTCGGTTCAACCCTTCGTCAAAGGTGACGATATAATTTGCTAGATACAAAATAGATATATTTACTTAGAATTCCTATCGCTTTATCTATAATTAATAAAGTAATTGAACTTGTCAAGAATAGAGATATAGCTCATCGAGGAATATGGAGGAGATAAATGATTGGAGGTCGCAGAAGGTCAAAATAGGTACTTTTAGTTTTTTGAAGTAAAATCGACATCATTGTCGTAAATGTCACTAGAAGTTCAGTTTTGAGATTGCTTGCGTTAGAAGTTTGTAGATTAAGGATTTATCTGAAATGTGAGTTTGTCAAAAAGTTTTATAGAACTTCGAAAAGACAAATAGTTTAAATCAGAAATTACAGAATTCGAACAAAACTTCGCATAACCATATTACCATAATGTGGGGTAATTTTACAAAACTGACTTATGCCAACTGAACAAAATGGATTTTGCAAGTTATATTACAAACGAATTCTGTAGAATAACCCATCTTCTACCAATACAAGTAAATAGGGGATTATACTTTAGTTTAATTCATTCCCATCTTAATTACCTCATAGAAATATCGGGAAACTAAATATCACATACTTAAATGAAATTCAAATAATACAGAATAAAGTTATAAAAAAACTTTTTAACTATAGACCAGATACCCCCACCAAAAGAGTATACCAAGAAACTAACTTAATGAAAATCAGAAAACTCTACGAATACAACATATGCTTATTAATCTACAAAATTCAAAATGGCTTTATACACACAGATACTACATTTATGAAAACATCACAAGTACATGAACACAAGGCAACGTAATAATTTACACACAAATTCAACAAAGACAGAGTGTGGCAAAAGAAACATAGGCTATGAGGGTGTAAACATATATAATGTCCTTCCTGATAGCCTGACAACCGAAAATAAAATAAATATATTTAAAAAAAACTGTTTGCTCTCAAGATTAATGAGCAATACCAAAATGTTCTTACTTAAAAAATGTGTTACTTGGTGTATTAGGTAGTAAACCATCATTATTAATATTATTTGTATCAATGTATACTTAAGTTAACGAAGCGAAATATGTATTTAAAAAAAAAAAAATATATATATATACATATTTCGTTAATATACATATATTTATTTTAACTTAATAAATTAAAAAATTTTTTTTTTTTTTTCTCAGGAATACATTGTTTTGTTATCTTCGTCTTGAATATTGTGGAGTGCATTTTGGTCAAATTACAAACAAAAATCACTTCATTAAGTTTCAAATATTGGCTCTCTTTACGCCAAAGTGATGAGAAAATTTATGAAATTTCTTTTCTTCACTTTGCAAGTAGCAGGTCTTTTTAATTAACTTCCCTCGGTTTAAAGCTGGCTTTACTAACATTTTTAAAAATAAAACAAGAAGAGCAAACTCTCATAAAGTTTAATATGTGGCGTTATATGAAGTATTTCATATTAAACGTAATAAACCTACCTGAGATTTATCATAAAATAATCATTATTTTTTTAAATTGATAAACTAATGTTTAAGACAAGATTTTTTATGCATAGCACAAAAGGTAACAAATATTATAAGCAATAATTATTAGCCTGAAACACTAGGTATATATTGAATCATTTCGCGGGTAGGAGGTAACCCGCCGTATCTTAATGGTAGAGCTCCTGTCCGGCAAACAGAGGGGTGCGGGTTCGAGTCCCGTCGGTGCATGTATCTTTTCTCGGGAGAGTTTTTCAATATTGATGAGTGTTTCAGGCTAATAATTATTGCTTATAATAATTGCCAAAATAATCAAATAAAATTGTTTAAAACTATCAAATTGTGCTTTCAAATTTTTTTTACGTCAGATCCACACAGGAGGCTCTAAGAAAAATAATATTCTACAGGACCCATGTCATCTTTGGGGATGCTGCGAGGAGGGACTTTTTAGGGAAATGAAGGAAATAATGTTCTGGGACGGAAAAAAGTATGAGGGGTAGATAGGAATCTGAAGTCAGTGTATCCAGAAGAGGCGGACGTAGGAATCCATCTGGCTGGAGAAATTTTAAACACATGTTAGGTTATCACGTTGATTCGACCAAAGTAAAATTAACAATGATTGTCAAATCGCAACAATTAGAGAAATTGCGTTTTATCATGTTAGAATAATATTTCAAATCCAAAAGGACACTTCAACGATCTGTGGCTCAGTTGGTCATTCGCGCAATATATAATATTATATTTTAAAGTCTCTGTAAGTACTGACGGCCGGCGTAGTCCAGGAGCAAGGCTTTGGACTCCCATTCCGAAAGTCGCGGGTTCGAACCCGGCGTGCGCCAATATTTTTTTATGGATTAATTAGTGAGTCTAGTTTTTTAACTGTTAATTCGGATTAATTAGTGTTATTTCACAATAATTGTTAATTAATTAAAAATAATATGTTCTATATTTGCGGCACGATCCATTGTGGAAGATACTCTCAGTATAGCCCTGGTGTAAGAAGACCATTATTCAGAATTGAAACGTTGCTTGAAATGGCTTTATCCGTGTTTAGTGAATAGATCTGAATAGCTAGGTACTTCCTCATCTTCCTCTATCGCATCTCCTTCCCTTCCCCGCTTACTTTCAGCCTCACAACATACCTTAATTGGGATGCCATAGTCTCATTGGCTCCAGACGGGAGTAGTTGGGACTCTTGTGAGATGTTCACTATAAAATAAAAAAAATACAGAGACACCGCCAAACAATCGTTTTGATTATATACATACATATTTTTTTTTAATTATTGTCGAAATCAAACAAAAACATATCATTATGCCTGAACACTAAGAAAAATTCAAATAAATATCACAAATCGATAGCATTTTTAGAAATAAATAAGTTAAACAACGATGCTATAAGCACATTTGTCAGTAACAATTTAATAAATATTTTACCACTTTCTTAATCTAAATATATTTGATGACTGAATCAGCGGTGTCCATTCGTTATTTTGTCCTTGTCGAAAACTAATCCTTTTTCGGCCAATTTCGAAACTAGATACAAAGATAATTAGTGTTTTTGTAAGTATCGAATTTAGGTGTATTTTGATGATAATTATACTTGCCAGTTAACACTACACTATAATGGGAAGGTATATAATATTGTTGGGCTGGTTATAGTTTGTTATTTAATGTTGACGCAAAAATAACAACACATCGAAATATCGTCATGTTATTTGGACAAAGTTCTATCTGATATTTTTTCAAAAATTATTTCATTTGCTCATTTCTACAAAAAAAATCATTTTCAGAGCCATCTGTGTTGTATTTCCGTAGATACCTGAATGTCGAACTTTCACATCAAATTCCCTTATTTCACAAGTTTCTAATATCATTTTGAACCTTTTGCAATTGCTATTTGGTTTGTATCTGACAGATAACACTGACAGTACAATTGGGAAGGAACATTATATAGGTTATAGTTTGTTATTGGTTGTTGACGCCAAAATAACTTCACAACAAAATATCGTAACCTTATTTGAAGGTTCTAATGTATATTTATTTCATTTGAATGCAAAACCGTTTCTTTTGCCCTTTTATATAGACAAAATAATTTTCAGATCAACCTCTGCTGTATTTCCGTAGATACTTGAATGACGAAGTTCTAAAATCAAGTTTTTAAAGCTCGTTAGGTGATAGCGAAAAGGTTTCAACTGGTGTTTTTGAGAAAATTGATATTTTGTTACTAGGCAATTTATTTTCGATTAAACTATTCTGAAAAAAAAATCATCACCATCTGATGTCTATAAACCGATTTTTAAAAATGATAAGGTTCTAACTGCGCCTAATGCCTGTGTCTTGTTCATTTTCATATTTTAATTTAGATTATTATTGTTATCTTCTTCTTCAATAATAATACTATCCGAAAGATTTGTACACGGAGAAAAATGTTATTTTAAAACACGATCATTTTATTCGTAAAAACGGTTAAAAACGGGACTGAAGTTCTTACGAACAAAATAAAAGGGTTTCAATGTTTATTGGCAGGAAAATGTATAGAATAATTTGTTGGTATACGTAATTTCGTACTCTTATTCTTACATGTTCCCGCCAATAAACATTGAAACCCATTTAATTTGTTAGTAAGAACTTCAGTCCCGTTTATAACCGTTTTTACGAATAAAATGACCGTATTTTAGAATAACATATTTCTCCGTATACATCACTGGTTTTTTCAGATGTATATATCTGTTATCTCCTTACCAACTATAGCCTAGACAAACTCTATTATAGTAGAAGTAAGAGAGAGCATTGCAGATATATATTATAAGTTTGCACAGCGTCCTTGAGGTGATTTTTCACAAAAAGATGCTATACAAATCACCAAAACATTATTATTATTGCTTCTTCAATCTTTGCAAATTCACTTTGTGGCGTCATTTTTAAATCAATGAATTCATCTGAACCAAAGGTTTCTTCGTCAGGATTAGATGAATAAATTAAATTAATTTTTCAAAAGAAACAAACACATTTTGAGTTCACATTTCGGAGGTAGAAAGTGAAAATATATCAATAAAGTGACTTATAACCAAAAACTTTCTTATCGTTCGGAAACATGTAAATAATGTTGATTTTATAAGTGGTGTATAAAACAGTTATTTGATTATGCTCGATTAGTTTCGTACAGACGTAAGGTGCTATATCCAAGTTAACACAGTGTATTCTAGTACGTAGCGATCTTTCCTTAAAAATTTCACAGTAAGAATATGCAGATTTTTTCCGACGATTCAATATGTAATGTGATACATAATAATATACAATGCGAATATTATTTATGGTGGTATCCATTAAAGTATCCCGCATTCCTTTGCTGGCCACATTATGACATTCCACGAGGTTTCCAAGAAGGAAATTTCCTTCCCATTCCACCACCTTGGAATTCTTCTGTGGAAACCGCCGCCCACAGTGTTATGGCAATAAATATACTGTTTGTGGCAATGGTATAAAATTATCTAGATCAGACTATGAAAATTTGATTTATTGTAAAAATGATACCCAACAAAGCTTCCACGGAAAAATCAGCATAAAATGTAATTCCTACTGAGCTAAATATGAACAGCATATTATTTTTGCTTCTGTTTAAAATGTGCTGACTCTTAAACTAATTATTAACAGCACATTCTATTTGTTTAGCTGTAAAATGTAGTACCTACTGAGCTAAGTATGAATGGCACCTTATCGTTGTTTCACTGTAAAATGTAGTAACTCCTGAGCTAAGTATAAACAGCACATTATCTTTGGTTTACTGTAAAATGGAGTACCCACTGAGCTAAGAATGAACAGCACCTTATTTTTTTTTCAGTGTAAAATTTAATAACTCCCCAGGTAAGTATGAACAGCACCTTATCTTTATTTCAATATAAAATGTAGGAACTCCTGGGCTAAATAAAAACTGCACATGATCTTTGTTTTACTGTGAAATGTAGTAACTACTGAGCTAAGTATGAACAGCACCTTATCTTTGTTTCACTCTAAAATGTAGTACCTACAGAGCTAAGTATGAACAGCACCTTATCTTTATTTCAAATGTAGAAACTCATGAGCTAAGTATAAACAGCACATTATCTTTGTTTTACTGTTAAATGTAGTAACTACTGAGCTAAGTATGAACAGCACCTTATCTTAGTTTCACTGTAAATCTAGTAACTCCTGAGGTAATATAAACAACGCATTTTTCTTTGTTTTACTGTGAAACTACTAAGCAGTAACTACTGAGCTAAGTATGAACAGCACCTTATCTTTGTTTCACTGTAAAATGCAGTTACTCCTTAGTTAAGTATAAACAGCCCATTATCTTTGTTTTGCTGTAAAATCTACCTAATGGCCTAAGTATGAACAGCACTTTATCTTTGTTTCACTGTAAAATGTTGTACATATTAATAAGCTAAGTGTAAACAGCACCTAATCTTTGTTTCATTGTAAAATATGGTACTTACTGAGCTAATTATAAATAGTTCCTTATCTTTGTTTTCCTATATATATATACCACCTACCTACTGAGCTAAGTATAAAACAGCGATTTATCTTTATTTCATTGTAAATTATAGTATCTCCTGAACAATGTATAAAACTGCACGTTATCGTTGTTTCAGGGTAAAATGTATTACCTACAGAACAAAGTATATAGTAGGCTTATCTTTGTTTACTGTTAAATAAATTTTACATTTACAACATTAACACAAAATCACATTGAATTAAATTCGTTATCGTATAAATTTATATCGTTTAACATAATTTAATTGAAGGAATGACGCTGGATTAAAACATGTTAGGTACAATGAACGAGATGTTAAATTTATTTATTAACTAGCTTCTGCCCGCGACTTCGTCTGCGTAGGATTAATACTTCGAGTAGCCTATTCTCTTTTCCTAGGTCCCATCTATGTTTATAACAAAATTCTTAACATATTTCTTTAAATATAATTCTTGATTCGATTTTATAATTGATCCTATAATTCTTGATTCGATTTAAGGGCGAGTACTTCAAATAAATTCACTAATTTAAATATTTTCTAAAATATAATTTTGGTTTAACAATCATTGTTTTTCAAAATGCCATTCTCAAATTTTGACATTTTCTATTAAACAATAATTATTATGTGTAATAAATGGAAAATAGCTAGCTTTAGTAAACTATAGCCTATATGTTGTTCTGATGTACTACCTATATTATTGTAAAGTTTCCTTAAAGTCAATTCAGTGGTTTTTGCGTGAAAGAGTAACAAACAAACATACATCCATACAAACTTTCGCGTTTATAATATTTATTAATTTGACGTCCGATAATTATTGTACAAGCTTTATTATTTATAAGGCCAATCTAGTACAATATTATCCGATGGATGCTATTCTTTTTCTCGGGTCTAGATGTTATTTTTGTTGTCCGATATATGTACGTAAGCATACACAATACACGGTGTTTAAAAATGCAGGTCATGATTTTATAGAAGTTATATTCAAGAAAAAAAGTTGTACTAATTATAACAGAACAATTGTGAGAGATACAATTCTTGTCTAATATGTTTGGAATAGTTAATAATTTAAATATATTTTTTTAAATTTGTAACTTCAAGAGTAAACCTCAAATTGTAATATTTTAATTAATGAAGAAAATATTTGCGAAAGTCAATCAAACATCTGAAACAGCAAAATCTGAAAAAGATACTGCCGCGTCTGGGATTATCTATCAACTAAGCTAATGTGTCCCTACGTTTATGCTTAGTGTATTGGATAAATTTATTCATTTTGTTAAAATTAATTAGCTACATCTATTGACTTTTTTGAATCACTAGGACGAATATTTATTTTTATTTTGAAATCTTAATTTTCGATTGAGTGTCGGTAATATTGTCTACATTAATTAAATAGGTTTTACTTATTAAGTTACCTTATTACAAAAAAATAATATTTCTTTATTTGTCTCTTACGCGTTTCTAAACCATTCTTCCAATTGTGATGAAACTTTGGGGATTCGACGTGGTCTTTGATGGTTTCTATATATATAATAGCGAGCTCTTGCGTTATGAAATTTTTCCTATACCATTCATCCGATTGCGATGAAACTTTGGTGGGTGGTTGTGCGCACGCACGCAAAGGTTTCTAAATGTATTCTTATTTATAGTTTGAAACTTTGGGGATTTGACGTGGTCTTCGATGGTTTCTATATATATAATAGCGAGCTCTTGCGTTATGAAATTTTTCCTATACTATTCATCCGATTGCGCAAAAAATGTGGTGAGTGGTTGTGCGCACGCACGTGAAGGTTTCTAAATGTATTCTTATTTATAGTTTGTTTTAAAATTTTGCAATTATTGTACTTTATTTAGTTCTTAGTTTTTCATTAGTATAGTTAAGGAAGGAGGAATGGGGAAGGGAGGAGAACAAAGGAGACGAGGAAGGGGGAAGGCAGGGAAGGTGGAAAAGGTATGCGGGAGGGGAAGGATAGGTGGAAGGAAATCGGGGACGAATGGGAAAGGACACGCAGAAAGAAAAAAATCGTCCTTTAAGTAGCTTTTCGACGCACGCCAGGAAGTCGCTAGTGATAATAAATTGAGTGCGTCTAACCTTTATGGGCGGTTGAAGTAAAACTTATTTGACTAAAAACTAATTAAAAAACTTACATTTTTGGGCGGCGGAACATGATTAGCTTGGTTACTTTTTTTGTTTATAGTTATACGAATTTGAAAATTTTTCCTGCGATTAAGCCATTTAAATTATAAACAACACTATTTTTATTATCACACTCCTGCCACTTTTTACTTCAACAACTGGAATTCACAAGAATCAGAGGGAACCAATATGTTCATTTAAAATCTTTACTTAAATCATATAATTAGTAACAAAACATAACAAAAACCTGCTAAACTTATCTTAAAAATCAACAAGAAAACAAGAAAAATTAACGACGTCTGACGTTTGATTTGACGTTTTTTTTTTTAGTTTGATTTGACGTTTTGTTATTCGTTGCTAGGCGTCACACTCACTCGCGATGTTAATATGATGAAAAATATAAATCGAACGTCATTTCCTATTTAAAATGTTATCTCGGTAAAAAAAATGATCTGATAATGCCCCTAAAGAAGTCTTACTTCAATAAATACAAATAAAATATATTATTTAGCTAGTAGCGAAGGAATACCCAGTGTTTTCAGCAGAATTTTACAGTGCAGACGTTTACTTTGCAGACTTTTATTAGAACCCAAAGCTATTGGTATCGACATGAACATATTGGTGCTCAATCTCATTATACCGCATTCCCCAAGAAGGAATTCAGTGCACATATTAAATTGGCAATAATAATTATTTCAAAAATGATTTAGGGTGATTTCGGGACGTAAAATATAAAACATGTCGGAAAATAATTTGCCTCACAAAAATGATTTATCTATTAGAGGGTTTTCAGGGCTGGTTTTTTATTTTAAGTTGGGTTAGTAATTTTTCTACTTTCGATTTATTCTTTATATTCCTTTGGTGTCCTCTCTTATTGGAGGTTCGCTATCATCAGGGAAATCTACATTCTGGCTTAGAAGAACACTCAAATTTGGAGCCATAATCCAACTGGCCGGAGTCGTAATCGTATTTTTTAAATTTTATTTTTATAGTTAATACCTCACAAGAGCCCCAACTGCTCCCGTCTGGAGCCAGTGAGACTATGGCATCCCAAATTGGGGTATGTTATGAGGCTGAAGGTAAGTGGGAAAGGGAAGGAGACGAGGAAGAGGAAGGTGTGGAAGTACCTGGCTATTAAGATCTTGTCACTAAACATGGCTAAAGCCATTTCAAGCAAAGTTTCAATTCTGAATGGTGGTCTTACACTAGGGTGATACTGAGAGTATCCTCCACTCTGGAACGTGCCGCAAATATACTATACATTATTTTCAATAATTAATTGTGAAATAACACAATTAAATAAAATTTATTTGCGCACGCCGGGTTCGAACCCGCGACCTTCGGAATGGCAGTCAAACGCTCTACCGCTGGCCGTATTGATGAAAATAAAACATAATATAACTTCAAATTTAACAACTTGAAATATTGGTTCGTTTTTAGGAAACAAGGAATGTAATTTTTTATCTATAAAATATGTACGTAACGCCACGCTTTTGGCTGAAAAAAATATTAAACGCAAAAATTATATAAATTATAATTATTCTCTCTTCCTGGAAATAAAACCTTTTAAAATGCTTCTATGTTAGAGATCTGTACGCCAGATCAGCAGATCACATGGCCCTGTGCATTTTAATTTTCGGATAACAATAATTTAGGGCTGTCCTGTCCTGAACTGAAATAAAGCTCTAAAACATTATTTTCGGAGGCTTTGTGATGCCGACTTGTTAACAAAAAGCTAACCTGAAAGTTGTTTAGTTTAGAAGTAATTAAATTTATTTGTATTACGTTTGAAGTAAATAGTATTAAGAAGGTTTGAAGACAAAGTATTAAGCACATAGTGAATAGTATTAGGTACGAAGAAAAAGTATTAAGTACGAAGTGAATGGTATTAAGTACGAAGAAAAAGTATTAAGTACAAACAAAATGTATTAAGTACGAATAAAAATATTAAGTAGGAAGTAAATAGTATTAAGTACGAAGAAAATGTATTAAGTTCAAAGTAAATAGTATTAAGTACGAATAAAAAGTATTAAGAACTATTTATATTATATATTTGAAGTGCAAAGAAAAGGTATTAAGTAGGAAGTAAATAGTATTAAGTAAAAGAAAAAATATTAAAAACTTTGTAAATAGTATTAAGTAGAAAAAAAGGATCAAAAACGACATAAATAGTGTGCAGTACGAAGAAAATGTATTAAGTACGAAGAAAAATAATTAATTAGGAAGTAAATAGTATTAAGTGGAAGAAAAAGTATTAAAAATGATCTAAATAGTATTAAGTAGAATAAAAAGGTATTAAGAACGATCTAAATAGTATTCAGTACAAAGAAAATGTATTAAGTACGAAGAAAAAGTATTAAGTAGGAAGAAATAGTATTAAGTATAAGAAAAAGTATTAAAAACAATGTAAATAGTATTAAGTAGAAGATAAAGTATTAAGAACGCTGTAAATAGTATTCAGTGCGAAGAAAATGTATTAAGTAGGAAGTGAATAGTATTAAGTACAAATAAAAAGTATTAAGTACAAAGACAAAGTATCAAGTACCAAGTAAAGAGTAGTAAGTACAAAGAAAAAATATTAACTAGGAAGTAAATAGTATTAAGTACGCAGAAAAGATATACCTAAGATTTCATTTGAAAGCTAAAAATCTTGAAATAATTAATAATGCATATCTGCTGCTGTAACTACATTTTTTCCATGGGTATCTTTATTATGTATCTTCAATTTAATTTATTTGCATATATTTTACACATAAATCCAACTATAATATTATAAAAAAACTTTTTTTTATACAGGGTGTAAACACCAAGTACCTGAAGGATTTTAAATTTTTTTCTATCACATGTCGCCGCTAGATAGTTGCCTAGCGGGTCATGTGAATGAATTCGCCTCATTACACCAATACGATAACAAACGAGACAGAGCGCGTATCACGTGATCCGTCACAACGTGTACCAGTAAGATCAGTGGCGATTTTTCTTTCGCTTGCTTATTTTCCTTTAAAAGACTTCACACAGCATCCCCAAATATGACAAAGGCACTGAGTAATTCTTTTTCCGCAGGGCCTCTTGTGTGGAGCTTAAAAAAATAAGCGTACTACCCAAGATTGTACTTAGCACTAACTTCACAGGAGTGAAATGTGTTGAGGAATATTTGCGCACAACAACAGTTTATAGTAGGGAGCGCGGCCGAACACAGGCTAACCCATTAGAGACCAATTACCTGACGCGTTCAGGCACATACACACTACACACATTACTTCCCTGCAAACTCGCCGCGACCACTGAACATATAAATGCAATAGAAGTGTATTGTGGATGTATCAGTGTGCCTGAACCAAACCTGAATTTCTCCCCATTTCAGGTGATATTAATCATACTTTTAAAATATGAAATTCTAATTTTTATATTTTATTGGCTGAAGTTCCCAGCGTTCACAGGGATAAATGCAGTGTTTTTCGAAATCAGATATATACAGTAATTTTCCTCTTGTTTTAAGTGATGCTTAAGTGGGCAAAATTTCATCTAGAAGTATCAACAATCTGAGGAAAATCCAAGAGGTCTGGGAGGAAAAAGTAGGTGAAAGTGGCATGTCATCACCCATTTGAAAAGTCATTAAAAGTTATGAAAAAAAAATCCTGTAACCTAACCGAACGTAAACTATTTAACAACGTTTTTTTTTCACCACTTTTAAGGAGTGATGAAGTTGCACATAGTTGAGTCTTCCGGTCTTTCGATGTTTTAAGTAGACTTTTATTTTACTGTTTTGAAGGTCAGTTTTGCCAATTTTATTAACTAATTTCATTACACCAAAGCTCACCATTATAAATAGAAACCTTTGCGGAAATACGCACAACAAATCACCAAAGTTTCATCCTAATCGGATGAATCGAATGAAAGAAACATTAATTTTTACATATTAAAATTAGACCTTCTTTACAATAAAACACTTTATTTAGGACTAGAAAATCTTTTTTGGTTATTTAGACTAGAAAGTTTTTTTGGTATGTCTTAAAAACTTTTTTCACAGTTTTATTATTTGGATTTTGTCATCAAAGGTTCTAATTTCTTCCAGTAATCGATTAAAAAAAGTTCTTCCTTGATATGTGTAATGATTTTGTGCAAAATAACTATTTAATTAAATGACCCCCTCTCCTGTTTATGTCGGAGAGGGGGTCGCATAACGTTTCGGGGGGCGAATAACGGCGAATAGCGAAGAACCTTTTCATCATATTTTTAGGTGTAGCGGGTCTGTATGGGATTGTATGGCGAGTGATATCTTGTTATAAAGTATTGTTTTATACTTACAGCTAAGTCTGTTAGACATATTAGAATTATCTAGATCAAATCTGTACAGATTACACTTCTAGGGATAATGTGTTCAGTGGCAGCGTGCCTGCACCATAATATTATGTGACGCACGTATTGTGTCCGCTATATGGTGAAGCCAAAAGCCGAAGCTATTTTGGCCAATTCTCAAATTGAATAAAATACTCGATTCTTTTTGGGACGAGTTCAATAAAAATCCCCCAAAAACAAAGACTTTTTTTTGTAATTTCGTATAATGTTTTCGGAGTTTTACCACAGATGGTCCATACGGAAGTACTCTGTGGTCAAAATATTAACCCTTTTTTCCCAATAATTTTACAATACAAAGGGCACAAATTAAAAAAAGATTTATTCGCAATTATAAAAAAGCGCCAAATTATCAATTTTTTCATCAAAATGGTCATTAAAATGGAATTATTTCTGTTTTCGGTTACTAAAATACAGGTTGAGGCATAGAAACTTGTTTATTTGAATTTGGCGCCCTGAAGCGATGGTTGCTGCGAAGAGACTGGGAAAAGACCCATTAGAGAGGGCGGGGCTTGAAGTTTTATCTCTGCTTAGTTTAGATAGAAACATAGAGCGGACGAAGGCGGAGCGCGCGTTTGTTGCCGAGGTACACTTTTTGGTCAATTATCATTTCACAATTGCGCCTCAGAGTAGAGTCTGGCTGACAGTCGATACTCTCAGCATCGCCCTGGTGTTAAACCACTATTCAGAAGTGAAAAATTGGTGACTAGATCTAAATAGTCAAGTATTTCTCCACCGTCCCCTTTCCCATCTCCTTCTCCTCCCTTCTACCTTCAGTCCCACAGCATACCCCATTTTGGGGTGCCATAGTCTCTCTTGCTCCAGGATCACAGAGAAAAACGTTATTCTAAACTACGATCATTTTATTCGTAAAAACGGTTAAAAACGGAACTGAAGTTCTTACGAACAAATTAACAGGGTTTCAATGTTTATTGGCGAGAAAATGTAAGAATAATTTGTTGGTATATGTACGACATTACGTATACCAACAAATTATTTTTACATGTTGCCGCCATTAAACATTGAAATCCTGTTAATTTGTTCGTAAGAACTTCAGTCCCGTTGATAACTGCTTTTACGAATAAAATGATCGTATTTTAGAATAATATTTTTCTCCGTGCAGTTGGGAGCAGGTGGTACTCTTGTGTGGTGCTCACGTAAAAAAAGACGAAAGGCCAATTTCTGATAATTTCTAAAATTGACAATGTGTGCTTTTGAAAGGCAAATTATCCCGAGAAAATATATTTCTTTAATAAATACTTTCAGATTCACAAATCCAACACATATTAAATTCCGAGATTTTTCCGAGTCTGCCCTATTTACTGATATAATAAAATAAACATATTTATTCTTCAAAACACACGTAAAACGTAGAACTCGCGACAATCGTACAGGCTACTCCTGGTCGTATCTCCTCAGCAAAAGCTCTCGGTGGTGTTGTGCCAGGCCACTCGTTCCGCAAGTGAAAACTCAAATACCTGCGGGCCACGGCGACCAACTATGCGCATAGCTTGTTACAAATACTTGTACTAGACTTGCACTTGTTACCTATGCACATAGTTACACAGACACAGCGCAGGGAGGATGTTGAGAAATAGTTGACATGTGAACCAGGGACGCAAAGTTTACACGAAACATCCAAAATTCGATGTCTTAAAATTATTTTCGAGAACAAACAGTTCCGTAAGATAAATTTTGTATTTACTACTGGCTACTTTCACTATAAAATTAGCTATTAGCATTTTTTTTTTATTGAAAGAATAATTTAATACATAGTATCAACAAGCAAGTCCTGCTAAACCAATTCAATTAATTTGTCAACAGGTACTTTTATTTTACTTACATATACATTTAAAAAAAAAATTACATCTTATATCTACAGATTCAACAGTTTTTCATACATATAATTATAAATATTTTTTTTCCGATAGCCAAATTTTCACCATATATTTAACCTTTTATTATATTAGGTAAAAAAATAAATATCTTCGGTATGTTGTATTCAAACGTTATCTGTCCGTACTTATTATTAAATTTTGCAACTATTAACCCGCCGTTGCGCGCGAATCTAGTGTTATATTTAATGCTATCATTAGCTATGGAGTATAAAAAAAAATGGAGGGCTTTTACTGTTTTGTGACTTGCGTCAAAAGATATCTGCTGAATTGTCTGTAATGCCTTGTTCTGACTGGGAGAGTATTTTAGCCGAGTAGCTAATATTTTAGTAACTAAACGGGTCCGAACATCACAATTTTAGTAGCGTAGGCTAGTCAGCTCTTTAGTAGATTCAATCCATTTCGTTCTGTTTTTCGGCGAGTAGAGTTCCCCTCCACGCATCCCTGCGCACTGACATGCGCAGTTCATTCGTAAACGCAGACATGTCGTTCCGTTAGAGCGAAAATACTACCCTAAAATTCTGTGTTTTTGGGGCTATTAATCTATTTTCGTGGCCAGATTTTATTAATTTTCGTCTCACTAATTTATTCTTCCACCTCATCTAAAATAAGCAATTCAGTCAGCTTATTTAGCGTATTTACTTTATTGCATTGCAGCCCGTCATGTCGCGATGCGTCGCTTACGAATGAACTCTACTTGACAGCGCAGCGGTGCGAACACTTTTTGGTGAATCAAGTAGCGAGTTACTCGCCACTCGACTTACTACTTGTCAGGTCAGAACAAGGCATACGTTACGTTGAAAATGTAGATGGTCAATGCAGAATCGTTAAGCAGTTGAGACGCTCTGTTGATTGGCGCGTTCGGATAGCTTTCGGAGCATAAAAAGTGAATGACATCTAACCTCTTTCAACAAAGGTCAATTGAATATAGTTTCAGAGATTCAATTTAAAAAAAATGTTTACTTAATATTTTTCAGTGGGCTTCCAAAGTGTTGAAATCGAGCATTCCTGTTAAAAACAAGAATGGATACAGGAATTAATAGTAGGTATGTATATAAAATCATCTACCCATGTTACGAGTTTGTACATATATCCTCAGAGTTTGTTCGTGTTTGGGTTTTAATGTTATCATTTATCAGTAACAACCCTAACCAAACCCCAATCAAGTATTTTTAAATGTATATTCCTTTGTTTATTGTATATACAAGGATTTGGGTTTTTTCAGAAATGACCGAAATAATTGACCTATATTCTAGTATGCTTACGTTAATTATTAACGTTATAAAGAATATCAGATTTCAAATATTACAAATCGTAAGACAAACTGTCATCCTCTCAGACCTCGGTTCTATTTTGTTGGAAGGTCGAAATGTTTATGCTTTGTCATAAAATCCAATGATTAAAAAAGGTGATGAAATTCGGTAACAAATTTTGTAATTTAAAATAAACATATCATTTGTAAAATATTTAATTTTTGAATGAAAACATACACCAGATTTAAAAGTTGCTAACCTTACGTTTTTCTTAGTAGTTTCTTGAAAAATGAGTTTATTTTATGGAGTTTGGTGATGGGGGAAAAAAGAGGGGAAGGGCAATCCGCGACGGGCGGAGGAGAATGAAGGAGGGGTGGTTCGCGAGAGGGAGGACGAGAGAGGGGGAAAGGCGGAGAAGGTGGAGTGGGAATTCGTGAGGGGGGAAGTTCACGAGAAAGGGCACAGCGGGAGAGGGTAGGGGGAACGCGGTGAAAGTGAAAAGGGAACGCGGGATGGGAAGGGGCCGAGTGTGGGAAAAAGGTGGCGGAAGGGGAACGGTGACGAATGGGATAAGACACGCAGGGAGAAACAATTTCTTTATTTGGCTACTAAACAAAAAAAGAGAATGCATCACCAAGTTAATGCTTATCTCTTCCTAATCGATAATTTCTCATAATTTATTTACACATGTTTTACTTCCAATTATAGAGATTTATTCTTTCTTCTTTTTGATTTATTATTCTTGCTACTTGTATTTTCATGTTTATTTTCTGACTATTTTCCTGTTTTTATATTTTTTAATGTTTTAATTATCACCCTTTTTCTGTTTATTTTCCGTTTATTCTGTTTATTTTCTGACTATTTTCCTGTATACCTTTCATCTTTTTTAATGTTCTAATTATTACCCGTCTCAGAACAGACAACGTCTAGTGAGGCGGATAACTTACTTGTTATAAAATATTATATTACCTCAATAAACGCCTGAGCTGCCGGCAATGAAATTGAAAAAATTGAAAATTGAATTGAAATTGAATTGAATTTAAGTGGCATTCAACGCATGCCGGGAATCAGCTAACATATTATAAATGTTATCGTTAACTCAGTTCTTTGTCATTTTATGTAAAAATAATTATGAACAAATTCCTAATAGTGTACATTTTTAAGGTTGTACATTTTAATTATTTGGTCGTCAACTTTAGATTTAAATATGAAGCTTCGTGTTTTTTTTCTTTCAAACACCGTTTAGATCACATTACTAAACCACGATAGTAAGGGAGACACAACGATGTCTACGAGATTATTTGAGTTGTTAACAAAAGCGAACAAAATGAGGGGTTCATCGATTCTCATGTTCATGTGAGAATAATAATATGATCTATCTACATCTAAAAAGCAAGCAACCAAAGAGTAGAGCATTATAGTTCCATGCAAGCAACGAAGTATGTCATTCTTTAATCTACCAAAGATTCGATGTTTTAATGTTATTTCATACACCCCTGTTTTACCCCTGTAGCAGAGAGTAAGCATCACATGTACTTGTTCGTACAACCTCACAGAACACGACACAACTTTTATCTCTTTCTCCTACCCACCCTTTTCTCCCCTTCCCCCTTTTGACATTGTTCCACAAGGAACAAATTCAGAACGCTGCAGTGGATGAAATTATCTTCTCATACATATTATTCATATGTAGATAATATGACAAACTCACATGCTCTAAAATTCGAATTTTTGTAGGTAAAATTCGTAATAATAATGTATATTTCTTTACTTCATACATTAATGGATATCTTTCCTTATATTAATGTATTATTTTTTTTTTAACAGTAAACAAAGGTATTTATACATCCACCAGAGGAAATATAATTATTGAATTTTATCAAAAAATATTTTATAGACATCATTACAAAAAAAAATGTTTCCCCTATTTCCACCTGCAAATAGTATGAAAAATATTGATTTACCTTGAAATCAAACTTATATTTAAAAAGCCTCAAAAGGCTCAATCGTTCGTAAGTGGTATAAAATGCTTGGTTTTGTTCTTCGTATAAGTAAGGTTTTCGGTAACCCACGCGTAATGCTATGTGTTGCGTCAGAAGTACACTGGAATATGCCTCGCTAATTTGGAATCCGCAGTAGTCAGAAGCACACTGGAATATGCCTCGCTAATTTGGAATCCGCAGTAAAAACTATACATAAATAGTATAAAACGTATTCAGAACAAATTTATAAATACCTTACCTTTAAATTCAACAATAACTTTGAATGCACATTTCGAACTTTGCAACAAAGGCGGATAATAGAATTTACACATTATACATAGAATTTTTAATAATAAAATCGACTGTACCGAACTTCTACCCTTAACTAATTTTAATTTACCTTTAAGACTTAAATTGAATAAAAATTTAATATTCATTTCGACTTTTATAAAAAGTCAATTAGTGGAAGATAATATTGATAATTCTGAAATCTGAAATATGAAGTTGAAATATACGATAGTCTCATAATAAATCGCAATAGCTGAACTGGATAAAGCGTATGTCCCGGTTAGACGTGAGCATCAGGGTTCGAGTCCCAGTTGCGACCATTATCTTTTATTATTTTTCTGTGTCTTGTTCACTTTCGTATTTAAAAAAATTATTTATTATTGTCATTTTATTCTTCAATGATACATTTATTTTATTTTATATCCTTAATTCGAATCTTATATAATGTCAATCTTCTCCTTTTTCAAATGTATTGTACATTCCTTTCCCATCCACAAGCAAACACTTTTAACACCTTAGAATAATTTGTTCGCTTTACGGAATAACTCATATGGGTCTCATAGAAATCGTCATGTACGAGAAATATGATATAAACGGTGTTAGAAAGAGAAAACACTACGCCTTATATTACAATCTAAAAATTAACCACACAAGTAGTAAAATTTATTATCGCCCTTTTGAAACCAAATTTGAAAGACAATAATGAATCTGGGATTTGTTTTATCACTTACTAGCTGATATCCGGCATGCGTTGGAATGCTAATTAAATAAATTAATTGTTTCTCCCTTAGTGTAATTTCCCATTCGTCCCCGTTCCAATATCTCGTTAGAAATGTCTTAAATAACATTTAAAGAAACTCTGTGGATTTTTCATACATACGACTTGCAAAATAACAGAAAAAACGTGTTGATAATAATTTTCAGAGCCTTATTTGCGATTTTTTTCTATTCAGGGAATTTCATATAATTACCTTTTAGGTAATTAATATACAGGTATGATATTCAAAAATAATATACAGGGTGTATCGGTACGTACCCGGCAAACTTTAACCAGCGATTCCTGATCATATTTAGAGTAAAAAATGTTATGGCGACTTTACTCTCCGGTACCGTTTATTTTCAATAAAAAAAATAAAAAAAAATTCCACACTCCGTCACTGTCCACAACACGATGTCTATCGCGTTATTGGTGCGGGTAGCGAGGTGGAGGTAGAGTAGAGTGATGGACAGTGACGGAGTGTGGATTTAAAAAAAAAATAAATTATTGAGAATAAACGTTACCGGAGAGCAAAGTTACCATAACATTTTTTACTCTATATATGATCAGGAATCGCTAGTTAAAGTTTGCCGGGTACGTACCGATACATCCTGTATATTATTTTTTAATATCATACCTGTATATTTCCCGTTCGTCGGGTACGTACCGATACACCCTGTATAGTGTTTTTAGAAAGTGTTCAAGAGAAATATATATGTTATAAAACGGTAGAAATTCGGAATGCCGCTGCAAAATGTACACTGTTGCTCTCCCGAATAATAAAAAAAAAACTGTCAATGGGTGACGGATTTGTTTAAAATCGGATTGATATAGGGTTTTATCGACCGTCCATGCTAGGTACTCCGAGCGTTCAAAATTGACTTTTAATCAAATCAAAGTTTTTGACATGATTCCAGATAAATGAAACCTACACGTTAAATTAAAAAATAACAACGAATAAACTTTTTTCTTCCGCATTTCCATTGAATCTGAAATAAATTGATACGGAAACTTTTCCAATAAGGTCAGTGAATAACTCCTCCGGACCTTGTCGAACTTCGCCCAGTCAGCAGCGTGTGTAGGGCCGACATTAGTTTTAAAAGTAAATTTGTCGGTGGCCGGTTGCCGCTCCAGGGATAACTCGGCCATATAATCCCGGCAGATGAGAATTTATCCCGAGAAAAAAAAACTTTTGCATAATTTTACTTCTATTTATTACGCAGTGGTGTAGTTCGGAAAATGGTTTCTTTAAATCCTGGGAGTACTTTGATTGACGTATCCCCATATTTTTAAAGTCGGAAACACAAATTTCTATTATGCAGTGGCAAGGAGTCGCAAGCAGTCGCAAGCAGTCGCAAGCAAGCAGTCGCAAGCAGTCGCAAGCAGTCGCAAGCAGTCGCAAGCAGTCGCAAGCAGTCGCAAGCAGTCGCAAGCAGTCGCAAGCAGTCGCAAGCAGTCGCAAGCAGTCGCAAGCAGTCGCAAGCAGTCGCAAGCAGTCGCAAGCAGTCGCAAGCAGTCGCAAGCAGTCGCAAGCAGTCGCAAGCAGTCGCAAGCAGTCGCAAGCAGTCGCAAGCAGTCGCAAGCAGTCGCAAGCAGTCGCAAGCAGTCGCAAGCGCAAGCAGTCGCGAGCAGTCGCGAGCAGTCGCGAGCAGTCGCGAGCAGTCGCGAGCAGTCGCGAGCAGTCGCGAGCAGTCGCGAGCAGTCGCGAGCAGTCGCGAGCAGTCGCAAGCAGTCGCAAGTAGAAACAAGCGGTGGCAGGATGATGTGTACCTATCTAACTGTTTCGTGTTGTTAACCTCTCAGGCTAATTTGTTCGTTGTTTCGGAACAACGTATACAGGTCTCATAGAAATCGTTGTGTCTCCTTTACTATCATAGTGAGAAATATGCCATAAACAGTCTTGTAAAGAGAAAATGCAACGCTTTATATTCAAATGTGAATGTATACCTTTATGAAACCAAACATTCAGACCGCAATTTGAAAAAAAAAATTATAAAACTTTGGGATTCAATTACTTTTACATGGAAATATAAAAAAATGGGGTGATAATAAAAATCTCTTGTAAAATACAATTGTCTAATAAAATATGCCAGTATTTTTTTCCACTAACAATAATTTAAGTAAGGTGAGCCATTTTAAAAACTTTTTTATGGTTGCATTAAAAATTTCTATATTTAATAAATTATGTGTTTATTTCGAATTATAAAATTCAAAAGCGTGTTTCCTCACCTTTTAAAAACAGTTTTTCGTTTTCGGAAACCTTCAGTTGTATTCGGTTTATTTGGATTTTAGGAGCTAAAATAAAATATTTAAAATTTTCATAGTAAGTCAGTAGGCACCTTCGCGATGTTAAAAGCGTGAATTTGATGGTCTGTATTTATCAGAACGTTTCATTTAGTTAAGTAATTTTCATGAACGTTGCCATTTACCCTCACGGCTCATTTATCAAAATGCTTGATTCCTAATGACAGCCTATTTGCACGCAAGCCTCAATTTATAATATACTCTCTTCAATAAGGGTACAAGATAAAAAACATTTATAATTTATTGAAATAAGAAATAAAACAATTACTTTGGTGATAACCATGAAATTTAATTTAATTTATTAATACCGACCGGTGTCGCTTAACAAAAGCATCATCAGGGTAGAGAATTAAACAAAATCAAAATTTTCTCCTAGTACTACATATTATGTAAGATTTTGTTTTAAGAGGCTAGACTTTGAACGACACGCGGAACACCCGCGTCTGTCATTCTGTCCCGCTCACAATAAGCTCACGCACACTTACAATACATGCGAATGCGAAATGTGCGAATGAGACAACGCTCAAATTTACCTACAGAAATCGCTCGAAAAGGGGTTTATGGAGAATACACTTTTCTACACCGAAACATTCACGAAATTGAAAATTTAAAAAATATATATTTTTTAGAAAGAAGAAGCTACGTCGGTAGCTTTTAATAATTTTATAATTCTTTATGAGAGTTGAGTTAGCAGCACTTTTTCCTTAAATAATATTTTTTGATAAATCGTACATGTTTGATAGTAAATGTTTACGTTAATACGAAACGCATCGAAAATTCGAAAACATACAGACATAGTTTTTACCCTCTAGAAGGCAGTATAAAAAAAATATATTCATTTTGTGCAATTTTTGATGTAGAAAAGTGTTTTTTTCCGGGCGTCCTTTTTGTATGGGCTGAAAAGCGAAGTCTATCGTCTTAATGCTTTGTCATTCCTTTATTACTATATTCTATGTTATGTCTCTTTCGTTATGTGTATTTTTTGATTTGTTTAATTTTGTACCCTGAAAAACCGTTTTTATAAAAGTTACTGCTTTCTACCAAAATATTAATTACAATAACACTACTTTTTGTACAAAACTGAACTGTTTCAGTAACAAAATTTTGTATTTGTTCACATGTATGTTGAAAACTGTATTGTGGAATGGAAAATCACGGTATTTTGTGAGTTCTAAACAAATCAGTCTCAATTTTGAAAATAACATAATAATAAGGATTGAAGATGAGTCCAAGTAAGATATATTACTGGTCGAACTACGTCAAAACTAAGTAGTTACAAAAATAGAAACCAACACAAATAATACACAATACACGAGCCAAAAACAAAGAACTTCTCGAAACTCCTTTTGCTAGAAATCACCTTTGGACAAAGACATTTTAAATACATACCTTGCAAATTTTACAATACACTACCAGTCACGATTAGATCATTATTATTATTATTAGATTATTACCTCTCATAGGCCGCAGTCCCCCCGGCGTATCTGGATGTTTGAAGCGATTTTGCCCCCTATGTATAAAGAAATTGTATGAAGAACAAGGTCAGAATCGCTTGTGCCATTCTCGTTCTTGACATTACGAATTACTGGATAGCCACTCCGAATAATTCATATTAATTGCTAAAGACACGCCGGGCACCAAAAATGGCTGCCGCTTGATAATATGATAGCTGTCACATTCGAAGTCTAAATATATTAATTAATTTTGGTATAAATCCATTGTGGAAAGCATAGATTTGAGTGATTATTAGGAAGTTCGTTTTATCTACATTATTTTGATGTAATTTTTGTAATATATCACAAAAGAAATGTTATAAAAATTGAATTCGTAAGAATGGTGACAACTGTAAAATATTTTACGTCGTATTGAAAAAATATATTTTTTTATGCTGGCCTTCAACAAGTAGACAAACTGAAACAATGACCAAATTCAAACACGAAATACAACAATTGATTTCAAGTATGGGGCGTCCCACTATAGCAAACATCTGTAACCCAAATTGCATGTAGACAATAACAATTACAAAGGACCTAATCCAAATAAAATAAAATAAAATAATAGAATCTTGTCAAATCTAACGAACTTAATTATTATTTTAATATCAATTATACATCATCTTTTCCGTCATTTGTAAGATCCAATTCAATCACCGTTATTTTTTATTGTATAGAAATTAAAATGTATGTTACCTCAGTAATCATTTAACTAAGTACTTAGACATTTATGTACCTCTATGCCTGTCTCGACACAGGTATATCCTAGTGAGACAGTCATAAAAAAACGCATGTAATTAAACTTTATACAGATAAATAAATAAATTAATTAAAAAAACAAAAATGACACGCCCGTGGCGATGCTGCAAGCAGATTGCGAGTTCTCGAACGCTTAAGAGGGTATTACTAGAGAATACCGAAAATTAGTCCTTTTAAATCAAATTCTAGACGTATTTACTCTTTTTAACCAAAAAATATAAATTGATTTTGAAAGATTGTTATTTTATCTGGTACACGCATTTTTAAAATTTTGAAAAACTAATTTTATTTTTAATATGCTAAGGTTCGTTGGTCGTTGGCAGATTTGTTCAATTTTCAAACGATAGATTCTATTAAAAAACACAAATTTCAAATCATATAATCATTCAAAAAAATAAATCGATGCATAATCTAGTCAACACAATTTTGAAAAATAAAATTTTAGTTAAATTAAAAACATTAAATAATAAATCCGAGAACGTGTTTTGTGAAAAAAATACATCAGTTTTTCTATTTATTTAAGGTCTTACAAACTAAAATATTTAAAAAAAAATTTACACACTTATTTTGTTTAGACATTATTATAAAATCATTAATACTTATGATCTAAAAATACTTACAAGAAGTACACTATATATAATAATGATTATATAGATATATATTAAAGTTAAAGTTTTTAATGAAATAAATCAATATTAAATTTTTAATTTAAAAAAATTGATACGGGGGATAATCGATCTTTCTTTTTTTTTATTCTCAGCTGCTGGTCAATCGCTCTTAACGAGCGAGAAGTTATGCGCTCTATCTGTTGTTAATCAGCTAATGTTAATGTTAATGAAATATAAATTATGAGAATAAGAATATTTGGTGTAATTATAGAAACTTTATTGGTTTTAATAATTTAAAATTGATTTTAAAGAAATTCTGAAGTACTCGATACTTTAAAAAAAATATCTTCATACATGACTGCGGCCGCACGTATGGGCGCCAGAGCTGTTCTAGGGAGCATTCTGTATATGAGAGGGTAGAAAATCTAGTACAATTACAAATATTACAATTATTTTTATCAGAACGTCTGAGAATCAAAGCCAAATACTTCCTGGCGATGTTCCCGGGGCGCCAATTCGTATTAATCATCATAAAAGTGAACCGCTCCAGGAAAATTCCGCCTGCCCCGCACTCGGGCCCTAAAAGCCAACGTAAAAATTAACGCCCCGAGGTAAATGTGTGATGGATAGCGGTTTTAGATTGATGTTTGCGTCAGGAGTATAGGAGCTCAACTACTTTATTTGTTGTATTTGAACAGGGTCCAGAATAATACTGTAAGTGGACATAATATACTTTTCTAGACCCTGAAGATGCTTTAACAGGCTGATACCGGTTACGGTTAAATAAATTATAGTGGATAACCAAAGCTTTAACAGGCTCATACCGGTTACGGTTAAATAAATTAAAGTGGATATAAGATTTATAATATTGTGTGTCCATTTACAATACCCAAGTAACATTCTTCTTAGAATCACACCCTGCAACTCAAACTGTATACACATTAGTAGTAAAGAAAAAAATAAATATCTTGGAATAGTTATCGATAATAACATCAAGTGAAAAAGTCAAATAAACTCCACAGTAGATAATAGAATGAGAAAATAGAATAGAATGAGAAAACTCGTCTATATTTTTTAGACTTAGAAATGCTGTATCATTAAAATTTTTGTTTGATTTCTTTTCTTCCACAGAGAATGACAGAGATTTATTTAACTTAAAACAGTACATAATTTATATTAATAATGTAACAAACTAAATGTATAGAGTACTCTTAAGTGTTTAATCAATTCAAATGATAAGGACGACAAATTTTGTCCCTCGGTATTACTTAGATTGTAGTAATTGTTCATCACTTTATATTGAATCAAAGAGCATTTTAATCAAAGAGCATTTTAGATCCTTAAATAATAACAGATTTTTGGTATTCGTCAAACATCTCGATGAAAAAATAAACTCTTAAAAATCCCATTTTCTCTTAGTGACCTGCTTCTTAAGAGGATATTACCAGAGAATACCGGAAATTAGTCGTTTTTAAATAAAAAAACATAAATTGATTTTGAAAGATTGTTATTTTATCTGGTAAACGCATTTTTTAAATTTTGAAAAACAAAGTTTATTTTTAATATACTAAGGTTATACCGTTGGTTGTTGGAAGATTTGTTCAATTTTCAATACCGGAAATTAGTCGTTTTTAAATAAAAAAAACATAAATTGATTTTGAAAGATTGTTATTTTATCTGGTAAACGCTTTTTTTAAATTTTGAAAAACTAAGTTTATTTTTAATATACTAAGGTTATACCGTTGGTCGTTGGAAGATTTGTTCAATTTTCAATACCGGAAATTAGTCTTTTTTAAATAAAAAACATAAATTGATTTTGAAAGATTGTTATTTTATCTGGTAAACGCTTTTTTTAAATTTTGAAAAACTAAGTTTATTTTTATTATACTAAGGTTATACCGTTGGTCGTTGGAAGATTTGTTCAATTTTCAATACCAGAAATTAGTCGTTTTTAAATAAAAAACATAAATTGATTTTGAAAGATTGTTATTTTATCTGGTAAACGCTTTTTTAAATTTTGAAAAACTAAGTTTATTTTTAATATACTAAGGTTATACCGTTGGTCGTTGGAAGATTTGTTCAATTTTCATATTGTATTATACAACATATTGTATTGTATTATACAACATATTGTATTGTATTATAAAATGACATATTGTATTATACAACACAAATTTCAAATTATATAATCAAACAACAAAATAAAACAATACATAATCTGGTAAACAAATTTTTCAGAATTTAAATTTTGGTTAAATTAGAATTATTAAAAAATATTTGAGAACGTGTTTTGTTGCGAAAATACCTCAGTTTTTATATTTATTTAAGGTCTTACAAACTAAAATATTTCAGATTTTTTTACACACTTATTTTGATTAGGCATTATTGAAACATCGTAAATACTAAGTATTACTAAGTATATCATAAGTCTTATTATATGATCAAAAAATACTTACAAGGAGAAGACGATATTTAATAATTTATCATCGTGCGTTTTGAGCATTTTTATTGCTTACTTGAATGTAGGTATATATTAAAGCAAGTTTTGAATGAAATAAATCGATATTAAATTTTTAATTTAAAACTTTGATACGGGGAATAATAGATCTTTCTTTGGAACCTCCCTGTACGTTGCAAGCATTTTGAAACTTTTATTCTCAGCCGCTGGTCAATGGCTCTTAATAATTTTAAATATGTTTTTTTAATTTTTCTTTCTCGTGTTTTAATATCTGTTTCTCTAAAATTGTATTTTTTAGTTCTTACATCAATTCATTTCATGTATTACTATCACAATACTATAATTAGCCTAGTATGGTAGTTGAAAAAATGACAAAAATAGTAACTTATAAAAATTTATTAAATTATTGAATAAAAAGATAAAATACCCATTAACAGAAATAAACTTATTTGTACGCGAGGTCTACTGTTTATAGAAATACTAATATTAAAAAAAAAAAAACGAAATGAAAGTAGAAGCAGTGACTTGACCCAGTATACTTCTTAACCCTGCAAATGAAGGTAGAAAATACCCAACGAAATCTCGGCCAAACATAATATTTCACAATACAAAAGGATAGCAATAATAAAAGCTCCCCGGCACCCTAGCACGGTAAGTACCTAATACCTACATGGTGTACAGGGTTAAGTAAGACGCAAAATATTGAAGAGATCAATAGGGCAGTTAAAATAGTAATTTTCCTAACTGACCATCATGTCGTTTCACCACAGGGATAGGCAGAGCGAAGAGATTAGTATAGTAATAGAAATACTCTTGTCGCA
Source organism: Limnephilus auricula (assembly GCA_951813805.1). Lineage (NCBI taxonomy): Eukaryota > Metazoa > Arthropoda > Insecta > Trichoptera > Limnephilidae > Limnephilus > Limnephilus auricula. The sequence goes on along the minus strand of OX638409.1, from coordinate 3,333,790 downwards.
GACTATATATATATTTTTACATTAAAACCGCACAACTGCCTCCAAATCGCCTGTAATTCTGTAGGTAATGTGGGGAGAGGAAGACGTGAGGAAGAGAAAGATGGGGAGGCATCTGGCTATTCAGATGTAGGTAGTCACAAACACGGCTAAAGCCATTTCAAGAAAAGTTTCAGTTCTGAATGGTGGTCTTACATCTGGACGACAATTAGAGTATCTTTACTCTAGAAGGTGCTGAAAATATACCATATATAATAAATCGCACAAATAGCACAAATCAATCAAATAAAATTTATTTACTTGCGCACGTCAAGAGCCTGTTCCCTCGACCACGGATGCCGTTCACACTTTTTACTTCATTAAACAATATGGGGAGATGAAGGTACCTGACTATTCAGATCTAGTCACTAAACACGGCTAAAGCCATTTTATAGCAACGTTTCAGTTCTGAATGGTGGTCTTAAACCAGGGCGATGCTGAGAATGTCTTCCACCCTGGAACGTGCCGCAAATATTCCTTATATTTTTTTTAGATGATATTTGTGAAAATACAAATCAATCAAATAAAATTTATCTGCGCACGTCGGGATTTGAACCCGCGACCTCCGGACCTCTAGTCAAGAGCCCTGCCCCTGGATCACGGCGGCCGGCAGCCTTCACTTTGGCGAGCAACACAAGGAGAAAAATGTTATTCTAAAATACGAGCATTTTATTCGTAAATTACAACGTACGAAATTACGTACACCAACAAATTATTCTTACATGTTCCCGCCAATAAACATTGAAACCCTGTTAATTTGTTCGTAAGAACTTCAGTCCCGTTTTTAACCGTTTTTACGAATAAAATGATCGTATTTTAGAATAACATTTTTCTCCGTGCATGTTCAAAGTGTCTTAAAATATGTTGTAAGCAGATAGTTGAAAGCCTATTGTGGATGCCTAGCTCTTCCAGAACGGAAACATTTGTGCGTCTGGCTGTCCATTGTATCCTGAGCCTTTTTATCCAGCACCACATTTCGAGGGCGTCCATCCAATATAGGATTATAATAAAGCTATTAGTGCATACAATGACAAGTATTAACTGATATTCTTTTACGAATACGGCAGCCATATAAATGCTTTATTTTAGTCTGGTTAGCATCATTCTCGAGAGTGCATCGGTAATATGGGGACACGAAGATACCCTTTACTCAAATGATGTCGAAAAGATGCAAAAAAAGTTTATGCGATACCTCTACATGCGAGAGTTTGGATACTACCCTTTGTTGTATCCCTCTGATTTTCTCGCAGGAATGCTGGGAATATATCGTCTAGACGTTAGGAGAAAGATTGCAATGGTGTTAGTGGCACATAAGTATCATATGGGCATATATATATGGGCACATTTGCAATCCTGATATTATGGAACGAATTTCGCTTTATGTCCTCGATAACTTCATCAGCACAGACTGTTTATTTTTCCAAGAGGCCGGAAAAAGCTACCAACGATCATGTCCAGGGGAGAATGACCATTCTCCTACACCACATTTCTTCTGAGATAGACATTTTCAATTTAAACAAAAGTGACTTTAAGATCACAATAAATACATAAGGCTTCATCTCATTTGATATTATCGATGTACATACCTATGTAATTAAATGTAAGTATGTTAATCTGTAATTTGTAAAATGTAATTGGATTTAACGTTTTTCACAATAAATAAATAAAACAATATTCCTTTAAAATTTGTTGGCATATTTACACTACGTTAAGTTGTTTATTTATAAAGTGGAATAATGGTATCGTGTACAATCAACTACTAAGCCATATCCGTACTATTTAGATCACCACATTTTACACTTTAACCCACTAAGTTGAGGAGCAAAGTAATGTTGCATTAGCCTCGTAGGGGATTATATTCAACCCATTAGAGTCGTAAAACAAGGAGAACTGCTCTCTGAACTGCATGTATCACTACTATAAATTATTTCTCTTTTAATGGAGAAACACACGGAAAATTGCTGGCGAAGAAGTTAAACAAATACTTAAAACATAGCCAACTATCTAACTAACCATCTCGCCATTTCCCCGCAGGGGTAGGCAGAGAGGAAAGACCGCCAAACAACTGGGTCTTGGCACACACGCCTTGCCTCATTCACATGCATACATCTTCTCATACATACTCATTTATTATTCTGACTCTTGACATGGCCTGACTCAAGTATCTGATTCACTTAATCGTGCCACGTCTTCCTTTAGCGTCCTCGGCTTCTTCTACCATTCACATTCGCGTCATAATTTGTTTTTACATTCTTTTCTTCATTTGTTCGCTCAACATGCCCAAACCATCTAAGCGTCCCTTTCTTAATCTTAAATCTTGATCTAAAAACATCCACATTAATATAACAGACCTCTTCTTGCAATATAAAAAAAATCAATCCATGTTGTCAGAAATCGTTCATCTTCACAGTATGTGACGTTGTAAATACTATAATATGTTTAAAATGTAAATAACGATTGATAATTTAAAATTTCAACCAAGTTGTATTCATTCGAGAGGCGGGTATGAGTACCGCTGCCCCGAGAACAATTTATTGGATAACCTCAGCCTTAGATCTCCCTAAGTGGTTTGCTATGTTTGGTTCCCGGGTTCATGGAGTGAGGTTTTTCTAAGTCTTGGCGGCGGATGCGTTTGCCCACCTACAATGTGGCCGGCCGGATCAGAAGAGGTAGGTTGATGGAGACCTTTTGACCTCTCCAACAGGAGTCGACCCATTGCACTGCAGTGGGAGGGATGGATTCGTACGTCCGTCACTCCTGGGCACAAATCCCCTGATCCTTAATACAGTTTTCCTTCCTAGACCTTCCTCTCCTTCCTGTCCAAAAAAATACCCTCCACGCAGCATCCCCAAAGGTGATGATGAAGACTCTGATATAATTCTTTTACTCTGTTAGTTAGCCCTTGAGGTGATTTCGCACAAAAACGCTATAAAAATTATCAAATTATTATTATTATCAATTCCTTAGAGAATTTTCATTTCTCCAACATTCCACTTTTTATATTTTACAACTTCTATCCATCATGCTCCCTCTCTAATTCCATGGTTTATTGTCGTACAACAGGCTTGGAATGGTGTCAAAACATACCTTTGTTATAGTGGACTGTTGGCCTCACTTCCTTTGACAACTTTTTACTGGCGAGAATTACAGTGCTACAAACACGTGTTTTAATTAAAACAAAAACACTCTCACGACAAACACATTAACATAAGAATTTGATATAGAATGTACTAGGAAGGTATACAACTTAAAAATAAAGCAATAAAATATATAAATTTGTTTTAGACCACTTTAAATTTTAATTACACTCTACCGGTTTCGGAAGAACCCTTCCTTCGTCAGGAGAATATTAAAACTAACCCATGATACAAAATATTGATAGATTTATACCAAACATTTAGGTGCTGGAGTGGGAGGTCAAAGGTTAGTTTTAATATTCTCCTGACGAAGGAAGAGTTCTTCCGAAACCGGTAGAGTGTAATTTAAATTTAAAGTGGTCTAAAACAATTTATATATTTTATTGTAAATTATGGCGAGCCACAAAGTTAATGCTTATTACGAACATGTAAAAATAAAGCATTTAGAAATATTGTAAAGGAAAATATGCTTACATGTTTTTAAAAATTTATTTATTTATTCAAAAAATAATTCGCAGATAATAATAAGAAGAGACATGCTGCACATCTCACTAGGGCATTCCTGTATCGAGATGGGCAGCTTCACTAACTAACTATCACGCCGTTTTTCCGCAGGGGTAGGCAGAGAGGATGGACCGCAAAACAACTCGGTCTTGGCATACACTCCTCGCCTCATTCACATTCATACATCTTATCACACATGCTCTTCTATTATTCTGACTCTTGACATGGCCTGACTCAAGTATATGATTCACTTGATCGTGCCATGTCTTCCTCAGGCGTCCTCGACTTCTTCTAAATTTTGTAAATGTAATTAAAAGTAAATCAACTATATAAAAATTATGAATCAAGTATATAACAATAGTGAGCAAATAATAGCAATCATAAACAATTATGTACTATATATAGCAAGCAAATGAAAACTATGTAAATAAATAGATAAACAATAAGCAAAAAAATAAGAAAAAGCACCATCACAGCAAGCAAATATGGTTTGCGTAGAACATAGGACCTCCATGCCGAATCTTGACATAAGTGATATCATGGGCAATCAATTTTTAATCTACTAGTGAAGATCTGTGGGAAATCACTGCTTAGTCTGAGAACTTGACAAATCAGTTAATTTTGAAAAGGTATTAAAATATTATTTTTAATTCAGGCCTCCGTAGTCAAGGGGTAGTAGGGCTCCTGACTAGTAATCAGAAGGACACGGGTTCAAATCCCAGCGTACGCAAATTAATTTTATTTGTACAATTTTTTTTATTTATTTTTATTTATATAAATACCGCACAAGAGTGCCAAACTGCTCCATTCTGGAGCCAGTGAGACTATAGCATCCCCAATTGGGGTATGTAGTGAGGCTGAATATATTGGGAGGGGAAGGAGATGGGAAAGAGGAAGGTGAGGAAGTACCTGGCTATTCAGATCCGGTCACCAAACACAGCCAAAGCCATTTCAAGCAACGTTTCAATTATGAATGTTGCCCTTACACCAGGGCGATACTGAAAATATCTTCCACTCTGGAACGTGCCTCAAATATAGATACTATATATCATTCTGAATGAATTAATTGTGGAATAACACAAATTTCACAAGATTCAAACCCGCGACCTTCAGATTGGGAGTCGAAAGCCTTACCCCTCGACTACGGAGTCCGTAGATTTATTTGACAAATTTAATGAATTAAAAATAATACATAATATATTTGCGGCACCTTCCAGAGCGAAGGATACTCTTAGTATTGATCTGGTGTAAGACCACCATAACTAACTAACTAATCATCACGCCGGTTCCCCGCAGGGGTAGACAGAGAGGACGGACCGCCAAACAACTCGGTCTTGGCATAGACCACCATTCAGAACTGAAACGTTATTTGTAATGGCTTTAGCCGTATTTGGTGACCAGACCTCAATAGCCAGGTACTTCCCCACCTACTTCTTTCCCATCTCTTTCTTCTCCACACTATCTTCAGCCTCACAGATAAACCTCAACTGGTGAAGTCGTAGTCTCACTGGATCTAGCTGGGTGCATTTGGAATACTCGTGCAGTATTCACATAAAAAATCACATTAAAAAAGATATATATAAAACCACCACAGCTCATGATGGAAATGACATAATCCGAAAATAATTACAATGATCAGGAAATTCTGCACCAAAAGGCGATGCAAATTTCATAACAGAACTCACAATGTACTAGTTTTGGTGTCTCAGACAATGAGATTTCTCTTTTATCTTTCATAATTTAATTACACTGATTAATTTACGTAACATATTTATTCTCCCTCGTGATGTAAAAATGCACCAGTAGGATTTATTCATACTTTCAGAATCTCAATCACAATCTTTATTACCTTAATGGCAATTTTTTTTATAAAAACACATTGATTAAAATTCTTTCCCTTTTTGCGAATGGGGATACAATAGCTTCAAAGCAAGCGCTCTCTGGCCAGAACTGGTAAGATACCTTCGAGCAAGTATATCAAGACAGGGCCTATGGGTCTTTGGTTGGGACATGTGAAGAGAATGACCGAACATTAAGCACCAAAGTCCCTGCTAAACTCTAGACCTATAGGGCGAAGGAGCCAGGGAAGGCCAATATTAAGATGGAGCGACAATATCATCAATGACCTATCTATCTTGGAGCTCCCAAACTGGAGAGAGCTGGTACAAAGGAGAGATGAGTGGAGGAAGACTCTTGAAGAGGTCAAGACCCACCAGTGGTTGTAGAGCCAAATGTGATGATGATAATTGATCTTAAAAATGACACCGGAACTGTTATATCTGCCTTATCCACAGTCAGACGTTAGTAATTGTGTTGGGGCTCTTCAAGAATAATAGGTCATTGTTATCCATATTAGATATCTACATCCAAATTTACGTACATATAAGATTATAGTCATCGAAGAATTTTAGAACACTTTAAATATTTTTAAAAAGTTCTAAAATTTTACAACACTAAATATTTAAAAAAATTAGTGTGTTGACTTTTCTGTTTAAATTAACCGATTAAAAATACAATCTATTTTGTTTCTTCAAACTTCGCAAAATCACTTTGTGGCGTCATTTTGAATTAAATTAAAACAAATAACTTTGTATTAAACCACTAATATAATCACAATTACCTACATGTTTCAAAACCGATGGTTTCTTCGTCAGGGTAGTAATGACAATTATTAACAATTAATGTCATTACTACCCTGACGAAGAAACCATCGGTTTTGAAACATGTAGGTAATTGTGATTATATTAGTGGTTTAATACAAAGTTATTTGTTTTAATTTAATCTATTTTGTGTTAAAAAGTGTTTTGAAACGATAATATTTCCACACTGCATTATTTTTCACAAAGTGCCTATGCAAATTTCACCGCCGTAAAAAGGATTCAAACAAATAAAAAAAACAAGAACTTTGTGATGCGATTTTATCAATTTTTTCGCAGCGCAACCTCAAGGCAAATGGTTGAACGCTTGTACGGAAAATGAAACGGGGAAAAAATACCGAGAATGAGTTACGTTAGTATTTTTTCATTGTTTTTTGTTGGTCTGTTCATTGAAGACAATATTTAGTTAGCGTATCTTTTTTTAAACCGTCCTTTTTTGTATATTAGCGAAACACAGGAGGCCATAAGAAAAAACATACCTCACGAAGTGTCAGCTTTGGGGATGCTGTGTGGAGGATATTTTGAGGAAAGGAAGTAGAGGAAGTTCTGGGAAGGAAAAAGGTATGAGGGGTGAGTAGGAATATGGGGGATCAGTGTGTCCAGTAGTGACGGACGAATGATTCCATCCCTCCCTGCAAGTCAGTCTTTCAGTCGGTCTTACAGTCGTGACCAGCATTCATACGGTCGGGTAACAGGCCGCACACATCAAAGATTTTATCTGTAGTTCTCGGAATAATCCTAATTCATTTGTTAAGAGGCTAGACTTTGAACGGCACGCGGAACTCCCGCGACTGTCATTCTGTCCCGCTCACAATAAGCTCACGCACACTTACAATACATGCGAATGCGAAATGTGCGAATGAGACAACGCTAAAATTTACCTACAGAAATCGCTCGAAAAGGGGTTTATGGAGAATACACTTTTCTACACCGAAACTTTCACGAAATTGAAATTAAAAAAAAAATATATTTTTTAGAAAGAAGAAGCTACGTCGGTAGCTTTTTATAATTTTATAATTCTTTATGAGAGTTGAGTTAGCAGCACTTTTTCCTTAAATAATATTTTTTGATAAATCGTACATGTTTGACAGTGAATGTTTACGTTAATACGAAACGCATCGAAAATTCGAAAACATACCGACATAGTTTTCACCCTCTAGAAGGCAGTATAAAAATAAAATATTCATTTTGTGCAATTTTCGATGAAGAAAAGTGTTTTTTCCCGGGCGTCCTTTTTGTATGGGCCGAAAAGCGAAGTCTATCGTCTTAATATTGTAAATACTTTGAATTATGTAAATACATCATCATCACAATCACCATTTCCAGTGTTATTACTACGACCAGCACGCGCGAAGATATCAGGATTCACCAATATCTCCCCTCTTTTAATGGAGGTTTAACTCATTTTCTCCTCTACATCACGAGGCCCAATATTTGCCTCCAAAGTTATCCTAATTGCAAACAAAACAAGCGTTTTTACTTCGGGATAGCCGATTAATTTCTTTGCTATATACTTAATTCGATTGAAATGCAAATCTATTATTTTGTCGTCCTTCAGAACAAGAGAGAATTGTTATAAAACAGATACGTTTTTTAGATTTTCACGGCCAAAAGCATTTTCATTGTTTGTTTTTGGGGTGTTATGCCGTGTTGCGCTACCTCCTTCTTTATCCGACGTTTCGGACAGCGTTGCAGTGTCCATCATCAGGGCAGATCCGGCAGATCCGCACTGCAACGCTGTCCGAAACGTCGGCTAAAGAAGGAGGTAGCGCAACACGGCAAAACACCCCAAAAACAAACAACGAAAATGTTATAAAACAAATCAATTTCATGGTAGCTGTTATTAGTATCATTAGCTTTCTGTGCAATAATACATACTAGCAGTTCAAAACCGGCTCCGCGGGTTTTTGCTGCTAGGTCTTGCTGGCGGCTTTTCGTTCTGCTTCGCCCAGTTTAAGTTTTGGTGACTATTTATAAGGCTTTGCCCCTTTGCAAAACTAACTACTATTAATATAAAACTACAGAATACTTACATTTAATATGTAGATATATAATAGTAGACATTCTTACATTAAGACCGTGAAGAATGAGAGGAACTTTCTTCACTCCAACATAAATCTTCTTATTAATGAATGAATGCGAAAAATGTTTCTTCTCCCATACCAATTATTGGATAACCAACGCCCCTGCCATAGATAACTCCAAGTGGTTCGCTACGTTTGGTGACTTTGCAGGGGTGCCCAGGTTCATTGGGTGAGGTTTGTCTAGGTCTTGGCGGCACATGAGTTTGCCCACCTACTGCGTGGCGAGCCAGATCGGGAAGGACTGGTTGATGGGGCACATTTTATCTCCCCAACCGGACTCTCTCAACCCATCGCCTCGTAGCGCAGTGGGGGGGATGGATTCATACGTCCCTCACTCCTGGACATATTGACCCTCAGATTCCTATAAACCCTTCATACTTTTTTCCTTAAATAAAGTATTATAGATGGCGCCACTTCCATTTGCATCTCGCATGTTGAGCGAATGTCCACGACAGACGTTAGCATATTAATAATAAAGAATACTATGAACATTATTAAATTTACTTTCACGGGAAAAGTAATAATATGAAAACTTCAATAGTAGTTATTATAGACAAGGCACCACTTCCATTTCCACGGACGGGTCTGAACGGTTTCCATACAGTGTGGCGTCAGAGATTTACTCGGAGTCGGGTTCTTAAATTTGAACCGTGCAGGCATTCGGGTACTAATAACGTCAGATGATGATATCTAATTATTATATATATTATACCTAGATGGCGCCACTTCTATTTGCATATCGCACGTTGAGCGAGTGATAAGTGTGAATATCACAGCAGTAGTTCCGTTGAAAATTGCACATACACGGACGGGTCAGAACGGTTTCATTACAGTGGGGCGTCAGAGATTTACTCGGAGTCGGGTTCTTAAATTTGAACCGTGCAGGCATTCGGGTACTAATAACGTCAGATGATGATATCTAATTATTATATATATTATAACTAGATGGCGCCACTTCTATTTGCATTTCGCACGTTGAGCAAGTGATAAGTGAATATCATGGCAGTAGTTCCGTTGAAAATTGCACATACTCGGACGGGTCAGAACGGTTTCATTACAGTGGGGCGTCAGGGATTTACTCGGAGTCGGGTTCTTAAATTTGAACTGTACAGGCATTCGGGTACTAATAACGTCAGATAATATAGCAAATATCACTTAATCTTTCTTTAAAATGACAAATCAATATTGGCGGCATGAGAAAGAGAAATTTGTCAAAATCGTACTTTTGTTCCATGAAACGCTTGTTGAGCAAACTACCAACAATTCATATTTCCTTTCATTCATGAGAATACAATCTTACTTCCGCTTACTTCTTACTAATATTATAAATGCGAAAGTTTGTATGGATATATGTACGTTTGTTACTCTTTCACGCAAAAACTACTGAATGAATTATAATGAAACTTTACAATAATATAGCTCATACATCAGAATAACATTCAGGCTATAATTTATAGAGCTAGCTATATTTCATATATTAAAAATAATAATTATCTACTGTTTAATATAAAATGTCAAAATTTGAGAATGACATTTTGCAAAACAATAATTGTAAAATCAAAACTCTATTTTATAAAATATTTAAATTAGTGAATTCATTTGAAATACTCGCCTAATACTTTGAATCGAATCAAGAATTATAGATATTTTAAATAAATAATAGGTTAAGAATTTTGTTATATTCATAGATGGGACATGGGATGGGAAAAGAAAATAGGCTACTCGAAGTACTAATCCTGCGTCGACGAAGTCACGGGCAGAAGCTAGTCAAAAATAATAATACAAAAATTAAAAAAACGCTCATACCAAGGACTGAACAAAAGTTACTTTATGATTATTATTACCTTTGCTACAAGCGGACTGTTGGAACGCGCCCAATCTCGCCGATGCCTTCGGTTATTATCGTAACCGTTCGTACCTAAGACACGAATGACGAAAGATGGTACTCAAATTAACCTGAGGGGCAAATTGTAAAAAAAATGGAATTCAAACCGCCATCGCAATGCGGCATCCTTCACAAAATAAAAATCCATAATATAATAGTTACTCCCATGAAAATGGTTTAATAATTAACTAGAGGCATTATCGCCGGAGGTCTCAAACTTTGCACTCAGAAATACATTTACCTAGTTGCAACGCGACGGTAAAAAAGACCGTGCAAAATTACCCCCGTACCGTACTTCCATTTCCATCTAGGAGTTGGCGTGTACTGCGTTCTGTGGCGTATCGTGTTCCGCGGAACATAAAACTTAAAGTAGGTTCCTACCTCCCGTAGTGTAATATTATGTTACATTAGATGAATTTTCATAGGTTCATTAAAATTACATAAACAAGACGTTTTCAACAATGCAAGTGAGAAATTGTAGGAGTTTTGGGTACGTGAATTTGTGTTTGCGTAACTTTAGAACAATTTAATTAAAAAATAACAGTTTTAGTTTGTTTTAATGTTGTTAACATGCTATTGTAAATTTCAATTAACGTCATAGTTAGTTAATTAAATTCAATTAAATATCAATTTCATTGTCGGCAACTCGGGCGTTTATTAAGGTAATATGTATATATAGTATTTTATAAACAAATAAGATACCCGCCTCACTAGACGTTGTCTGTTCTGAGACGGGTAATAATTAGAAGATTAAAAAAGATAAAAGATGCACAGGAAAAAAGTCAGAAAATAAACATGAAAATACAAGTTATATGAATCAAGAATAATAAATCATAATAATAAATCAATAAGAAGAAAGAATAAATCTCTATATTTGGAAATAAAACATGTGTAAATAAAGGATGAGAAATTATCTATTAGGAAGAGATTAGCATTAACTTGGTGATGCATTCTCTTTTTTTGTATAGTAGCCATTGTTCATGTAGCCATTTTAGTTTTTATGAGTGATGGAGTAAGTGATTTCTTTTAAGAAGGTGTTGTATATTAGAAGTGAGAGGTAGGATTCGTGCTTTTTGGCAAAAGTTGATTTAATTGTAGGCACTTGGAATTTTTTGTGTGATTTTGCTCTTGTATTTTGTGAGCGAGTTATGTGGCATGGTGAGGATTTTATGCAATTATTTTTAATTATCTTTTTAATGTATAGTTTCTAATATTTATGTGTAATAAGGAGGTTTTCCGTTGGATGCAAATAAGGTTTTTTGAGCATGATCCTAATTAATGTTTTGAGGGTTGTATTCATTGGCTTATTCTGTTGTTATTGTTAAGTTATGCAAGTACTTTAGTTTTTTATTATTGTGACGTTTTCAAAATGTGGGTTAAGTCAGTTTGAGAGACTTATTTATATGATTCTACAAGCTTCTGCCCGCCACTTCGTCTGCGTAGGATTAGTTATTAGTAGGATTATTCGTGCAATCTATTTTCTTTTCCTAAGTCCCATCTACGTTTATACCAAAATTCTTAAACTATTTATTTAAAATATGTATAATTCTTGATTCGATTGAAAGTATTAGACGAGTTCCTCAAATAAATTCAGTAATTTAAATATTTTCCAAAATAGAATTTTGATTTAACAATCATTGTTTTGCAAAATGTCATTCTCAAATTTTGCCGTTTTCTATTAAACTATAATTATTATTTTCAATATATTGAAAGCTTCATAAATTATAGCCTATATGTTATTCTGATATATGAGCTATATTATTGTAAAGTTTCATTAAAATCCATTCATTAAATTTCGATTTAAAGAGGAACAAACATTCATACATCCATAAAAACTTTCAAGTTTATAATATTAGTAAGATTTACCATTTAAATCGATTTACTGAGAAAATAATTATGACAATAGTTTCTCTATTCTGTCAGGTATTTTGAAATCAGTTTTCCCCACACTAAATAATATTTTATTTAATTATTTTTTTTATTTATTATTTTGTAGAGAATACCTTACAAGAGTCTCAACTGCTCCCGTCTGCAGCCAGTGCGACTATGGCATCCCCAATCGGGGTATGTTGTGAGACTGAAGGTAAGTGGGGAAGGGAAGGAGATGGGGAGGAGGAAGGTGGGGAAGTACCTGGCTATTCAGATCTAGTCACTAAACACGGCTAAAGCCATTATTAAGCAACGTTTCAATTCTGAATGGTGGTCTTAACACCAGGGCAATACTGAGAGTATCTTCCACTCTTGAACGTGCCGCAAATATAGTATGTATTATTTATATTAATTAATTGTGAAATAACACAAATCAATCAAATAAAATTTATTTGCGCACCTCAAGTTCGAACCTGCGACCTTCCAATCGGTAGTGAAGAGTCTTACCATTCGTCGACGGACGGCCGTGGTCATTGGAACAAACAAAGAAACATTCATTTTTATAATATGGTTTTAGCATACAATTTTCCTCAGTCCACTACCGGCTCAATATGGCACTGTCATAAATAATAAGGATTGGTATCACAACTCCATAATAGACTGCCATCTTCTATTTCTTTCTAAATTTCGCAACAGTGAAATTCATCACGTAATAATAATGTTAAAGTCAATACCGTTTACCCGAACAAAATACTCTTTAAATCCGAAAAGAAATTTTCAATAATGTCCCTTGATTACCAACACGTATTAGAATGGTCCGGATCCTATCTTGGCCGAAAACGTGTGGTTTTTGTATAAACTCTCATCTGAGCCGAAAAGAAGGTGTTTAGATGAATATTAAAGCATCCCTTACAACTAGAGTTGATAAAGTTAAAGAAGAAAAAAAGAAAGTGCAAAAAAAGAAGGATTGTCGTAAAAATTGCCTCGGGGTAAATACATGATAATAAAATAAGTTTTTATTGAAATAACCAAGGAATAACTCTTGTTATAATAACATTTAAGGTTACCAGATCCGAAAATGAGTTTTCCTGACTAAATTCGGGGGTCGGGTCGGGGGAGGGGGGATTATGGGGGGGGGGGGTGGCTAGAGAAATTTAGGTTGTGAATTTTTCTGGTAATTTAGCCTGTATAATCATGTTTTCTGTCATTTTATTCGATTCTGCCAAGAATTTCGTAATCTCTGTAAATTCAGTTGCGAAGAAAATTTTATTAAATTTATTTTTTCTAATATTTTTCAAATTTCCTGACAATTTCCAATATTTCCTGTTTTCCTGACAGACAGCTAAAATTCCTGACATGTCAGGAAAAATTCATGTCATTTGGTAACCCTGTACAAATCCATGTAATATATTATCGAAGAAGAAGATAATTTATTTATTTTATTTATTTTTATTTATTAATCTTCTCACATGTTATGAATATTATTTTTTTTTACATAGAAATTAACCTCACTAGGACTATAATAGCCTGTATTGAGGTTAACTTTAGTACATTTAAGTGAAGAAGCATACGTTAATGTTTTACACACATTAGTTAAATTTAACACATAAGTTAAATTAAAAAAAACACAAATACTGCAAAAAAAAAACACATAATACTAAAATATTACATGGAGAAAGAAAGAAATATTACATTGTGGCCAGATGGGTAGAACTTGAGGATGAAATTGTAACAATGTTTAAACCATAAATACATTATTAAACACTATACCCATTGAGATAATACTAATGAATCTAAACGAAAATATGAAAAAGAAAAAGACACAGAAAAAATGAACACATTTTCAAAAGCTATTTATAATAAGATGTATTTAAAAAAAAATAATTTGTAGACATTTAGAATAGGTCAATTGGTGTCTCACAGAAAATAAAATCGGATATGTATATCCGAGACACTATCTAGGTTACAAACCAATTCTTTAGTTTAGGACATTGTCATCATTTAAAAAGGTAGCATCCAAAATATAAGAAAAATTAGTCGAAGAAAATTATTAGGCAATGGGTCGAGAGAGTCAGGGTGGAGGGATCAAAAAGCCTTCCTCAAACAGGCTCTCCCGATCCGGCCCACCACGCAGTAGATGGTCAAAAGCATCCGCAGCAATTATCTAGACAAAACCTAATTGGTCACCAAACGTAGCGAACTACTAGGGGTGACCAATGACAAAGGTTTTAGTTATCCAATTACTGGTTCTCTGGGCGACGGTACGCATACTTGCATCTCAAAAAGATTTTTTAACATATTTACAATTCAATTGTAATTCAAAATAACACCGAAAATATCTGGTGGTAACGTATTCCGTTTTGTTACTGTATCACCCAAACAAATAACGTCACGCACAGTACCGGGCATAAGAACTAACCATAAATGATTATAAGTTAGTACCAAGTGACTGGGCATTTTACATTTGTTTAGTAGATTATTTATTATATAAATATTACGTTGTCGGCTTAAACACGCATGTATTATTTTGTTCGCATACCCAGAGTAGCCAGTATGCCGTTATTAATAAAGATATGGCCTTTTTATTGTACCAGTACCTCGATAATTCTTTGGTTGCTTTGTTTGGAGCATTATGTATTATATAAATTACCGGACATAGAGTTATTTTATACAATTACTAAGTGAAATATACCTTCGTTCTGTTTTAAAAGACAATGGCTGCTAATGATTATAATTATAATTCTGATGTTTTCTACGTGAAGGCTGAAAAGATTAAAAAATTTCTTTGTTAGAGCCATTATATATTTTATCATTGAAGAAGAAGATAACAATAATAATCTATTTTTTTAAATATGAAAATGAACAAGACACAAATAAATAATAAAAGATAATGGTCGCAACTGAGACTCGAACCCAGGACCTCACGTCACAATTCAGCCATTGCGATCCATTATGAAACATATCGTATTTGTCAACATCATTTTTCAAATTTTAGAATTAACAGTATTTTCTTCGACTAATGTTTTTTTTCCATATTATTGGCAGCTACCTTTTTCCATTGGAAACAAGTATTTAAATAATGTATTTGTTACCTAGATAGTGTCTCGGATAAATATATCCGATTTTATTTTTATGGAACACCTATTGCCTTTTTTTAAAAGTATAAATAAATATTAAATTTTTTATAAGACAAACTATCTTTTTAACTTTTGAAGGTTATTGCCATCAATGCCATGTTAAATTGCGTAATAATGCAGGGATGCGGAATGTGGGATTCCTTATGCGGGATTGAGGGATGTGGGATGAGGGATTGCAAAAAGCGGGATTCCGGGATGCGGGATTGTGGTAGGTGGGATGCGGGATTGCGGGATGCAGATTGCGGGATCGCAAAACCTAATAATCATACAAAATATTGCATCTTCTTCGACACGAGATATTCTAGCTCTAGTTGTGCTATTAAAAATAACAACCGTATCATTAGCACACAACAGACAGCAAGAAATGTATCAATCAAAATTTTCCAAACAGAAGGAATTTTCTTTACGTTTCCAAAATTCCAAATAACATGTGGAAAACTTCCAAAATATAAAGTTTCGTCCCAGACGCAATCACTTTTAACCCAGAAACTTTGTGGTATGTGTCAACTTGTGCTGTATTTTACAAAATAACTTTGAATTACACCGCTAGAACATTTCACATCAATTCGTGACGTTTCTCTCATAACGGATGATTACTCGAATTCCTTTAGAAGTCAAACTCAAATACAGTGTGCCATGAAATACAGAAGTTAATATTTTATTTTGAATTTCCACGACACTAATCAGAAATTTTATGACTGAAGATTTCATGATCGCCTTGAGGAAAATAATGACCCATAGGGATTGTGTTAATTTTGGGTCTGTTGTGTGAAAGTTTCTTTTTGAGGAGAAGAAGGAATGAAAAAGGAGTTTTGAAGATATCCATGCTGTAGGAGAGAGAAACCGCAGATGCCAGTAAATTATTCCACAGGTAAACAGTTGAACTCAAGAAATAGTCGTAGAAACGACACGTTTTCATGTGATAAATGTCAACCGTGTACAAATGTATTGAAACAGCTATCACGAAATATTATTATGCGAAACAACTGCAACGCGTAATAATAATTACATAGCAGAACTTATTTACAAATAAAATTAATTATAAATTTAATAATAATATTATAAAAAATAAATAAAATAATTTATTTAAAATATACTACGAAAAAACTATACTAACAGTTTATAACCAATTATTCATAACAGACCCGATATAGTTTTACATGACAAAATTTAAAAAAATAACTTATATCATTGATGTAGCTATTCCAAATTCCTGAAAAAACAAAAATCTGTTTCTGAAAAAATTAGAAAGTATACAGATTTAGGAAATGAAATTAAAATAATTTGGCATTCTCAGTCTATAAAATATTACCATTTGTTATTTCGGCTACTGGCATTATACCTAGCTCTCTCATTAAAAATTTAGGCACATTAGATTTGTCAAAGAATTTGTATGTAAAAATGCTAAAATCAGTCACTTTAAATACACGTAGGATTACGAAAGATTTTTTAAATATTTATATTGAGGGATCAGTAGGATTTATCGGTCAAATTAGGATTTCCACCGAGCCGAACCCTCTGATATGAAAATATCTGGAGTCGGTGAATTATTTTTCCATTTAATAGTCTGGTAGGTTAACATGTTGTTCTTGTATTGTTTTGTATTAATTATACTTATATAATACACTTGCATAGCGTAGATTTACTAGATATCATTTTTATGGAAAAGTGTACTGTTTCATAAATTCCATTCAATCGCACCATTACTCTTGTAATCCTACATCTGTTGTGCCGTATGGTATCTTGGACAAGTCATGGGTTCATGTTTCTGTATACAATTGTAAATAATAAACTTAAATATAGCATAAGAATTATATTATAAATTGTACAGCGCCCTTGAGGTGATTTCTCACAAAAACGGTGCTATACAAATTATCCAATTATTATTATTATTATTATGAGGATGCCTATCGCTGAAGTTTTTGGGCACATATGAGTCATAGAGTTGTTGATTTGCATAAAATGGTTGTTTGCGTTTATTCGCTTTCTTTTTATAATTATCTTTATAGAAAATTTTAATAAAAATATTAACATCAGTTCATTATGATTAATATGACTATCAAAATCTAAACACAGTTTGAAAACTGTGAAGGTAGCTAAAATTATTAGACATGTACTGAAGAGTTTTATTTCACGTGTAGATTTGTTACTTAATTTTTATTTATCTGCTACCGGTTTTGACAAATCCGGGTCATCGCTAGTAACTGAAATGTCTAGAAATTGCTGCATTACATTACCAAGTAATACAAAAAAGCTAAAATTGTTTTTTTTTTAAATAATAATCTATACTGACAATGCCATCAAATACAATCCATGTTAAACTGTAAATACATCGATTCCGTAAAAAAACGCAGTTTAAATAATTTCACCAAAACTTCGAAGTAGGTTAATTGGCAGGTAAATCAACACCACCCAGTACTTTAACGGGCTTTGTTCTCTTGGTCCACATTTACATATCCAGCTACAAAGTGGATACAGTAGTTCAAAATCCACAATCATAGAGTTGGAGATGTCTATGGGTAGCGTCTATATTATATATGGCAAAACTGGGTTGCGGTTGCCATGAGCCATCGACAAAAGATCATCATCTATATATACTCTCTCTTGTCTATGCTACGTGTGTGTTTATTGCTATAAACAGATGAAGGAGATATGTAAAGGCTATGTTTAAATGACATCACAGTACAGTATGGGATAAATGTAGTGGTTGGTCAATATCCTCAAAATGTTATGTCAATAATTAATTTAATTTTAAGTTAAAAAAGTGAAATGTTAATTTCTTTTAACTTAATAAAAATAAAAATAAAAGTTTCCCCGTTTAATCACAGGAGAAATATTTGTCCCAGCTCAAATACGTCTCATAGAAATCGTTGTGTCTCTCTTACCATCATAGTGAGAAGTATGATCTAAACGGTATTGGAAGAGAATAAAACACGCTATATATTCAAACCTAAAAAAAAACAACAAAAAAATAAAATGTACACCTTTATGAAACCAAAGTTTCCAATCGTAATTTGATAAAAAATTATGAAACTTTTTGAATTTTTTTTTACAAGAAACAATATAAAAGTGAGGTGACAGTAACGTTTATAATTCATTTATCTAATGAAATATGTATGTGTTTTTATTTTTTTTCATTATCAGTAATTTTAGTTAGAAAAAACGTAAAGTAAGTCATTTTAAAAACTTTTTAAAGTTTTCATCCAAATATTTTTTATTTAATAATTTACATGATTATTTCTAATAATACAATTTGAAAGCCTATTTCATCACGTGTCAAAAACAGTATTTAGTTTTCGGATACGTTAACAAATAGTCTATTTATTTGGTTTTCATGAAAATGTTTTGCCTCTGAGAAAATACGCCAAATTTTTGAAGTGTTAATTTCCAAATAGTAAGACAACCAACGATGTGTTGGATATCTTCCAAATAAGTTATAGGTTCAAGCGATTAATAATTGATTTATTTATTATTCATAAATACGCACAATGAATATTATACTGGACAGACGTTCTTACTACTCTAACCCCTAAGTAGTTCTATAAGAGCCCGCCCAATCTCATCATCATAACCGTTCGTACCTAAGACACAAACGACGATAGATGGTACTTTTCTGATATCCTACTCAACTGCCATCTATTGCAGAACTTTGTAATACAAACTAAGCTATCGACATCTATTGAAAGAAGCTGAAACTACATGAATAATCAATACACTGCAGTAAACCATAACCACTGGAGAGGCAGAGCAATTTAAAACATTTTCTCAGATTGCCCGATTTTTTTGTGACCATTTTGAAAATTTTCCGCCCAAATTAAAAAATTCATACCTCCGAATTTTAATACGGAGACATATATACCGAATAAAGTGCTTTATAACTATGAATTCACCAATATTTAAAAAATCATCCCATGTCTAAGATTTATAAATAAATTATAAAAAAATCGTAAACATTGGAAGACGATATATTCTCGGGGTTTTCTAGTTATAAACTGTCGGGGGAAGTTCAATTTTGCGTCCACATTAAATGTTTTATATGAAGTTTAATGAAAATGGTCTAATTGATGAACATATATAAATATCTATAATAAATTGAATTTTCAAGAGTTTAAATGTGTCGTATGAAAAAGCCAGAAATTTTGATCGTGAAATGCACACACTTCATTGCACTAAAATGGTATTTTTAACGCCCTTACCAAGAACAACAAAATGTATTACCTCGGAAAAATACATTCGTTTCTTTAATCCAAACTTTTTTTCAATTTTTTCTTCTTCAAAATTAAACAAAAAAAGTCTTCTATATGTCATCACTGGTCACATAGTCGAGTAACCAACCAACCCCTCACCCCGCCCCTAACTGCCCAATATACACCGTTTTTTTTAATGTTTTTGTAGAAATTATAAAAGCTCGGACACCAAAATTTCATTCACATTTTTTACTCCAAATAATGTCAGGATAACTTGTTAAAGTAAGTCAGGTACGTCCCTTAACACCTTGTATATAAGAAAAAAACTTTTGAAAAATATTATTTTTTTGGTAAAATCATCTGGGATAGTTTTCTTAAATTACGTATTTTCTTTCATATAAAATTATTCATAAAATAAATTTTAAAAAAAACATTGAAAAACTAACAAATAAAATCACAGCTCCTCAACACTTGGGATCTTCTCGGCTCTCACATCTTCGACTAGAAACAAAGTTTAATTAACTCTGAGATACTTCCTGTAACTATTAGCAAACTATTGATAAATGAGGATCTTTAAATAAAGGGTCCCTTATCTAAGGGTTTCAGAATTTTCTCGATGTTTCGTTGATTTATTAATTTCCTGAAATAATTTACTCACAAGTAATTTATTTGGTTACAAATAAGTAAAAAATTGTTACTTTTATTCCGTGAAGATTAGCAATATAATTTGTAAAATATGTTCCTTAGTATTTATTTTTATGACATACCCTAATGCTTTAAAAAAAATTACGTGGACGACAAACATTTGAAATTGTGTAGTGTACCTACCTATACTTGGTTCTATTATAAAATTATTAATTACTTGCTGATACCCGGCTTGCATTGCAATTTCATTTTTTATGCAAATTTCATAATGCCAGAGCTCACCAGTATATATATACATACGTATATATATAGAAATATTCACGGGCATGTTCACAATAATCCAAAAAAATTTAATAGCTATCGGATGAAGTTTTAATCGCAATCGTATGAATACTATAGAAAATAACTTCATTACGCCAGATCTCACTATCCTATAACCATCCCGGGTAAGCGTACATCATATTCCCAAAGTTTCATCGTAATCGGATGAACGGTTTGGCCGTGCATAACACTCGTACACACAAACAAACAAACATTAATTTTTATATTATAGGTGGTAATCACAATTGCGAAATTTTCACCAAAATCATGTTATATCTACTGACTACAAAAGAAAAAAAAATACAATTTTCTGCGATCATTTTGAACAAATTATCGAGCTAACACATCTAAAAATCGACTACAAAATTTAAGTAATAGATTTGGGAATCTTGAAGACATATTTATCAATTTAGGAGGCGGGTAGGGGTTGGTTATCTTTGTTGATTTAGTAGGGCTGCCCGGGTTCACGGGGTGAGTTTTATCCAGGCTTGGTGGCAAATGCGCTTGCTAAATCTCTCTTGACCCATCCGCCTTCCACCGCCACGTCGACCCCAAGATTCCCACCAATTCCTCATACCTTTTTCCTTCCCAGAACTTCTCCTTCCTTACTCAAAAGACGATCCTCCTCACAACATCCCCAAACGATCTGCCATAGGTCATCTGAAGTGGTTAGTTAAATTTGGTGACTTAGCAGTGGTGCCCGGATTCATGGTGTGAGGTTTGTCTGATGATTTGGACACACTGAACCCTAGATTCCTACCCAACCCTCATACATTTTTCCTTCCAAGAACTTCCTCTCCTTCATTTCCTTCCTTTCCCCCAAACAGAATCCCCAATGATGACATAGACCCTGAGGGAAATTATTTTCCTATATGGAGCTACTGTGAAAAAAAACGACTTAGGCTCTGAGGATTTTTTTTTCTCAGGGCGCCTTCTATGTTAAAAAAAAGCTTTTACAAATCCTGTATTTATAATATTTCTTGACTTTTATCGGGTTTGCTCCTGGTTTATCATAGTGGTAAAAAATGAAAAGAATATTTATATTACTAAGTATAAAACTAAGTACTTTGCAATTCCCCATTTTCTTTCCCAAATTGAACTCTCAATATTCGCAATACGAATAAAGTCAAAATTTATCTATTGTTAAATCAAGAATTTACGGCGTTTTCTAATGCGAATCGGTGTTGGAGAAAAATGTTAATATTTTACATGCCAAATTTCGGGTCGACTATAAAATTATCGGTAAAATTTCAAAAGGAGGTAAGGCACGTTTTTATGATATGAATGCCCGTTAAACGAGGGCGTAAGATAAAAATTACCTTTTATTTATGTTTGCTACGTTTTGGCATTCCTGCCTACACTTGGAGCTGCTGTAAAACTTTTTCATGGGTGGTGTTCTATAATAATTTAGTGGCGTTTTGAGTAATTTCTTTGAGATGGACAAGGGAAAATGGCGGTTACGCTTCGGAATCGGCGGTTATTATCTTGAAATATAAACTTTTTACAAGCAAATAAAGTTATTTTCGTGAATCAACAGTGTTATTTTTAACAGTTATACCCGAGCTAACTTCTGAATTAAAACCTCTCCACGCGACTTTAACCTTTATTGTTCAGGGAGGTTGTACGCACCAGACTTTCAGGTCCGGGTTTAGTTTTCCCCGTAGGAAAAACTAAACCCTTTCGCACACTTTTCAAGTGTGTTATATAAGTATAATTATTAAGAACAACATGTTAACCTACCAGACTATTAAATGGGATAATAATTCACCGACTCCAGATATTTTCATATCAGAGGGTTCGGCTCGGTGGAATTCCTAATTTGACCGATAAATCCTACTGATCCCTCAATATAAATATTTAAAAAATCTTTCGTAATCCTACATGTATTTAAAATGACTGATTTTAGCATTTTTATATACAAATTCTTTGACAAATCTAATATGCCTAAATTTTTAATGAGGGAGCAAGGTATAATGCCGGTAGCCAAAATAACAAATGGTAATATTTTTATAGTCTGTTTAATGTTTGTTCAGGGAGGTTGTTGTATTTAGCAAATTCATTACCAAGACAGATATTATTTTGTAAATTTATTTATTTGTGTACTTTCTTTATTATGTCATATTTTCCCTTTGAATGTTAAATCTTTTAATAACTTCAATATCTTATTGAAAAATAAAAAAATTGCAAATGTCGAAATATATTTATATATTTAATTTATTTATCTATATTAATATACGCCCATCCGGGCCTTTAACCAATACACGATATGCATACGTTATAATTTTTAGTATTAATAATACATTATAATGTAGTAACCGTTAAATAAAGTCTGCCAATCTAATATATAAAAATTAATGTTGGTTTGTTTGCTTGTTTGTTTTTGTGTTCGTATGTTATGCGCGGTTATTCCGTTCATGCGATTGCGATGAAACGGTAATGGGAATATGATGTGCGCGTACCCGTGATGGTTATAGGATAGTGAGCTCTGGCGTTATGAAATTATTTCCTATACTATTCATACTTACTTACTTGTATTATTGTGAACATGCTCTTGAATATTTCTATATGTATTATGAAATTTGCATTAAAAAATGTGAAATAGGTGAGGAAAATGGAAGGAGGGGTGCGTGAGGAGGGGGAGGGAGGGGTGGGAGTTCTCGAGAAAGGGGAGAGGGGAGAGGGGATGGGGAAAGGTGAATAGGGAACGTGGGAGGGGAAGGGGACGCGATAGGGGAAGAGGAGGGGGAAGAGGAGGGGGAATAGGAACGGGGTCGAATGAAATGAAACGAAGGGAGAAACAATTTATTTATTTAAGTAGCATTGTAACCCGTGTATAAAATATACTCTCAGTGTCGCCATGGTATGAGACCACCATTCAGAACTGAAACGCTAGCTAGCTCTAGCCATGTTGGTGATCAGATATGAGTAGCCAGCTACATCCTAACTGTCCTCTTTTTCATCCCCTTCCTCTATCCATTACTTTAAGACTCACAGCACAGAGATTTATCAATTAGAATCTTGAATAGTTATAAAATTCTTATAGTTTTTTTTCCAAAACACAAAATAATAACCTGACAATAAAAAAACTGAAAATATTGTTTGTGTCGTGATGGAGGACTTAGCCAGCCTAAGAATTAAACCCGGTAAAATTTTTAGTTAAATCAAAATTATGAGAATATAGAGCCTCAATACGGGCCTCACTCTCGTGTCAATTTTCTGTGAAATTATCTCTAACATTTTAAAATCTTTAAATGCTTTTTCAAAAATTTATTTTCACTGAAACACCCCTTTAAATTCAAAACGCAGAATTTCCACCTACATTAACTTTATTTCATTTCCTCCAATGCCTCTCACTTCCGAAAAAGCTCAACCCATATTGGGCTAAGTCCAGAAAGACTTTAAGGCGTGTTTAAGAGTATCCCTTCCGATGAAAACGGATGTTCCGAGAAGTTCTTGCATTATTGACAACAACTCTAACTAGATACTACTAATAATAGAGTTTTTAAAAGGATTGACTCACATAATATAACCGGGATACGAATCCAACACTTATCTCCACTAATTACTATTTATTAAGAGAGATAAGCATCTGAAAATTACTTTATATGACAATTTTAAAAATGATTAATTTTGTTCCTAATAACTTAATCTCCATTGTTGTTAATATTTAAATTTAAATTTACGAATCTTTTGCGTGCTTTTTTCGTTTACCGTAAAATAAAGACAGCCATTTAAAAATTTGAGAATCGAAATACTCTATACTCTAAATTGGAATCTCATATGTCATATGGCGAATATTCTAGTTTAGTAATATGTAATTTCTATCTCTTAGGAAATTCTAAAAAATATAGTACTTTAAGATTCAAATGTCTTATACTAGTTTATAAATGTGGAAATTCTAACTACGCAATTGTAAATGTTCTCCATAATGTCCTGAAAAGAATCTGAGACTTGTGATCTCGCGAAAGAAACCATTCATGTGTTCTGAATGCAATTACTTATGCTATCTATAACGATCCTAGTCAAAATTACATCTTTGCGATTCTTTCAAGGATAAAGAAAACATCCCGTCACTACGAATGCAATTACTAATGTTCTCAAAAGCTGTCTTGACAGAATCGCCATTCCATTGTAAGAATATTAAGTACTGAGTACCCAATTTGGCTGTCCTGAAAAGGGAATCCTTCCCAGTTGGACAGACAAAGGATCATTTTGTATTGTATTGTTTGTAATATATATATATAATATAAATAAATAAATAAAAATATTACTCGTTTATAATTGCCCTTTTTAGGGGCTTTTAAATATGGATAGTAAAAAATATACAGTATTTATTGCACATAACTCAACTGCTTCAGTAACAACATTTTGTATTTGTTTAGTGACAAATTGAAAATTTCCACTAAATTGGTATAATTATTTCCCTCCATTAGTATTCTGGGCAAAGAGGAATACATTTGGTAGTTAGTCCCAGAATTGCTACACTGAAATAAATCCCGTCTTCTAGTATTACGTAGTGGAATCCGAAAGCTATTCAATGCAAGCAATTCTGGACTATAAACTACATCATTTAATATTTTATATTAAATGATGTAAGTATATAATGTGACTAAAAACGATACATGGTTACCTATGAATGGCACATTTAGTAAAAACTTAGTATATAGGTATTAATTATAAAAAAAAAAATTAAATTGCATTTGGCACTTTACACACTTTGGTTCCTTAGAACAGGCAATCTGCCTAGCTAGGAACTAATATCGACCTAAAACAACGTAATAACACTTATATTCATTTTAAATATATTCTCTTATTATGTAATATTATTTCTGTTATTTTGGCTTTAAATGTATCTAATGTCAATAAATAAATATAAAAATACCAAGTCTGTAAAAATTCTCCTATCTAACAATTTAATCAAATTTATATTATTTAAAAGGTTGTTGTTCAAAATAAATGCCGGAATACCCATTTTTAAATGTACAAAACGTACATTTTATATACAGTTAGGATGGTATACTTCCAAATGGAATTTCAACAATGGTGCAATATTTTAAGCTAATCAAAAACTTTTCACTTACTTAATAGAATAATAGAAGAATTAAAAACTGCTGCATTAGTTTTCCCTCCCCAACCCAACTCCCCAACATGTTGAAGGTGCTATAGCCACATTGGCGCCGGACTATTTGCGTTAATTAAAAAAAAAAAATTCATGAGAGCCAACAAAGTTAATGAATTTTATTAATATGTACGCTCCTTTATTAACTAGTTATTTACCTAGAAGGAGCCAAACGGTGAAAGATTTTTTTATAATTAATGAAGATAATATTAGCGAAACTCGATCAAAAATCTGAAACAGAAAAATCAGAAAAAGATACGGATACATCTGGGTCTCAAACCCAGAACCTTCGGCTTTCCGAGCCAATGCGCTACCACCGCGCAAACGAATCCCTGTCCAAAGCGGTCATATTTAACGTTGGCCCACTGGTAGCGCGTTTGCCCGGAAAGCCGAAGGTCCTGGGTTTGAGTCCCAGATGTATCCGTATCTTTTTCTGATTTTTCTGTTTCAGATTTTCGATTGAGTTTCGCTAATATTATCTTCATTAATTAAAATATTATAATTTTAGGTTTAACTCATTAATTTAAAAATAAAAAGCTTTTTTTATTTATATCAGAAAATTGAACAAATCTCACACGTTACACCGTTTTTGATACATTGATTAAAAACGCTTTATTTTCACCCCAAAAATGTATCGAACTATTTCCAAACAAATACAATACTTTAAATTAAACAAATAACTTTTGTGTAAACCACTATAATCAATGTTATAATATCTACATATTTAAAAACCGATGGTTCCGTCGCCAGGATAATAACATGAATATAATATTATAATAATATGAAGAAACAATCGGTTTTGAATCATGTAGATATAATAACATTGGTTATAGTGGTTTACACAAAAGTAAATTGTTTAATTTTTTTTTAAAGAAAAACTATCTTTTTAATTTTTGAATGTTATTTTTATCAATGTAAAATATCATTGAAGAAGAAGACAACAATAATAATTTGTTTCATCTAAATAAAATGATGCCACAAAGTGAATTTGCAAAAGATGAAGAAATACAATAATTTTCAAAGAAATATTTTCCGCACCGATTTTTGCTTTTTTCGCCCTTTTCCGACAATCTGTGAAATAAAATTAAAATTAAAAGGTTGAAAACACAATCTTAAGAGGAAGGCGTTATTCGATTACTGGAAACTGTGGAAGTTTCGAACTTGTGGAATGGTGGGACGACAGCGCGAGGCCAAACTTGGAACTTCCACGGAATAAAGGAAATCGACGTTATTATATTGAAAATTAGATTAATGAGAAAACACAATGTTTGTAGTAGAACTCCATTATCACACTGATTCGGTTTGCTGACGTGCACACAAAGTTGCAGCTCTGTAGTAATTTATTAGGTTAAAATGTTTAATGCAGTTTCAGAAAAATGTTCTGTTGAATCCTTGTATTAACACACATTAAAGAACATATTATTGAAATATATACCATTATTTAATACTGGTATTTACAATTTCCCGATTTTGTCTTCTGTGTGCAAACTGTATCCAATTTTTTCTAATAAACAATAAACAGTCTTAATCTTAAGTTAACACCCAGATACTAACTACCTGTACAGAGTATAAATAAAACAATAAATGTACATCTTTACACAGCATCGCGTACATTGGTCAAATGCATTATACATATAATTTTGTATTAGTAATCGACGAATTTTACATTTTTTAATTTCTATATAATATTAGGATTCACATACATAATTTTTAATACTTGTACATAATATAATTTTGGACTATTAATTATATTGTGCTTGAGGTAGGTTTGAGAAGGTGAAATTGTGGGTGGGTGATGTTGTATGTTTCGTAAACATTGTACATATAGTTTTGTATCAGTGATCACGTTTGTTCTTTTGGTCTTAAAGCAAAGCTATTGAAATGCTCGATCTATTATCACTATAGATGTTGCAAATCCGAACTTCGTTGACTATTTTAGAACCATGTTGTTTGCTGTTAAAATTAAGTGCCTCTGCTGACGAGGCAACTGAAAAAAAAAACAGTTTGCAACTAAACTTGCTATCCTGTGTATGTCAATGTGATGGCCCGCACACTACATAATTTCTCAAAAACCCGTTGTCAATGTAACTCAAGCAGTGACTCGCGACCCGCCCTGCTAGTTGCAACGATGACACCTGGTTGTTCTTCGTCTATGGTCAAAAAAGCTGAGATAATTATTGAAATCGTAAAATTGAGTAGGAAGTTTGCTTGGAACCATAGCAACCAGCAAGTTTTAGTTTGGTTTCAGTTTCTTCAATGAGCTGATCGCTTAAGTCCTTTTTCCAAAGATTATATATATATTATTAACCTTTTATTATCAAGTATACCACAGACAACATACAGAACTCGAAAATATTCTACGTTGACTCAAATAAATATATCTGACGGCAGTTTTAAAGTATCCAACACGCAGGATCCAGGTTGAAATTTTTTTTTTATAAATCCTACAAATATGATATAAATGGTAAAATACAGGTTAATTTATTGACTATATATAGATAGCACTTTAATAAGTTGTATGTCTCCATGTTCAAAATTCGAAGGTATAATTTTTTTAATGTTAGCGAAAAATTAAAACTAATTATTATCAGGAAATCTCGAGCAATCGAGGCCAATTTATTTATTTTGCGTGGTCGCTCCAGTGGATAAAAAAAAATGTTGTCCAATAAATCTCAGCAACGTCAGGTAGTAAATTATATTTCTTTTTTTTTTATATTCCAGAACCATATCAAACAAGGTACCTGCTTACGTATTTATATTTTTTACTTAATGTTTTTATATCGTGTAATTTATACATTTTTAATATCTATATAAAAAATCCCAGTTAATTCTTTTCAATATTTTGATGCATAGTAATTACATAGATTTACCACAAAAACAGTTTTAACTGACTTTTAATTGACGAAAAACTTCAATATAATATTAAAAGAAACAAACGCAGAGCCTGTTAAAAAAAAAAAATTATTGCTTGTGGTCACTGGTACATTAGAAGCTCAAAGCCACTGTTGAAACACAGACAGCATAATAAAGTAAGAGTCTTATAATTCCAAATTGGAATAACTGAATGTTATCTTTCTCAAAATTAAGAACAAAGAAATGAATTTTGAAATTAGTTCTCTTGTCATGCACTTTGCCCTATTTTCCAGAATGTTGGTGAGTTCTTGAATATAAATTGTGCATTTCACGATTCAGCTCTTTTGTATCAAGGAATTAGTTTTCTCAGCGAATAGTTACTGTATTAAAGGAAATCTATGTGCTTTTTTGGTAGCTTTAGTAAATGTGAGAGGAATTTTTCTTTAAATACCAACAAGACAATTTGGGAGGCGGGAATGGGTACCGCCGCCCCGGGAACCATTTATTGGATAACCAACACCTCTGCCAAAGGTCACCCCAAGTGGTTCGCTACGTTTGGTGACTTAGCAGGGGTGCCCGGGTTCATGGAGTTCATTGTCTAGGTCTTGGCGGCGGATGATCTAGACACACTGAACCCCAGATTCCTACCCAACCCCCATACCCTTTTCCTTCCCAGAACTTCCTCTCCTTCCTTTCCTTAAAAATACCCTCCACACAGCATCCCCAAAGATGGCATGGGCCCTGAGGGAGATTATTTTCCTCGGGGCCTCCTGTGTGGACCTAATGTAAAAAAAAGACGAACTCAAGTAGAGACAACATTGGTTGATTAAACACAAGTAGTCAGAATTGTTTTTTTTTTTACCTGTCGTATCTACACGTCACCCGATGAATCTGGGCATCCCTGCTAAGTCTCTAAACGTAGCGAACCTCTTGGGGTGATCTATGGAAATGTGGCAGAGGTATTGGTTTTTCAATAAATGGTTGTATTGTTTGCGGTACGTTCTTTGGCGGCGGCGAGGAGCAAAACGGCGGTTTATTAACGCGGAGATGTGTACGCTGTGAGGATTGATTGATGACTTGATGTGGGTAATGTAAAAAAAAATACAGGTTTATAGGGGAAGGGTAGGAAGGAAATGTAACAATACTAACTACAAGTAAAGCGGTTCTTGATATATAGATTTATGTTGGTAAGTGTAGCTGTGTTTGAGAATTGTATAAAGGCCCGACCAAGTACACGAATAATTGATTTATTTATTTGTCTATATAAAGTTTAATTACAGGAGTTTTTTCGATGCCTATCTCACTACGATATACCTGTGTCGAGACTGACGTAGGAGGTACATAATTGAGTACAAATATATGTAATTACAGTAGTTCTCCTTTTTAATACATTTAAATACACTCTTTCTTTGTGGTTCAAATCTTGTTATAAAATTTCTTGTTATGAAATGGAGGCCTCATCACGAGTAAGGAAGGCACTTAGTGTGGCCCACGTTATCAAATAAGGTTTAAAAAATCATAAGTTACTAGCTGATACGCGGATGCGTTGCAATACGAACTAAATAAATAAATTGTTATTCCTTCGTGCCATTTCCCATTCGACCCCGTTCCCCTTCCTCTTCCCCTCCCGCATTCCGCTTCCTCCTTCTTCGCCTTCCCCTCTCCCTCATCCCCCCTCAACCGACCATCCCGCCAACCCCTCCCCCAGCCTTTTTTCCCTGCCGCTTAACTCCATAAAATACACCCATTTTTCCAATAACTCGTTTGAATTATTTCATTTTTTATGCAAATTATCATCATCAGAACAATTCAAAGAATTTAATAGCAATTGGATGAAATTTTAATCGCAATCGTATGAATAGTAAAGGAAATAATTTCGTAACGCATGCGCACATCATATTTCCAAAGTTTCATCGCAATCGGATGAACGTTATAAGGTACAAACAAACAAACATCAACATAGATTAACGAAAGTAGAGTTATTTAATATTTATCATCGAAATTATCGATTATTATCAAAAAATTAAGGCTTTGCGTTCTAGGGGATTTTGAAGTGTTACGTAATCAAATCAGTGCCATCGAGCAACGAAAGTTTGTAAAATGCGATCAGTGTTGTTGATACTCGTTGTTACTGCTGATGTCTGTATTATAAACTGGGTGATTATTTTAAACAGTTTACTTACCGACAGCACTGTCTTCATAATTTGGTGGTTTCGCGTCCAGGCCCCTAGACCCAGCACACTCGATCGATAACGATTGATAGGATAACTTTCGGTAACTTCTCATCGTTCCCAAGCATGACGAATAAATGTGTGTCCTTAATATATTCGACATCAACTGTTATTTATACGTTAGCGATCTGCAGTTATCCTTGGCAACGATGAGAAGTTACCGAAAGTTATGGATACAATCCTTATCGATCACGTGTGCTAGGGGCCCAGATCCGCCGGCCTTGAAGTATACCAGAAACATGTCATATTCATTCACCATACTACAAAAGTGTGACTCACAGATCACAAGTTTATTGTTGCTTGCACTCTGAACTTTGAAATTTATATCGAAGAAATAACACTTTTATTCTACTGTAAAAACAAAACACGTAGAGATTTTAGTGTTTAGTCAGTAGTAAGACGGATTCTCTCCATGGGGTTATGAGTTATTATTATTGTTAGGAATGATAGAAAGGACTATAAAATATTCGTTCCGGAGAGTGGCAGATATCCTCAGCAATACATTTTCTAACATAAAATGATAATAACTACTTGGAATTACTTATATCCTATTTTTAGTATTTATATCAGGGTTACATGACGAAATTACTCAGGCGTGAATTTCGCTACCAGAATTAGATACGGACGAAATTACACGTGGACGGAATTTCACATGAACAGAATTATACAAACTTAAATTATACCAACTGGAATTACACACGGTATCTAGTATTCTGAAGCGTTTCAAAGTAACGCTGTTGCATCCGAAACTGTTTTTCGAATTAAAGCTTGGGATGCATTTGTGGACTATTAATTTAAAAAAAAACGAATCGAGACGAAATGGTGTTTGCTGGAATTGTGTGATAATATTTGTAGGATATAACAAGGTATGAAAGGAAAAGATTCGACCAAATAATCACCACTGTATCTCTGCGAAGGAGTACACAACACAATCGCAATATAGTTATATAGTTCGATGGGGATACCTCAAGTTAATTGGCAAGGCTCTTGACTAGCGATCCGGAGGTACCGGGATGAAATATATTTTTTTTTAAATTTAATTGTTTTTATTTATTTTACATTTTTTAAAACATATTTCAACATTAATTCCCTTTAAACTGATTTATGTCAGTTTGTCAACGTGCTCTTTTAACAATAACTTAAAAAAATTAAAACAGGTACATAAAATATGTACATTATATATAGGTACATGCATGCACATATTTTTACATATGCAGGGTGTTAGTATGGTACTTGACTTTACTTTAACCAGGTGATTTCTGACATTATTTGAAGTAAAATACGTAAATAAAATTTTGGTCTTCGGTGACATATTTTGAGTTTTTTTTTTCTTTCTACAAAAACCTAGAAATTCGTAGGTATGGGGAAGTTAGCGGCGGGGTGAGGGGTTGGTTGGTTACTTGGCATAGAGACCAGTAACGACATGTGGAAGAATTTTTTTCTTTGATTTTAAAGAAAAAATGTTTTAAAAAGAAAATACATCTAAAAAGTCACCGGAGATCAAAACTTCATTTAGATTTTTTACCCGAAATAATGTCAGGAATCACTGGTTAAAGTAAGTCAAGTACGATGCTTCACACCCTGAATATAAAAAAATAAATGTTGTTAATCACGTTTATAATAAAATAAAGAGTAGAGGAAAAACGAAAGAAAGAAAAACGATAATAATAAAGGAAAGAACACATAACCATTTTTGTAGCATACATTTCCTTCTGAATGTCAATTCACAGCTTTTAATTGAATTGGGTAACATGTTGTAAATTATTGGTACGAGGTATTCTGGAGTTCTTTGACCGTATTTATTTAGGTATCTGGGAATTACAAGTCCATCGTTTGCAGTTAGTCTTGTATTATGAACATGTAAGTATGTGATTTCACAATTTAATCATTGCGGTACGTTCCAAGGTGGAAGATAATATAGTATCGCCTTTGGTCAGAACTGAAACGTTGCTTGAAAAGGCTGTAGTCGTGTTTGGTGACTAGATCTGAATAGCCAGGTACTTCCTCTTCACATTTATTTCCCTCACCACCTGCCTTTAACCTCACAAAATACCCATTATCAACCTCACAAATATCATATAAAATGAATGAATACATAACTATATTATATTCTTCCTAGATGGTTAAATTCCTCTTTTACTCTTATTCCCAATCCGGCCTTCCACGCAGTTTTTGGGCACACGCATCCGCCGCCAATATCAGGACAAACCTCACCCCGTGGCAGAGGTGTTTTTAATCCAATAAGTAGGTACAGGGGCGGCCCAAATTAATAATTATAACTTGAAAGAATTTAAATAGTATTATACGTAACCTAAGAATATTTTTTAATGACCCGTTATAAAATTTGTTCCCTTTATTTATATGGTTGTATGTAAATTACGCCATATTACCCCCTTCCCACTTTTGCCCATTCATTGACATCTAAAGTCTAGTGTTGGAATTAATTCTAAGTAAACCCATGTAAAAATACTTACAAGAAGTACACTATATTTAATAATTTATCATCGTGCGTTTTGAGCATTTTCATTGCTAACTTGAATATAGGTTTATATTAAAGCAAGATTTGAATGAAATAGATCGATATTAAATTTTTAAACCCTAAAAAAATTGGCGTATTTTGTTAGAGGCTAAAAATATTCCCGCTTTGCAATAAAATCCAAATAAATGGAACATTTGTTAACGTATTTGAAAACTAAAAACTGTTTTCGAAAGATGATGAAATAGGCTTTCAATTTTCTACATTAAAAATTACTATGTATTTTTTTTTGCGAAAACTTAAAAAAGTTTTAAAAATGGATCACCTTACTTTTTTTTCTAACTAAAATTACTGATAAATAAAACAAATACTTATTTCATTAGATAAATGAATTATAAACCTTACTGTCATCTCACTTTTTTTCGTTTCATGTAAAAAAAAATCTTAAAAAATTCACAGAGTTCCATATTTTTTTTTCAAATTGGTATCGGAGACTTTGGTTTCAGTAAGGGGTAAATTTTATTTTTTTGTGCTTTTATTTTAGATTTGAATATATAGTTTGTTTTATTCTCTTTCCAATACCGTTTAGATCACATTTCTGACTATGGTAGTAAGGGAAAAACAACGATTTATGTGAGACCTATGTGAGCTGGGACAGATATGGTCTCCTGTGATTACGGGGAATAATCGATCTTTATCATTGGAACCTCCCTGTACAGTTGCAAGCATTTGTAAACTTTTACTCTCAGCTGCTAGTCAATCGCTCTTAAAATAAATTTGTTAAAACGAAGTATTTTATTAAATTTGAATTATAACTTCAGTGCAGTGATGAAAGACTTGGCTATCCGAAGAATTGAATCCACGTCGACTCAGTCATCCCAATTTTCATATCAGTGAATATCACTCTTCTGGGGATTTGTGCATTGTACCAGATCCATAATTTGACAATATTCCCCGTTTCGTGGGAAAATTTCCCACATCCCAATGGGGAAATGCGGGACAATGGAAAAGCATAATGGATAATTCTCATTCTGTGCACGTTCTTCCAACTTCCTCATTGGCTGCTAAAAAGAAATACTAAAATTCCACCCCACTTTCTACGTAATAACAATTGTTAAGGGTGGTACGAGAATGATGGTATAAGAATTTCATTTTCACGAAAAAAATCAAGAAGTAATTATTAGAGAACGGTTTTTGTCAAGATAATCTTTGTTGCAAGTGAAACCCTTTCTTGGACATTTTGAAAATATGTGATGCTTTAACCTTCTTTAGGCGGATTACGACGAGTAACCCAGATCTTTTTTTGACGGAGGTGACATTTTAAATCGGAAATGACGTTTGTATATATGGCAACAATGAGTGCGACACCTGTCAGCGAATTACAAAACGTTAAAGCAAAAACTAAATACATAAACTCAAACGTCAGACGTCAACAGTTTATTTTTTGACGATTTTATGATGTTCGATTTATATTTCATAATATTAACGGTGAGTTTGACGCCTAACAATGATAACAAAACGTCAAATCAAACTCAAACGTCAGACGTCATCAGTTTATTTTTTGATGATTTTATGACGTTCGATTTATATTTCATCAAACTAACGGTGAGTGTGACGCCTAACAATGAATAACAAAACGTCAAATCAAACTCAAACGTCAGACGTCATTCATTTTTCTTGTTTACTGATGTAAAGGTAAGTTCAAGAGGTTTTTTTTTGTTTCGTTGATTATTATATGATTTTAACCGCTTGGACACATAAGCTTGTTTTCACGATAATTTAACGTAGGTAGACATAGGAATGACGTATGTCCCGTACCTGAGTTATAAGTAAAGATTTTCGATGAACAAATTGGTTTGACATATATTTTACGATGAAAAAGGGAGATTGGTGCGGTAAAGACAAGAGGGAAATCCTGATTTATATTGTTCACCAGTATAAAAACGCGCAATTCAATTCTTCTGCATCAAGTATTATAATAATAACCCTCAAAATCAAGTGTGAAGAATGTTAACAGTCACGTAATACTTCTTTCTCTCTGATTCTTGTGAATTCTAGCTATTGAAGTAAAAAGTTTATTGTTTATTGTTTATTGTTTCTTCTTCACATTTTAGTTTTCAGTTTAAAATACAATTTTTAACCTCACTAGGACAAGCCTGTGTTGAGGTTAACAATTATTTACAAAGTAACAAAATAACACAAAAGGAAAAAGGAAACAAAAATAACACTTCAAAAAACACAATAATACTTCAAAAAACACAAATAATATAGGTAAAATAAAAATGATACTTCAAAAAACAATATTGTTACACAGATAATGGACAAGCTAAAGGCCCTTGGCAGTCTTGGCACATTACAATGTAAACAAAGTAGGGTAACCATAGTTAATTTGAATTTTGAAGGACTAAGATAAATAATAAATATATGTATATAATATATTATGCTATTAATTTAGCACGACAAAGATGAAAAAATGATTTAGACAATAGAATATACTTTTAATTTATGAAGGACAAAGATGAAAAAATTAATTGGCAATCCTCGGCAAATAAAAATAATTTGAGATTCTTTTTAAAGGTATACAAGGAATTAGATGACTTGACATATTCTGGAAGGCTATTAAATAAGAGTGGAGCCTGGTAAAAATAGTTTCTTTGAGCAAAGGAAGATTTAGTTTGAATTGGCATAAAGTTCAGACCAGAGCCAATTCTCGTAGAACGAATTTGCTGCGTTCTTTCTGCAATATTAATATTTTTAAAAAATCTACAAAGTGTTTGTGTAATAAACAACTGTTTTATATTCATGACTTTACATTCCTTAAAAATTCCTTAAAAAGTGGCAGCAGTGTGACAATAAAAATAGTGTTGTTTATAATTCAATTGGCTGAATCGCAGGAAAATTTTACAAATTCGTCAATAAATAATTATAAACGAAAAAATAAACATCCTCACATAATTGACAATAATAATAATTGGAGAAAAATATTATTTTTTAATAATAATACTTCATATTTATTAATTAAAAACATGCCAGATAATATTAACCCAGCTTTTTACACAAATAACAAATTAAAAAAATGTATATTAAATAACAAGGATAAGGGTGATTATTTGAACAAATCTGGGGTTTATAAATTAATTTGGAACGATTGTTACTTTTTTATATAGGAAAGACTTCTAGAAATTAAGGAACATCTAAGGTGTTTGAATATTAATAATTTTTCTGAATTTGCCAACCATATTTTAGAAACAAATCATTCTTTTGATATAAATAAAGGGTTAAAAATGTTACACACACACACAATAGATTTACAATTAACAAACATAAAAATTTTAGAAATTAGAAAAAATTTTAATAGTAAATTAAATATTATTAATAACCAAATATTTTTTTTAAATAGCCATCTCTTAAATGTATTTATTTAAGAAAAAATAAACAACCTAACCATGTTCCGTCGCCTAAAAAATGTAAGTTTTTATTTAGTTCTTAGTTTTTAGTCAAAGAAGTTTTAATTCAAGCGGGCGTAAAGGTTAGACGAACTTAAGTTTTTTTTTTACATAACTCCATACAGAATGCCTATTTTATCTTTGGTGATGCTATGGGGAGGGTCGTTTTGAGGAAAGAGTGAACACGAGTCTTGAAGAGACCCATGTTGAAGGAAGGAGGAAACACAGAGGCCAGCAAATTGTTCCACGTCTGTCCTGGCCATTTGATAGATTCTCATATATTAACAAACGGAATGGATTCTTTAAACACGATTATTAGAAAGGTATGCCGTCATTGATTTACTGGTATTTCAATTTAAGATGCTCCGAGGAACTAGCGTCATTGATACATTCGACAATGTTGGATAGTCGGGAAATACGCCAAACGCCCGCCCAACGGGTCGTTTCTACGACTGTTTATCGAGTTAGTCATGATGCTAGGAGATTTTCAAATGTTGTTGGGTTAGGTTAGGTTAACAACTCAGCTGTGGAACAATTTCAATATATAGGTTTCTTCAAGACCCATGGTTACTACTCCCCCCCCCCCTTTCCCCTTAAAAAAACCTTCCACATGACATCCCCAAAGATGACATAGATCCAGAGGGAAATTATATTCCTCAGAGCCTCCTGTGTGGAGTTATATAAAATGCAGTTATATGAAATCGGTAATGATAAATAAAATATTTAATGACTTAGTGACTCGTAATCAAAAGTAAGAAACAGAAAATATTGAAAATTGAACCCAGGACCTTAGCCTTGCCGGGGGGCTGCTCTCCTACTGAGCTAATGGGACCCTATCTCTTTTGGTTATATTTAATTGTATCATATTTCGACTAAAAACTACCAACATTATCATAATTTTATATATTTACGCATATTTCTGTCTTTGGTCCTGGGAGGACTAAATTCCTAGATGTGACAGTATATTTTTCTGATTTCTATGTTTCAAATTTTAGTTTAAGAGTCGCTAACATTATCTTTAGTAATTAAATATTACAATTAATGGTTCAACTCAATCATTAATTTCGAATAAAAATAATAAAAATATTCAGAGGGGATTATTAGAAAACGCTTTGGGAGAAATCGAATCGAAGAAACCCACGCGATAGATGCACGTGCACTCCCATTGATTTGATCCGGCAATAATTTATGAGATTTTGAACGACACGGTTATGGTAACGATTCATTCATGCAGTAAAAATAAATAGGAAAAAGGTTTCATTCAACGACCGCAACGTATTTTAAACATTTGTCCTATTTCCGTCACTTAGAATTAATACTCACTTCCTCTGAAAATTAATTTATTGTTAACAATCTGAATATTATGTATGAAGGCAATATCCATGACACAATAACATATGCATTTCCTATATCTTTCAGTCCAGTGATGGAAAATACACTAGATATTGGTAAAAATAAAATAAAAGTATTGTAATGTAAGGTGACCATTTTTTTTCATCTGAACAGAGCTCTGAGTGCAATGCTCAGTCTGCCATATAAAAGAATTTATCTAAATTATGAATTATTTAAATACATGTAATGAGTAATGATTAATGTAATGTGTGTATGAAAGAGTATGTGTGCAAGCGAGATGGAATGCTTGCATGGTAAATATAATCGAACTTAACCAATCGAGTGCTTTTTGCCACATTACGGCACTATTTCCAAAACCTCGGATTGCTTTGTTGCCAAATTTTTTTTATTAAAACGACTATATAATGTATTATACATTCAAAATATAACAAAATAAATATTCTCTAGATTCTTTAAAATGTTTTAAGGTTAAAGATTTAATTATACTTTTTTTATAAATCCTACAAATATGTGATAATAGAAAAAAGATAGGAAAATTTATTTGCTATATAGAAATATAATCAGTCTCTATATTCAAATTTGGAGGTATGATTTTTTTAATGCGGGCAGAAAAATTTCCTCTAGCAATCCGAAAAAAAATATTTTAATTGCTCTGTCGCTCCAGTGGATAAGGTAATTTCGCCTTCTTTTGTAAAGCAACCGTCATCCAATAAACAAGTATGCAGATACCTACAACTGCCGAATTTATTAAATCTACCACAATCACCACATTGGCGCAGCCGGTAATGAGATTATCAAGGAGGAAACCGAGATTTAAGAAGAATCAGATACAGAAATCGAAGTGCATCCATAATTATATGCACAGAAGGAAGAAATTGAGAAGAAATCGGACAACAATTCGGGGGAATATTGTTGCATGTTGCAGTTTGCAGCAGACGCCATCGAATTTTACTTTGCAAGTAAAGAAGGCAGGGAAGCAGCCTGCTATTTGGGAGCAGAAGGTACGAGCTAAAAGAAGCATGATTAATGAAATCGGAAGAGGGTGACAATTCTAACAACGTGGTAGATTTGATTCAACGATTTGACTCCCATTCCGAAGGCCGCGGGTTCGAACCCGGCGTGCGCAAATAATTTTTATTTAATTGATTTGTGTTATTTCACAATTAATTATTTAAAATAATATATATAATATATTTGCGGCACGTTCCAGAGTGAAAGATACTCTTAGTATCGCCCTGGTGTAAGACCACCATTCAGAATTGAAACGTTGCTTAGAATGGCCTTAGCCGTGTTTAGTGACTAGATCCTGATAGCCAGGTACTTCCCCACCTTCCTCTTCCTTATCGCCTTCCCTTCCCCACTTATCTTCAGCCTCATAACATACCCCAATGCAGCCAGAAAAGGAGCTTGGACAAAGGGCTAAGGATCCGTAGCTGCAGGGAGACGGAGGCGTTGGTTCAGTGGCCAGACGGGGTTAGCTGGATACCAGGATTCTGTTGATGTTCTTGAAGACTTTATGGCTCAAGTTTTGTGGTCCTCCTCCAGCCCTCCGAGCCGCTGGAGTATGTGTGCTAAAACTAATGAATACAATTTCTCCATTCCCGTTACTTCAAGGAGTAGAACCCGGGACCTTACCGTTTTACCATGATAATCGCTTGCTCTAAACAAAAAAACTTAATTTAACAATTTATGAAGTTATTTTTCAT
The DNA here is from genome assembly GCA_951813805.1 of Limnephilus auricula. Taxonomy (NCBI): domain Eukaryota; kingdom Metazoa; phylum Arthropoda; class Insecta; order Trichoptera; family Limnephilidae; genus Limnephilus; species Limnephilus auricula. The sequence goes on along the minus strand of OX638409.1, from coordinate 3,294,144 downwards.
CGTGTAGACCTCTCCTAGATTTTTATATAGATGTCCCCCTAAAAAAATTGGCGTATTTTGTCAGAGGCTAAAAATATTCCCGCTTTGCAATATAATCCAAATAAATGGAACATTTGTTAACGTATTCGAAAACTAAAAACTGTTTTCGAAAGGTGATGAAATAGGCTTTTAAATTTCTATATTAAAAATTTTTAAATATAATTTTTTTTTGCGAAAACTTTAAAAAGTTTTAAAAATGGCTCACTTTACTTTTTTTTCTAACTGAAATTACTGATAATGAAAAAAAAATAACACATACTTATTTCATTAGATAAATGAATTATAAACCTTACTATGACCTCACTTTTTTTTGTTTCATGTAAAAAAAATTCTTAAAAAATTCACAAAGTTCCATAATTTTATTTCAAATTGCTATCGGAAACTTTGGTTTCAGAATGGGGTAAATTTAAGATTTTTGTGGGGTTTTCTTTTAGATTTGAATATATAGTTTGTTGTATTCTCATTCCAATACCGTTTAGATCACATTTCTGATTATGATAGTAAGGGAAAAACAACGATTTATGTGAGACCTATGTGAGCTGGGACAAATATGGTCTCCTGTGATTAAACGGGTTAAAACTATTAACGTTGAAAGCCAAGAATGTGTCAGAAACAGGGTGTCCCGGAATACTTGTTTAATTCTTTGTTCACGGAACACCCCTTTGTTAGCCGCGAGAGTGGGGCGCGATTGTGTGCATTGCGTCCGTCCCATTGTTTTTGTTTGTTTGTTAAGTTTGAGGATTGTCGTTTGGTGCTGTATTTGTCACAGAAAGAATATAAACAGAACTGAGAGGAAGGTGTCACAAACCTAAGAACATAATTAATAATGTTTTTTTAATCAACCAAATACCTACCTACATTAAAGATGTAGTATAATTGAAATTGTATGTACATTCAATATCCTTCAATAGTGTCGTTAGTATAGGTATTTATATACAGTTTTGAGGTGCCGCAACAGATGTTATATTTAAGTTGATAAAGTTTTTTTTTTACAAAACTCCACATAGGAGGCCACGAGGAAAACAATTTTCCTCCAGGCCTGTGTCATCTTTGGGGATTCTGTGTGGAGGGTATTTTTTGGGGAAAGGAATGAGAGGATAATTGAATGAGAGGTTTGGAGGAATATGGAGGTTATTGTGTCCAGGAGTGACGGACATATGAAATGATTCCTCCCACCGCAGTGTAAGGCGTTGGGTCGAGAGAGGCTGGACATATAAAACGATCTCCCTCTACCAGTCTCACCCGATCCGGCCCGCCACGCAGTAGGTGACAAATGCACCAGCCACCAAGGCCTAGATAAACCTCAGCTGTTAACGGTGAAAGTGTGCTAGGAACATCGATATAAAATCTTCGTACTATCGATCCAATATTGTAAATTATTTATTGTTTTTGTGTTTAATTCGTAGAACTCCATATCATTTTTTAAAATATAATTTAAATTTAATTAATTAATGTTATTAGGTATTAAGTTCTGCAAGTATTATGGATTTGTATTTTCGTTATAGCTGTTCCGGCCATTTTCAAACTGTGGTTGAAACCACGTTTAGACACTTTACTTGAACAATTAGAAGTCAATAAACGAACGAATGATCCTAACTTAACACTAATTAATAAAGTACGGAAAATAATTTATTCTCCACTTCTCAGTACTTTCACAAAACCTAAGCAATATAACGCACAAATAATTCATAGCGATAACGTCATTATTTAAAAATTAAGAACGCATTAATAATTAGTACGGAGAAAACATACATTGGTTTAACCCTTAACCGGTAACAAATCAATTTATGCACATTCAAAATAGACATTTAAAATCGTATATAAGTCGTCTAAACGTAGTTTCAACCACAGTTTGAAAATGGCCTTGTAAGCCGAAATTGTAAAGTTATCGATTTCACTGCTAGATCTCCTGACAGGGTAAAATAAGGCAAAACCCACACAGTAATAATAATAATAATAATAATTGGCTAATTAATATAGCGCCGTTTTCGTGAAAAATCACCTCAAGGGCGCTGTACAAATAAACTAAGATTTATAATTATAACTAGGACTTGCATCTAAGACTTATAGCTAGTGACTTACGACTAAGACTTATAACTACTGACTTAACTAGTGACTTACATTTATATTTACACCTGTGACTTAAAGTTATAGATTCACAACTAACATAGGTACTTATATTTAAAATTACGTATTTTGGTTTTTGCCAGGGTTTTCACTGATAACAGTGATAACATTAAAAACCAAATAACAAACAAAACTCTGTATGTATAGGCACAAACAGGTAACGTAGATGTATTTTACACTTACATATTATATTATACATTCTACACATTTTATACATATTATATATTACATACAATTTTTTATTATACTTTAGCGCCAGAAGAAGAAGGAAATTGTAAAAATTAACTTAATGGGTTAGCTAGATTTATAGGCAAGTTTGTATTCGTGGACATCGGCAATTATTAGAGTATAATTAAACATTAAAAAAAAAGAAAAATAGCAATGTTTCAATAGAATGACGGATTTATGGAAATGAGAGTCATTGCATAGCACTGAATGTGAATAACCCGTGGAAAGGTTGCTAATCCCAGTCAAAGTTCCCACAAATTTCCCAAACTGTCAGCCTGTATGAAAAAGCTGCGACTTGTTTGTGTACCGCGTCATTACCAATGCAAAGTGGTACTGAAATAGAGTCAGTGTGCATCGCAATGCTATGCAGGCAATAACTGCATTGTAACTTGCATTTTCTCGGCTTTCCTAAAACTTGTAGTTTTCTAGTTACTATTAAAACACTTCGTACAGTAAATAAACTTAATTTAGAAACGTCTCTTGATGAAATTTTATATATTACCGGCAACTTTAAAACAAGAACTAAATCGTATTTCCTTGGACAGAGAAATCTTACATTTCTCGTAACATACAGCTTGTCTTTTACAAGTTTTGTTTCAAGTCGATTTAAAATACTATATATTGGATTCCCAACAGCTCTGCAACAGGTCACCCTAAGTGGTTCGCTATATTTGGTGATTTAACTCGGGTGCTAGGTTTTATGGGATGAGGTTTGTTCGGCTGAGAGATCAAAAAGTATTTTTTGATCTCTCAGATTCTCTCGGAACATCGCCTTGCACTGCAATCCATCCCTCCATTCTCCTCCAAGGCGATGGTCGAGAGCGTCCGGCTGGAAAGGTCAAAATCTCTCTTGATCTCATGCATCCTCCACCAAGACCCGTGCAAATCTCATCCCGTGAACCGGGCACCACTGCCAACTCACATAACGTAGCGAATTGCGGTTACCTTTGGCAGAGGTGTTGGTTATTCAATAAATGGAGCTAGCGACATCCATACCCGCCTCTTAATTTGATATTTTTCTTATTAATTAAATCGATGTGACTTTTTGTTCTGCGCCACAGAAATGCATCGATTTCACGAAAAATAGTATTAGACAGTAATATTTACACGCTAAAAAATATAGAACCAATTCCGCCAAGTAAAATCTATAAACACAAACTAACATATATAAACTTCGCAAGTTTCCCAGCGCTTTTCCTGATGGTCTACCCGGTGGGAAATCATCAACACTTCGGCGTCATGTGAGTCTGCGATAAACCGCCCATACAAGTGAAGGCCTCATTTCCATTTCAAATTTTCCTAATTTCGGCCTCCGATACACACAACCGTTCCAATCTCGCCCGGAAAAATTGATTGAGTTTTTAAACCGAGCGAAAGGGATATGCGAAGGTGGAGTATTATTCTAATCAAAATAATAATGGACTTTTATCATACACAGAAGAAGTATTTTATATTGGTATATTGTTAGCTTTCTTAAATTAATATTTAATCATTGAAGACGATACTATCAATAACTTAACCAGGCCAACTAGAGTTTTGAACAATGATACATGTATTAAACTATTATATTTTTCCTTTGTTAGAACCCAAATTATTATATTCATGTACAAGCTATTGAAAGAGTACAAAATAAATTCTTACATTTTAAAATGGGATCCAGCAATTATGTTAAACTATGAGAAGTCAACTCTTCTCCCGTCTCGAACCCACATTATAATAATCATGAAAAAGCTATTGAAAGAGTACAAAATAAATTCTTACGTTTTATAAATATAAAAATGGTATTCTAGCAATTATGTTAAGAAGTCAACTCTTCTCTCGTCTGGAATCTACATTATAATATTCATGTATAAGCTTTTGAAAGAGTGCAAAATATATTCTTATGTTTTATACATTTAAAAATGGTCTTCAAGCAATTATGTTGAACTGTAAGAAGTCAACTCTTCTCCCGCCTGGAATCCACATTATAATATTCATGTAGATACAAGCTATTGAAAGAGTACAAAATAAATTCTTAGGTTTTATAAATTTTAAAATGGTATTCTAGCAATTATGTTGAACCATGAGAAGTCACTCTTCTCCCGTCTGGAATCCACATCATAATATGCATGTACAAGCTATTGAAAGAGTACAAAATAAATTCTTAGGTTTTATAAATTTTAAAATAATATTCCAGCAACTATGTTGAATTATGAGACATCAACCCTTCTCCCGTCAGGAACCCACATTATAATATTCATGTAGATACAAGCTATTGAAAGAGTACAAAATAAATTCTTACATTATTTGATAAATTGGAAAATGGTATTCCAGCTATGTTTAACTATAGGAAGTCAACTCTTCTCCCGTCTGGAACCCACATCATAATATTCATGTATAAACTTTTGAAAGAGTACAAAATAAATTATTACGTTTGATAAATTTTAAAATGGTATTCCAGCTATTCTGTTGAACCATGAGAAGTCAACTCTTCTCCCATCTGGAACCCACATTATAATATGCATGTATAAGCTATTGAAAGAGTACAAAATAAATTCTTAGGTTTTATAAATTTTAAAATGGTATTCCAGCAATTATGTTAAGAAGTCAACACTTCTCCCGTCTGGAACCCACATTATAATATTCTTGTACAAGCTATTGAAAGAGTACAAAATAAATTATTACGTTTGATAAATTTTAAAATGGTATTCCAGCAATTATGTTAAGAAGTCAACTCTTCTCCCGTCTGGAACCCACATTATAATATTATTGTACAAGCGATTGAAAGAGTACAAAATAAATTATTACGTTTTATAAATTTTAAAATGGTATTCCAGCAATTATGTTAAGAAGTCAACTCTTATCCCGTCTGGAACCCACATTATAATATTCATGTACAAGCTATTGAAAGAGTACAATATAGATTCTTACGCTTAAAAATTTTAAAATGTGTAATCCAGCAATTATGTTGAACTACAATGATGTAAAATAACACATATGAATCAATTAAAATTTACTTGCACACTCCGGATTTTAACCCGCCACCTCTGGATTCGTAGCCAAGGAACGAAACCAACAACCACGGAAGTTTTCTTATCTGGTATTTTGAGAACAACTTAATATCATCGGTAAGCATGTCTAAATTTTAGATGCAACTGCTGGTGTGATAGTTATTTCTACCTTTATCTCGACATCTAGAATAGGTAAACGAAAAAATAAAAAGTACCTAATTTATTGATCGTCTGAATTATTCTTTACATAAGCAGTTTCGATTTTGAAAATGACACATAAATTAAAAAATCGCGATAAATTACACACTGGAATTAACGCACATCACAGAAAACCGAAATTACTACTTTTCATTGTGTCTTTTCGGTAAGATGGTCTTGCAAAAAAATTGGTGATTTTAAAAAAAAAGGCAAATATTTTTTTACCATTTTTGCTTCCTTTACGTTGGTCAAATGTGAATGTTATTTCGACATTTGATGCCATTTAATTTTTGTCTTTTCTCTTTTAAATGACATGAATGTTCTTAAATTGTTAGACACAAGGATTTTCACTGACTTAATATTTTTATATACAATATTAATTGATGAAGTTGAAAGTCCAGAATTGCTTGCATTGATTAGCTTTCGGATTTCACTACGTAATACTAGAATAATATAAAGTCTGGATTTATTTCAGTGTAGAGATTCTGGGACTATTTACCATATGTATTTCACTTTGCCCAGAACACTAATGGAGGGAAGTAATTATACCAATTGGTATCTTTAATTTGTTACTAAACAAATAAAAAATGTCTTTACTAAAGCAGTTCCGTTATGTACAATGGATACCGTATAATTTTTACTATCAAACATAGAGACATAAAATAGAAAGTAAACGGTTGTAATTGGGCATCGAACGCAGATCCCCTAGACTTACAGGATCTCAGAGTTAACTTACCGTTACCTTTTTATTTTCTGCGTCTTCGTCTGTTTCATATTTATTCTTAGAGTTATTGATATTATTTCCATCAATGATTCAATAAAACTCTATAAGTTATCTATAATATAAAAAATTATGTTTGTTTGTTTGTTCGTACCTTATGCACGGTTACATGCGAAACCATCGGTTTTAAAACATGCAGTTATTATAACATGTTATTATAATATAGTGGTTTACAGAAAGTAATTTGTTTCATTTAATTATATAGCCTATACGTTATTCTGATGCACGAGCTATATTATTGTAAAGTTTCATTAATTTCCATTCAGTAGTTTTTGCGTGAAAGAGTAACAAGCACATATACATCCAAATAAACTTTCGTGTTTATAATATTAGTAAGATAGTCGCTTAAAAAAATAAATATGTATCTATTTAGATTCGAATTCGAAAATAGAAGATCGAATAATTCGATCTTCTATTTAATCTATAACTAAAACCATTTTGATTGATTATTTATGTCTTAAAATAATACCAGCCTCTGGGACTAGGAGAGACTAATTGTTTATCGTAATTATTTTCTGGTTAAGGCTATTGACAGCACAAATCCGAACGGGCTTAGATAATATCTCCGTCGAATTTATGTATTGGTATGTAATTAATAAAATATATCTGAAGACCGATAGCAACTGCCAAAAAAATACTACATATTTTTTTTTTTTTTCTTTATTTATTAAATTGTTAATTACATGTTTTGAGGATTTTAAGACCACCATGCTAGGCACATGCCCGTATTGTGGTGGTCGATATGATGATGTTTTTATTTTTTTATTACTTAAGATTTAAATATTGGCATTCCATTTTTATTAAGAAAAATGAAATTTGCACATTTGAACTTCAAAACACGAGGAAGGTCACCGTTTACAAGATATTAGAAAAAATATCCCCACCCGCATTTTCCACCTCTTATTGATAATTTTGGACACTTGACGTTCAAAATAAGGGGAAAATCATTTTATACGTCTAATTACTCTGCGTAAAGCCAGGGCAACGCCGGAGACTTAAGCAAGTTTCAAAATTATCTTAGAAGAAAGTGCTTTATACAAGGCCTAGCAATTTAAAAATGTATGGGTGTCCTTTACGTCAAAATACCACGTGTCTAAAGAAAGTTATTTTATTTATCACTAGCGGTAATAATAATATTGGGCTAATTTATATAGCGCCGTTTTCGTGAATAATCAACTAAAGGGGCTTTAAAAAACTAACGACTAAGACTTATAACTACTGATTTAAAACTTAGTGACTTACATTTATATTTAAAACTGTGACTTAATGTTAGAGATAAGATAAGAAACTAACATACATTTAAAAATACATATTTTTGGTTTTGCCAGGTTTATAAGATGTAACATTAAAACCAAAAACAAACAAAACTCTGTAAGTTTAGGTACAAAGAGGTACAATAATAGAAGTAGGTTAATTCTGAGAGACGAAGCAGTTTGAGGATTCTACACACACATATTATTGTACACATTTAATACATATTAGATATTAGTATTACATACTCTTTTTAATGTTGTTAGGGCCAGAAGAAGAAGGAAGTTCTTATATAATATATTACAATTTTAAATACGGTTGTAATTTTTTTTTCTTAATGGGTTGTATGGATTTATACGAAAGTGTAGGAAGATATCTTATACGATTGAAACTAATCGTTGATCTTTACTGCAATAAGATGATTTATCGCTCAACATTAGAGTAGTAAGTAGGTACTCAGCGTTCGTTGCAATGTCACTCAAATATAGAAAGAGTTTGTTTTTTTTTAATTCTGATTATTGAAGTGCTTTTGGACACACAATATTTTTGTTTTTCCATCTAGTGCGTTAATAAATAAATCAGAGGGTTTCCGACGCGAGAGAAGGCCACATACAGCTGTACGTGTGAGAAACAGGTATTTTCCGAATTTACTCCCTGCTACCCCCTACCGCTATTATGTCTCCGTTGAAATCCCCCCCTCTGTCCCTCACTCGTCCCCAGCCCATAAGCCGCTAATACCTTGCGTGTCCTTTCCCATGCGCCCCCGTTCTCCTGACGCGCCCCTTCTCCTGATTTTCCCTTTCAGCTTTTACGTCTTTCTCCCTCAACACCCCTCCAACGAACTCTCAAACCTGCGAATATGCGAACCCTATTTGATTTCTCTCCGGTATTCCCCTATCCCTCCGCCAATCTCTCCCTGCCGCTAAACTCTATGAAATACATTTTTTTAACAAACTGCCCACCACCTATACCCATACAGGATGTTTAGTATCGTACTTGACTTACTTTAACCGGTGATTCCTGACATTATTTTAAGTAAAGAATCTTAAATAAAATTTTGGTCTCCGTGGACCTTGTCCGAAAGGAGTGCAAGATGGATCGGCCATATAATACGACAAGAAGGCCTCTTGCATGCCATACTGGAGGGTATGACCGAGGGGACAAACTCAAGGGACGCCCACGCCGAGAGTACCTGGAGGACCTGCTGGTGGACATGCGCTGCTCATCATATGCAGACTTCAAAAAAACCGCACAAGACAGGGAAGAATGGAAGAGAAAAATAGAGGAAATTGCTGCAAGCCAATCCCAGGATTGAAACCATAGAGAGAGAGAGAGAGAGGGGCGGGTGAGGGGTTGGTTGGTTACTTGGCTTAGAGACCAGTGGCGACATGTGGAAGTTTTTTTTCTCTTTAATTTAGAAGAAAAAGTTTTTGAAAAAAAAAGACATCTAAAAAGTTACCGGACACCAAAATTTCGTTTACATTTTTTACACCAAATAATGTCAGGAATCACTGTTTAAAGTAAGTCAAGTACGATGCTTAACATCCTGTATAGGTATAGGTGGTAGGCAATTTAAAACAAATGTATTTCATAGAGTTTAGCGGCAGGGAGGGATTGTCGGAGGGATAGGGGAATACCGGAGGGGTAGAAGGAAATCAAATAGGGTTCGCATATTCGCAGGTTTGAGAGTTCGTTGGAGGGGTGTTGAGGGAGGGAGAAAGACGTGGAAGCTGAAAGGGGAACTCAGAAGAAGGAGCGCGTCAGGAGAACGGATACGCATGGGAAAGAACACACAGGGGATGGGTGGCTTATGGGCTGGGGACGATGGAATTACTCCAAATAATGTCATGAATCACTGTTTAAAGTAAATCAAGTACGATGCTTAACACCCCGTATACTAAAACCTCATTAATTTTACGTGCACTTATATAGATTTAAAAAAATCGTTAAATAAGTAGGTACCTTATTCAAACACCATCGTGTGGCAATGTATTCAATATGAACCAATCATCCATCTAACGTCTACAGTGTACAGAAACCACGTCAACTCTTTACCCACGTATATTAATAAATCTATCCCGAAGGAAATAGTTTAATTAAATATTGAACTAGAGCCGGCTTTGTACTACGTCTAAGGCAGCTGAGCTAACTTCCATTGAATTATTCAGAGATAAATTTCGACAAGGCCTGCGTAAGGGTTGTATACTGTATAATGTGTATAACGAGCTAGTTACATAGGGAGAGAACCCAATTAATTTAAATAATTGACTTTTGTCTCCCGGAGTTATTCTGTTTCCAGGGAAGGATGTACCGGTGTGTGGTACGATTTACAATAATAATTTGTATCGTTTTCATTAAGTTAGTATTTGCCTTATCTACAGGTAGACGTTGTATTGGGCTTCTTCGATAATAATAATTTTTTTTTTGTTTCAAATTTTTCTTTATTCATTTTGTTTGTTACAGGTTTGTTTTACATGGCTTTTCGACTACCAAGCTAGGCAAATTCCCGTCTTATGGTAGTCGAGATTCATAAGATGTTATATTAAGTATAAAATATTAGGTATAATCTATTAAGTATAATCTATTAAGTATAATCTATTAAGTATAATCTATTAAGTATAATCATCTATATATCGTCGCTCTAGTTCGTTTTTGTCTAACAGACCATTTTTCGTGAACTTCAGTTAATTATGCATTTCTTCTCAAAAAGCCTTTATTTATACGATAATCGTTGAAAGAAAAATTATAACAGATTTTTAAGGGGTTTTCAAAATGCACTTTGTCTTACGTCCTCCAAAATTTATGTGCTTTTATCGTAAAAAAAATATCAAAGCTCCATTTCTCTCGATTTACGTTTTGGTCTGTTGGATAAAAACGAACTGAAGCAACGATATGTAGATGAAAGTGCAAACATATAGCATACATATTAAGGAAAATAATCATACTAATATTAGGTACATAGTCACATACAGGAAAGGAGTTGAATATATATTTATACATGTCCTTGTATAATACGGTTTTATTTACAATAATACGTGTTTACAAAAATAATTGTGGGTTTTGCGACCGGCTTTACTGTCTAGGGTTTGGATCTGCTGTGGAGGGCTCTCTTTGATCGGCTATATTCACTGGGTGAAACTGCTATAACTACCCGACATCTGTCGGTATCTGGTGTAAGCTTTAAGTCTACTGAAATCTACCAAAACCCGCTGAAACTATCTGCCATTCACAGACACACAGATATTGACGAGTCGGCGACCCTTCGAGTGGTTTTTACACGGAGAAAATGTAATTCTAAAATACGATCATTTTATTCGTAAAACGGTTAAAAACGGGACTGAAGTTCTTACGAACAAATTAACAGGATTTCAATGTTTATTGGCGGGAAAATGTAAGAATAAATTATTATTATTAATTATTAGTACAAATTTCGTACGTATACAAACAAATTATTCTTACATATTCCCGCCAATAAACTTTGAAACCCTGTTAATTTGTTTGTAAGAACTTCTGTCCCGTTTTTAACCGTGTTACGAATAAATATTCGTATTTTAGAATAACATTTTTCTCCGTATAGTCGTAATGGAGTTCTGGAGTAAGGTAACTTCATTTGAAATATATGTGAAATATATGCGGCACATTCTAGAGTGGAAGATACTCTCAGTATCGCCCTGGTGTAAGACCACCATTCAGAATTGAAACGTTGCTCGAAATGGCTTTAGCCGAGTTTAGTGACTAGTTCTGAATATCCAGATACTTCCCCACCTTCCTCTTTCCCATCTCCTTCCCTACCCCACTTACCTTCAGCCTAACAACACACCCCAATTGGGGATGCCATGGTCTCACTGGCTCCAGACGGGAGTAAAATGGTGTTCTGTACTCTTGTGAGGTGTTCACTATTAAAAAAACTTCAACCCCCTCTCGCTAAGATTTTAATATATTATGTTACGGTTAATTTTAATGTACCTACTATTTAGGATATATAATGGATGAATTAACGTTACAACTTTAATTCTGATTTAAAATTTGGTAGTTCAAATAAATAGAGGGTCGCCGAGGGCCTGGTAGGAGACAAATGTCTTGGGTGCGAAATGTACGAGAGTTGACTGGTATTAGAAGTGTGGAGGAGTTATTCCGGGCAGCGCAAGATATATATATTTTTACCGGTTCTATGACACTTCATCCGGCGACACCACATCACCCGACAGTTCATCCGGCGATACCTCATCCCCCGACAGTTCATCCTGCGACATCTCATCCCCCGGACACTTCATCCGGCGACATCTTATCCCCTGGACACTTCATCCCTGGGCACTCCTCGGACACTTGATACCTCGGACGTTTCATCCCCTCAAATATTATTTTAGGGGATTATTTATTCAAATGGGTATGCAAAGAGGATAGTATGTCATATACTTATATTTTTAGGCGTCTTCAGTGAATATCGGCTATACAATTTTTTGTACTACTGATAATTCCGCGTTCCGAAGGAACATGCTGTGAGACTTGCGGTCAGGTAATGAAATACGTATATGAGCAGTCTGTTGAGGCAAAAACGCCATATCACCTTACAATTTGGTAGGTGGATATTTTTACCGCCACCCGGGAACCATTAACTGGATAACCAACACCTCTGCCATACTGCCAAACGCAGGGTAAATAAGTGGTACCCTGCTTGTGGTGCCCGAGTTTATGTGTCCGGGGGATGAGATGAACTGTCGGGGGATGAGGTGTCGCCGGATGAAGTGTCGGGTCACCATTTTTATCAGAGTGATTGCGTCGGGGGACTTGTTAGGCCATACGAAGAAGAAGAAGTACAAATAAACTGATTTTCGAATTTAACATATGTATGTATTTTCAAGCTTTACAAAGATTATCTATTGCAAAGTATTTATTTTCAAATGCCTTTGTGCACTAATAAAAACGAGGATAAAAAGCAAATAGTTTAAAGTTTACGCCATAAAGGCCGCGGTCAGAAAACGCCATCTCATCTCGTCCCCTTTCTTGAAAGTGTAGAAAAGTGTAGTAACATCGGACACGCGGCAAGAAGGTTTATTATTAAAGCGCAAAGTCACCCTTTGTAGCAGTTTACGAAAATGACAAGTCATGGAAGCTTCCTGCTCGAAGAAAACAGAGCTTTGAACAGGATAATTTATTTTCCATTTTTAAGAAAAATGTAAGCTTAGAGAAGATGTTTCTAAAAAACGCGCTCAATATTTTTGTACTGAGAATATAAAAATGTTTTATATAAGTTTTTTTACCCTTTTCGAAATTTCTTGTTTTCGTATTTTGGTGATAATTTTGGGTAGAGAATGCGTTCTGGATGCGAATTTCTGAATTATTTATGTGGTTGTACTAATAATATAAAAAAATACGCAAAAAAATTAAGTTCAAACAATATTTCGTTATTTTACTGGGCTCCTCAATATACTGTGTTCAGGAGTCTGGAAAGGAAGAAGAAACTTGTATGGTTTAGTAACAACCGTTAGATGATATATATGGGGAAGCTGTGAGGAGGGTCTTTTTAGAAAAAGAAAGGAGAGGAAGTTCTAGGAAGTAAAAAGACGAGTGTGCTTTAGACCACACGACTGAAGTAAAACTTCTTTAGCTCCATCTATATGTATGCATATCTATATATATATAGTTATGTATAATATATACATACATATTAATTTTTTACAAACATTTATTTATTATCGTTCGCCTCGCCCGATCACGCGTTTCGTAACGCTGTCGTCACGCATTCGCCAGCTTACTCTCCAAGTGCGTAAAGAAGTTTTACTTCAAAAAGGTCAATTTTTTTTTTCCAAAGGTTAGTTTAAGTTCCTAAAAGTGCCATTTAAATTAAAAGAATAGTAAAATATAAGTATTCAGTTTGAGCTAAGTGGTATGTTTGTTGGTTTTAAAAATAATTCATGTATTTTTGTCGATATAATTTCATGTTTTAATTCCATAATAAAGTGCAATATAGCTATAAGCAAAAAAGCATAAACATAATGAAATATCTACTGTTGAATAAGTGGGACATGATGACCCAACTCCCTAGTCCTTGTACCAAATTTCTATCCCCATGACGCCGGGTTAAAAAAAAGGCCGGTAGCTGGGTAGGGTAAAACGCATTCTACAACATCTAAGAATTATGGGTTCGGTTTTATTTTCCGTGGGGTTTTTTTAGAATTTTTTTCGGAATCAAAACTAACATGTACATGTGACTTTCTTCGGGTGGCTATTTATATTATTTGGGGATGAAAATGTAAAGAAGAATATTTCAATTGTTTTTTTTATGTTACTTTTTGTGTTCAGAATAAATAACAAACCAAATTTTGGATAATATGGGTGGTATAATATTCCATGGACAGCCAGGCTCACTAATATATCAATTCCGAAAGAGCTAGACATTCATGATAGGTCGTCAAATATCAGCCTACCGTACCCCTCGATGGCCTGTGAGGTAAAGTTCTCAGATAAAAATCTGAAGGTCGCGGGTTCGAATCCCGGCGTGCACGAATAAATTTTATTTGTTTGTTTTGTGTTATTTCAGTTTAGTTAAAATGGACATTTGCGGCACGTTCCAGTATCACCTTCTTCTTCCCATATCCTTTCCCTCTCCACTATCTTTAGCCCCAAAACAATTGGAGATGCCATAGTCTCACACGCTCCAGACTCTTGTGCGGATTCACATAAAAATATATGTTTGAAGATATCTTGGAAACGTTGCTCGCCAAATTGACAACTCTAAACAACTTGGATAAACTCGTGGTCACTGGCAAAATGGAAGACAGGAGAAGCATAGGAGGGTCACCAATGCGCTGGAGTGACCAAGTTTCACTGGCGTCCGGTACTAGGGTGTCCTTGGCTCTCCACACAGCGCAGAACCCGAGGATTGGAGAAGCCTTGACCATAATAGAAATTGAAGTAGGAGGTCATGGTCCTCAGCAACGAGGAACCAACTCAATAAGAAATTTAACGTTAGTGATTTCTTTGCTTCAGCCTCATTCTGGACAGCGGACATACAAATAATAAGGTTATTGGATAATTACTATGTAAAGGCCCAGTTTTGTGTCCCACACTTTCTTTGTGGGAAATTTGAAAGGACACTGATTTATTACGTTACAGTGACGTGTCAATTTCCTTGGAACTGAGAATTAAATTGGTATATAAAATTTAGGTTTTGACAGCATCTTAGGACAGGCCTTTCATAATAATAACCGTATGCTTTTTTAAAATCTTTCACTTAAAATTTTGACTTTTATTGCCTCGGTCGGAGGTTATAATTTTATATATAATTATTTTAACCCGGACTCCCTTACTAAGTCACCAAACGTAGCGAACCACTTGGGGTCACTTAGACGATCAGCGCACTTCACAGCATGGGTTGTGGAGCTTCGACACATGAATTTAATCTTCTAAAATTGGAAGAACATTTGAAATTGAAATGTCTGACTTATTTTGAGAATCCTACGACAATTTTATCACAGACGCATTTTTGATTAAACGTATCTCTAAGGCTCCGCTGACGATGTCTGTTCTATTTTAGGATCTGGGTTCACGCGGCAGATTAATAATGCAGTAATGTTAACCCTCGAGAGATCCACTGTGCGAGGCACGTGCACACGTGGTCGGAAAGGTCAATACTCCAAAATGGTTTGTTGGACGCTCAACTATTATTCAGTACCGTAAAATAGAGTGACCTTCTTCTTCTTCGTGTGCCCTATCAGGTCCACCCGACATTGGCGGTTACTCTGGTGAATATATCTCTATCTTGCACTGCCCGGAATACCTCCTCCACACTTCTAATACCGGTCCACTCTCGTACATTTCGCAGCTAAGATATTTGTCTCCTATCAGGCCCGCGGCGACCCCCTATCTTACCTTTTAATATTAGTAGCAAGTAATATTTCTCCCTTCGAAATATATGACACAGATATGAAATTATGGTAATGATATCTTATTACCATGTTAATTCTTGTTATTTAATCGTTTTTGAGATCTAATGGAAAACAAAAATAAATAATTCTAATAATACGTAACCCAAGAACGAAGTTATTTCAATCGTTTCACCAAACAAATTATTAATTGGTTTTTTTCGACAAAATTCGTGGAATGTTCTGGATTCACGAATTTCGTGGTAGAATAAAAATAACATCACCCCGTCAAGTCTTATTAATTCCTCACCATTTATTTGTGTCTTTCTTCGTAATCCCAATGTAAGAAAAAGTTATATTAATAATATTATTCCCCTGTTCCCAAAGGTTGGCTAAACTTATATAATTTTATTTGTAACCAAGTATTCCACAGGGATTCTTTTCATGGCCGTTTTTATATAATATCAATTTATTAATAAGTGTAGACGGAATTCGTGACGAAAATTCTTAGGGAATGAAGTATTAAAGGTATTTTTTTGTAAGTGTTATATTTGGTTTATCCACGTTCAAACACAGTTGGGAACTTCTTAATAATACTTGCTTCTTTTGCAAACTGTTTATTTACGATAATAAAACTCTGAGCTATAATAAAAATATCCTAAGGTGACCGGTAGATAAGTTCTAGCGCGCAGCTCTGTGCGCACCGCTTATATCTGATTCTCTCGATAACTCTATTATCCCGCCATCTGACGGAAACCAGTCGAAGCTAAATAACTCCTGCCATCTGTGGCTAACCTGTTTAACCTGCTAGTCCAACACACTACAGTAAGTAAGTTAGTTTCACCACAGAACTAACTGCTAACAACACAATGGTGATCTTACTTGATTCGTCTCTCTCGTAAGAATGGTTCTTACAATAATTGTAATAATTATTATTAACTCTTCTGCAAGCGTTATCTTTTTATATAAAAATGAAAGTTTCTTTATCAAATTATCGAAGAAAGCAAACACTTTGTGGCTTGACATTATAGCAAATGAAACAAATAACTTAGTTTTAAACCACTGTATTTTTATTTTTTTATTTGTCGACCGGTTTAGATTGGACTCAAACTTCATCAGGACAATAAAATAAACTAAATCATAATACAGAGAAACAATATAAGGTAAACAAAATAGAGAGAGAAAGCAATATATGGGAGAGGGAGAGAACATCATAGACTGGTTGGTGGAGGGGTATGGGGCGGGGTAAAGGAAGGGTGGGGGTTACATAAGGAGTAAGGGAACAACTTTAAAATTGGACTGTTGGTTAATTCTAGTTGTTTGTTTAAAATTTGGCAATTATTTTTATTTGATTTTGAAATTTCTAAAGCTTCTAAATTATTCAGGCGTATTCCTATTTTATTTTTTTGTATTATTTGGACTCCCGTATTTTTATTAAAGACGAGATATGCCAAGCTAAATCTACCTATGTTGAAAGAGGTTTACTTGTACGTGCCTGACAAGTACACTCGTGGCAGATCGCTTGCACTTTTTTATGCTCTGAAAGCTAGGACTTCTGGAATGGCTGCGGGGCCTTGCTTTACACAAAACTTAAATTTGTATTTGAGACCAAAGAACTTGTCCAATCGGATATGTGCTATTAGGTGACCTATGGCAGGGGTATTAGCAATGGCGGCTCGAGCACTTCTTTGATGGTGGGGACTCACATTTTTTACATATACCTACTACACACTGTATTGTAATCTCACTACCCGGAGAATATAATTAAAAAATTCTCGAATAAAACATTTCATGGTCAAATCATGCTAATCAGATGTCAAAACACAAAATAAATTAAAATGTCTGTAGATATAAAATTTATAATACAGTATAATAAAAATAACGCTTTATTCGCTAGATTATCATCGAAATTAATTTGAACGCGTGCAATTCCCGTCCGAAACTACGCACGTTTTGTTACGTGGGGATTTATCGGATTTTCCCCACGGTATTTGAAATTCACTTACTAGTGCGCATGCGCGGTTCTCGGATTCCATACGATCGCGAACGAAACGCAAGGAATGAACGAAAGGGACAATACGGATTGTCCCCAAAGTGCGTAGTAGGTTCTGCGCGTTGAGAAATACACTCTTCTTGTGGTTTGTGCCCTGATCGGTTGTCCGCTGGTCAGCGTGAGTGGTCGCCGGTTCGCTTTAGTTTGTTGTATTTTATTTCTGCAAAATGTTAATTGCTATTATGTTTAAAGATTTTATTAATTTCAGTGAAGACTGTTATTTCATTCAGTAGGTTTCGAGTATAACTAGTGGGGACTGTCCCCACTGTCCCCCTGTGGATAACCGCCACTGGGTACTGGTTACCCCAAAAAATGGTTACCGGGGCGGCGATTCTCAAATTGAAAACCTCACTTACTACATATCGCTACGGAGATATTCTAACATAATAATGTAATATGTGATTTGATATGGGTTCCTTTATTGTATCTTGTATTATTTCCTGTACCTTTTAAGCTTGTGTAACAAGCGCCCAGTTCTCCCTAAGGGTCAGATCAAAGATTTTTATACGACTACATAAAGTCTAACGACTATCGTTACGTAACGATAGTGGACATAACGCGTAACGGCAGCCGTTATATCCGGAAACTATCAATCGGAGCGAAGGTTTCGAATGAAGGCTGAGATGGTGTGTTCGTTGTGCGTTATGAACGCGCTGTGAAAGGTTGCTAAGGTGATATCACGCTGTTTATATGCGGAAGGGTGAAGGAATGATATTAGGGTTCGCGACCTTTTATTTGAATATTTTTGTAGCATTCTGAGAAACTGGCAAAAGTGCAAAAAATCACGTTCCGGCGAAAAAATTATTATTTAACTTGAACAATTAGAAAATAAATGTATTGTGCTGACAATGCTGCTACCAGGTATCAACGTATTGAAATGCTATTATAATAATATTATTATTGTTAAAAAAATAAGTAGAGTTTGTTATTGGTTTTAAATACTATTGAATTTAGTGAGGATCCAAACCAAAGTGTAGTTAGGTTTAGATCTTGAGTGGAACCTGAGTTTATATTGTAAAATAAATAGTTTGTGAATTTTAGGACAGATGGCATGCGATCCATTTCCTCCCCCCTCAACAGGCTGAAATTAATAAATTCCTTGTCAACTAATAATTAACCCTCTTCTGCATTAAACTTCTTAGAAAGAAATATTTAATTCCTTTGGGGGGAAATTACTTATTGGGATGTGTTGTTGTACCGTGTCAATAAAACTTTATGCTTGTTCGAAAAATAAAGTGTATCATTCAAAGTTCTCCATTCTATCATCCAAGTTACTCCAAAATAATACAATTATAATATGTTATAATTGTTATTTTATTTTATTTTTATAAATATTTATCTCTTTTAATGAAAATATATTTAATTATAAAATTAAAATTTACCTATCTCATACTTAAAATCGACCACAAAAACACCTTTAATAATAAGTTACTATAGATATCAAATGATTTTATATACTACGTCCATTTTATTTAATTATTTATTATTTATTTAAATAATTTTATATACTACATTCCATTTTATTTATTTATTTACTTACGCCCTAGTGAGATTTTACAAGAAAATTTTTGATTACAGTCATTTACAATTTATGATACAGGGGTTTCTCACCATCCTCCCAATAGCTTATCGACACTAATTATTTATTAAGTTGGAGTTTATAATTCGGTACTCGAACCTATTAATAGAGGCTAAATATTGGATAAGTTGGCATAGTTTTCCAACCACTGCGAGTATTTTCGGCTTACAAGGCCACTTAAAAACTATGGTTAGACCACTATGAAAGGATTTATTTTTATGATTCTATTTACCCTCACCCAAATTCAATTTTTAAATGATTTAATAACAGTTAAACCAATTAGCAAACTTTTGTGTGGGGTGTTTCGAAATCTGTTTTCCTGACATTAAATATTATTGTATTATTAATTGTTTAATAATGCGTTTTTTTTTATTCATTCAAAGATTAGAAAGGAGACTCTTTTAATAATACACTGTGTTTTTTATCGAACAAGTATGAATTTTAGTGACACCGAAATAATACAACCCAAGGAATTTAATTCCCCCCAACGGAACTGATATGTGTTTCTTTCTAGGTGGTTTGAAGCAGAAGAGACCAATACTTAGCTTTACAAACAGTATATTAATTTCAGTTCTGTTGGGAGGGATGAATGAAGCCTGCCATCTATCTTATTAATCTCAAACTATTTATTCAAAATCTTATGTTAAGTTCAAACCTACATTCAAACCTTAATTTCGGACAATGATGTTACAGCAATTGACTTATTTAAATGTGTCAGGTATATATTGTTTAAATAATTTTATTTATGTAATTATTTATATTTAAACGCCAAGGGCTTTTACATACATAAAGCAATACATGTTTCGATTAATTACAGTGAAGAGTTAAAAGTAAATAAAATAGAGTAAGTAACAGAAAATATAAAGACACATAATATAGGTTAGATAAAATATGAGTTGACAAAATGTAGGTAATACAGAATATACATAAAGTAAAAATAGATAGCCTGCCAATATCCTCCAAATCAATAATAATAGGTATTAATAAAAATGTATAAAATTGGTATTTACAATAATAATTTATTTAATGTTCCTTACTTTATTAATTAGCGTTATATTTGGGTCATTCGTTCATTTATTTTAATTATAATTAATTTATTGAATATAACTTCTGATTTATTTCGGACCAAAGAAAGTTTCCTTATAAATTGTACACTTTTTTCAGAATCAATACCTTTTCTACACCACAAAATCTAGAAGCAAATTTGTTTAGTGAATAAGGCACTTGTAAATAATTGCTATTTTGCTTTTCTGTGTTTATTGATCAATTCATCTCAACTCCTCGAAAGCCTTAATTGCCAAAGTGTCTTTAATTGAGAGAAACAAATAATAAATAAATAGGGTAAAAGGCGACCTCTAACGACGAAACGAAAAGTCGTTATAACCGTAACGACCCCGTTGGAAAATCCTAACGGCCATTAAGGCTCTTTCAATCAACGGAACAAAACATTTTATTTCAATCTTGTGGCCGTTTCCAGTTGTTCAAAATGACACTTTTGATATAATACACGAGTTTTAACGGCGAAAAGGGAAAATGAGTCAACGCACTGTAAATCAAAATGATTTTTTTTAAAATGGTAATATTAAAAAAAATATTTCGCGGTTGATTTGCAGGAACTATGAAGGATGCTCGGTTAATAGTCAGATGGTTGAGTTCGATACCCATAGATGATAGCGACTTACTGCTGTTGAAGATGGAGTCAAGTTGTACGAAAAGAAAATATCTACCATAAATCTTAAGGTTAGAACATCTCTATTGAAAGCAGTTTCTTTTTTTAAACATTATCTTTACATAAGTATAATACATGTTTAAATTCTTGTTGTGTTAAATTTGTAGAAAAAAATAATAAGATAATTTTTTAATAATATTTTTTAGAAAATAATTTTTTTTTTTAGAAAATGAATTGTGTAAAATATTTTTCATAAAACTATACTAACAAACAGCACAATTAGTCATAAAAGACCCGATATAGTTTTACATGATAAAATTTAAAAAATAACTAATTATTGATGTAGCTATTACAAATTTCTGTAATATGGAAAAATCTATCTCTGAAAACATAAGAAAATGTACCGACCTAAGAAATGAGATTAAAAGAATTTGGCATTCTTGGAATATAAAAAATATTACCATTTGTTATTTCAGCTACTGGCATTATACCTAACTCTCTCATTCAAAATTTAGGCTTATTAGATTTGTCAAAGAATTTGTATATAAAAAAGCAAAAATCTGTCATTTTAAATACGTGTAGGATTACGAATGATTTTTAAAATATTTATATTGAGGGATCAGTAGGATTTATCATCTCCAGTTAGGAGTTAGGAGTTCTACCGAGCCTAACCCTCTGCTACGCAAATATCTGGTTTGCCATTTGGTCTCTGTTGGGTTGACGTATTGTTCTTGTATTATTTTGTATTTATTATACTTAAATAGTACAATAGCATAGCATGGATTTACTAGATGATCATTTGTGGAAAAGTCTGTGGAAGGATTTAGTTTTTCCTGTGGGAAAAATTTTACCCGGACATAAAGTCGTAAAATTGCAAAAAAGTGTGCAAAACATAAAAAGTTAGATAAAAACATATGTTCATGCTCTTGGTATGTTGAAAAAACACGATGTTAAAAATAGCCTACAAAGTTTCCATAAATTATTGACAAAAAACTTTTTAAAATTATATACTAATGTGATGTGATCATATGTTATGATACCAATTGATTTAAATTTGGTGGTTTGCTTGAGTTTGCTTCAATGTATGGGATTTCTTATGGCTTAAAAATATATAGACGTTCTTTTGCAGGGATTTTTGGAAAATATTTGAGTTAATCCTTAAATTAGTTTTTTTTTCTACATTAGTTCCATACAGGAGGCCCTGAGGAAAAAAAATCTCTCAGGGCCAATGTCATCCAGTATGGATCCATGTCCAGGAGTGATGGACGTGTTAAGCCATCCATTCTACTGCGGTGCAAGGCGATTTGAAGAGAGAGTCCTGCTGGAGAGATCAAAAGGTCTCCCTCAACCAGTCTCTCCCGATCCGGCCAGCCACAGTTGGTGGGCAGACGCATCCGCCGCCAAGTTCCGGACAAACCTAATCCCATGAATCCGGGCCCCCCTGTTAAGTCGCCAAACGTAGCGAACCACTTGAGGTGACCTGTGGCAGAGATGTTGGTTGTCCAATAAATGGTTCCCGGGGCGGTGGTACCCATACCCGTCTCCCAAATTAAAAGTAGCCGAATTTATTGTATACATATATGTAAAGGAATAAGAGTACCTACCTAGTATTTAAGTACCTACCTAGATATATCTAGGATTCCTTTATATTTGAATTATGAATTTTATTTTATTCTATTGTTTTTTTTTCAAGTGTCATTACTTTGGTTACACTATGTTATTTGGCTGATATTTTAAAAACATTATAAAAACAACTTCTATATGACAAATAAACTTAAATTGTCGTTTTATAAGACTGTTTGTTGTCTTTGGTTTTAAATGACAAATAAAACAATGTGTTGCTCTGGAGTATAAAGGAATCCTAGATATTTCTAGGTAGGTACTTAAATACTAGGTAGGTACTCTTAATCCTTTACATATATTTTTCTTTTCATCTTAGCACTTTTAAAATAAGAGCTTATTTGATTTCAAATCAAATTTCACCCTACATATCTTCTTTCAGCTTAGTGGGTATCCAATTATCGGTAAGAAGCATTAATGTGACAATATTGTTCTTTCAATACCTATACATATTATTTAAATTACTTTAAAAAATTATTTACTTCAGCACAGACTTATCCTAGTGAGATTAAAAATTGAATTGTAAACATAAATACCTACCACTTAAATTTATACATTTAATTTACCTTATAACTTATAAATAAATAAAACAAAGAAAAGGGAAGTTTATAATTAAATGAAATAAAGTAATAGATAAAAATTTCTACCATACTTTTTTTTCACATATTTGCTTAAATTCATGTTAATTAAGGGAGAAAAAAAATTGTATTCAAACATCTTTAAATTCAAAATTTGGTCAGAATAAAAACATGTGTAAATTCCCTTCGCAGTACTCGTGAATCTAAAACCCGCAGAATAATAGTTCTCTCCTAGAAAATTCACACTCATAGACAGTATAATAATTCTTTAATAAACCGTCACGCGCTACTATTTGTAAGTACAGTGTGTTGAATTTGCGATAATTTATGAAGCGTGTTTTCTCACCGCGATAAATAATTCGCTCCTCTCATAATTCCGAGACGAAACGCCGGGGTAACAGATAGCTAGCAGTTAACGTGGAATTTATTACACCTCCTTGAAACAAACAAACAGACGCAGGGATAATGTTATAGAGATGTGCACACCCAGAACTACGATCAATTTATGAAAGATTTCTAATAATAATATTTGGATGATCTGCATAGTAGCGTTTTTATGAAAAATCACCTCAAGGGCGCTGTACAAATTTATAATATGAAGAAATAAAGTTTTTGTGTTTTAATTCCTTGAGATACTTGGATTTTACAAATTTACCTTTGCTATCCCCTACCGCTACTATGCCTCCTTTCTCAATTCCTTCCTCTGCCCTCCCTCGTCCACTACACCATGATCACATTTCCCCGTGTGTCCTTCCCCATGCGCCCCGTTTTCGCCCCCGTTCCTCTCCCGCGTCCACTCCCTACGTTCCACATCCACCTTCACTCTCTCCCACGTCCCCTATCTCACGAACCACCCCCCCTTCCGCATTTTCCCACACGTTCCCCGCCTACCTCTCTCTCCATTGTTTTGAATTCGAGAGGGGGATGCTCTCTCGGATTCCCCTCTTTTTCCGCCTTCCCTACCTGCCACTTCTTCTTCTTCTCCAATGGCGCTACAGCACATATCGAGCTTTGGCCTCCCGCAACATTCGCCTCCAACTCCTGTCTTCAGCGGCTGACATCCAGTTTGTTATCTGGAGAAGCTGTGCTGCACCCCTCTTACTTCGTCTTCCCATCTCAGTCTGGGTTTTCCCACTTTTCTCTTTCCCCCTGGGTGTCCAGCCATAATTCTTTTTGGGACGCGTGTGTCCGGCATTCTCTGTACATGTCCAGCCCATCTCAATCTGAGGAGTCTCATATAGGCTGAGATATTGGGGGCCTGATATATATCATACAGTTCTTTGTTGTGCCGGATGCGCCACTGTTCCCCCTCTTTCGCGGGTCCACATATTCTTCTTAACACTTTTCTTTCAAAAGTATCCAGCATTTCAGCCATATTTGCCGTCAATGTCAGCGCCTCACATCCATATGCCAATACAGTTCTGATAATGGTCTTATATATGGTTGCTTTCGTTTTCCTGTGGACGCTACGTGACTTTAACACTGGCAGCAAAGAGAAGTATGTTTTGTTGGCTGCTGTGATTCTCCTTCTGATTTCTGCTGGATCCTCATTGTTCTCTGTCAGACTGGAGCCCAGGTAGGTGAATTGATCGACCACTTCGTATGAGTAGTTGCCTTTAAATTGTACACTACCTCTTCTTATATGTGAAAGGTTTCTGCTCTGTATCATCATTTTCCTTTTGTCAACATTAATCCGCAGTCCTACTTCCCGCGCCGCTATTTCTAAAGGGTCGAAGACCCCCTTGTGGTGAACCGTCTCGTCTGCCTTTACTAACTTCTATGGGTCTCGGGACCAGTTGTAATGTACCTGTGGGGCTACCCGGCACCCGTTGTAATGATCCGTAGTCGTCTACCCTTGGTTTTTCTATTCTTTCCCTTTAACACTAGCTGTCGGGATCTACTGGCTACGCTACCCTTATCTTTTGGCCTTCGATCAATATACCCTTGCATCTAGCTACACCTAACTTTTCCTTAAACCCCTGCGATTTTCTCACAGTAAATAAGATTTAAGATTTTATTGCACATTATTCCTATTTACCACGTTGTGTGATTTTTTGATTCGGTAATTACATTTGAATGTGTAAATTAATACACATACACATGTAGAGGAAATAATGTAGTGTGTGGTAACCTCAGGTTCTTTCGGAGTAAAGTGTGAAAGAATCTCGTTTGATAAACTAACCCCGTTTTTTAGATTGTTTTATTTTATTTTCAAACCTATACTCGTATTACCCGCCTTTTCTCAACTTGAACGGAGTGTGTCATTGACGCTAATCCTACAGTGAATTGTCAGCCGGTTTATAAAATTCAAAGTCGTAGTTTTCTTACCCGATTTTTTTCTGTCTATAGGTTTACATTGGGTTATATTTACATTACGTGAACAGTGTGTATTATGAAATACATGTCGGGATCCTTGCGAAGCTCTCAATGTTGTCGTACTGCACCTAAATGGTCAAGTTATTATTGTTATTAGTATACACTACATGTACTGGGGAAGAGGAAGGTGAGGAGGGGTGATAGGAGGATCTGGGGAATGTTGTTTCCTGAATAAGTCGGCTCCTCCTCTAACCAAATAGATACTGGTGACCAACATTCCGGACAAAGACCCAATCATTACGTTTGCTAGGATGGTCCTTAAGTCCTGATTTTGTTCTCTTGCATGAACTTCATTGCTACGAAAGGGTCCCTTCACGCCAGATGAAAGCGCGCAGAGTCCTCATGTCACTTCCAGTATTATCCCGACTTCCTATCCTCCAGATTTGATTTTAACTCGACTGATTCTAGAAGGGGTATGTCCATTTCTTCCCTTATCATGACTCTACTCGCGTTGAGTGCGTACGGAGCCGTTTGAGATGATCCTTTCGTCTCCTTCATAGGATAATCATTGGCTTGCGTTCCTCGCCTCCAAGAGCTGACATAACTTCTACCTCGTAAAAACTATGTTTGCTTTCAGGTCGACACTACTGGTAGTATGCAATAGTGCTACAGACTTATTCTCACGGAATACCACGCCGACGTCCCCTCCACATAACTTCGCAAAACTTGGGATACCTTCGGTCGAAACGCCTCCGTCAGCGAATCATACCCTACCATTCCAAGTGGCATTTTCTTTTTATTCTGTCTTTCATGCCTTTTCACTCTGCATGACCCCGCGAAAGGGATTAACTTCCAGTACCCCGCGTGAATGCTCAGTTTACGTTGACATCCCCTATCGCATGATAGCGCAAGAAAAAAGCCCTCTTTGTCTCATATCTTGTGGGGATATAATTTCAGTGACGCCATTGCATTCCCCAATCGTGAAGTCTATGTTTCGAAGATCAAGCGGGATTTTGGAAGGGTTTGATTGAGAGAACATTACCGAAATAATGTTGATTTCATTTTTTGTAAGGAAGCCTGAAAGAAATTTGACATGATAATATTGTTGTTAGTAAACAATTATAATGTTTAAATTCAATTCTCCAAAGTTCATTTTTGAACTAATATCCAGTATGGTATGGATGTTCCCGTCACCCCACTTTGGTTCGGCATACCTCAGAAAAACCCTACTAATTTGGATGACCGTACGATGTTCAACGCGGCTACGATTTATGGCCGAGACCCTTTTTTATGCATTCACCTCATCCTTACTAGTACGCAAAAATATATAAGTTCGTTGAACCAACATTGATAATGGCTTTAATTTGGGACAAAACTCGTAATTACACATTGAGAATAATATTTAAAACACAATTATATCCTGGAACATAACTTCTTTTATCATTGGTTTTGTAGATTGGCAGATCCTCTCAGGTATCGGGACCATGTACGACCTGTAATTTAATTAAAATGTTTCTTTCACTCACCTGAACGAAGCCTGATTACGTACATGTGGGGAAAATATTAAAAGTAAAAAACCTTCCTGTCACTATGATTCGGTAATTTAGTCCCCAGAAGTAGTAACACCCATGACTCTATGTCACACTTTTATTTGAGTTTAAGAAAATACGTAGGTTATTAATTATTATTTGTTAACAATATTATCGAAGATGACATTTATACGTAGGTATTTGTTGATATTATTTTGAATATTTGTATTATCTTGATTATATGATATATTGAAGAAACTACAAGCGCGTAGGTATTGTTTATTATCGTTGAACAATTTGGTCATCGGACCTTCGACAGCGGTTCATTTACTCATTTTTGTCTTATAATGAATTGGTTAAATATATTATGTCGAAGAATAATTTATTGTCAGAATATCACTGACTTGCAATGATTGAAGAAAGTATTTAGGTATACGTTGATATTATTTTACTATCATGTTTGCGAGGAGTTGAAGAAAGTTGGTACATGTAGGTTTTATTTTATATTATTATTATCTTGCGGGAGGTTAAAGAAAATATAAACTTGTGAGTATTGCTTTATAATATTATTTGGTTTCGGAAGATTGGATAAATTATAACCATATAGGTATTTTATATTTTTATATACATTATACTTAATATTACTATTTGTTTTTTGGTTTTGTGAAAGATTGAGCAAGGCATTATTACGTAGGTATTTGTAGGTAAATTTTGTATTATTATTATTTTTTGTTCGGCGTACATTGAAGAAATTTTAAGTACGTAGGTGTATTTTTAATGTTGTTTAGATATTATTATTTGGTGTGTGGAAGATTGAAGATGACATTAGTACGTAATTATTGACTCCGCTAATTTTATATTTCAAATCAAAATTCGCGCGATGCACACCCCTTCTATTTTTAAAACACAAAGTTATGTTATTATTAACTCACTGAAGCTAAGTATTTCATTCGCTTTGATTATTATTTTGGTTTTGATAATTCAAATTAATTTTATTATTTAATTAATCCACTCGCGGCGCACTGTCATTCACTGCAGTTAACTTTCAATAAAGCATCTTAACAAGCCAGATAATCAATTTATGTACACGAACCATTGTTCCTCACGAAGTCACAACTTAAAATCCCTTAATGTTACGATGGATACTTTCTCCCAACATTAACAAACACTTGTCACTGTTTATCACGACTCTATTAATTCTTCGGTGGATTATGTCTTATCACTCGTTTTTATAATGTTGATCAATTGTTTTGCTAAATACGAACGATATCACTGTTACTTGTTAACTCCCTTCGACCCTCGCCCCGACTCGACTCCGACTGTCGATCCGTCTTGAATCTCTTGTCCAAAAAAAGGTGGCAGGTGTGGACTCAGGACGTACACCTCGTCTCCCGTAGGGCGCTTTATAATTGCAAATTCGGACAATTTCAACTTTCATTTGGATATTTTTTCCTGATTCTCTATCTCCAATCTTAATATGTCCGTTTAATTATTTCATTATCTGGCCGCCGATAAGTGTAACTCACCCTTTTGATGCAATTTTGCTTTAAACTTTTCCTAGAATTCAGCAATCGGTCTTTCCTTAATAATCGGTAAATTTCCTCGGCTAATAGTGACTTTACATCTGAAATAATTATCACTTTCCACTCTTCCATTTATTATTTTGTTTAACGTTTGCGGCAGGTAAGAATTCAATAGTATTTCGGCTTAATTCTCATGGTGACATAAAATTGTTTCTGTCATTTACTTGATTCACCACATTCCTTGCAGTTTCGTGCAAATAATTCATTTTCCGCGTCCGTAGATGTTTACAACTATTTTTTTATCTTTCGTCCCTTTTCATGATCAGATATAATATTCGTAAAACTTTGTCTGGTAATAACTAATATCACCTTATTAATTCAGAATTCATTTTCTTAATGCGTTTCAAATAGCTCTAAAGTCTAGTACGTACCTGTTTGACTTCATCTTTTGTGTACTCAAAAGTAAAATCTTATTTACTTTTAATCTGAGTGTTTTGTTTACCTTTCGAAAAATCTCGATCTATAGCACTAATTCATAGATTGTATACGTCGTTAATTTTAATTGGTTTCCTCAATACTTCGTCTGTATTCTGTAGTGGTAATTTGGGCTTAATTACCCCATTTATTCCTCAAAACCATGTAAGTTTTTTTTGTTACTAAACAAACTCTCTTCGACAAGCTCTAGGATTTTAAATTTATGGTCGGTCTGAAGTGTCGGCTTACATTCAATATTGATAAATTTTAAACGTGGTATCGATTTGAAAACTTCGAGGTCTTCATTATGTCATCACCTTTATTTACCCCAGCCCTTCTCAGATTGTGATTTTTCTGTCCTTTTCAATAGCGGTCGCTAGTGTAGTCGATTTGAAATTTCGTTTAGGTGGGAAAAATTTTGTATGAGCTCTTCCGATAAAGAAGATGCTTTTTTTTTTCTTTCGAACGTAGTGTTGAAGCCATCACACCCTTAATAGCTGAAATTGATCTGTCTGCCACTTAACCATATGAAATACCCACATTCTTCAAACAACTCGCGCGCCACCTACTTTAAAAGTTTTATACAAACTTCATAATGCCAGAGCTCACCTTTATATATAGAAACCTTCTTGGGCTTGTGCATAACAAATCACCAAAGTGTCATTGCAATTGCAAGTATGGTTTAGGAGCGCATAACGGACAAACAAATAAATATTAATTTTTATTTAAGATAGCGATTTGTCGGCATAGGTTGCAATGCCCTTAAAATAATTGTTTCTTCCTGCGTGTTTTTTCCCATTTGTTCCCGTTCCTCTAATTCTCAGTGGTAGGGAATAGGGAAGAAAATATGGGTTTCAGATTTTTTTTTTGTTTTAGAGAATACCTCACAAGAATCTCAACTGCTCCCGTTTCGAGCCAGTGAGACTATGGCATCCTCAATTGGGGTATAATCCCCGTTGTGAGGCTGAAGGTAGGGAGAAGATGGGGAGGAGGAAGGTGGGGAGGAGGAAGGTGGGGAAGTACCTCGCTATTCAGATCTAATCACTAAACACGGCTAAAGCCATTATTAAGCAACGTTTCAATTCTGAATGGTGGTCTTACACCAAGGCAATACTGAGAGTATCCTACACTCTGAAACGTGCCGCAAATATAGTATATATTAGTTTTATTAATTAATTGTGAAATAACACACATTAATCAAATATAATTTATTTGCGCACGCCGGGTTCGAACCCGCGATCTTCCGATTGGGATTCAAGAGACTTACCACTAGACCACGTACGGCCGTCAATTAAAAGATACCGATATTTAAGATGATTCTTAATGTCAACAATGAAATATGTGAGTACCAAATAATAATAAAAGGAAGAATTTTATGATCACGAATTATAATTTGACTTTTAATAAAAAGTTGAATGAAAATTTTTATGTATTAAGTAGCTTTGGAAAAATTTATTTCAAGATTAAAAATTTAATTAATTAATAATGTTTGTTAACACGAAAGGATACTTTCGGAGATAATTTTTTAGTTCTGTGAAAGTTCTATTCAAATTTCAGTTCTGTAAAGCAACTTGTTCATTATAATATAAAACACATTTTGAATCGAACTTTTACAGAACTTGAAATAACGTTGTAGTAGTTTTTCTAAGTATATATATTATGTAGTGATCACGCGAATTTGTTGGTGATAATTATGGTTTTATTAATATTATTGATGTTATTGATTATTATTAATGCTGCATTATTATTGTTAGCTTCTATGTGAAGAAGCGTAGTGTGCCATCGATTTTTGATTCAATGCATATAAATATATATTTGTTGAGGACTTCATTCTTAAGAGGGTAGAGAATACCGGAAATTAGTACCCTTTAAATCAAATTCTAGACGTATTTTTTCAAAAAAACATAAATTGATTTTGAAAGATTGTTATTTTATCTGGTAGACTCATTTTTTAATTTTTGAAAAACTAAGTTTATTTTTAATATACTAAGGTTATACCGTTGGTCGTTGGCAGATTTGCTCAATTTTCAAACGACATATTGTATTATCCAACACAAATCTCAAATGATATATAATCATACAACAAAATAAATCAACACATGATCAAGTAAACACATTTTTCAAAATTTTAATTTTAGTTAAATTTAAATCTTTAAAAATTAAATCCGAGGACGTGTTTTGTAACGAAAATTTCCAGTTTTTCTATTTATTTAAGGTCTTACAAACTAAAATATTTCAGTTTTTTTTTACCCACTTATTTTGTTTAGACATTATTGAAAAAAACATACTTATGATAAAAAAATACTTAAGAAGTACACGATATTTAATAGTTTATCATCGTGAGTTTTGAGCATTTTTATTGCTTACTTGAATGTAGGTATATATTAAAGCAAGTTGTTAAATAAATGAATGGATATAAAATTATTAGCATTAAAAATTTGATACGGGGAATAATAGATCTTTCTCATCGGAACCTCCCTGTACAGTTGCAAGTATTTTTAAGATTTTATGCCGCTGGTCAATGGCACTTAACAGAAAAATTAAGTCAATAAATGAAAAACCGCGACTTTTAACACAATTTAGAGAGTAATAAATTCTATGAATCTCTTTTAAAAACTCCAATGAATGAAAACGGTTACCTTTTGAGGAACTTACCGCAACGAATCCCCTTTGACTCTTAAGCCATTACCAAACACGGAGGCACATAAATATTTCGGCAATTATTTACTTAATGTTTTAATGAATAGGATAAAATTCAGAATGAAGCGGTCCTGGCTGTCAAAGGAAATGAATTTACGGCATTCGAAGGATTTCAGGTCGAATTATTAACGCTGAAATATGACCATTAATGACTTCCCTATACTAAAGCTGCTCTAGGAACTTAGCCAGGGAGGAAAATCATTAACATAACTGCTGTAGTTAGATGTTTTTATTTATTGTATTTTGATTTTACCTATAAAGGCTTTCAGTAGTCGATTTAGAGAGAGGAAGGAAAGTTTTATAAATCACTTTTTGTTCAGTTTATTGATCTTATTAATTTTTTTTTTTTTTTATGTTTCTTTATTCTTTGAATAGTAAATATATAACCATTGTGGAATTTATGGCCGCCATACTAGGCACATGCCTGTGTTATGGTGGCAGTACTGTACTGTACAATACTGTATTCATCCGCAGATATCCATTAAAATCACGTCTTGTCGTGTTATTAAATATATTTATTTGAATTTCTTCAATGAACAAATGCAAATCTTGGAAATAGAAATTGCCCCACTTTCTGACATCCGATCGAGTTTAAACTCGTCAGATTGACTTGTTGTCATTAAGACGACCTATTTATATGATTCTAAATTTTAATATTGAAGGCGCCTTAATTGCCGGATTAAACCAATTAACTGAGAAAATAATTGTAACAATAGTTTCTCTATTTTTTGGGGTAATTTGAAATCTGTTAACTCCATATTAGTGTGTTCTTAAGCGGTCTATACACCATGCTGCGAACAGCCCGAAATATCGGGCTGCTCCATGGTCGAGGGGTGAGATTCTCGTCTAGCGATCCAATTCGGAGGACTCTGCTTCAAACCCTGGTGCAGGTAAATAGGTTTTGTTGGATTTATTTGTGTTATTTCACAATTTAATCAATTTTACTGCTACGCAATTTAACTCATTTAAGTTTTAGTTACCTTTGAAAAACTTTTTGGAGTGTGATATATTCTCATTGCTCCATTTTGGAAGACTTGAAATTTATTTTGTTCTCTGTCGTCGTACAAGAAAAGAATGGTTGAGCAGTAGTTAAAATAAGGAGAAATATTGAGGAAAATACCATCATCAAGAGACTTAGAAAGGTGGCATAGATGAAGGTGGCCAGGACTCTCCTAAAATATACCACCGATTATAATTATTATATATTTTGTTGTAAGGAAGAGTGCGGATATCGAAGTCAGAATTCAAATAATCCATGGCACAGGTTCACAAGCTCATTACAACTACTGCACCGCCCAGTTTGAGATTATAAAATTTTTTTGATTTTATTTTTTAACTTCTAATCTTGCGTATCTTAAAAACAGTTATTGCAAATATAATTATTATGCTAGATATAATAGACATCATAGATATGAATAATATGATAGACAGGGTGGGATCCATATCCAATTTATGAGATCAAAGAATCTTTCAATTAGAGGAAATAAAACTCATAATTAATCGTTTTAACATTAAAAGATGGCTTTAAATTCGAGTTTGACAGATCAAAACGCCATTTTGGTCAATTTCTGGAGATGCCAAATTCATCAATTTTTTTTAATTTATACGAGTTTCCAAGCATTCAGGCCAAAAATTGAATCTCATGAATTTTGTATAGGAATGGGATCGCGATTGACCGAAAATTATTGTATGAAAAAATATCGGAAATTTCGGACAATATTATTGAGAATTGACTACTATGAAATATAAAGCTGCATCCACATAATTACATGCATAAGCGATTCTAATTTTAATGCATGATTTTAAGAGATAGAATTTATCTGCCGTCTCCCCTGTAGATTTTCTTATCGCCTCCTAATTCTTTTTTTAGCCTTCTACTTCCCTTCTGAAAGCCTTTAGCGACCAAAAGGGGGCATTATCACCCACTTTGAGAAAGACTGGTCTACGAGGTATTTATAATGATTTCTTACAAACCTCTAAATCTAAAACGAGTATCATCAACAAAAGATAAATTTACGAAAACTTCTGGTTTTCTACTCAAATTCTCATAGCTCCGGGCCATTCAAAAGAATTCCACAGATAGGAATTAATAATAGATCGATCTGGCACTGATGTAAAACAAATAACAATTTTTGATTACTTTTCGATTATATTTGATATTGTCCAATGGATTGTAAAATATTTCGGGACCGCGGTGTGTAGGCTTCCCATAAAAGGTATAAAAATAAAACAGGGTGAACATGATATCAATGGAAAGGAAATAAATAAATCGTGAGAATGACCAAAATAACAAAAACACTCTAACTCTTTCCGGATTTAAAAAATATTCTTGCAAAAATACTGGCTGTTTTTTAAAGTATCTCATTGTAGCCTTGTTTTTTAAAACTCGTTTTGATAATTTTGGTAAATTTGTACTCTTTCGTTTCGTAAGAATACCGAAAAATTATTGAAAATAGCACACTTTTTAACTTATTTGTCGCCCTGCAAAAATACCATTTATGAAAAAATTATCATTCTTACGGGGCGAAATGCAAGACTTAGGGTCGAACTTTACAGCCGTTTTCTCAAGCTCTATAGTGCCGAACCGAATGATATTTTGAATTCCTAATAAAACATATGGTATAAGAAGGAATCATTGATAAAATCTGCAAATAATCGAAAATGCTTTTGTGAAAAAATCATCCTTCTTACGAGGCGATATGCAATGCTCGGGTTCGATCTTTGAAAGACGGTTTCTCAGGCCAAGCACCGAACCGACTGAAATTTTGAAATCTTACTAAACTTAATACTATACTAAAATCACAATTAATTAGTATCAGTACAATTAATAATAATCCAAAATTTCCTGCTTCGGGGCTAAGTTCTTAAAAACAAATTAACAGGGTTTCAATGTTTATTAGCGGGAACATGTAAGATTAATTTGTTGGTATACGTAATTTCGTACGTATACCAACAAATTATTCTTACATTTTCCCCCCAATAAACATTGAAATCATGTTAATTTGTTCGTAAGAACTTCAGTCCCGTTTTTAACCGTTTTTACTATTAAAATGATCGTATTTTCGAATAACATTTTTCTCCGTGCAGCCTTGGATTTCGCCCCGTAAGAATGATGATTTTTCCAAAATTAATATTTTTTTAAGTTGTTACATGAAACCAGTATTTTGATGAAGCTATCATATAACTACGTGCAGTTTATACAGTGTTTGGTTTGACTGAATTAGAAATAAGTTGGTA
The DNA here is from genome assembly GCA_951813805.1 of Limnephilus auricula. Taxonomy (NCBI): domain Eukaryota; kingdom Metazoa; phylum Arthropoda; class Insecta; order Trichoptera; family Limnephilidae; genus Limnephilus; species Limnephilus auricula. The sequence continues at coordinate 3,259,387 of OX638409.1, read as the reverse complement.
GGATTTGAGGTCCGTGATCGCCCACCACATTGCGTTAACTATTTTAAGGACAAAAGGGTTTCTGCCAACAGTTTCTCTGTTCATTATTCTAAGTTGTTCCTAGGAACTTATTTAGTTAGCCAGCAAAGTAAAAGGTTTATTCTACTTTTGTGTTTCCATGATTTAGAAAATACAAGCTATACGTCAAACTAGGATCAAGCATACGTATTAGATTTTTATACACTTTTCTGTTATACTGACACATTACCATTTAAATTTTAATAATATGTTTCATCTATTTGTGGGATCTCTTCATGGTCTCTGGAAGTCTGGAGTCAGTCGTAAATCAAGTATTTTGTTTAACTTTATTTGGCGGGTAAAAGATAAGCCGCAGTAGTTACTGAATAGAGCTCCTGACCGGCAAACAGAGGGGCGCGGGTTCGAGTCCTGTTGGCGGCATATATCTTTTCTAGGGAGATTTTTTCAATATGGATGAGTGTTTCAGGCTAATAATTATTGCTTATAATAATTGTTAAAAATATATATTTTTAAAATTTTTTCGCGTAGAATTTCTGAACAGCTGTTTATGGTTAAAATTAAAATTAACTTTTTCATACATATTCATCTTTCATTATCAAGCATTCAGAAATGAATAATATTTATGTTGACTTTACGATTTTTTAATATTTTTTTATTAATCCTACAAATATTAGATAAACGCAAAAATATAAGGTAATTTGTTGGTCATACAGCAATTTAATGTTTTTTAATGTCTCCATGTTAAAATTCGAAGGTATAATTAATTTATTTAATGTTGGCAAAAAAATTAAAAAATGATAGTCTGGAAATCGAGGCACATTTATTTATTTCTTGTGGTCGCTCCAGTGGATAGACCGAAATGAATTTAAAGATAAAATGAAAAGTATAATATTATGTTAAATATGGGACGATACAATACTAAACACAATTAATACAATTAAAATAGTTTCATTTTCACACGTGAATAGGGCAAGAGAAATAGTATAAGAAAAACAAATGTAAGAAATAAATTATTTTCATTTTGAAAAACTTATGCAACATTCTCTATTATTTTAATATAAATGATAGAGTGTTTCCCCCTTGCATTAACTGAAAAAAAATAGAACCTTTCTAAGTCTTAGTCTTTGCACCACTTAAGGTCTGTAGACACTTCCCACGCAAAAACAAAGTGAGACTGTTAAAATAAATAAGTTTACGATTGATTTATCGTCCAAAATTTTAATTGCCAGTAAACTGAGACAAGTTTTATGTATGCTATGTATCACCCTATACATGTCTTTTTAGGGGATCAGAAAACAATACAAAATTCCCGTCCAGATCTTGTTGTCTGGAGCTTTGGCATCAGAAAACCCTTTATTTTATCGAACTCATGTAAATGCCCCACAACTACCCCTTCCAGTAAAACTAATCGAAATAATGTCAAGACTAAGCTTCCTCTATATTGCCCCGAGATATTTCAACAGCCTAAAGGGGAAAACGTTTGACATATGCTTAGAGGATATTTATCCCTTGTCTTTGGGTTTTTACGTTATATCCCTTTGCAAATTGTGGGATATTTGTACTATTTGTAGTTATATCCCCTGGAATTGGAATTTGTTTATTTATATAAATTTATCATTCGCCACATCACAATGTGTTAGGTTGGGTATTATGTATTAGAAGAAGATAACTGGGAAAATAGTTTTGTCGTGAAACAAGTTGAGCCCAACAAAAATTCTGTTAGCCCCTCAGACCTCGGGCATATTTTGTCACACCGTAAAAAATATATCCGATTTGCAATACAATATTAATTCATATCTTTTGACTTCTCTTTTGTTGAAAATGAATCGTTTTTCAATTGTTGGTTTTATAATTTTAAATACAAATGGTTGGAGTGAATTGGAGTCCAATGTCTCTTTGTTGAAATTGAGTTACTTATATAGCCTCTTCTATTTAATAAAAGATTTTCGTTTTATCTTGGAATATTTCTAAACTTATCTGAAAACTACACAGTTTTTGAATAGTAATAAAATATGCTTTAAAATTGGAAAAATTCGTATATTTTTTTAAATATAAAAATTGGAAGGCGAACATAAAATTTATTTTAAAATGGGTCACCTTAGTTTTTTCTAGATTAAATTTTTGATAAAGAAAAAATAAAAACACGCACATATTGACGCATTATTATACCCTGAAACTTTTAAAAATGTTTTTTTAATATATTTTTTTTTGTTTCATCATAAAAAAATGAGAAAGTAGGTACTATGAAAAAAAATATTATTGTGGGAGGGGGAGGTGTTTCAATTTTGGTATTTTTCAATTTGGTATTTTCTTATCAGTGCTCCGAAAACTGACTTTTCTGGAAGAAAGTGATGACCAATGCGACTAAATAATCAAAATTTGTACAAAACCACCAGTAAAAGTCAATTCTGACCTGATCTGATCTAGATTATGGTGATAAAAATGAGATACGAATTGAAAATTTACCGGGGCCATGTATCGAAACCAGTAGGAGATAAATAATTAATTAACAAATACACATGTCAAATAAAACTCTTCAGAACAAAATGTCTAGAAATTGTTACCCAGTTTATACCAAAGAAATGCAAACAATACTAAGAATGTTGTCCTTTAAATGAGTCTTAGCAATATTGAAATAAATGTTCCCAATTCCCATTGTTTAAGACGTCATAACATTTTTCACCTGAATACATTTAAAAATAATATCGCTCACTTTAGCCCTCTGACCCAGATGTGTCGACTATATAACAAGATAGAGTGTGCTGAAGTAGATATTTTTGTCGATAATTTGTACGGATTCAGAAAAAAAGTTCTGACGCTGTTAAAAAATATGCTAAACTAATTAAATTGTGTCATTTGTCTCTGTATGCATGCCTCTCGTGTTTCATATGTCTCTAGCCTCTCATTGTAATATCTGTTAATTGAGTGAGCTTGTATATAATTTTGTATATTTTTTATTGGTGATGTTTCTGTTTTTCTAATTGTTTGTATCTGTATTTAATTGTATGTAATTGTAGATTTTTTGTAATTGTATGTCCCTATTTGTACAATAACTGAGTTTTTATAACTGGATTGTTCTCATGTAAATGCGAACATCTGTAAAAACCCAGTATAAATAAATAAAATACAAATATTGTCGAACAACATAAACCACTTGTACATACCATATTACAAAAATAATGTGCAAGTATGTTATAGAATCCATCTGCTTACCAACAAAAGTGAAGGAAGTACATTATAAAACCTCGTTTATTTTTAGCACCCCATCCAGCCTTCTTCACTGTTGGTCCCTCCCAGCTCTAGAGCTAATCTGCCCTGAAAATTGAACTGTCTAATACTCCTTGGAAAGTCGGAAAACACATTCACACCGCTAAAGCGGGAATTACCTTTTATAGAAGCTACTCTCCTGGTAGACTTGCGACAAAAAAACCCACTTTCCTGTGTTATTAAATAAAGAAATATGCTTTTTATGACTGTTTCATTGAATACTGGCGCTTTGAATGTGACTTAATTTGAAATGAAAACATTTCGTAAACGATATGTAAGAAAATATGTAAACAAAAACAAAAAGTGGGATGTGAGTATTTTGGTGGAAAACATTTATATATATATAAATAAATTCATATCACACATTGTAGTAAATGTCTCATTCACGGCTTACATGGTTGATGGGTAAGGTTCTCAGCTAGCATTCCGTAGGTTGCGGGTTCAAATCCCGGCGTGCGCAAATAAATTTAGCAAAATAAAACAGAATCTTAGCAAAAATTAGCAAAATATATTCTTGAAAACATTTTTTGTAATTTTTTTTTAAATATTCATACTGCATAAGAGCGGAGACTCCCGTCTGAGCCAGTGAGACTATGGCGTCCCCAAAATGGGAACGCCATAGTCTCCAAAGAAAATGGGAAAGAGGAAGGTAAAGGAAAACCTGGTCACCAAAAACCGCTAAAGCCATTTGAGGCCGCGCTAACTCACTCAAAAAGAAGTAATTTTTAACCTTTAATTTTAATAACTTAATGAGATATCGCTAATATTTAAAACGATAAAATTCACGCGAAAATTGTGAAAATAATTAAATCTTGAATAGCAGGGTGTCCTGCTTTTATCTAACTAGTATTTAATTTTGTTTTAGATAATGTTGTTGATTTTATTTTGATTTTGACTTTGATTTTGTTTATGATTTTGTTTCGGATTTTGTTTTAGACTCTGTTTAATAATTTTTTTTTCTTTCTTTTGTTTGAATTGTTTGTCATGCTGATTTAGATGTACTTGTTAATAATAATAAAAAAAACATTTAAAAGCCCAGCAGGGCATGAAATACAAAATAAATTTCATATCATTCTGATCTAGATTGCCGGGCTGACAACACAGTACAATTCATACGCTTACCACTTGAAATTATCTTATTCTTACAATATTATTTAATTATGGCACGGGAGTTTATCGGATAAATTGGTTTTGGTTTCATAGTGCTTTCACACAAACGAAGTATTGAATTCCGTAAGTCTAAACTTAAACTATAGGACGCACAGTTTATGCGCCGTGCAAGCGGGTTTCCTACAGAGCATCGGACCATCCCAATATGTAAATATGTGTCATAATAAACTTGTGAGTAAAACGAATATTCAATTTATGTTACAATCCTTCATCAAATACACTACCATAACAACACACCACACTGGTAACAAAAGTGTACCCATATCTGGTGACATAACCCCATAAGCCTTTCCCCTCAACCTCAGATTCCGTCAGTTAGTTTTACAATAAAAATTCCGTGAAAAATACTAAAAGTTTTTTAAATATCATATCTTCGTACTTTCTAATATAACATTTTATTTCGCAATCTAAGAGAAGAGAACTTGATACTTGCATGTGCGCTTTAGCGACTGTACATTAGGGAGGAACGAGGAACCCACTTCTGTAAAACTCCCCGTCACTTTCCCATACTTGTTTTTTTCATGAAATTGGAACTAAAAGTTGGCCGCAGCGAACTTACATGATAAAGTAGCATCCGGGAGGACTCTTTCAGAGTTTTAGAAGCCCACCGACGGAATAAAGCGACAGAAATGCTTTACCTGGTGTGTCAGAAGTAAGATCAGTGTTTCCTTACTCAAGGTGAAGTTGATTTTATTTATTTACATTTGAAACATTTGACACATTTAAAGCCAAAATAACAGAAATAATATTACATAATAAGAGAATATATTTAAAATGAATACAAGTGTTATTACGTTGTGTTAGGTCGATATTAGTTCCTAGCTAGGCAGATTGCCTGTACTAAGGAACCAAATGTTTGTAAGTGCCTAATGCAATTTAAATTATTATAATTTTTTTAAATTAATACGTATATACTAAGTTTTTGTATAGTTTTAACTCACATTGTATAATAGTTTTTCAGACCCCTCCCTACCCAAGCCAATCAACCATTTAGTTATTATTGAACCAATGTAGGTCATTTACAATTTTTAATATTTATGTCTGGTTGGATTTTATTGTTTAATTTCGGTCCATTAGGGATAAAACTTAATATGACTGAAGATTGAACCTTCCTACTCAGTGATCAGAATCAACCGCGCTATCAATCGGGTCAAATCCCGGGTTGGTAATATTTAATTTTATTAATTTTCAGAACAATGAGAGTATCTCCGCGTGTGCGTGCGTAATTTCCACCAAAAGTTGAAATAATTCATTGTCATCGACAATCCGTCTGTTTGCCGAGTTTCAGCTGGATCGGATGCCAGAAAATGGGTTAATTTCCACTTCCAATATTCTATATTATACATTCATTATTTCAATCATTTAAATTTGAACAAAAAAAATCGAAATTTAAATAATAGTATTAAAAAATATAAATTAGACACTAAAACCTGACTACCTATTTGGAGTAAATAATTTAAACGAAATTTTGGTTTCCGGTGACATTTTTTTTAACCTGAAACGTATGACCGTGAGAGGTTGGGCGGTTACTCGGCTGAGTGACCAGTGACATTTTGAAGATGTTTTAAAATTTAATTGTGAAGAAAAATCTATACTTTGAAAAAGTCTCCGGAGACCAAAATTACTTTTACATTTTTTACTATAAATAATGGCAGGAATTACTGGTTAAAGTAAGTAAAGTACGTACCTTAACACTCTGAATATTATTTAAAAACATATCTAGGTAATTCTCTTCCTAGAAAAAAACCTGTTGTTGCCTGATTTTTGCTCAGAATATTTAAAAAAAAACTATTATCGTGCTCCTTCTTTCATTCGTATTTACATATCTACCTTTTAAACCTTCTTCAGTAATCTTATTTTCTTCCTTGCTGTATTTTAAGAAGTGAAAATCTGTTTATTGTTATTGAGTTTAATTTGTAAAAGAATAATATTATATATTGAATATTGAATATATAAAGACAAGGCGTATTCCAATGAGTTGTGTTGCAGTCTATCCTCTCTGCTCACCCCTCTAGAGAAACGGTGTTATGATTACTTCATCATATAATTAATTCAGTTTCCTTTAAAATCGATACAGATCACTCTTCTAGAAATTTTCCGTCCAGTGTTTGGAGGGGTCTTTTAGAGTTTTAGAAGCCCAACAGTATGGAAATAATATTGTGTACCTAACCTTCCTCGTGTTCTCTCCCTGGGACAGACGGTTTAGTCAAAGTGTTCCTCGCAGTTGAAGGAGTTTCGAACTTTCAAGGGGACGACGGTCTGATAAAATGTTTATGTATGAAGGAAAATGACACGCGGTTGCTTTTAATGTAGATTTAAGACAAAAAAACTTTGTAGGTATATGAAAATACTAGTTTCTGCACGCGACTTCGTCTGCATAGGATTAGAACTTCGAGTAATCTATTTTCTTTTCCTAGGTCCCATCTACTTTTATACCAAAATTCTTAACCTATTTATTTAAAATATGTATAATTCTTGATTGGTTTCAGAGTATTAGGCCAGTACTTCAAATAAATTCACTAATTTAAATATTTTCTAAAAAAGAATTTAGATTTAAAAATCATTGTTTTGCAAAATGTCATTCTCACATTTTGACATTTTCTATTAAACAATAATTATTATTTTGAATAATATATTGAAAATAAATAGCTAGCTTTATAAATTATACCCTATATGTTATTCTGATGTATGAACTATATTATTGTAAATTTTCATTAAAATCCAATCAGTAAATTTTGCGTTAAAGAGTAACAAACATACATACATCCATAAAAACATTCGCATTTATAATATTAGTAAGATATATATTTTGAACCAAAACTTTAACGGGTTTCAGTTTAAAATAGGGTTGTGTTTCAAATAATTTCTTCAGATTTCATAGATGTTCATAGACAGTCTCACTATATTGTGATCTACGCGACCAATGAATACAAAATTATTGGTGTTGTGTGTATAGTAAAGTGAAATCTTGCAATTGAACCTGAAAAACCTGAAATGTGAATGGGGAGATCTCCGTCCAAATGACGTTTCAGTGTAAAGTTTTGAGCCTCTTTCTTATTTATTTACGCCCTTTTTAGAGGCTTGAACATAAAGATAAAAGTCACGCAGTTTTTATTGTACATAACTTAACTGCTTCAGTGACTTTTTGTATTTGTTTAGTCCCAAATTGGTATAATTATTTTCTTTCATTAGTAATCTGGGCAAAGAAAAATTCATATTCTGGTTAGTACTAGTATTTCTGCACTGAAAAACATCCCGACTTTTAGTATTACGCAGTGGAATCTGAAAGCTTAACAATGCAAGCATTTCTGGACTATCATCTTTATCTTTTTATAATTAAATAGCTGATACCCGGCATGCGTTGAAATGCAACTTAAATATAGAAATTCTTTCACCCTGCGTGTCCTTTTCCCTTCCGCTTCCACTTCCCTTCTCACTTCTTCTTCCCCTTCCACTTTCCACTTTCCTCTTTAACCTCTCCTGCTGTCTACCACTTCTCGCGACCCACCCCCTTCCTCATGCAATCCCTTTACACCTTCCCCACCTTACCCCCTGCCCCACCCGCAAAACCCCTTCCTTGATTCCTCTCCTCTCCTCTCTTTATCTTTTTATATTTTATATAGAAATGCCAAGTAAATGAAAATACTTCTGTCTGACAATTTAAGCATATTCATACCATTTAAAAGATTGTTGTAATTCAACATAATTGCTGGAATACCCATTTAAAAATTGAAAAAACGTAAGAATTTATGATGAATTCTTTCAATAGTTTGTACATGATTTTTTTAAACACGATTCCATGAAAATTGATCCGACTGCCAGTTGATCCCACTGCCGTTTGATTCCTCTACCATTTGATCTTTTGGACAAAGACATGGGGATAATTAAACGATTGGACAAAATCACCTCTTTGTTAAGATGTTTGGGAAAATTTCTTGCCAATATCCGGTAGACCATATCCAATAGACCGGTCAGTATTGAGTGAGCATCACGTTTGGGTCCCAACCAGGCGTTCTGTGTATAATTCCTCGGCTGACTAAGTCCTCCATCACTACACAAGCAACATCTTTGAAATCCCTAAATTTAAAACGAGTGCTTATCAACACCTTTATACTTATCAAGGTATAAATTTTTTTAACGCCCTCCCATATAAATTAAAATCAGAAATAAATTATAAATCCTTTAAATCACAAATCAAACAACTACTGGATCAATCCAACACTAATTACAAGTTTTAAATTTCATAGAATGAATTTTTACTTATCTTCTGATTACATGTTACCTATTAGTAATAATTGATCAAGTATTTAATTATAATATTATGAAACTAAGTATATAATTAATTATTTAATTTAAAAAAATAAATAAATAAATATATTTTCCTCTTTTAACATACCCTCCAAAAATATTCCATCAACATTGAACTGTAATCAAAGGGTTATTGTCACAACTCAATATTATGTACTATTTTTACAGTATTATCAGCTCTTCTATACAACTGAATCAAATCCATGTAACTACCACCTTTGTTAATTATATAATACCTACCTATAAATTGAAATGTAATAATATTATTTTATTTCATTGCATCTATATTCTTACTTTTAATTATCTATTCCGTATATCCAATTTAGTAACTGATATGATACCCAATTCCATTATCTATACTTGTTAACATCCTATATAAGGTTATTTATTTTCTTACTTCAAAATGTATCCTCTTTTTTTCTTTTACCTTTGTAATGGCACTACTCCCCAACTCAAATACGAGAAATGTTTTCTTTATTGAATTGGGTAGATTCGTTAACAAACTATTTTATTGTAATTAGCTTTAGAGACCGATAATTTTCTTTTCTAAAAATATTTACCTATTTATTTAAAAAAAAATCTTCCGTTTAGAGTGTTGGTGATAGGAGATTATCAAATGTTGTTGGGTTATTTGTAACCCGGGAATGTTTGTCTTTCTTTAAAAAAAAATAATATATATATATATATAGATATTAAATTTCGTCCATTTTAATTATTAACCGTCGATCTTTAAAAAAATATTTATGAATTTTGATAAAAATAATTATTTTCACATAATTTGCCGCTGAAAATGGTTTTATTTAATAATCATTTTATTCAGTCTATTAATCTTTAAATAATTCTGACCTTTCCTTTTTCGATTCTACAAACGCGAGTAACAACTTTAAAAAACTTAGTTCCGCAAATTTTTATGATTCACTTGTGTTAATTTAAAGTCATTTGTTAGAAAAGTTGACCAGAGATGCAGAAATATCACCAGCTTCATTCCAACTAAATGCTTACGACACTCGGGACCTTAGTAAGCTATTTTATTTTATTTTTAATTTTCTTTATTCATTTTGTTTGTTACAGGTTTATTTTACATGGCTTTTTGACTACCAAGCTAGGCAAATGCCCGTATTATGGTAGTCAAGATTCATAATATGTTATATTAATGGTAGGTTCAGACTGGACGACGTACGTACGCATCGCTACTCAAACAATGCTTAGCAACCCATACATTTTCTATGAAAATGGCCAGACATCGCACGTCGCGATGCGTGTGGCCAATGTGATTCTAAAACATAAATTTTCATTGAAAATCTATGGTTGCAAAGCAGTCCAGATATTGTTAGGCGTAGCGATGGGCACGTACGTCGACCCAGTCTGAATCTACCATAAGTATAACATATTAAGTAGAATCATCCATATATGTAGATGAAAGTAAAAACATATAGCATACATATTAGGGAAAATATTCGTACTAATATTAGGTACAATATTAGCTTCGTCCGGAACCTTATTGTTTAATTAATAATTTGCTAGTTGGGAACGGGGCACGTGCGTTTTACGGATTGTATCGATGAAGTTAATCAATCTACTAATGAGGTAAAGTAATATTTTAGAATTAATTACACCAGAAAGTTAAAAAAATATGCATCTGAATTTATAATAAAATCTTTCATTTGTTAACCCCGAAACGGAATCTCTAATAAGAGCTCACAGATGTTGGGATTTATTTAAGATGAAGTCATGCGAAATAATGCAAAATCATACAAAATCATGTGTTTTTGGTTTGAAAATTTAATCGCTTAGAAATATTATAGATAATTCAATTAAATACTGTGAGTAGAACACATCTTGGCTTTGGAAGTGGTCAAGTATTTTTTTATTAAGTCTTTTTGTAAGACTGGAAAAAAAATATATCAGGCCTGTAAAAAATGCTTTCAGGTGCAAAATATCCTACCAATTAACCCCTTTTCTGATAATGTTTTATTGTATAATATGGCAAATTAATTTCTTTAGAAACTGGTCGTAAAGCATTTTAATATTTGTGCCAGAATTTCACAATATACAACAAAACACTGCAATTTCACACTATTTTTTAAGGCAACAATCAAAGTGTGCGGTGTTCAATGAATTTTGAATTGAGAATTAAACCTTATGCGGTTCGGCTCTACGTCTCTAAACTCCACGTCGCGGCGTTCGGTTTCGTCAAAACGTTTTTAAATTTCGTTTTTATTGTAATAAACAATGCGAAAAAATGTTTTTTAGTGGCCTTTACGAAATCAACCTGTAAAAAGCTACTCTGAACCTACTTCTCCAACCATTCCAAATGATGAATAAATACCTAGAATATTGATTTTTTTCTTTTGAAATTCGAAATAATCTCAGAATACTAAAAAAACTATTCACTTGCGTCATTAAAATAAACAAAATTGGCTTATGCAATGATGGAGGACAGAACTAGTAGAGGATCGAACCCGTAACGCCCGCTACTAAACGGTTGTTCGTAATGTCGCCAAACGAATGGTAAACCCTTGCAAATATCCCACTCAAAATTATTAAAAAAACTATAAATAAACTCTAAAATTATTAAAATAATAGTTGTCTAAACGGAGGATGTTGTTTTACTGAATTTTACCTGAAACCATCACAAAATTATATACAAACAATATCCTTAAGGACTGGTGTTCTGATTATCTACCGATTTATAACATATGTCCCTTGAACACTTTAAGTTTCCAAGTATTTAAAAATATATAGATATGTTATTTTTTAAGGTAACATCTGAAGATTTGTAGAGCCGAAACGTTAATTTCATAAAATTCCCTCGATAGAAATAAAAAAAAAATAGCAAAGTATGCTCTAAAAATTATTATTTACACGTTTGTTTCGGTTATTTTACAAGTTATATTTATTAAAAAATTAACAATGATTTTTTAAATCCTTTTTAAGGTGTTAAAGAAAGATTTTTGCTCTATTATAAACGAGTCGTGTTTTATTAAACACAAGCTTCTGCCCGCGACTTCGTCTACGTAGGATTAGTATTTCGAGTAATCTATTTTCTTTTCCTAGGTCCCATTTACGTTTATACCAAAATTCTTAACTAATTTATTTAAAATATGTATAATTCTTGATTCGATTCAAAGTATTAGGCGAGTACTTCAAATAAATTCACTGATTTAAATATTTTCCAAAATAGAATTTTGATTTAACAATCATTGTTTTGCAAAATGTCACTCTCAAATTTTGACGTTTACTATTAAACTATAATTATTATTTACAATACATTTAAAATAAATAGCTAACTTTATAAATTATAGCCTACATGTCATTCTAATGTATGAGCTATATTATTGTTAAGTTTCATAAAAATCCATTCATTAAATTTCGATTTAAATAGTAACAAACATACATACATCCATACAAACTTTCGCGTTTATAATATTAGTATTGTAAAGTTTAATTAAAATCCGTTCATTAAATTTCGATGTAAAGAGTAACAAACATACATACATCCATACAAACTTTCGCGTTTGTAATATTAGTATGATTTCCCAAATTTCGCTCGAATTTTTACGTTTTTAATATTGACACACTCGCTCCGACGTTCGTATTATCGTATCTCTCCTTCATATTCTTTTTGACGGGTACTACCGGCCTTTAATATCTAAACACAACTTTAGACCACTACCAAGTTATAACAAAGATAAACCGTAGTTACGAGTATATCTCAGTGACCTAGTTACATACCCGATTTCACTCATAATTCTCCCATACATTATTAAGATTAAAATTTGCTAGAGTTCTTAAGAGTGCTTGACCAGCGGATGAGAATAAAAGTTTAAAAATGCTTGCAACAGTATAGGGAGGTTCCATTGAGAAAGATCGATTATTCCCGTATCAAATTTTTTAAATAAAATTTTTTATATTGATTTATTTCATTCAAAACTTGCTTTAATATATACCTACATGATACACGATGATAAATTACTAAATATCGTGTACTTCTTGTAAGTATTTTTTTGATATAGTATTTATAGTTTTTTAATAATGTTTGAACAAATTATGTGTGTATTACCTTAAATAAATAGAAAAACTGAGGTATTTTTGTCACAAACCATGTTTTCGGATTTATTTTTTAATGATTTTATTTTAACTAAAATTTCATAAAATGAAAACTGTGTTGACTAGATTTTATTGTATTAATTTATTTTGTAGTTTGATTATATGATTTGAAATTTGTGTTGTTTAATAGAATCTATCGTTTGAAAATTGAACAAATCTGCTAACGACCAACGGTATAACCTTAGGATCTTAAAAATACACTTAGTATTTCAAAATTTGAAAACTGCGTGTACCAAATAAAATAACAATCTTTCAAAATCAATTTATGTTTTTTTTTTTTGTAAAAAAGAGTCAATACGTCTAGAATTTGATTTAAATTTGACTAATTTTTGGTATTCTCTGGTAATACACTCTTAAGAGGAGATCTCATTAAAAACCTCCCCATAAAACTGGAGACTGAAACTTCTCCCTCATAAATTAAATAGTAAATTATTACAATTCTGTTTCCATACTAGAATCCCATCTCCCGAGGAAGATGAAAAGTTTCGAGGAATTTTTCCATAACTAATAAAAGTTTATAAAATCCCCTAACTAGTTATAAGTTTGAAAGTGGATTTGAACCCGGGATAGCGCGGATACGTCTCCCTAATGTTGCAAGTGTTATGCTTCTACCCCAAGGTGTTAGATAGCGTCCCGGGGGAGAAAAGTTCCGTCTCAAACTTGCGGCACGTAGAGTTTTGACATTTTCCAAGGTCCAAACGTATGAAAATAATTTGATTTTGGTGTTGGATTTCAAGGTATTTCTACTACTGGCATGTTTGAGTTTAGGAAAAATTTTCCAAGAGACAAATTGATGAGAAACTAGAAGTTATTTCAGAACTCGAAGGTTCTTTGATGTGGAAATTTTATTAAAGTTCTGTTGGCATTTTGTGTACATTCACGCATGCTTGATAAACTATTTTGTCTGGTAATATATTTTAACTGTTATAAAGTATTAGATATGAAATTAAACAATTTTTTCACTTTGTTCCACTTGTTTATTTACACCAGGACCGGTTTCGTCCTACTACGGGCATTTTCAGGCTGGTAGTTGAAATTCTTATGCTACGGAATTTATACAAACTTAGGCAGGGGCGCACAACATTGTCTCTATATGATGAATGTTTCTATTTTGTTAATTTAAGGTATTATCAGTTATTTTGTTAAGTTAAGGTACATATAGATAATTATAAAGTTTATTATTAAAATTATGAATAATGATACATAGTAAAAGGTTATTTTTAATTGACATAAATCTATACGAATTTATATAATTGAAAAGGTTTGTGATCACTGATTTTTTATTTTGGTAATTTTGGGATATTCCCTCCCTGTTGCTTAGGGCTTAATTAACAAATATTGATAGCACTACGGTAATTATTGTTATTAGTTTAATTAATTATTTATATTTATTTTTATTTTCATAGTGAACACCTCACAAGAGTCCTAACTGCTCCCGTCTGGAGACAGTGAGACTATGGCATCCCCAATTGGGGTATGTTTTGAGGCTGAAGGGAAGCGGTGAAGGAAAGGAGATAGGGAAGAGAAAGGTGGGGAAGTACAAGGCTATTCAGATCTAGTCACTAAACATGGCTAAAGCCATTTCAAGCAACGTTTCAATTCTGAATGGTGGTCTTACACCAGGACGATAATGCGAGTATCTTCCACTTTGAAAATCGGTTATAATAACAAACTTCGTAAATAAATACTAATGCTGTTATCATCCTTCTGCGTGGGTTCTATTTTGTAAATTCTTTAACAATTTTTACTTTTTGAATGCTGTTCCACCAATTTATTAAATATATCATATGTTTCTAAATGCCCGTATGGGTGTATGCTGTTAATAAATAAATAAATTGTGTACTCTTTTATTTTGCGCTTTTGACTTCTTAACGATATATTTTATTGGGAGCGACTTCGTGCGGGCATCGCGTGAATGACAGCACTGAGACTGTAATACTACAAAATCCATCTTACGCCAAGGTCTGTACTGTAATCGGCCTTAGAAGCAAGGTAAGTGAAGTGTGTGATCCATCCACGTGCGGGAATTTTTCATCCCTTCTACACTTAGAAAAGGCGAGGTGGTTAGCGAGCTAATCATGACAAGAAAATCCCCAACAAAATACTCGTATTATTTAAATGAAACTAATAAAACAAACACGTCAAATTATAATCCCCTTCCATCAAAGTTACCCCTAAAAGGTTATTAATTTCTCCGTGTTACTGAAAGGAAATATTGATACTGTTCCATGGATATCTCCAAAATTCAAAGCCGATAACATAAACAGTACGTTCCCTAAAACTATGTTAGTAGTTAGTAGAAAAGTATATTTAGGAGATCCCACACGCAGTTCAAATCGCATACGAAATCGAGAACTTCTACCTATCAGAAGAATGTTTCCGTATCTTTTACGACAGTGTAACGCGTGTTAAATCGGCTGTATACAACACATTTGACAGTTTTGTTAAATGTGGTATTCTGTATAACGCTAACAAGATAAATACTGTGCTAGTGTTAAGACACCAACTCTTAAAAATGGTGACCCTAACGCCAGAGATGACAAAGCTTTTTGCGCGTAATCCTCGTTAAGAGATGTCAGACGCGGGGAAATTTGCGAATCTAATGTCATAGCGCATAAATATAATAATACGTCAGCCGTTAATCATTTATGAACGTAGTATATATATTATTTTTTATTATTTGAAATACATAAATATGACAGATTTACAGATGATAAACATGTGATTCTTAAAAACTAATTAAAATGAAGTAGTTTCTTTATAACGAAACTACCCTACTATGTCCGATGGATTTCCATAAAACAACACACAATATCACTTTGTATGCCTTATTCGAGTGCTGATAACCTCCATTCAAATCTCTGGAAAAACTGCAAATCTGATTTGGATTCCTGGACATCTTAGCATAATGGGTAATGATATTGCTGATGCCTTGCCAAAATAAGGAGAGTCAAAACCCTGTTGTTACCCTCGTAAACCACATTCACTATTCGATATTTTTTCCATCATCATAGTTAGATACCGCAATATTTGGGTAGAGTATTGGTACATTGCTAGTCAATCCAAGGGAGTCTGCTATTCCTCAATACAAAGGACTATCCCAACAAAACCGTGGTTACAACAATTCCCCCATTTTTGCAAAAAGAAAATTCCTCACTTATTCTTTTTTTATTTTTATTTTTTATTTTATTTTATTTTTTTATTTTTTTTTTATTTTTTTTTAATTTTTTTTTTTAATTTTTTTTTTTTATAGAGATTACCTCACAAGAGTCCCAACTGCTCCCGTCTGGAGCCAGTGAGACTATGGCATCCCCAATTGGGGTATGTTGTGAGGCTGAAGGAAAGTGGGGAAGGGAAGGAGATGGGGAAGAGGAAGGTAGGAAAGTACCTGGCTATTCAGATCTAGTCACTAAACACGGCTAAAGCCATTATTAAGCAACGTCTCAATTCTGAATGGTGGTCTTACACCAGGGCGATACTGACAGCATCTTCCACTCTGGAACGTGCCGCAAATGTAGTATATATTATTTTTATTAATTAATTGTGAAATAACACAAATTAATCAAATAAAATTTATTTGCGCACGCCGGGTTCGAACCCGCAACCTTCCGATTGGGAGTCAAGTGTTGTTACCACTCGACCACGGACGGTCGTCATATTCGAATGAGATTCGGAAATTGTTCCGTTCCTTCTCACCTTTTTAAAAAAATATTTTAATTGTTTTATTTTGTATTGTTTTAAACATTCAATCTTATTTAGGTACGTATGTATACTCTTTGTTATTATTACTACTTATTTATATTACATATATTTTCTAAATAAAATATCGGGGGTATGTCGTCACTGATGACCCGAATGATGAACGCCAAAGAAGAGCAATGCGCGTGCAAGCGAACATGCTCGCCAGGAGATTCACCGGGTATAGTCCTCCGGTGAAGAAGCAACTATTCCAGACATTCTGCATGAGCTTTTGCACTAGTGACCTCTGGACATGGCGTCATTAACACTCTCCAAGTTCTGTATAGCCACGGGCACAGGGCGCTGTACGGACTCCCTTGGCGATGCAGCGTCTCGGAGATGTTGGCATAGGGAAGGATTCATTGTTTGGCTGCTTTGATGCACACATCATATTCCTTCTTCTGTCCATTTTTTAAAAATTTGTTTCGATTGCACTCCGCAGATTTTCAATTCATATTACAGTAGTAAAAAAATAAATAAACGTGATTCCGATAAACTTGTTGATTTTTCATTATCTTATTGACATCTTGTGTAGTATAAAGGAAGTAACAGCACATACCTAAAGGATTTTAATCAGCGATTCCTTTGTATATTTGGAGAAAAAACTGTAGTTGTCATTTTGCTTTCCGATGATTATTTTTGTTCAATGAAATATAATAAAAAATATTTTTCCATCACACGTCGCAACTGAGTAATATGATATAGCCGTGTCGGGTAGAGGGTAGCGGGTCGTGTGATAAGCACTCCGTCTCGTTCTAGAAGCAGTTACAACCTTTACAATTAAATGTCATCCAGGTTCTTTTTGATATCCCTGAAATTTTGTGTTCAAATAATAAGTAATGTTTAACGTTGACGGGAGATTAAGAAGTAGATTGTCATGTTGAGAATGAGTACCTTAATATCTTATTGATTTCAGCTTTGTGTCAAAATTTTGTCAAACACTTCGAGTCACGCCACGCTATGGCTATCTTCACCTTGCTGAAACCCATTAGCGTGCTTGTTAAACGGCTTATTATGTATTTATTTATTTACGCCCTTATGGCTTTTACAACAATCATAAAACAATAATAATAGAAAAAGAAACAATAATATACAAATTATTTTATATAATTGTTAACCTTGGTTCTTCTACAAGATAAGTCAGTTAAATTGATATAGATTTGTTCAATGGGTACGGAGTGTTTGAAATTTAAGAACCTTTAAAATTTATGTCGAACTCTCTCAATTTTTATTTGAGGTGTTTTATAGTATGGGGACCAAATAGTTGAATTGTATTCCATATCACTTCTTACTAAGGCAGTGAAGAGAATTTTAAATGAACACAGTGACGTAAAATCGTTGACTGTTCTTAAAATAAATGTCCAACATTTAATAGCCTCATTAGTAACTTCATTAACGTGTGGAACAAACGTTAACTTTTCATCAAATACCCAGATCCTTGATTTGAGACATCTTTTTGGGAGAAAAATTGTTGATACTATAATGAGACATAATATAATTTTTGTTTCTACAGAAAGATATAAATTGACACATAACAATATTTAACAAAAATCGTTCATTATAATTACACCAATCCCGTAAACGATCAAGATTAGATTGAAGGATATTACAATCATTGATGGAGGTATACCTTTTTGTAATTTTTTATTACTCCTTTAATAACTTATACAATATAATTGATAAATATTAAAAATAATACAAGTCCTAAATGAGAACCCTGTGGAACCCCACTGGAAGCCACAAATTGTTTTGAAGTGCAATCTAAAATTTTTACAGATATTTTTCTAGTTGACAAGTAACTTTTGAACCAGTTTAACATACTACCAGACACACCAAGAACTTTTAGTTTATGAATAAAATTTTATGAGATACCTTATCGAATGCCTTGCTAAAGTCTGTGTACACTGAATCAGTTTGAGATCGTTTATTCAATGTTTCAATTATTTGATTTTGATAAATCGACCCTTTGTAAATCCTTTTGTTCAAATCGAAAGTATGGCCCTCAGTTGAATTTGGCTGCCACATCTGGTCTGAGGCTGCAAAATACCTGAAAGAACCCTCGACTCTGTGCAGAAACGGGAGGTCCGTTTGATAGATTCCCCTATCTTAACAAACTAATGCTGTCCTTGAATTACCGTATTTCAATGGAAGATGATTTAAGAAACTAGCTTCATTGATTCCTTCAACACCGGTGCACAGTTGAGAAACACGCTGAAAGCGTATCCAACATTCGAACTCGATTAAAATGTGTCACGTGAGAACGGGTCCCTTCTACGACTCATTCTTGAGTTCAATAACTCCTTGGCTCTAGAACGATTTGCCGGCCTCTGTGTTTCCTCCCTCTTACAACAGGGATATTTGCAAAACCCAGGTTCACTCCTTCTTTTCCACAAAAATATCCTCCGAACAGCGTCCCCAAAGATGAAATCAGCCTTGAGGGACAATATTCTGTTGAGCACCTTCAGTCCGCCTTCGGGGAGCGGCAAAACCTAGTTAGAACCTAGTAAAGAACTAGTCAAGTGAGAACTTCCAGTCCTGTTTAATATTTATTAATTTTTTTATTTACGCCTAGTAAGGCTTTTACATATATGTATATAACAATATTTACGAAATTATACTCGTAAACAGTGCACGAAATGACTGTTTAAAACACTTGCACAAAAATAAATTTAAAGTTAAATATATTTAATTGGATCCACACATTATGTAGGTACAAAATATATAAAAATGTAAAAAATCCAAAATATTTTTTTTCTTTCAGCCGACAAAATACTGTTAATGTGTTAGTCAATTTAAATACCTTTATCAAAATATTCCACTAAGTACTTGATGAAAAAAACTTCAATAAGGTATGCTTATATATTAAAATTGATGTACTAAATATATCAACAACATCGGAGTACTTGTTGCTGATGGATCCTTCGCATCGGAGTGTAGTATTGGGACTTTGATGTAGAATTGCTACAATAATATGGTAGGTACTGTCTTATAACTGACCTACCTGGAGTAAAAAAAGAGATTACATATAATAAATCAGGGGTATAAAACATTGAATTAATTATTTTATACAAACAGGTTAAATCGGAAATGATTCTAAGATCAGATAATTTTATTAAATTTAATGAACAAAGTATGTTATCGCAATTTAGGAATTCTCTAGAAATGCCCATTTAAAAATTTACACATCTTAAAAAATTATTTTGGATTCTTTCAATCGCATGTGAATGAATCTCATAACTTGGGGACCAAACCGTGGAATTGTATTCTATATGACTTCTTACTAGTGACATATATATTTTTTGACATTATTGAAATCACTAGATACCCTTAAAATATATTCCAACATTTTCAATGCTATATTGGTTTTTATTTCTACATGCTTGATAAAGTTGAGTTACGTGTCAAACCAAATACCCAAGTCATTAATTTCGAATAATAAAAAAAATATTGGATTCTTTATTCGATAAATCTCAAAATTTGACATTTGCTTTTGTTAAGTTGCAAGCGGTTATCATGACATCATATAATAAATTCTGATTGATTTGAATAATTTCAGGTCGTAACTATTACAATAACTTCATAAATCAACTAGTAATCACACGAACCCCAAACTTATTTGGAAGATTCTCAACACATCTTAATTATTGTTTTAGTCATTCAGAAACTAACAGACACAACATTATGTATGATAGGTTGAATGAATGTTAATGAAACATAGATAATGTGACACGACAGAATTATGTGGCAGTATATCCTCTCCATTTACCCCTATAAGTATAAGACAAGTGATGAGTAAATAAACTTTGCAACAAAGGCGGGCACTAGCTGATTTAACATTTATACACAGAATTTTAAATAACAAAATCGACTGTACTGAACTTCTATCCTTAATTAATTTTAATATACCTGTAAGACGTACACGCCATACAGCACTATTCCACACTCAAAATTACAAAACAAATGCAGCAACTAATTCGCCGATTAACCGTGCTCTTCATACATTCAATAATGTTTGCCTAAACTCTAATATTGACATTTTCTCAGATTCGCTGCCCAAATTTAAAAGGAGCATCATGTCAATGATATAACTGTTTAATGCGCATACATATCCCTTCACAGATCACCACTTCTCACACATACACACACACTCACACACTACGCACATCACCCGGTAGTTACTAATTATACATTCCACTCAAGACATTACAAAGAAACATATCAAAGGTACCCACCATGAAATATTACTTAATATCTGTAAACGCTGTCATCACACTGTAATCAATGTACTGTTTGTTTCTATAAAATAAATAAATAAAAATAAAACAAATTAGTATTTTAAGATCAATGATTGTTTATTAATGTTCAATAATTCAAATTATTATACTTTGTACATAATCTAAAAAATCAATATAATATTGTATGAGTTAACACGTAATTAATATAAATAATACATTATTTAAAATTGGGTTAAAATTTTATTTTACTGATATTTTATTAAGTATATTATTTTATTTTATTAAACACGTTAATATATAACTTTTCATAATAAAATCGCTTTTTACAAGCTTGCAAATATGACAATGGAAAACCATTACGATTTTAAAATATATCATTAACATTACAAATAATAATATTATCTTTGAGATTATTTTTTAATTACAATTTAACAATATACACGCAATAATTTACAACGTATAAATAAAACATTTCAATCGTAAAGAATTGTTTATAATTTTTATGTAAATATTAATTAAAATTTTAAAATTTTCTACTTGCGCTAATTTAAAATCTATACATTTATATGTAACACAATATTATGAACAAACTCTACATGGTGTTTATCTAATATTTATATAAACGTTTAAAATACATAACGTTATTTAATAAAAAGGACGATTAGAGTAAACATCTAAAACTTTAAAGACAAACTACCTACTCAGTCAGATTATATTTTTGAATGAATATGTACAGTAATTTAAATAATTCTTTTGTATTTAATAATTAGAAATAATATTTGTGATATATTTAGAATAATAGAGGCGTGTTGAAAATAAGACAGCAATCTCCACCATTGGTCTAAAATGAGTTAGATATTATTGCGATGGATGGAGAAACAAAAATGCTATTGACAACTACGGAGGGTTTGGAGCATGAATGACAGTAACCCATATATTTTTGAATACATATATTTAGTTCTGCAACAAAAACGGCAATCTCCATTAAAAATTGAATGGCACGGAACAATAACGGCAGTCTCCCTTTGGGCCGATCAGAGAGACAGAACAAAAGTGGCAATCTCCTATTAATTGAAGTTATTATATAAATTGTTTGTCATTTAATCGCAATAAAATATACATAAAGTGTATCTAATAAACGGAAATTGCCGTCTTTGTTTCAACAGGCCTCATTATAATTGATAAAAAATCAAAATTGACATACAAATACAAAGAAAACATATTGAAATTATTGCAGTGATAAATAAAATATTGTATATTTTTGTTCAAAATAAATATTACATTTCATATTTTTATTAAATAAAATCATTATAAAACAAAACAGATGATAAATAATAGTTACGAAGTATTTGTGTTTTTTTTTTGTAATTTATTGAAATCAAAATTTT
Source organism: Limnephilus auricula (assembly GCA_951813805.1). Classification (NCBI taxonomy): domain Eukaryota; kingdom Metazoa; phylum Arthropoda; class Insecta; order Trichoptera; family Limnephilidae; genus Limnephilus; species Limnephilus auricula. The sequence continues at coordinate 3,237,153 of OX638409.1, read as the reverse complement.
TATTATGAACATTACGGGCTCTTGTAATATCCATAAATCATTATTAAAATGATTTCAAAATAGGAAAAAACACCAATGCCAACGATTTGCTAATACACAACTTGTTAGTTTAATGATGTAATTAAAATACAAAAAAATAATTGTTTTCAGGATTTTATTAGTAGCATTTCAAAATATTTATTATGGATATTACGGGCTCTTGCAATATCCATAAATATTTTTATAGAATTGGAACTGATAAAAATAAAACATGCCAACATTCCAAAACAAATGATTAAATGCTATATTTTTGATATTGTTTTTTCCTTCAGATATGTGGATAATAAAATGTGACAAAATTGTACAGTTTTAATTTATTTCTAAGCCTGAGAAAAAGAGTGGAACTACATATATTTTGATTGGTTTAAATACTTAGAGGTTTTTTTGCGATTTAGTGAGTACATTATTTTTCAAATAGTTATTTCATTAATTGAATTTGTCCCACATTTTTTTCTGGTCCTACTAATATTTTGGTTCATGGGAACTTTGGGACGGTTGCAAAAAAATCTTTTAAATCAAAAATATTCCATGAAAACGAATCCAAATTTCAAGTAGCACCTCTCATATTCGTTGCAGGGTAGATTTAAAACTATTGAAAAAAAATATTATTGGCATGGAAAATGGATTTTGATTTTGAAAATTCAAGGAATATAAAAACGACATAATATTACGGATTTTAAATTTGATAGTATTTTTCTCCCTATTGGCGAGTAATAATATTTTTTTGATAGATAATATTGTTAATTTTGAATATACATACATCATAGTGTAATACAATATATTTAATTTAAATATTATAGCTATATTCATTTATTAAACATAAAACGTCCCAATTGCTTCCCATTGATTAGCATACTTATGTACATGTACAATGACTTCATTCTTATTAAAAACAATCTAATATGAAACTAATTGTGTTATTTCGAAAAGTAAATATTATATTTATTAACTTTCGTTCAAATTTCTAAAAACCTAATTTGGAAGACACCATCAATTTAAAATCACTTATTTCTATTCCTTTAAAAGGAAAATTATAAAAAAAATTGTGGAATTTAAAAAAATTATTTACCTTACTGAATTGATTTATTAATATTTTAAAGTAGTTTTTCTATTACGAAGGAACATGCAACTTCCTGGTTGAGTTTAAGATAAATTATATATTATTTTCTAGAAACACTAATGAATTATTGGTGCCTTCCCACATAACTTCTTGTTTTTAATAATTTAGGCGTTATTATCTCTTAATTTTATTATGTTATGAAATAAAATTTTGAATTTGATTTTCTAAGCATTACTGATAAAACATCGTGAATGTGTCCTATTGAAAAAAATACATACAAAGTGGATATATGTAACTTACGTTTCTAAAAATATTTACAATAATGTTTATTTCATTTTTTACAAATTGTATTTTTATAATTAGTTGGTGCTTATTTAGGCACAGTATTACAAAATAATTATTTATATAACGATATTTTTTTAGAATAAAAAAGGAAGTTGTGACTATTATCATCACATATTTTAATATATTTTTATTTTAGTTTTTCAGCAGAAGTGGTACACAGTTTTCAAATCATTTACACAAAGGAATACATTTGTTTTTAATCAATTCTCTTTTTACAGTTTTCAATATTCTTATAATCATAGAAGTTACATATTTTTAATAAGTTTAGGAATAAGTAACAACATACGTCACAACATTGTAATAAGATATTGTCGGTCCAATGCCAAAGTGGCAAAAACCAACCATCACGCTGTTTTCCGCAGGAGTAGGCAGAGAGAACGGACCGCCAAACAACTCGGTCTTGGCACACACTCCTTACCTCATTTACATTCATACATCGTCTCGTACATAATCTTCTATTATTCTATTGCCAAAATTGCAAATCTGCAAAAAAATCATTCGGTGATATTGATGTTTAAAGTTTAGAATTGATATCATAAATCAGTTAATATGACTACTAAACTAGCTTAAATAAATCTTTAATTTATACAAACTGTAATAAATAATAAATGGCAAGGTATTATACTCCATTTAAAAAGAATAAAATAAACGTAGCATACCCAAAACTAGCTAAAATGCGGATTGGCGACTTTGGCATTGGCCCGACGATATATATAAAAACATACCCTCTTACTCATAATCGTAGTATAACTAATACGCGTCGTATTACGACGTAACAGTGAAAAACTTGGCTTATTATCACTGCGTGTGCATGGTTAAACCAACTTTACAAAACCAAGGATGAGTCGGCGGATACCGCAATTATGAGTAAGGGGGATAGTATGTAATGTTATAATATGTAATAACACATACAAAACCATATGTCGCAACGTATGTTGCAAATTTTTTCCTCAGATTTATCTTGTAGAAACTATTTTAATAAAATTAATAACCTTTACTTCAATTCAACACTTTATTAAGAAATATTGATATAAACATCTTTGTTTTATGTAATTAAAAAAAACTCTTATTTCTGTACAGGTATATAGAAATTTTCTACCAATAGTAAATATAGATTGTCGGAAAATTATTTACTTGAATATTTTTTTGTTAATATTACACTGATTTGTAAAAGGTAATATTTTATTAGAATATTGTAGCGATAGTAAAACTTTTGATTTGGTAAAAAACAATAAATAAACTATTTTAAATGCGTACAAAACATAATATATATTAAAATTTATAACTATCTTTGGCACATATTATAAGTTTTGATCTCTTAACATAGATAACTATCAAAATAAAATCTATTAAAAATAAGAAACAGTATTAAAAATGGATTGTTTTTAGCAATAATTATACAGTCGAAGATCAGCACTGGGTAAAACGAGTTAAAAAGTTTCACATACACACTGGGTTATCGACGAAGACAGTACTAAATTGGATCGAAGTGTTTATAAAACTATTCACATTTTTTAAATAGTAGGGAATAGCGGTACATATTTTTCGAAGAGTCTGAATGTGTTATTTTTTAAAGTTGTATTTTTAATTTATTTGTTTAATTTGAAATGTTTTTATCATTTTTCATTACGCGAAATAAAACAGTAACTTTGTTTTAAACGATGTTTTCAAATCACTTGTTGTTAACTGGTTTTTTATTAATATTATTTGCAAAAACGCCACTTGACTATGTTCGTAGTTTTTTACGCTCATAACGCGAAACCTCAAGGATAAATTTATAGTAATTATTATTTTGATATAAATTTTGAATTTACATATTATGTCTCTAAAAACATATAAGATCCAAAAGTGGAAGTTTGTAAACAAGAACTTTAGATCAAAAATTTGATTAAAAACAGATTGTTAATTTTTTTCATTAGATTTTAATTTAGTTTCGCGGTATGAGCTTAAAACACAATAAAGCCTATGTGATTTCTTACAACCCTCCTAATAGCTTATCCATACTATAACGAATATTATTAAAAATAAAATACTCGCAATAGTTAAAAAAATTCGGCTAACTTATCCAATATATAGCCACTATTCATAGGTTCGAGTACCAAAACTCTGACTTAATAAATATAAAAAATAAACATTGTAGTATGTATAAGCTCTTAGGAATGATAAAATGGGCATTTATTTCATTATTTTATTGCTTTCACTGACGTTAGGCGAAATGGAAAAAATCCGTTTGGTATATTCAACCACAAATAAGAATTTCCATTGTAACACATAATATTATAACCACGTTAACAAATCGATATTCTTGCTTCAAATGTGTTACCAAAGAATCCAATTTGTAACAAGTGTTTTAAAAAATGGCTTAAACCAAGTTCTTGTTTTATATCACTTGTAATGTTGATCACCTTTAAAACTTTTTTTAACATTTATTAGAAGAGTCTGTTTAATATTTCTTTGAAGAGTTTGTATCATATTTATGAAGAACCTGTTTATATAATTCTTTGAAGAGTCTATTACGGAGGAGTTGTGAAGATTCACTAGCGGAAATTGTACAGCCCCGGTGCTGCCCTCTCTTGTGCCATGCGAATACGATTCGCGACACATCGATAGCAGCACACGTAGGCCAAACATCACTTGAACAGGATCCTGCGAAACGCCCTCCTAAAGTCCTTGTTGAAGATGGTATAAATAACTGGATTCAACACAGAGTTCATGTAACCCAGCCAGAAAGCTATCGCAAAAGCACTGGGAGGGATATTACAGATAGGACAAGCAGGAGTCAAGATGTACAAGAAAAAGAAAGGCAACCAACAAGCTATGAAACTGCCCATTATAAGACCTAGTATAAGTGTTGCTCTCTTTTCTTTTTTTCTTGCAATGCGTCTCTTTTCTCTTTCTGGATCTCTAGGTTTTTGTATCCTTGGTAACGCTGGTTCTAATTCTGCTGGAGAAGGGTTGCTGGTTTCTTGTCTTCTTGTTTTTGTTTGCTGCTTTCGTCCAAAAATTGGTTGGCATAGTCTGAGTTTGAGGGGTTTGACAACTGCGCAGCGACTCACGACTCCTGAGTCAGAGCTGGATGGGTCGAACTCTGAGACCATGTCGGTGTCGATGCCTACTGAGGAAGCGCGCGCTCGGACCGAGGCTTGGAGCTCCCCGTTGACTGAGAGGGTGGAGCCCCGGATGCCTGTGCCCCCCAGCTGGTTTCGGACGGCTGGGGCTGCTCCACCAACTGATACCTGAAATAAGAAAAATTATTATAACTGAGCCTGGATGAATTCAGAAACACTTAGGCTTAAGTTAAAGACTGAAGTATTTTATTTATGTTGATATTAGGTAGTCTATAACAATAAATTTGTTAATCAGTAAGTCGATTTCACGACATAATAAAATGAACAGATATTGAACAGCGAAACGAAAAAAATTGTAATACAAGAGTTGTTCCAATAAAAATTGAATATTCATTTAGACTTTTAGAAAAGGTCATTAGGTGTCTCGAAAATGAAATCGGAATTTTTTATCTAAGAGATTCCAATGAAATTATTTAGAACTTTGTGACTTTGAACGATAAAACCTTTTTTCCCACGCTTGGAATTTAACCTCGATCTCTGGATTCAGATCTAATTTTTTTTTTTTTTTTAAAAAGAAAGACATAAATTCCCAGGTTACGAATAACCCAACAACATTTGAAAATCTCCTACAACCACCACACTAAGCGGAAGATGTTGCTTGTGTTGTGATGGAGGACTTAGCCAGCCGAGGAATCGAACACGGAACGCCTGGGTGGGACCCAAACGCGATGCCCACTGAACCACTGACCGGTCAAAAATGGTTTCACTGCTTCTCCACCAAGGTCTATAGCAGTATATTTTGTTCAAATACTTTATTTTATTTCAAATTTGTTAGATATGAAATTAAACAATTTTTTCACTTTGTTCCACTTGTTTATTTACACCAGGACCGGTTTCGTCCTACTACGGACATTTTCAGACTGTTAGTTGAAATTCTTATGCTACGGAATTTATACAAACTTAGGCAGGGGCGCACAACATTGTCTCTATATGATGAATGTTTCTATTTTGTTAATTTAAGGTGTTATCAGTTATTTTGTTAAGTTAAGGTACATATAGATAATTATAAAGTTTATTATTAAAATTATGAATGATGATACATAAAATAAAATATCAGTGATCGCAAACCTTTTCAATTATATAAATTCATATAGATTCATGTCAATTAAAAATAACCTTTTACTATGTATCATCATTCATAATTTTAATAATAAACTTTATAATTATCTATATGTACCTTAACTTAACAAAATAACTGATAACACCTTAAATTAACAAAATAGAAACATTCATCATATAGAGACAATGTTGTGCGCCCCTACCTAAGTTTGTATAAATTCCGTAGCATAAGAATTTCAACTACCAGTCTGAAAATGTCCGTAGTAGGACGAAACCGGTCCTGGTGTAAATAAACAAGTGGAACAAAGTGAAAAAATTGTTTAATTTCATATCTCATACAATGGAATTCCACCATGAATTAACAGTTAAAAAACTTGACTCATCAAATTTGTTACTTTAATTTAACTTATTTTCAATTAATTTCGTCTATGGACTTCTTAACTTTGAATGTAAAGTCTGTGTTGCTTTTTTTCTCAACTTTTTACGTTGTCTTTGGATCATTTTGTCTGTAATGTAACTACAAAAAATATGAGAATTCATTGTTGAAACTCTGTTATCAATTTCTTTTTTAAACTTTTAGATCTTCATTGCTGAAGGTTTTGAGGGCAGCATCATAATTCAAATCACTTATTTAAGTTTATCTAAACTCTAAACGCTTAAAAGCCATTATTAATATACAATTATCAGTACAGGAATAAAGTATTTCATTACAAACATAACCTTTACATCTCATTGTGCAAACAACCCTGGTTTTGGGAACAAAAAAGGTCAATAAAGGAGGCTCGTTTACAATCGAATTCAGGCCTCCAGAGACGAGACCAAGACCATAGTAGATATCTGAGATCACCAAATACATTGTCAACTTCTTATACAATTATTACGCTTCGCAGATCTTCAAATAACATTGTGTAGGATTTTAGAAGAATCAATAACAAAACACCACAATAAAATATCTTAAGTATTTGCCAGAGAAACCTGTCTCATCTCAAGGGTTGGTCTGTGGATAAAGTTCATCGATTTAATATAAGTACATCCATCTCGGCAACCACTCGGTCGGATTACAATACATCACAAGCGTCTGTACTATGTAACAAACACTTTAGTATAGAATTTCAGGTCCCGGCATTACCCGGCTCGAATAACTTTCACTTGACCTTCTCATGTCTACAAAGTGTGTCCTTCACTTATATCTATTCTGTCAATAGACATTTAAATTGATAGATTTGCCCTAAAATGAAATCTGGTAATTATTTCGATGAGCTGGAGGCAAACCACATGACTATTATTTGGTACTAGAAGGGTTCGGATTTGAATATGAACAAACTATGACATCAGTATATTGACCAATGAAAAGCGAACATTGAAATAACCAGATCCTGCGCATAATCCGAATGTTTGTTTTTAAACGAACTGCCTGGCGTAGCGAGGGTAAAATTCAGTAAGGAGGGTAAATTATAACACTTTTGAAAATTTGTCCTACTTTTTTAATGTGAATACCGCACAACATTCCCCGAGATAGAGATGGGGGAGGAAGGTGAGGAAGTACCCGGGTATTCAGATGTGGTTACCAAACACGGTTAAAGTAAATTCAAGCAATATTTCAAATCTGAATGGTGTTCTCACACCTGGGCGATAGTGCGAATATCTTCCACTCTAGAACGTGTCGCAAATATACCTTATATTATTTTAAATGATTGAATTGTGAAATGATACTCTTCAATCAAATAAAATTTACTTGTGGCCGCTGTGTTTTGAACCCGCAACCCTTAAATTGCTAGTTGAGAGTCTTACCCTTCGACCACGGAGGCCATCATAAAATCGGTAACTAAACAGTGTAAACAGAATATTATAACAAAATATAACATTTTGGAAACAAGCCCTTACTTTTGTTTGCCGGATTTGGGATTTGAAGTTAAGTTTTTTACGTAGCCAGCAAATTGCGCACTATTGTAAAAAGTACTAGTAATTCGTAAGCAGATTGATCAAATGGTGATCTTACAATGCGAGTTGCTTGTATACTGTCAGATTTATTTAACTGACAAATCACAAAAAAAGGGGACGGTCACGCCAGCGTCTCCGCGCAAGTTGGTTTGTTCCCGATTTCCTGATCGGCTGGCCTATTAAATTGAATGTCTATGGTCCTGCCAAATAATATACATGCGAACATATTATCTTTCTATTGAGCCCTAGAGATTTCGTTCACATGCTTGGCGAACAAAGCTGAATAGTTTGTTGTACGGCGAACGAATCCTATTTATTGATCGTTGTATTACGCTACAAGTAATTGGGGATTGTAGTGTGGCAGGAAGCTGGGAGAAAGATAAATGATAGACAAACCCGCTTCAAGATTGTTTCGTTTCTATTTGGGATCTTGTTCCATCTAGACGGTTAAAACATATAATGTTATATACACGTATAATTTTATATATATTATAGGGTGGTAATTGCGGGAATTCCAGCAATAACAGAGCGGTTTATTGGAAAACCTTTGACCTCCCACTACAGCACTCAAATGTTTGGTATATATCTATCAATATTTTGTATCATAGGTAAGTTTTAATATTCTCCTGACGAAGGAAGGGTTCTTCCGAAACCGGTAGAATGTAATTAAAATTTAGAGTGGTCTAAAACAAATTTATATATTTAATTGTAAAATAAAGTGGTTTAAAACAAAGTATTTGTTGCATTTTGTATAATTTCATACCTTATTAACCGAGTTCCAAGAAAAATCAAGGGATATAATAATATTGTCATTGGGGTGTGATTTGTGTAATTTTTTATATCGAAGGACCTTTGTTTGAAAATTTGTGTAATTTAATGAAACCACTGCACAAGAAGAACATATGTCACAGGCAAGGAAAAATGACTTACAGCGGAACTTGTGGCACTTTCTTCTATCGATCTGGATCATGAATTGCACAGCGGTTTTGCAACAAATGTTTGGATTGTTTACAGTACGTTCTTTAACGGCGGCGAAGAGCAAAAAAGCGGAATAGAAATTTTGATACGGAGATATTTCTGCGTTGAGGATCCATTGATAACCGGATGTGGGTAATATAAAAAAATGACAGGTCTACAGGAGAAGGTTAAGGTGTTTAGACGCCCAGCTTCAGAATAAATTGAAGCCTCCTAGAGTATGGACGTGTGGTCCAGTTAAATATGAATTGATAACGTAAATAAAGCAACTAGTAATCTCGACGAATCTCGAACTTTTCTAGTAATCTCAATCACTTACATGAACATTACAGTTTGTATTTGAAACACTTATTTTATTTATTTATTATAGAAGGATACAAAAAAGTACATTTTACATATAAGAAAGCTTTGCATGTCCAACTAGAAAAGTTTCCCGTTCTAGGACAGACAAATTGACAGGTTTTAGTTCATATTATTAGTCCTTAAGAAATGTACATAATTACATAACAAAAAACTGAAAACCATAAAAAACAAAAAAAAATATTATTTTTCTCTGAAACCAAAACTCTGTATTGAAAAGTATAAACTAGTTTAAACTTAGTTTCCGTTGATTCTATTTTTGTTCCCCTTTCATACGTAATGTAGTTCTATTTTTATGGGAGGGAATAACAAAGTCAGCAGAAATTCAATCAAAAATAAAGGTGGGAAAACTTACACAAACTTATTTGTTTCCTTTGTAGGTAGTTACTCACAAACACAGTGTGATATTATTTTCGTCCGAAGGCCATTTATTTAGGGCACAAAAAATAACAACACTTTTCTGAATACAGTATGTAAAGCACTTATGTTATTGGGAGTGTTATGACCATAAGAAAAACAATTTCTTTTCAGCCAAGTGATTTTCCCACATAAAATATAACGGTAAAAGAGATTTTGGTATGAGAATCAAAAGACTTTAGAACGAGAATGGATACTGAAGTCAAATAATAAATAAATAATAATAATAAAAAAAAACGGATTGCAATCACTGTAGCACAGGCGTTGGGTGTAAATGCTTCTTCTACCGCTATTTTAATGAAGATGCTCCAAGGAATTAGCGTCATTGAATCTCTGGGCACCAGTGCAAAGATGGCAAATACGCCAAACGCGCGCCCCATATGTATATTCAGTTGACAAATTTCACATGAGAACCCGTTGTTCTTATGCGACAGTTCAACAGCTCGGCTGTGGAATGGTTAGTCGGCCTCTGTGTTTTTTTGTTTGGTGTAAAAATGTGTGTATTTCATATAGTTTAGCGGCCGGGAGGAAGGCAGATGGAGGACAGGAAAGAAGGAGGGGGGAAGACGAAGGAGAGAGGGTCATGGGAGGGGATGGAGGGCAGAAGGTGGGGATGGTGGAAGGGGATCGAGGAAGAGGAAGGTGACGCGTAAGGGGAACGGGGACGCGAGGGAAGAGAGACGCAGGGAGAAACAATTTATTTATTTGAGTGGTATAACAATGCACGCCGGGTACTCGCTAGTATAATATTTAATTCACATTTAAAAAATTCTTTCTTTCAAGTTGGTGCAAGGTTATGTTAAAAAGAAGAAAAAACTCTTGAGGGCCCGTGTTAAAAGATCTCCTGCCCACAAAAGAACCTTCAATTTTGAATCAAATGTAATGCACAGGACAGACGCGAAGTTCCCATAAAAAAATACTTATAACACAATATCTTTTCTACCGACACACTACGTTATAAAAGATTTCTTCCTACGGCAGGAGAGGGGGTCAATTAAATACGGAAGCGGTCGCAAAATACCATTTATTTGTATTGGATCTGTCAACTTGACGGCTGACAGCTGCTTGAGCACGACGGCTGCTTATTTAAAATGACCCCTCCTGTTTACGGCGGAGAGGGTCGCATAACTTTTCAAATATCGCATCGGGTGCGGTTACGGCGAATAACGCAGAATAGCGAAGACCCGAACCGCTCTTATAAAATATCATATTTTTACATGTTGCGGGTCTGTATGGGATTATATGGCGAGCGCTATTGTGTTATAAAGTATCTTTTGATGTGAACTTCGCGTTTGTCGCCCGGTTAAGAAGTTAACATCTCTTTGAAATGTGATATTATAAACTTAAAACTAAACTTAAAACTCACCTTTTTAGACAGTCGTACCCATAAAGCCAAAAACAAAAACCTTCACTTTCACCTTCTCAGCCCGCGACATAGTAAATAACTAATTGCATAAAAATGTTAACAAATTCTTAATGGTGAATTATTTGTACATCTAATTTCATTCAAATCTTCCAGTCCTAATGAGTCCTAAATTCACAAGTCTTTCAAAATAACTTCAATTTATTAACTCCATTTTTGGCAGTAATCTTCTTATAAATGTAATATGAAAAATGATGGTGTAACAAATGTAAAGTTATGCAATGTCCAGTGTTTTAATATAGCGTCCTCCGCGTGCAAAGTCGTATCTCCTCCAAGCATAAACTTTCTAATTAAAGTATGTTTATCGGAAGTGACCTGCCAGGTAAGTATGTTCTCTGTGTCCATTTGTAAATAATAGTTCTAGGTAGAGCCTAAGAAGTCGTAATAAGATGTACAGCGCCCTTGAGGTGATTTCTCACAAAAACGGCGCTCTACAAATTATCCAATTATTATTATTATTATTATTATTATCAAACACGGCACGGATCCATATTCCCGATGGTAGCTTATCAATGTTGTAGTTTCAGTATTAGCAATTTCCGATGTGAAATGTCTCCTGGATGCTGGGAAAAGTCACACATTTCGCCTTGCGAAGGCTCAATGGCTTTTATTGTTTTATGGGGTCGCTATATTTCACGCCATAACCATCTGAACCCCATTGATTGCCCCGGCCAGATATTTTGCGTCTTTGATGTGTGTTTCGGGATCTTCGATATTGAATAAGGATGTAAAGACAAAAAGTATGTTGCTCTCTCGACCTACTGGTATGTCAAAGGGAGTGTACATTACCTTAGATTAATATATTGGAAAACTTGAATTTGATCCTATGTTATTTTTTTTTTATTTAACGACAATATAAATTAAAATTTAAATACAATATTAAGTAAATTAAGAATACAAAGCGAATTATTTTGTCCTCGGTCCTCCTCACTTCTTATTCCGAGGCGGACTGTAGTTTGTTCTATGGTGTTGATCATGATTTCTTCACCATTGTTGTTGGTTTGTTTTTTTTTTGTTGGTTTCCACGAAATATAAATAAATATGTAATTGTTTTTTATCTGTTTGCGTTGGGGTTACTTAATAATTTTAATTAGTTCCTCATCTTCATGTTTAGTTAGCCATAATTTGATGTCCTTTTTAAACTTTTGTATATCCATCGTGTTTTTAATTTCAATTGGAAGGGCATTATATAATTTTGTAGCATGGAAATAACGGATTTTCTGTCCGAAAGCTGTATTTAATTTTGGAATGTTAAGTAGATTTGAAGATTTTGTCCTTGTAGTATAGGTGTGTTGGTCAGCAAGGTACGCATATTTTTCTTTAAATTTGAGTAGTGCATTTTTTTAATAAAGTTTCATAATGCTGAACACATTAAATTTAAAAAAAATTGTTTTGATGGAGATCAGATATGGATACTTTCAGGATTATTTTTATTATTGCTTTTTGTGTTTTAACAAGCTGCTTCATGTGAATGTTTGAGGCAGATCCCCATCCAATAATCCCATATTCTATGCGTGATTGGCAAAGAGCATAGTAGACTTTATATATATCATTTTTATTTAGTATATTGCAACATTGATTGCTGATTTTTCAACTCATAAGCGAAATCAAAAATTTTCACTTCGCTGATGTTAAAATTTTGTTACAATTTTGAAATTTTAAATTTTTTGGCCAAAGCCAGTTTGAAGATGTTAGAAATTATCCACATGTCGTCATTGTGAAAAACCACAACTCAGGATCTAAATTATGCTTGAAATGGCTTTAACTGTGGGGAAATGGGAAATGTGGAACCCACCAGACGAAAAACTATAAACACCCAACTCTTAACTGATAAACAGTAACGTACCTTACCCAAAACAAAATATTCATCACATCTATTATGGCCAGAAGTCACTGAACCAATATATCAGAGTAGTGTGACCTATACCGATTTGAAAGAAAATACCAATTTATCTACGAAATTTCGACTCTTAAGCCTATAATAGCCTAATTTGCCAAACAATTGAGTTTGAGAGCCACCTCTGCGCTGGAGCCCAATTTAATACAAACCAACTTGTTTCTGTGCAAAGAAGAGCGAACCGACTCAATGAAAAGACTGATTGCTATCTCTAACAAATACGCAATGTAGGCATGCTGAGTCTGTTCTACAGATATTTCAATGGAGCCTGCTTTAAGGAACTAGACGCATTGATGCTCGGTGCACCGGTACAAGTGCATGAAACACGACAGACACGAGCGGAACAATCGTTTAAAGATGATTTTGGCTTCACGAGAACGGGTCATATCTTCGACTCGTTTTTGAAGTAAATTGTTATAAAACAAAATTCAAAACAAAATCATAAACAAAATCAAAGTTAAAATCAAAAGCAAAATCAACAACATAATCAAAAACAAAGTTAAATACGAGTTAGATAAAAGCACGATACCCTACCATGCAAGGTAGAGAAACAACAGAATGGGATAAGAACAATTCGTAGATTGAGTCAAGGAGAACTATGTGGTATATTCAATTAAATATTATTGATTTTTTTTCCGATAAACATCTTACTTGAGGGGTAAACTGGCGAATGTAACGGAAATTGAAATGCGTTGAAAGCAAGAGAGAGCAGTGCGCGCACACATTTTTTTTCTCTCTTTCTCTCATAGAAATGCATGAAATATTTCAGTCAGTATTTTGCAGTTAGGCGCCAAATGCGGGATGGAGCGGACGTCAATGCGCACGACTTGATTAAAGAAGTATTTACTTCAGTCATGTGGTCTAAAGCACACTCGCATTTTTTTGTGGAAATCGGCTCGTTTGGAACAAGTTACCGGCATCTGTTTTTCCTCCTTCGTACAATACGACCCTTTTCAAGACCTGCATCAATAAATCCCTTCCTACAGCTCCTGTCTTAAGCCGCCTCACAACTTTGCCCAACCGGGTGACGACAGAGTTCTCCTATCTTTACACTGTACAGAAATGGCGCCCTTGTGAGTGTCATATAAAAAAAAAATTGATTCAAGAAAAAAATTCGACATTTCAAAATCAGTTTCACCCAAAGTTGACCTCATTCCGTCGACATAAATATGCCAGCAACCCATTTCTATCTGTTTGCCCCTTCAGTGTCAGAAGTTAACTTGTATTTAACTAAATTTTGATTACAGAGTAACCCAAAACTTTGCGCAGAATAATCTGATGGCTATCTTTATAGGTCTAACCGGCGATACGAAGTGGGCACTAATAATTTGGATTTTAGTGGCAATACAACCTTTAAACCACCACAAATTTAATTATTATCAGGCTTTTAATGTTTAAATGGACCCTTTAAATGAGATAAAAGGCTTTTGAGGTACCTATCTCACTAAAAAATATATAAATATCATGACAATACCGAGATAAATTTTTAAGAAAATGGGTGCACTTTGTTTTTTTTTTTTTTTACATTTGGTCCACACAGGAGGCCTTGAGGAAAATAATTTCCTTCAGGGCCTATGTCATCTTTGGGGATGCTGTGTGGAGGGTATTTTTAAGGAAAGGAAGGAAAGGAAGTTCTGGGAAGAAAAAAAGGTATGATGGTTGGGTAGGAATCTGGGGTTCAGTGTGTCTAGATCATCCGCCGCCAAGACCTAGACAATGAACCCCATGAACCCGGGCACCCCTGCTAATAAATTATGTTAATAATTGTTATTGATAATAAATTATGAAATTCCTAATTTCTCTTTATGTGTCCACTCAATTTAAAATACATACTCCAAAGGCGAATTTGTAAAATAAATCCTCAAAACATCAGTTCCTTGGCATGTCACAATCATAAAAATGCTTATGGTAGATTCAGACTGGGTCGACGTACGTATGCATCGCTACGCCTAACAATATCTGGGCTACTTAGCAACCATAGATTTTCAATGAAAATTTATGTTTTAGAATCAAATTGGCCACACGCATCGCGACGTGCGATGTCTGTGGCCATTTTCATACAAAATGTATGGGTTGCTAAGCATTGTTTGGCGTAGCGATGCGTACGTACGTCGTCCAGTCTGAATCTACCTTTAATGAAGTGGTTGTTTAATAAAATATTCCGTATAAAATTTTAATCTAATTATTTTTATATAGTCTGTAATATATTTAATAACATATTTCACAGATTTATTCACAGAATCTGTAAAAATCTGTTATATAAAAATTAAACAAACTTTGACATCACTTTTACACATCAGTCCTTTGTGTTAAGTTAAAATTTGAAGTTCCCGCAAAATATTGCCGAACTATGATCAATTCGTTTGCAGTTTTGAATTTTGGTGGCGAAGTTAGATGCAGAGCAGAGGGCATCGTATTGACGGCAGCCAGTACCAGACCGGTGCTAGCGTCATTGTTAGTGCATATGCTTGTGCTGATCCAGTCAAATTTTCAGTACTCTGGCGAGTCTTTGTTTCGTATATTACCTATGTTTTGTTTTAATTTATGCATGATTACATGTGAGTAGTAAAAATATATCATTCTAATAATTAAAAATAAGATAAAAATATAAATTTCAAGTATAACCTCAAATTAATGTCGTATTCATCAGTACCCTGTCGTCAGTCCGTTGTCTTAAATTACATAAGATTACAAAGAACTCGTAAAATAAAAAAAGTGACTGGCCTGACATAAAATAGTATATTGAAAGGGTTAAACCATGTGGTCAAACCAAAAAATATATAAATTATGTTTAAAAACTATTTGTACAAAACAGGGCCAAAAGTTGACCAACTTTTGTATAGTCACCCAAATAACTTTCTCAATTATGAAAGTTAGTACATTGTGAAACTAGCAGTCCACAATGGAGTGCTGGTACCTACCCTGGTGTATGGTAGTGAGACATGGAACTGGCAGAGGAAGGATGAAAGTAGACTGTAGAGATGAGATCCCTGACGCGTATGTGTGGTAAAACCACGTATGATCGTGTGAGAAATGTGGATATCCGCAAATAATGCATGGCTGATGTAAGCGTAATGAATAAGATTAAGAAAGGGACCCTCAGATGGTTTAGGCATGTAGAGCGAATGAACGAAGAAAGGAGTAACTGCCCAATATCTACTGATTTTTTTAAATGTTTTTGAAGAAAAAAAATGAAGTTCAAAAATGTCATCGGAGACGATAATTTTAATTACATTTTTTACTCCAAATAATGTCAGGAATCACTGGTTAAAGTATTACGTTAAATCAATTACGTTTCTTCCTGCATAGAGACGTGGTAGAATCTCAAAAATGGTAAGCCAAAGACAAGGCAATTGTCGTCTTCGATTTCGCAGTTTTAGTATTCAATTGCCACGCGTTGCGTAGAGTCGTTTACTACTGGTAAGTAAATTGCATTAAACAAGCGCCAAAATTCATTATTGTGTGATAATGAAGTGTATCCATTACACGGAAAACACTAGTAAAAGGCAAAAAATAGCAATTCATTCGTAAATTCATGCAAATTATTTATTAGTATGAAAAATACAATTATTTTGATTGTTTCTGGAAGATTTTTAGCGCCATTAGAGAAAGTGAGATGGTAAACAATTGATTATTAGAAGGACAACCTAGGACAGTAGGTCGTCTCATACAACATTTCATTTTCATCTTAGGGGGTTTCTCACCATCGTCCTAATAGCTTATCCATACTATAAAGTTTATTTTCGATTTACGATTCATTTATTTATTAAGTCGGAGTTTATTATTCGGTACTCGAACCGTGGTGAATAGTGGCTATATATTGGATAAGTTGGCAGAGTTTTCTGACCACTGCGAGTATTTTATTTTTATTTTTAATAATATTTGTTGTAGTATGAATACGGTATGGATAGGATGGTGAGAAACCCCCTTAGTGTAATAGAGTAAGCTTATCTTGGCATCTTAGTCACACCTGTTATGTAGAAAGTAGTATTCAGAGCAATATAAAAACGTTCATATGTTTATGTCAAAGCACATTCAATAAAATTTAATATATAAATATATTTTTTTTGTTCGTCCTAGAACTACATTTTTTAAAATTTAATTAAAATTAAATTTAACAATGCTATTTTTACGTACTGCAATTATTTAAATTTTTTATTATTGTGGCAGCTGTTTCGGCTTACAATGCCATTTTTAAACTGTGGTTGTACCACATTGAGACAACTAATTTATACAATTTTGAATGTTGACCTTCAAAATTTACATTTAAAATCGTATAAATTAGTCTCAATATGCATTCAACCACAGTTTGAAAATGCCCTTATAAGCCGAAACAACTGTCACAATAATACAAAACTAAAATAGTCGCAGAGCATTCTATGAATATCTATCTTTATCATAACTGAAAACACAAGAGTGTTTCATATTCTAACATTCCATCTTGGGTGTGTGAGACAATGGATCTATATATTGATTTATCATTAATATTTTTAAATATTTTTTAATTTTCCGAAACCACTAAAATACAAAAAACACCATTTGCTCTAATTCTTCAGTTTCCAGTGATCAGGGGGTAGCGGGGTAGAGTGGGGTCTGTTGGCTATTTTTAGGGTAAATTGTCCTCCCTGGGGTGGACAGCCCAGGTCCCCGTTCAGCGGAATGACTGATGGGTCCGGGTTACCCACAATTCACCCCGGCTTCAATCTACCCTTGGGTAGGTACCTGCTTTATGCAGGGCTGGACTGACCTCAACAGATTTAAGAATTTTTTTAATTCTCCATAGTCCAATCTTTAGATGTTGAAATTGTTGATTGTAGTACTTTTAAAGGATTGATGCAAAATCACGATGCATTGATGCAAAGTGAATGTTTTGGACCACTCAACTATATAACTTATTCGCTCATTGATAGCATTGCACTATTGCAACTGATTTCATATAGAGTGTTTCAACTCTATAAGAAACATGTTATTTCATATAACATGATGTGAAACTCTCTCTCTGGTTTCAATCCTGGGATTGGTTTGCAGCAATTTTTCTATTCTTCTCTTCCATTCTTCCCTGTTCTGTGCGGCCCTTTTGAAGTCTGCATATGATGAGCAGCGCATGTCCACCAGTAGGTCCTCCAGCTACTCTCGGCGTGAACGTCCCCTAGAGTTTATCCCCTCGGTCATATCCTCCATTATGGCATGCAAGAGGCCTTCTTGTCGTATTATATGTTCGATCCATCTTGCACGTCTTTCGGACAAGGTCCTGAGCAGGTGCCTTCTTCGATTCTTTGGAGAACCTCCTCATTTGTAATGTGGTCTCTCCAGGAAATTCCCAATAGTCTTCTATAGGACCACTTCTCAAAAGCCTCTAGTCTCCGTTTATCTCTTTCGGAAAGGCACCATGTTTCGCAGCCGTACATCAAGATACTTCATGTGAAACTACACGGTGAAATTTCTTGTAATTCCTCCAAGGTATTATAACTGTATGTTTCTTATTTTTGTTAAGTTATCGTGATCTAGTCTGATATAAATGGTCTGGTGGAGGATTCAGTATTGTGGAATATTTTCAATAATATATTTTTGGAATATATTCGTTGTACATTTGGACGTAAAGTTATTGAAAATTTCAATCGAAGGTTTTCTAATGGGTACTTTTAGTATGTTCTTCCTTATAGAATTGTATTCAGGTTATGCATGTACTTATTGTGTAGCATACCCCCATCCTTGTGTCGCATACCGCTTCTGTTAATTTTCTCTCGTCCTACTAAATTTTTTGTTTTATGGCTTAAATAATTCTTTAAAATATCAGAATCGTCATTCCACCCCTGCAGACAGGAGACACCCTCCCCCCCCCCTACCCCCAGGCTCCACCACAGGATGGATTATCTTTTGAACCAGCCATCCCTTAGAATGGGAAAGCTACTACGGAGAGCTTTTAACACGAAACAAAAACTTTCCTCCTAACAGATGCGAGCAATTCGTTGGAAATTTTTTGAGCAAAATTAAGATGTGTTTTAGTATGTTTTTTACTATGTAGGTTAAGTAGGATTTATCCTAACCTTACCTCACCAAAAGATTTTTATGATGGAATGGTATCCCTTTGTTTGTGTATAGAGATTTTTTGGTCAAAATACAAGATGATCAAATAAAAGAAATCAACATTATAAAATGATTTCCCACAGAAAATTATATGTAAAAGTGTAAGATTTATTCGAATTTTTATTTTTTTTAGTAATGGCTATTCAAATACAAATTGGTTTGAAATTTTCACCGCCAAAGTATTAAAATGTTTTTTTTTGAGATGTTTAGAGAGGTATTGCGCTACCCTTTTATTTAGCTAATGTTTAGGACACCTTTACACAATAAAAAAATGTGTGTGTTTTTAATTTTTTTCGATATCAGTAATTTTAGATCCGTTTAAAACGTAAGATGAGCCGTTTAACTTTTTTATATTTGTATTAAAAATTTTAATACAAAATTTTTTTAATTTTAAATTTTAATCAAAACATTTGTAAACTTATTTCGTCACCTTTCAAAAGCAGTTTTTCGTTTTTGAATATGTTCCGAAATATTCCGCTTACTCGGATTTTATTTCAAAAAATTTTAATTTTGTTGTAGATATATGCTTTTGTTTTACTTTTATGTTCACTGTATTATGCTTTCTTTGTTGTTTTAATTTAGATTTTTTCGAAATCACTGTTATACTCATCTATTTAACTAAAATGTAAAAGCCCATAAGGGCGTTTAATAAATAAATAAATAAATAAATAAATAAATAAATAAATAAATAAATAAATAAATAAATAAATAAATAAATAAATAAATAAATAAATAAATAAATAAATAAATAAATAAATAAATAAATAAATAAATAAAACGAAATATTTTTACCTTCTGATAAAATACGCCCGATTTTCAAAGGGTCAAATGAAAAAAATATTAAATGACCCAATTTAATGAAATAAAATACATGCGACTGTCGGGTGTTGAACCTGTAATCTCCGCATTCGTAGTCGTGCGCCTTATCTCTCGACTGCGTAGGCTATCTATAGATATAGAGTGCGGTATGGATCACAATTCTAGGAATTCCCATCGCATCACAGGCTGTATTATAAGGATTTGAGGCAGTGCGGCCGCAGACCTCTAGGGCGCAGTTAATAACAAGGACGAAACCACAATTTCAGAGGTCCACCCATGAAAAATGGATGAGGTCAGACCTCGGACGGGAAGCCTAATGAAAATAGGGGTCTTGAGGACTGTTGGCCCTTTGAAAAATCGATATAAAAAACATCGGCCATTATTGTGGAGGGCTGAAAACACTATTAATATAATGGTAGTGGAGTAGGGTTGTTTCGCTGCCTTCAATAAGGGATTGCGTTTATTTATCTTAACTTTAAGATGGAATTTTTTTTCTGAAGCAGTTAAAATACTCGTTTGGTGAGATCTAGTATGAAGTGTGCGTAAAAAGAGTCAAGGATAATCATTATAACTGTAAGAAATTTTTGTTACCATCTATAAATAATAAAAAAAGCTTTTCTATCTTTCTATCTATCAATATTAAAATCTGTGAGAGATTTAAGTCAGCCACCTCTGGTCTGGAGCCCCAAAGTACCTGAAAAACACCCTCGGCTCTGTGCAGAAACGGGCGGTCCGTTTGATAGATTCTCCCGTCTTAACACACGGATTGCAATCTTTAGAGCATAGGCGTCGGGTGGGAATGCTATCCCTTGTTCTACCGGAATTTTAATGGAAGATGCTCCGAGGAACTAGCGTCATTGATCCCCTTGGCACCGGTGCATGGTCGGGAAACACGTCAAACGCTCGCTCAACATATGTACAAGGTTGACATTTGCCACATGAGAACTTGTCGTTTTTACGACTCATTCTTGAGTTCAACGGCTCGGCTGTGGAACGATTTGTCGGCCTCTGTGTTTCATCCTTCCTAAAACATCTTCAAAGATGACATATGCCCCGAGGGAAATTATTTTCCTCAGTGCCTTCTGTATGGAGTTAATATAAAATTTAAAAAAGTTTCTATCCACTCGAACGCTTTTTGCCACAATATGGCACTATTTCCAAAACCACAGATTGCTTTGTTGCCAAAATATGACAAATATTCTCAGATTCTTTAAAATGTTTGAAAGATTTTGTAATATTTTTATTTATTATAAATCGTACGAATATGTTATAACAGAAAAAAATAGGTAAATTCACTGGCAATATACAATATATCAGTTTGTATGTCTCCATATTCTAATTCGGAGGTATGATTTTTTTAATGTGGGCGGAAAATTTTCTTTATCAATCCGAGAAAAAGTTTTAAATAGCTATGAAAAAAAAAGTTATTTTCTGTCTATCAATCAGAAACTTAAGTTTATCTATAAATATTTAAAAAAATTATGTCTATTCATGTTAACAATAGGCAAATATTTATGTTAACAATTTATAAATATGAAAAAAAAAATGTATTCCACTTCTCAGAAATTATAGTTATCTTTCTCTAAATATAAACAAAGTTATCTATCTATCTGTCAGACATTTATGTTTTTCACCTGTAAACATAAAAAAAAAAGTTTTTACCTTCATCATCTATACACCTGTCTGTCAGAATAAATATATATAGAAGAGCGTCTCGGTGGGATTTTGTTTTTCATACAAATCTACAATTATTTTCTGATATTGAAATAATTTGTACACTTGACCTTTAAAACAGGTGGAAGGTCACTGACTACATGAGATTTAAAAACAAAAACCACCCCTAGCCTCTTTTTCCATCCGACAAAGCAGAGTTTTGATACTTCTTGTTGCGATTTTACACATTTGACATTCACTATAATATGAAGATTACTGTCTACATCCGGTTTCGACAAACTCTGAGTAAAGGCTAGGTAACGCCGGAAAATTCAGCTAGTTGTATAAGATATTATATTGGTCCAAACTATTTGGAGCTATTGGGTCTATAACATCCCCAATTGGCCTATGTTGTGGGGATGAAGGGAGTGGGAAGGGTAATGAGACGGGGAAGAGGAATAGGAAAGGGGGGGAAGTACCTACCCAATTATTGTGATCTGGTCACCCAACACAACGTTTCTATTTTACATGGTGACTTTTAAATGTTAAATACTGAGCCTATTCGTTCACGGAGCTACTTACAAGCGACTCGAGATTCAAATTCAAACAACAAATGTTTTTTAATGAAGGAAGCCCTAAATCATTTGAACTGTAGGAAGGAACCCCTAAATTTAACAAACATCTTAAAATTACTACATTACTGTTAGAAAACGAAAAGGTTCTGAAAAATGCTACAGAAAAAAGCTATTTTTTTGACAAGTAATTTTATGCCGTAGAAAAGTCTGAACTGCGCGAAACCAGTAGAACTTCAGAATCCCCAATAATTTGGAAAATTTCGATAAGTAAGGAATTTGGGAAGAGAAGGGAGATAGGAAAACTTCGGAATATATCAAAGATATATATGGTTTCATATTGTGATGTATTTTTGGGGTATCATGCCGTTTTAAGCTGCCTACTTCTTTAGCTAACGTTTCGGATGGCATTACGGTGTTCATCACCATGGCAGATGCCTAATCGAAGATTATTGTGAACCACATACCACATATCACACAACTTCGATTATACGATTCGCCCGGATGATAAACACTGTAATGCTGTCCGAAACTATGACTAAAAAAGGAGGTAGCAAAACCCCAAAAATAAATAACGATAATAACAGAGTTATTAAATCATTTTAAACAAAAATTCTTCATCAATATAATATTTGAATAATCTCGAAATTCCATCAAAATTTTCATCAAAAACTAATCAAGAGAAATCGTTTAATATTCCATTTTCTACCTAAAAGCATGACCAGAGATTGGACGGGAGTACTTCCGTAACAGATATTTCATAATCAACTCTCGCAGAAACTGTTTTCTCTTAAACTCGAGCGCCAAATTATATCCTTCTTGTCAATTTGCTAAACGTCCTACGAAACAGGCCAGATTACGTACTTCCTCTTTCGGTGCTACAAATTCAAATTCCATTCTTGAGCACGTCTAAATGCTGAAATGAATGGCGGACGTTTTCCATTTCAAGCACTGGCTGTAACAAAATGGCGCGAATGATGCAAGATGCTCGTTTGTGAAATAAAATTAACAGGCCCGTATTAAGTAAACAGACAAACAAGGTGTATGCGTAGGGGCTTGAATGTGTATTAAAAATCTTTTATAAACCTTTCACTTTTACAGTCCTCGACATTTTAAATAACAAGTTATGCAAAAATGTCCGCAATTTTTATATGTAAGCTTTTGTAGAGAATATTTCATGAAAATTCTCCAGTTTTTCAAAATAAATATTTAATCTAATTTTTGTACTAATCTTCTTATAAATAAATGATGGGGGTGCAAACGTAAAATCATGTAATGTCCGATGTTTTAAATATAGTGTCCTCCGCGTGCAAAGCCATATCTTCTCCAACCATAAACTTTCTAATTAAAGTTTGTTTACCGGAAGTGAATTGCCAGGTAAGTACGTTTTCTGTATCTATTTATAAATAACAAAATTATAGAGCCTAAGAATACGTAATAAATTTTACAGCAAGCACCCACACAAAAATTATCCAATTATTAAATTATTATTATTATAAAAATATGATTTTTTAAATGTTTATTATCAAAAAATGAAATAATTGTCACAATCATTTGTGAAATTTATGACACGTTCGCATCGCGTCATCGTGAGTTCATTTTCTCGGCTAAGTCATCAATCACGATACACGCAACATCTTTCGTTAACCGTGGTGGTATTTGTAGATTTTCAAATAATTTCATGTTATTTGTAACGCAGGGCTATAAAAATAAGGCGTATGTATGCTTTCAGAATAATTTTAAAGGATCTATAATAATTAAAAACCATATAATTTTTTTCCATAAAAAAAGATAAGAAATTTTTTGAAAGAAATATTAGTACCCATGTTGGAAGATTTATGGCTATATAGATTTAGTAGATAAACAATATTTTAATAAATAAATGTTATTTTTCTGGTGCTCTCCACCGCTAAAACTTGGCAATTATTGTGGCGGTCTTTATTCTGCAGGTGTAAACAGGGGAGACTCAAACAAATGCATCGGAATTTCATTCGTACCAGTCGTGTAGCTTCGTTACCATGAGATGCTATGAATTCCTTTGTTACAGAGATAATTTCAGAAAATCATTCTTATAAACCTTTTACATTTGCACAGTAAAACAAGAAAAATCTGTAACCGTTTTGAAAATAAAACAAATATTCGTGTTGTAATTCATGTTTTGCATTCGAAATAGGTCGGAACCGTCTGATCTTTACATTATATATTTTAGACCTTTCACAAATCATTTGATTGGTTTTCTTTTCCAGATGATATTCTGCGTATGCAAATTAACTGGGGATGTAAAAATCAAGAATCTGACTGAGAACGAAACAATTGTAAAGTTCCGGAGGTCTCCCAAACATTGCAGTAAGCTGGTCATGTGGTAAAAAACCCACATGACCAGATACCGACAACCATGGACAATTGCAGAGCAAAAACAATTAAGAAAACCAGCCTTGTGGAAACTTCTAGTTCTTATTTATTGGGGTGTAATTTTGTGTGATCGAAGAACCTTTTGTATGATTTGTATGTAATGAACCACAGCACAAGGATTAAAAATGTCTCATGCAAGGAAAAATAAGAAATTGGCCTTGTAGAATGCTCCTTTCTGGCCGCTTCATACTGAATTTATAGCGAAATATGTGTATAATAACTGACCACCACAACACGGGCATGTGCCTAGCGTGGTGGTCGTAAAATTCTCAAAACATGTAACTAGCAGTTTAATGAATAAAGAAAAAAATAAAAAATAAAAAAATAATAGTAGTTAGCGGAACGATGTACTTTTGAAGCGGCGGCGGAGCTAAACCGGCAGAGAGCGAAAGAGCGGAATATTGAGCCCGAAATTTTTACTTGGCGGGGATCAATTTCTGACTGACCTTCCGGATAATAAATGAAAGGTACAAACAGAATTTGGTTGGGAAATATAAAACAATACTATCTTGCAAGTACAGCTGTTCACGATATATTATGTAGATGTATTAGTAGGTGTGTTTTAGTGTAGAAGGCCCAGCCATTTTATAGACCTCCATTTAATTTTTTTTCTTATATATGTACAATAACATTATTATTCAGTTTATAAAACAGTTTTTGTTATACATAAGTTCTGCTGTGTAATCATTATTTTGATAGAGTAGTTGGAAATCAATAATAATTCTAATAATCTAAAATATAGTTGCTAAATGACCAAAAAAATGTAATCGTCTGCCACTCCTAGATATGTTTAAGCCAAGAGCGATTATCAAAGACCACAAAAATATTAAATTAACATTTGAAAATACTTATATTTAAATTAGGGAATCTTTTAAGGGTAATAAACCTTTAATAATTTCCGACATTTTTCTCGAAAAAAGGTAAGGGCGTAGGTAATAAAAATAAAAGCAATAAAACCCATATAGAAATAATAAAAAATATATTGTCTGTAACTAGCCTAAACACAGTTCGATAATGATTTCAGAAGGCGAAACAGCTGTCATGCATTATAATAATTACAAAACAGAAACTTTTTATAAATAAACTGTTAACAAATTTTATAACAATTCATGTCTTCAATAAAATTGTTTTAAATTTTATTTCGTGTTTATCGTGCCCACCCTTTAAGCGTATTTTGAAAAGCCCATCCTTCAAAGTATATTAATTTAAATCATAAAGCCGGGATCGACGGCTAAGGCTAAACATCCATTATCCAAACACCTTCAGCCTCCCCTGTTTTTAATTTTACTAAAAAAGCACCTACTTTCGAGAGGACGGAAACAGTTGAATTTCCAGAGGCCGCCATATTTAGGCAAAATATTAAATTAAGGCTGCGAAAGAGAAGCCTGCTGGAATTGAATGTCATCAAGAAAGATGGACGAAACGTGATGGACTTTTGATTTGTGTCTTTATTTGTCTTGTTTATAAATGACAATCAAAAACGACCCTTATAATTTGTCTTTCGAGAATGTTTTAAGGGAGGAACCGATCCCGAAATTCTACATTTTTTGCCTAAAATCTACCTTTACATGTGGAGGAAACATTCCTAAAGTTATAGCATCAAATTCGACATTGAAATATAGTTGGGAGCAATGCGCGCCAAGCAGAAGAACGTTTTTTTCAAAACCATATTTTTCAAGTTGGTAGGAATCGTAGCTCATCGAATTTTTATCCAATTCAATTCAATTCTATCAAAGTTTAAATAAATTAAATTCATATGATGATGATCCCCGACTTATGAAAACATGTTATTATATGACGTTATTGCAAAATTAAGGCCGTTTTTTTTGTCAATTTACATTTTACGTTCGCCATTTTCGCAATCAACAACCTTCTTTGGCAAACTGTGATCCATGCGCATTCTACATTCATAATACTATCTCGATTTAAAAAAAACATATTTCAGATAATTTACAAGGACTCTAGGACTCGAACCGATTTTGAAAGATTCTCCGTTAGCTGCTGCTATATCTATATGTAGTGTCCGGCGGTAAAGTGCGTTAAGAGGATACCCGGCGGTGATTTTTCCATACAAACGTATTCCCTATTTATCTCTCTGGATTTTAACCATAGAGAAAATATTGTTTTTGCATAAAATAGATATCAACTACTAGCGTGTCGGTACTTTTTGTTTTTTTTTGATAAGTTATTTTTTATAGAAGTTATGACCTTCCAAAAATCAATAAAATTGACTGGTTTAAACGCCGTCAAAAGATGTTCAGTATACAAACCAGACAATGTTTTTTTAAAAAAAGCAAAACGTACAGACATAGAATAGTTTTTTCTTATGTAGTTGGTAAAAAAAAATTGAAAATCAGTCCACTTTTGGAGGAGAAAAGTGGGGAATACAAAACATCCATTTTAGTTAGGTGTCAGTGCATTGTCCCTTTCGCTCAATATCCGGTGGAGTAAGAGCAACAGTGACAGCAATATTTTAGTAAAATCTATTTCTGCACCACCGGGCATCATCTTAACTTCGGGAGGTGATTCTACATGATGGTTTTTATAATAAGAGAACATTAATGTTCTCACTATCTATGAATATTAATGTTCTCATTTTCGGTTTCGAAACATGTCAATAATTGTGATTATATAAGATATAAGTGGTGTACACCAAGTTATTTGCATCATTTAATTAAAAATGACGCCATAAAGTGATTTTTGGAAGATTGAAGAAGCCTATAATTTAGCTTTGGCCGTGTTCGGTGACCAAATCTGGATAGATAGGTAATTCCCCACCTTCCCAATCCCCATTAATTCCCCTCCCCACTTACCCTCAGTATCCCAATTGGGGATGCCACAACCACACTGACTTTACCCTTAAGCAGTTCGGACACATGGGATATTTACATTAAAAAAATATTAAAAATTTGACTTATACTATCTACACACCATGCTGCGAACAGCAGCTTTTGGCAGCTGGCTAAAAATCGAAGGTTGGAAAATGTCTCCCGTCTCTTTTTTCCCATGCGAACGCGTAACACTCTGTTTCACGTTGACTGCAAATTGGAAGAAACCGTCTGCCGTTAGTACCAACCGAGGAAATGAGATTTTTTTTTACATTAGGTCCACACAGGAGGCCCTGAGGAAAATAATTTCCCTCAGGGCCTATGTCACCTTTGGGGATGCTGTGTGGAGGGTATTTTTAAGGAAAGGAAGGAGAGGAAGTTCTGGGAAGGAAAAAGGTATGAGGGTTGGGTAGGAATCTGGGGTTCAATGTGTCTAGATCATCCGCCGGCAAGACCTAGACAATGAACCCCATGAACCCGGGCACCCCTGCTAAGTCACCAAACGTAGCGAACCACTTGGGGTGACCTATGGCAGAGGTGTTGGTTATCCAATAAATGGTTCCCGAGATGGTGATATTGAATTTGTTGTGTTAATAAAAGAGACAGAAGACAACGTGAAACAGAATGTTACGGGTTCGCACGAGGAAAAGGGAGACAGGAGACAATAACCAGCTGTTAACAGCCGGCTGTTCGCAGCACCGTGTGTAGAGCGCATAAGGCCCAATTGTTTCGCAGATATTTACGTGTAAGTTACCGTTCTTTATACAGATACAACGGCATAATTTGTACCTTGCATCATTGTGAAAGATACTCTCAATATTGCCCTGGTGAAAGATCACTAATCAGAATCCAAACGTTGCTTGAAATGACATTAATAGCGTTAGATAATCCATTCCTTATATCCAGGTATTTTCCAACCTTCCTCCTCCCAACGCACCCCTTCTTCTAACTTCACAACATACTCCTGATTGCCATATTCCCACTGACTTCAAACGGTTGGAAAAAATTAGGACTCTTGTGCTGTAGTAATGTGATATAAGATTTACAGAGTTATAAAACAATTTTATTAATAAAGACAAGTTTAAAATTAAATAAAGAAAAAAAAACTTGAACTTAAGATTATTTTCAACCAAGCAAACTTTAAAAGGTAAAATTTCTGTTACAATGTAAATCTATTCTTCAATTAAAGTTTTAATTAATGAACGGATGTTGTTGATGTTTTTAATGGGTATTTCGAAGATAAACTTTAAAAGATTAAAGTTTGAAGAAGAAAGTATAATATTTGATCAGAAAATATTTACGTAACGTTAAAGGTTTAAGTGGGCAAGGAAAAAATAGTTATGTAAAGACAAAATTTTTGTATATTTAAAAACCAGAGTTCGGGTATTTGCCTTATTTGTGGTCGACAAACTAAAATAATAATATTATAAAAATTTTGATGATTTGCATAGCGCCGTTTGTAAAAAAACATCACAAATTTATAATAATATATATACGTTTTGAAACTAGCTATTCCTTTGTGATTTTTCATTATAATTAAATGAAATAATTTAAAAATTATTATAAGCAATAATTATCAGCCTGAAACACTCATCAATATTGAAAAAATCTCCCGAGAAAAGATACATGCCGCCGACGGGACTCGAACTCGTATCTTTCTGTTTGCCGGTCTCCTGACCGGCAATCAGAGGGACACGGGTTCGAATCCCGTCGGCGGAATGTATCTTTTTTCGGGGGGGTTTTTTCAATATAGATGAGTGTTTTAGGCTGATAATTATTGTTACCCTTTGTGCTATGCATACAAAACTTGTTTTAAACATTAGTTTATCAATTAAAAATAATAGGATACAATATAACTTTGTTAAAACCACTGATTTATTTAATGAATGCCGACAGGTTTTGGAACACCTGTTCTTTCCCCAGGGCTTATATGCTTGCCCTAAGGAAGGAATGTTTGTTCCGAAACCGGTTGGCATTAATTAAATAAATCAGTGGTTTTAACAAAGTTACATTGTTCCATTTAATTATAATAATATATTTCTACTTTGATCCATCTTATTTCTAACTACAGACTAGACAAAATATTATAGCATCTTATGGCTAATAAATTGTATCCACCGGTTCGTCGATCACTAATATAAAACTATATATACAATTAACGTCATGCGTCAAAATGTACATTACATTTTTATATTCTTTGTTTATATTCTGTACAGGCAGAAAATACACTTTCGGGTCCATACACTTTGGAGGTCACTTGAGATTAACACTGTTTATTAGATAACATAATTGGAAAAACAAACTAATTAGTTAACCACCACGCTGTTACTCGCAGGGGTAAGCAGAGAGGATTGACTGCCACACACCTCTGTCTTGGTACATACTCCTTATGTGCACACTCGTACATCGTCTCATACAATCCATTCTGTTATTCTGACACTTGTCATCAAACGCGTCTATGTCATATTTGGGGTTGCTGTTTGATGGGACTTTTTACGAAAAAAAAAGATAGTAAGTTCTGCGAAAGAAAACGGTATGAGGGGTGGGTTGGATTCTGGGGGTTAATATGTTCAGAAGTTATCGTTTTTTTTTTTTTTTTTTAATATGTTTATTCAGTTTTAATTTTACAATATTTTATTTTACAAATCTTACGAAACTGATCAATCAGTTTGATTGTAAGAAATCTTTCATTTTTTCTAATTATTTAATACAGTATACTTTTCAGTTTTATATAGTAAATACTAAATATAATACTTAATATTAAAATACTAATTATTACGACAAACTAATTATTATAATGTTTATGAATTGCGTTGTAGTAAAAATATTTTACACAGTACAAACATAAGGTGAGAAAAAAAATTGAAAGGAACTATATTATTTGATTTCATGTTCTTCGGAGGTAGAAAGATTTAACTTTTGTTTTGATTTTTGAATAAGATGTCTCATTTTGGATATTTTCAGGTAATGCGTTAAATATTTCTGGAATTTTACGCCTTTTTGTTCTATCTCCGTATACATTTTGAGATTTATTGATAATAAACATTTGTGCTTCTCTATGCCTAGTAGGGTAGTTGTGGTTTACAGAATCCACCGCTCCCGCTGTGGTGCAAGACGTTGAATCGAGAAAGGCTAGCATGACGCTCATCGCTAACGTACAAACAACAGGTGATATCGAATATATTAAGGTCATTTAACCATTGTGAACTGTCACATATTCGTTGGCAATCTGCAGTCATGCTAGGGAACTATGAGAAGTTACCGAAAGTTATCCTATCAATTCTTATCGATCGAGTGTGCTAAAAGGCCAAATCAATTCGGTAAATATTTAAAAAAAAATTTAATAGAGTAATTAATACAATGGCAGTTTTACAAACTCGTATGTATTGTAAATAACGATAATTTTTCTATCAATATGGTGAAATATATATATTTCACCATTACCAATGATCTATTTTCGCTTTAGCTACACCGGGATGAAACACTTAAAGCACAAAATTATTTATTTACGAGAGCAAAAGTGGTTCGAACATTATTACCTATATTTACCCGCTTTTAGCACTGAAGGTATAAGTCGACAGAAGTGTCTTGTAGTGTATTCGATTATCAATTTCGTTTGCATTTCCTAGGATTCGAAAGGTCTGAGACAAATTGGTGACACTAGTTTTCGTTGAATTCAGTATAGCTGACTTTAAAATTAATTAGATGAATGAAACATAAAGACAATATTGGGAACTTTAACAAAAATTTGAAACAGAGAAATCAGAAAAAGTTACCCATCTAGGAATTGAACTTAGTACCTTCCTTAGACTTGCCGGGGCTCTGCCCTAACCACTGATCTATCCCCTTGGGTCATGTTTAACTTCGACCAAGAACTACCAACTGAATCTTCATTTTCTTACTGCATATTTTTTGGCTGCTATCTTTATGTATAATTGCATGATTCTACCTGAAATAAATGCAATCTAGATAGTGTATTGAAAAAATATATCCATTTGTTTTTTTTTTTTTTTTTTTTTTTTTTTTTTTTTTTTTTTTTTTTTTTATTTCTTCTTCAAACTTCGCAAAATCACTTTGTGGCATCAAATATATTAGTGGTTTAAACAAAGTTATTTGTTTTAATTTATATCCATTTGTATTTTTATAAAGTACGATACAGTTAAATATGGCTGAAGGACATAAGGTCGAATTCGCTTAGTGGTTAGAGCAGAG
Organism: Limnephilus auricula; assembly: GCA_951813805.1. NCBI lineage: Eukaryota > Metazoa > Arthropoda > Insecta > Trichoptera > Limnephilidae > Limnephilus > Limnephilus auricula. The sequence goes on along the minus strand of OX638409.1, from coordinate 3,205,926 downwards.
TAAAACACAGGCAAAGGTTCTGGGTTCAATTCCTAGATGCGACTTCATCTTTTTTGATTTTTCGTATGTCAGTTGGTAATATTGGCTTAAATTACTCTTTTTATGGTATTCCAAAAAATCCATTAGATGACTTTATAGCAACATTATATTTTTGTTCTTAGATTTGGGAAGGCGGAATAATAATCGATGTATTGTATTGTACATAATAATTAACACATTAAATTTTCTCAATGCTGTCAAGGGGACTGTCAGTGCTGTCTCTAAGTAAACTTCGGTGTTTGAAATAGTCTAATCATTCTATTTATTTAATAATTTTGTGGTAAAAAACGAATTTTAACAACAATGGCCGCCATTTGCTTGATGGAACTAACTAGATCACGTGACACATCAAAATCCGCTTACACACTTCAAAATAATCCACGTGTGATGAAGAAGAGACAGCCACAGAAGACAATAGCTTATACTATTTTGCGGTCGTTTCTTCTTGTTTTTTTTATGTCGTCTCTTTCATACAATACGTCAGTCGCACGATCGTTCCAATCACACTTCTAGGGATTATGTGTTCAGTGGGTTTTACCCAATAAGTGAGGTTATGTACGCGCAAAAACCACATCGCTATATAAAGAATTTATCCCTAAAATGACTGGCCTTATGCAATATATCAAAACATTTCCATTAACTTCCACTTACCACCTGATGTCCATGACTGAAACCGCACTATCGACCAAAATTACATGAAAGTTTAGAGTTTTTTTTTAACCTTTTGTTTTAACATTAAATCCATAGAGGACGACCTTTAAAAGAATAGGAAGGAAAGGAAATTTTTGGAAAATGGTGTTAGAGATGGGTGCGTATGAATCCTGCTGTGCAAGGCGATAATGGGTCGAGAGAGTCCGGCTGGAGAGGTCAAAAGGTCTCATCCAACCGGTCTCTCCCGATCCGACCCGTCACGTGTTTGGTGGGCAGACTCATCCGCCACCAAGATCTGGACAAATCTCACCCCCGTGAATTAGGGAACCACCTTTAAGTCACCATATACCCCGAACTACTTGGGGTGACCTATGACAGAGGTGTTCGTTATCGAATCGTTATTAATCGCTCATACCACTTAAATAGATTTAATTGAAAAATTGTACAGTAAATTGGAATAAAATGCTACTATTACATATATAATTAAATTTAACATCGTGATTTATAGAACTGGCTTGATCATTTGTGAGAGTTGATCATTCCATGACAGTTGATCCAGATCCCTGGAATCCTTAGATAAAATATGCATTCGGTTTTAAAATACGATTTACCTACTTAAACAAAACTAAAACTAAATGTCTCCGAAGATATGTTCAGATAGAATATACAGCCGAATAACATAAGCATAAAAGATACTTTCATTCAAATGCATCAAGGATAAAACTAGCTGTTATAATCTTACCTGTATTATAAATGCGAAAATTTGTATGGATGTACGTGTGTTTGTTACTCTTTCACGCAAAAACTACTTGAAACTTTACAATAATATAGCTCATACAAAACAATAACATTTGGGCTATTGAGGGGGGAATCCGGGAGGGGCGAAGGTAAATTAAGGAGGGGGGTTCGCTGGTAAGTGTACAGGGGGGGGGGGGGGGGGGGGAGAAGGTGGAAGGGGAATGCGTGAGGGGAAGGAGACTACGGGAGGGGAAGGAACGGGTCGAATGGGAAAGGACACGCAGGGAGAAAAAATCTTTATTTATGTTGCGTTGCAATGCATGCCGGGAATCAACTAGTATACTATATATGTAAAAGAGTATCTATAAATACAAACATAGGACACTGTAAATAAATTCGTTTGATATCCAAACCAAATTATCATTAAGTCGATTTTAGGTTTAAAAAATGTAAATAAAGCACAAAAAATTAAAATTTCACAATAATTATAATTTTGGGGTCAACTATAGGTCACCATCAGAAAGCACCAAAGTAAAACTCTTGTTCAGCCAAATAAAAAATTTATAAATAATTTATTTCAAAAATGGCTCATTAGCTTATTTGCTTTTCTACCGTCATCTTTCTTATTAAGACAGCTAGAATTCTGGAAAATAATCAGTTGTTGTAATATAAATTAATTAACGTTTACCCTCGCGTCTTTGCAACATGTTGCTTACAAGATTGATTGAATGGAGGTGGGGTTTTATTAAAAGTTATAGGGAGAGATTTGGTAAGGAAGAGTTCAAAATCTATCAAACACATTAGTGGCAATATAATCTACATAGGTATGAAGAGGGTATTACCTGAAAATACCGGAAATTAGTCCTCTTTAGATCAAATTCTAGACGTATTGACTCTTTTTTACAAAAAAAACATAAATTGATTTTGAAAGATTATTTTATGTGGTAAACACAGTTTACTACAAAAAAAAATAAGTTAATTTTTAATTACTAAGTTTATACCGTTGGTCGTTGGCAGATTTGTTCAATTTTGAAACGAAATATTGTATTATACAACACAAATATCAAGTCATATAATCATACAGAAAAATAAATCAATACATAATATAGTAAAGACAGTTTTCAGAAATTTAATTTTAGTTAAATTAAAATAATCAAAAAATAAATCCGAGAACGTGTTTTGTAACGAAAACACCACAATTTTTCTATATATTTAAGGACTTAAAAACTAAAATATTCCAGAATTTTTTCACAGTTTTTTTGTTTAGACATTATTGAAAAATCATACATCATTTTTAAAAAAATACTTAGAAAAAGTACAATATATTTTGTAATTTATCATCGTGCTTTTTGATCATTTTTATTGCTTACTTGAATGTAGGTATATATTAAGCAAGTTTTGAATGAAATAAATCGATATTCGATTTTTAATTTAAAAAACTTGATACGGGGAATAATCGATCTTTCTCATTAGAATCTCCCTGTATAGTTGCAAGCATTTTTAAACTTTTATTCTCAGCCGCTGGTCAATGGATCTGAACGGTGAACCGAATTTAGGTATTCTCAGTTATCCCCTCATCCTCGACAATATTTTCTCAAAAGGTCAAAATATTTCCGCTTTTCAATCGAATCCAAATAAATGGAACATTCTGAACATATACGAAAACTAAAACCTGTTTTTTAAAGGTTATAACATACGTTTGAAAATTTTATAATTCGAAATAAACGTAAATTTTGAAGTATAAAATTTTATGATGATAAATCTTACGTTTTTTCAAACAAAAATTACTGATAACTAAAAAAAAATAAAACACACGTATTTTAGAGGAAAATGTATTATAAACGTATTATATATACCACCTCAATTTCTTTGTCGTTTCATGTAAAAATATATTATGTTACATATACGTTTTTAGATTTTCACGGCCAAAAGCCTTTTTGTTGTTTGTTTTTGGGGTGTTAGGCCGTGTTGCGCAACCTCCTTCTTTAGCCGACGTTTCGGACAGCGTTGCAGTGTCCATCATCAGGGCAGATCCGACGATGGGTCGGATGATTTTAACATCGTCGGATTTGCGGAATCTGCCCTGATGATGGACACTGCAACGCTGTCCGTCGGCTAAAGAAGGAGGTAGCGCAACACGGCATAACACCCCAAAAACAAACAACGAAAATTATGTTCCATGTATAAATATATTAAAAAAATAATTAGCAAAGTGTCTAACCAAAACCAAAAAGAGGAATATAGTTCTGTAAAAGAATTACAGAACAACAGATATTATACTAAGCCATTTTAAAAATTATTTATGTTTGCATTAAAAAAGTAAGACGATAACGTTTATAATACATTTGTCTAATAAATTTTTTTCGTTAAGATATCCAATATCTTCGTTTATTTTCTATAGTTTTTGCTTCGCTCCGGTCACATGATGTCACCATTGACAAGTCTTAGTACCGAAATTGGCCGAACGCCAAGGAGAAAGTCATTTCGTTTTCAGAGCTCTCCTCAGATAATATAATCTAGCTAGTCCAAAAGACGTACGACCTCTTAAACCATATTTGTATTTGAACGTAAAGCAATAAACATCACTTTGATATTCAAAGACCCTAAGGACCAGTTGTTTCGGAAAATTTCACGTTTGAATTTCCCTCAAATCGACATTCACCGAAAAATTGGGTTGTTTCAACCTCCGTCAGAAGAAATTTCGTCGAAAATTCCATAGGACCAGTTGTTTCGGAATTCCTTTCAAATTTGAATTTCCTTCAAATTTGAATTTCCTTCAAATCGTCATTCACCGAAAAATTGGGTTGTTTCAACTTCCGTCAGCAGTGAAAATACTATAGAAATGTGATGTGAATGTGATCAGCCGAGTCCGGACGGTTAGCGAAATAATGGGAGGCGCATGCGCAGACGTCAAAATTATGATTCGGCGGGGAACACTTGAATAAAATTTTCAAATTTATCGAACGTTATTTGTTGCTATTTACTGCTGACGGAAATTGAAACAACCCAATTTTTCGGTGAATGACGATTTGAAGGAAATTCAAATTTGATGAAATTCAAATTTGAAGGGAATTCCGAAACAACTGGTCCTATGGAATTTTCGATGAAATTTCTTCTGACGGAGGTTGAAACAACCCAATTTTTCGGTGAATGTCGATTTGAAGGAAATTCAAACGTGAAATTTTCCGAAACAACTGGTCCTAAGCCTTTTCAATCTAACTAAATGGAACTGATGAAGGGTCCAGTACTTATACAAAAAAGACGATACCAGTTCTGTAAAAAGAATTACAGAACAACAGATTTTATAGTAAGCCACTTTAAAAATGATTTATTTTTGCATTAAAAAATTTAATATTTCAAAAATTATTTGTTTTTTTTTTCTGATGATAAAATTGGAAAGCGCTTTTATCCCCTCTCTAAAACTGATTTTAGTTTTTAAATATGTTCAGATATAATACATTTATTTTGACAGAATAAGCCCGAGAACTTAGGGGTCGAATGTTTATTATACCTGTAAAGTTAAATCTGAAAAAAATGTTTCTGCCAATATTGATATCCTACATAAACGAGTAAGTTATCTCACGTTCCTTCAATGTACAAAAAAACTTTGATGTCATTCAATCCAAGTTTTTGCCGCCCGTCGACATTAGATTTTGACATGTGTATTATGTAACACGGACAGAATAAATTTGTATTTTTTTATAAATTTTCTTCAAATTAACTTTTGAAATTCCGAAATTATTCCAACCCTTCAAAATCTTCGAATTCCTGTCAAAATTTCTTTTTCGAATCCACGTACTGTACAGGGCCCGCAGATACTTTAATTGTACACAACTGCTAACCCTGTACAAATCGCAAGTGCGCCCCACTGTTGAATTTGGCAGCCATCTCTGGTCTGGAGCCCCGATGTACCTGAAAAACACCCTCGACTCTGTGCAGAAACGGGCGGTCCGCTTGATAGATTCTCCTGTCTTAATAAACGGATTGCAATCTTTAGAGCACAGGCGTCGGGTGGGAATGCTATCCTTGTTCTACCGGTATTTCAATGGAAGATGCTCTGAGGAGCTAGCGTCATTGATCCCCTCGGCACCGGTGCATAGTCGGGAAACACGCCAAACGCGCGCCCAACATATGTACACAGTTGACATTTGTCACATGAGAACGGGACGCTTCTACGACTCGTTTTTGTGTTCAACAGCTCGGCTGTGGAACGATTTGCCGGCCTCTGTGTTTCCTCCTTCCTATAACATGGGTCTCTTCAAGACCCACGTTCACTCCTTCCTCTCCTCAAAAAGGCCCTCCTCACAGCATCTTCAAAGATGACATAGGCCCTGAGGGAAATTATTTTCCTCAGGGCCTCCTGTGTGGAGTTAATATAAAAAAAAAAAACTTTTAACGAATAAACTTCAAATGTTGTTGTGCCTTAAATTTTTTTGTAATGTTATTGAACACCTTGGAACCAGAAATTATACCAATGCTAAAAGAAAAAAAAAAGGACAAATACATGTTTTTATCATTTAATTTTGATGAATTAACTTGTTGATAAGCACTTATAACTTTATGACGTACTTACGAAGAATTTGATCTCAAAATTTCATTATTTTGAATTCCTGAAAGACATATCTTTGACATTACAACGCGGATGGTATTTACTGACAGAGTACTGACCGTGCACTGAAAGTGTATTGACAGGGTACCGACATTGTACTGACAGAGTACTCAGACCTCTTTTACCTACCTTTAAATCATAGATTTCATAGAAAATTTCAACACATAACTTTTACATACAACGTCTTACTTGATATCACGATAAACCTTACTTGTACAATTTAATATGATACAGTTTTTAGGTTGTGGAAAAAGTTTTTTTTTAAATTATATTTAGTAATTTTTTTAAGTAGTGGTTCGTTCAAAAATTTTGTAAATTATATTTCGTACTCAATTTGAGAGTCTACCACAATAGCGGTTTGTGTTATTTCACAATTTAATAATTTACAAATAATATATGCTATAATTACGACAAGTTCACCAGAAGAAGATTCTATCAGTATGGTGTAAGACCATCATTCAGATTAGAAAAGTTGCTTTAAATTGATATAGCGCTGTTTGGAGACTACACATGGATAGCCAATATCCTACCTTGCCATTCTCCGCCTCACTCTACCTTCAGCCTCACAAAGAAATGTAAAAAAAAAAAAAATTTACTCTTTGTTAGAATTGGCTTTAACTGTGTTCCGTTGTCAGATCTGAATAGCCAGATAATTCCTTACCATCCTATTCCCCATCTCCTGCCTCTCCCCGTTACCTTCAGCCTCACTCTATAATATAATCTCTCTGTATCCAGGCGGTTGGGAGCAGTTGGGACTCGTGTGCAGTATTCACATAATAAAAACGTAATCTCGCTAATTTAGATACTAGATCGTTAAATATATTGGTTGAAAGAAGAATTGAGGAAAATAAAGAAACAGAAAGGTTCATTGTAAAAACAGTTTCGAACAATTTGTTTAAGAAAATTATTATTTCAACAGTTGATAGCACTAACATCATCAATATAAAATGACTAACAGTCAAAAAACAATAAATTACAAACAAAATTCAACCATCTAATCGAATACGACAGCCCCTCAATTAAGAAATTAATTATAAAACATAATATTACAAAGCATCAAGGGCATGTACCACACCCCACTAAACAAACATGGTATTATGTACAGTCATAACCTAAACACGTAATTACCCGCAGTCATTATTCCTGATATAACGTCAGAGCTGTCAAAAATAACGCGCCTTAATGAGTAAAAATCACATAATTTTAATTAAAATAAACGTATGTTTAATAAATAATACTTACCAAAGTAAACGCTATAAGTTACAGGCACCTTTAAAATTCCACACCTATTAATCAACGAAATTGAGCACATTAACATGTTTGTAATTTCAATTTGTTAAATTGGTTTGCGTCATTAGGTGTTAGTGGATAGATCTTTTTTTATTTTGTTTTAGTTTATTAGAGAAACAAGCAGAATTTTTTTTCTGCTTATATCGTTTTTTTACTTGCTTTTCTATACTATCTACCACACTTGATACATGCCAATACTGCATATTTTATTAAAATACTTCCATGTGACACGATTGCATGAACCAACGAAGCGAACCAAGAAGAATAAAATTGATATTATACACAGAAAAACATAGATGATTAAAGAAAACAAACACGATTGCATGAACCAACGAAGCGAACCAAGAAGAATAAAATTGATATTATGCACAGAAAAACATAGATGATTAAAGAAAACAAAAAGTCAAGTTAGTTGTAAAAAAAATTATAAAAAAGAAAAAAACTCAGAATAAAGTACATGATAATTTGAAATTAATCTACATACCTTTATAAAAGTTATATGTTTATTTACATCATAGGATAATGTTCAAAGATAAACAACATTAAAAAAAGAAAAATAACACAATGCGAAAGAGAAATAAACACACAAAACGTTCGTAATTAACAATTTGCTTGATTTTTATCTAAAATACATTTAGCAAACTGAAGAGGTCAAATGGATTTTTTTTTTGTGAACGTCCTTCTAAAAAAATGAATGATGTGTGTAGCTAGTTTTTGAGTATGGGATGTGGAATAAGTAGTTTTTTTTTATTTTTTAAATAAAGACAAACATTTCCGGGTAACGAATAACCCAACAACATTTGAAAATCTCCTACTACCACCCCACTAAGCGGAAGATGTTGCTTGTGTTGTGATGGAGGACTTAGTCAGCCGAGGAATCGAACACGGAACGCCTGGGTGAGACCCAAAAGTGATGCCAACTCTACCACTGACCGGTTTGATCGTGTATTTCGTATTGGAGAGTGAAAATTAATCAACAGCGTTGTTGATGATTTTTAAATTAAATATCTTACTGGATATATTTTTTTTGGCTTCTAGATTTGCTAATTTACGGAATGCTAATGAGTCTTTAGGATGTTCTGGTGTTCAGAAGGATTTATAATCTAATTGTTTCCAACCTTTCAAAATTAGCTTTGTATATATTGTTTTAGACAATATCTCTTTGTTGTTATATTACCAACGTTTTGATTGTTATGGTGGTCTTTTACAAGGACGATAACTGTTACTCTGGCAACCCGATAAAACGTAGCAAATATGGATTAACTATGTATCTAAAACTTAATATTAATATACTTAGATATTATTTAAATTTATGTGGGAATTGAGTGCGAATTAATCACATCATACTGTACATTAGGCGTACGTAAACCTAATGTTTTATTATGAATATTCAAGAATTAATTGTTATATCGTATTCAGATCATGCGTAATATGTTAAAGTATGTCGTGGGTGATTAGGCAGCCTAAAGTTATGCTTTTGCACAACTACCTATTAGAATAATTTGAGAATAGGAATTTTGAAACATATTCGGTACATTATATAAATACCCACGTATTCGGAAAATGCTGGTGAGATTATAATAATGGTAGGAAATACTTAATCTTTTGAAATATTATTGTGTAGATTCTAACTAATATTAGTCAGATCATCAGAGATGATTTTTTTCTAAATTTACATATGATTTTATTAAATAACTCACACTTATAATTTTTAATACATCATTTTTAATACAAAAGGAATTGCGTCGCCAAAAGTAGGACATTGTCTTCAAACTAATCATAAATATTAGAAAAAATACTAACAAATCGACTGTTGTGTATTGAAGATCTGGAAAAGTCTTTTTCATATTGTTTTGTGGGTGTTATGCCTTGTTGCGCTACCTCCTTCTTTAGCCGACGTTTCGGACAGCTTTGCAGTGTCCATCATCAGGGCAGATCCGGCAGATCCGATGATGTGCCGGATCTGCCCTGATGATGGACACTGCAACGCTGTCCAAAATGTCGGCTAAAGAAGAAGATAGCGCAACACGGCATAACACCCCAAAAACAAACAAGTAAAAATGCTTTTGGCCGTGAAAATCTAAAAACGTATCTAACTTCTATTTAAATTTCGATATATGTATATGAATGAAGTAGTTTCTCGAAAGCGGAAATTAAACCACTTCCCGACATCTGAACAAGTCGAAACTCGGCAGATAGACTGTTTGGAAATACCAAAGCATTCTCTATCATTCGCAATCACGCATAGGCACAAGAAAATATGCCATTTGTTCGGAAAATTTGATGAAATCGCAGGAGTTGATATACGCAATAAATGTCATCAAATCATCTGCCCTGATGATGTAATGCTATCCGAAACGTTGGCTAAAGAAGGAGGTAGCAAAACATGGCATAACACCCCAAAAATAAATAACAAAAAAAGCAATAAATGTCGGTCTTATAGAATCTCTAGAATGTACATGCGAAATAAATATCTTCAAAAACAAAAAATAGTAAAAGCAAAACCTATTTTTTACTAGTTCAATTTTTTGTAAGCCTGTTGATATTGTCAGATTTACAAAAACTGTCACAAAATTCTTCTAGGGAGTTGCATTATTGAGAATCTGCTAGAAAGCACGAGATGCAGTAGATTGTAGGAAACTGACTGTTTGGTTGGGTGGATGCTGTTTGTGAGATGTGTTGGGAAGATGTTGGCTGCAAGGACTGGGAGGGAAGGAGGACTGGAGGGGATAGAGGAGGGCTAAAGCTAAAGCTAAAGCCACGGTGTTTGTTGCAATAAGGCAAACTAAGCCGTCAGCTCGTCGATTGATTTACGATGTTTCTTGAAGTTCGCAGGGGAAGCAATTTCACAATTCACTCTCTGCTCTGGTATAAGGGGTGTATATTGTATATAGATAGGGAGGTTTTTGGTTGGAGTATTATTATTGCTTTAATGTATAAAAAAAAGTGTTTTAACCCCAATCTTCTGATTTTTGTAGAATCTTGATTGTAAACTTGCTATCAGAAAGAAAAAAAATGTGTAAAAGCAGAAACTTTCTGAAAATGAATTAGGAAAAAACGTCACGTTGTTCGAACCCATGTTTCTTTTTCCAATACGCGAGGAAAAGTATTTTAACTATAACATATAAATAATTCCGGAAAACCTATTATTAAAATATATGTTTATATATTTATTTTATTTATTTATTTATTTATTTTTTTATTTTTTTTTATTTATTTTTTTATTTATTTATTTATTTATTTATTTATTTATTTATTTATTTATTTATTTATTTATTTATTTATTTATTTATTTATTTATTTATTTATTTATTTATTTATTTATTTATTTATTTATTTATTTATTTGTTTGTTTGTTTGTTTGTTTGTTTGTTTGTTTGTTTGTTTGTTTGTTTGTTTGTTTGTTTGTTTGTTTGTTTGTTTGTTTGTTTATTTATTTATTTATTTATTTATTTATTTATTTATTTATTTATTTATTTATTTATTTATTTATTTATTTATTTATTTATTTATTTATTATAGAAGGATACAAAAAAAGTACATTTTACATATAAGAAAGCTTTGCCTGTCCAACTAGGAAAGTTTCCCGTTCTAGGACAGACAAATTGACAGGTTTTAGTTCATATTATTAGTCCTTAAGAAATGTACATAATTACATAACAAAAAACTGAAAACCATAAAAAACAAAAAAAATATCATTTTTCTCTGAAACCAAAACTCTGTATTGAAAAGTATAAACCAGGTACGTGATAACAGGATGTAGGAATTACACAAATTTTACAGCATAAAAATATGAAGTTATTTTAGGTTACGGGTTTAGAAGTGTGAGCTTATAATACATAGTACATTAAAATTTACAATATTAGATATAATTTAAGTATGCAATAATATATATGATTTTTTTCCTAAGCGTTGTAACTACGATGTGTAATAAATTGTGTGCAATCATGATTATTTTCACTGATTTAAAACATGTTTTCAGTTCATACGACAATACCAATCAATATACACCGCGCTAATGGCTTGAACTAATCCTGCTAAAATATAAAAACAATAACTATAAATATAGGTAGAAATATAAATAGATACTATGAATATACATATATATATATATATAATACCTCATTTAATGCTAATTTGATTACGGTATTGTGAAATTAGTGTATTACTTTGTACGTCATACATGTATATAATGATAATTTTATTATGTAGGTTACATTATGTAGGTAAGTCAGTTATGTAGGTTTTTATTATGTACCTTACATATATTTTTTGCTATAATGCTGTCTATATATTTGTGTACATAAGCGCGAGCCGAGCGATTAATTATGAAAAAATGAAGGAAGCAACCGCAACTAAGGTAATATAATAATTTTGTCTCCAATCTCCACACAGAATACTGTGAGGAAAAAAATCATTCAAGGCCTATTTCATCTTCGGGGATGCTGTGTGGGGGAATTTTTAGGGAACGAAAGGAGAGGAAGTTCTGGAAAAGACAAATATAAGAGGGGTGTGTAGGAATCTGGGGGTCAATGTATTCAAGTGTGATAAACGTATGAATCCATCCCTCCCATTGCAGTTCAAGGCGATAGGTCGTGAGTACGGCTGGAGAAGTCAAAAGGTCTCCCTCAACCAGTCTCTTCTTATCCGGCCCGCTACGCAGTAGGTGCGCAAAAGCATCCGCCGACCAAGGCCTAGACAAACCTAACCCCAAGAAACCGGGCACCTCAGCTAAGTCATCATGCATGTAGAACTATTAGGGGTGACCTACAGCAATATATTGTTCCCGGGGCAGCGGTACCCATACCCGCTTCTCAAATTGAAATTAAATTGACAATTAACCACTTGAGCGACAGAGCAATTTAAAACTTTTTTCTCGGATTTCTAAAGGATTTTTTTCCGCCCACATTAAAAAAATTATACCTCCGAATTTGAATATGGAGACATACAAACAGATTATAGTTCTATAGAGCCAATGAATTCACCTATCTATTATCACATAATCGTAGAATTTATAAAAAAAATATTATTAAATCGTCAACTTTAAAACATTTTTAAAAATCTAGAGAATATTTATGTTGTTATATTTTGAATGTTATATATATTATAATATAGTCGCTTTAATAAAATATTTTTAAAAAGCTATATTTTGGCAACAAAACAATCCGTGGTTTTGTAAATAGTGCCATATTGTGGCAAAAAGCGCTCGAGTGGTCGAAGAATTAGAATTATTAATTATAGATCTTTCTTACAATAAACGATTTAATCTTACAATATTATACCGCCCACACCGAATGGATATATTATAACACTAATATCTAATATAAGGCTGGGCGTAAAATAAAATAAAAAATTTAAAAAAATAAATCCTGTATTTTCTCATTAAAAAAAGTTAAAAGGCATTTAATTAGCTGTGTTTGCTGACCAGCTCTGAATAACCAGTTGGGACTCTTGTGCGGTATTCACATGAAAACAATAAATATATTTGGTTTTGCTTCCGTTTTACCTGTTCCCTTGTTGTGGGGAATTGCGGAAACGTTAAACGTAAATAATGTAGCAAATTTGGTATACGAGTTCCCACTACTAAAGTCAGTGAATAGACAATGTATAACTCTGTGAGTGTATACCTTTAGGTGCTAAATAATAACATTCCGTATGAAACAACCCTACCTAAGAAAAGCATGATAGGGATACACAGTGGTTCGGTTTCATACAATTTAGGAACAACATTTGAAAAAAAATTGCACAATCAATTTTATTATAATAACGGCATCTACGAGGGCCAGTAAAAAAATAAACTATTTTTTTCTACTTAATTAAAGTTAATTAAGTGAAAAATTTGAATTTGGCACTATTCTTCCAACCTTCCTCTACAATCTACTGCAATAATAACTTTCTGCGTCAACAGGTGGCAGCACTGCAGTCATTTGCAAAATGGCCGACATCGGGGTTCGTATCAGATTCTGAAGACGTTCTGTGCTTCAATTCTTGAATGCAGAAGGTGAAACGCCCATTCGCAATCATAAAAGACTGAAAAATGTATAAGGTGATGCAACAATGTATGTCAGCAATGTTAGCTGATGCCGTAACTCCACGCAATATTCAGCACGTCAAGGACATCATTCGTGGTGACCGCCGGATAACTACAGATGAATTGTGATGCATTCTCTCCTTCAGTAAAGGCAGTGTGATTTGAAGCTCATCATGAGATTCAATTTGAAAATGCGAAGGCCGTGAGAACGTCCGTGCATCAAGGGCTTATATGGGAAGCAGGACTGTGCTTTTTACCGCAATGGAAAACAAGTCCTTGTTGAAAGATGGACCAAAACTGTAACAATGGACGGAGATTATATTGAAAAGTGACAAATTAATCGTCAATAGTTTGGTTTTCAAACTGTGTAATTGTATTTTAATTTTTTGTCAATTAAAAGGAGAAAAAAATAGGAGGCATTATTTTTTGACTGGCCCTCGTATTAATTAGAAAATTTTCATCAGAAATAATTACAGGAAACGATGATCGATGACATCAGATGAGATGCATTATATAACTGGAAAAGTGCAAATTCAATTAGTTGATTTGCAAAGCTCAGAGTACGACAATCAGTAGTAACTATTTAGTTTTTGTTTGTTTCTTGTATGGAATTTACTAACCAGGGAACGAACATTATTAATTTTGGAACGATAATTTTAGATATTAATTCTGTGCTTGCTGAAAACAAAATACCCTTCACGCAAGTTGATCAAAAGACCTGATCTGAATATTGAATAAAATTTTAGAACAATAAACCAGGGTTCAATATAGATGAATGTTTTGTACATGAATGACAAGCTTAATAAATGTTCTTATAAAAAATGTATTGTCAACCAAAATTCATGTGTTCACATTGTTAAAAAAACTTAATTTTTTCTTAAGTTCAAATTTTGTTTATTTAAAAAAAAATTATGCTGCTATTTTGATAACAAAGACTACAAAAAATTTAATTATTTTATCGCCATAAAATAATGAAATTTTCTTTGACACAAACACAAAAATAGCTATTTGTCAGTTATTGAGGTTTTTGTTTGTGGTTGCACTTTTCCAATTTAAGAATTTATTTATAAAATTTTACGCTCAGCTGGGCTTTTTTTAAACACAAATAATATCTCAATGAGCATAACATCATTAAAACAAAATACTCCACCATGCAGATGGAAAATTAGTAGATTGGGAATAGTAAAATAAATAAATGAAATAAGTCAAAGCAGAGCTAGGAAGTATAGTTAATTATATTTGTTGTTTTGTGTTCCGATATAAATTCTACTGAGACCTGTTGATATTAAGCGATTAAACAATTTTTGTCTTACCTTACTCGTCGTTAGCTGTATATTATTTCTGAGAAACATTTCTTTTGTGGGCCATGCATTAGTCATTCAAATAGTAAGAGTGCAATAAAATTTATTTTTTGTCCCCATCTTTGTATGGGACCGCAGCACTGTGGGACGGTTAAAAAATATTTTTATTTAGTTTAGAGGTTGTTGAAAAACCAATCTCCTTGAATAAACAAGTACAACAAACACATTGGCACCTACGAGAAAAACAGTTTGTATACCAGCGAACTCAATAATAATAGCATCTCATTTCCAGAGTCGGATAACAGATGTCGTATGTTTGCCGGATTGAAGGCGTATTGAGGCGTTCAGAGTTGATTTATCCGAGTCGCGAACCAATTTAAAAGGATCGAACAAATTGCAGCGCTATGACGACATGTGAATGGATTTAGTAGGGATTTGGATTCGTGTTTCAAATTAAAATAAAAGATCGTCTTGGAATTCAGAATAGAAGGAAAATAATGGGAACGTTCACTTTAACATATTGCTATTCGTACTCTATGCTATTAACACGCGTCTTATTTTTAAATAATTTAAATAATTTTAAATTAGTTTAAATTTCCTGGTTTGAACATCATCCACAGACTTTCAGTATACAATATAGACAATGCATGTTTAAAAAAAGTAAAACACACAGTATGTCTTTTAAGGTGAATGTCAAAAGAATTCATATTCTACGCTTTCGTAGTATAGTATTTTTTTTATATTATAAACGCTTTTTACGAGTTATGCTTTGAAATATTAAGAAAAAATTATTGTTCGCGAAAGCAACAAGCAATATGAATTATTAATAAACAGTTTTGTCAATTAAAAAACTCAAATCTTTATAAATAAATATATTTATATGTTTCATCGGTGATTCAATCCAATATTGTATTTGTTAGCCTTTCTTGAAAGATTAAAGTTTTTCTATTTGTTAATATTCGTATTGCTCGGGTACTTTCGCGAACAACAAATTTTTCTTAATATTTCAAAGCATAACTTGTGAACAGCGTTTGTAAGTAAAAAATACTATACGGGCGCCATCTACGAAATCGTAGAATATGAATTCTTTTGACATTCACCTTAATAAAAACACATTCATGTTTGTGAATTCAGTGGGATTCATGGTACTTAAGAGCGATTGACCAGCTGAGAACAATAGTTTAAAAATGCTTGCAACTGTACAGAGAGGTTCTAATGAGAAAGATCGATTATTACCCGTATCAAATTTTTAAAATTAAAAATTTAATATCGATTTATTAAATTCCAAACTTGCTTTACTATTTACCAACATTCAAGTAAGCAATAAAATGCTCAAAACGCACCATGATAGATTATTATATATAGTGTACTTCTTGTAAGTATTTTTTGATCATAAGTATTTTTGATTTTTTAATAATGTCTAAACAAAATAAGTGTGTAAAAAAAAAAATTGTTTGTAAGACCATAAATAAATAGAAAATCTGCGGTATTTTTGTCACAAAACACGTTCTCGGATTTATTTTTTAATGATTTGAATTTAACTAAAATTAAAATTTTTAAAACTGTGTTGACTAGATTATGTATTGATTTATTTTTTGTATGATTATATGATTTGAAATTTGTGTTGTTTCTTAGAATCTATCGATTGAAAATTGAACAAATATGCCAACGAACAACGTTATAACCTTAGTATATTAAAAATACACTTAGTTTTTCAAAAATTTTAAAACTGCGTGTACCAGATAAAATAACAATTTTTCAAAATATTTTTTTTTTTTTTGTAAAAAAGAGTCAATACGTCTAGAATTTGATTTAAAAAGGATTAATTTCCGCTATTCTCTAATAATACCCTGGTAAAATTTTTTTTCCCTAATTTTTACAAAAATAATTTATTATTTCATACATTTTTACATAACGTTCTCCTTTTAGGGCGATTGTTTCATTTAAAAAAAAATACACTAGGAAGATCATCGATGACGTTCATAAGAGCTCTCGCTGGACTAGTACAATTAATATATATAACAACTAAAAAACGTGTAAATATAAATGCACATAAAAATCAAGCATAATACAAATTAGCAATTGAATTAGCTTACATGCTTTGAACCACATATCGTGATATCATATATCATTAATCCTGTATTGTGTATCTCATAAAAAATGTTTCCATTCATGTAATTCAACTATTCACATAATTCAACTCAACTAAAGTTTAATTTTGTATAGCATTCAGCAGGCTGCATTCCAGGCTTCCTTTTAACGGAAGCGGAAATGGCATAAGGGAAATTCCTACCCTTTCAACCTCCCCCTGGAGGAGACAATGAGACTAATAAAACACTGCATCGAGGCTGAAATACTTTTATATCTCCCTTATATTTCTTTAAAACATTTTTACTGAGGGAATGGGATATGTAATACATATTGCATATATATACTTCTTGGTAAAAGCAAGTAGACTGTTTGAAAAAAATCTTCTATATTTTAAAAAAGAGCTTTAACAATAATAAAGCATTATTTTTTTCGTTTAGAATTTCATATTTACTATTCGTAAGGTTGACATACGACACATATACAATTTGGGAGGCGGTTATGTTTACCACCGCCCAGGGAACAATTTATTAGAAAACCAACATCTCTGCCATGGTTTTTAGCGACATTTAGAGTTCATGGGGTGAGGTTTGACGGGGTCTTGGTGGCCAATGCGTCTGCCCACCAATTGACTGGTTGAATGAGATCTAATTAATTAAGTTAAAAGAAATATTCATTTTTCGATTTGTTAACTTAAGTATACACATAGAATTTTTTTTAATAATTATGGTTTACTACCTAAGTAACGCATTTTTCTTAAGTAAATACATTTTGGTTTTGCTCATTAATCTTATGAGCAAACGGTTTTTTCTTAAATATATTCATTCTATTTACGGTTGTCAAGCTACCAGGAAGGAGATTATATATGTGTATACCTTATAAAATACTGTAGGTATATCTCTGGAAAGGCTCTCTCGAAACATCACCTTGCACCGCAGGGGAGGGATAGAATCATTCGTCCTTCACTCCTGGACACACTGACCTCGAGATTCGTTCCCACCTCTCACATATTTTCTCTACCCGGAGCATTCTCTCTTTTCTTTCCTAAAAACATCCACACAGCATCCCCAAAGATGATATTACTTTCTTCCTGACCGGAATTATTTTCTTCCTATGTGGAGCTGTTGTAACAAAAATAGCATTTTTAGAGCTGCCAATACTATAAAATTATACACAATGCTTAATAGTCATTACAAATCAGATCTTGTTTATAACTAAACCATTTAACAAAAAATAATAATAGTTTATACAGGTAGGTACGTACTTGAGTTACTTTAACCAGTGATTCCTGACATTATTTGGAGTAAAAAATGTTAATGAAATTTTGGTCTCCGGTGACTTTTTTTATGAAAAAAAATTTTTTTTTCAAAATTTTATTTCTTTAAAATCAAACAAAAAAAAATTCTTCCACATGACTATATTGGTCACTCAGCCGAGTTACCGCCCCGTTACTTACTTCGCCCCCAACTACCCAACACCTACTATTATTTAAGTTTTTGTAGAAAAAAAAAAACATCAAAAATTTCACCGGAGACCAAAATTTCATTTACATTTTTTACTCCAAATAATGTCAGGAATCACTGGTTAAAATAAGTCAAGTACGTACCTTAACACCCTGTATATGTATAATACAAAAACTTAAAAAAATGTTATTCATTTTAGAACCTTAAGGTTCTGTTATTTTGAAAATGCCGATTCGACCATTAATCTTCGCATATTCAAATACATCGTTCGAACCCTTTTAGGGCTCGGGCGAGACAAGCCGGGAGATTTAGGGAAACGCATTTCAAGGGTTCCCTGATAAGCAAACACATCACAAAAGTGGACAAAGAAAAAACCCTTAACATTTCCCTACATTTGTAGGACATCGCGGATATTTGGAAGGTTCCGATTAGGATCCTAAATCCTCGGACCTTGAACTAAAGTTTTTCGCATTTTTTACACAAAGTTTGAATGTACCTATATCTTTTTAGTATGTGCGTAAAAATATACGCACACCGATAAACATTTTTATTTCGAAATAAGTAGGCTGTTAAATTTACAGCCTTGCCCTCGTTATCATGCTATTTTCTAGAGCTTGGCTCTTGGTTTGTTCCAAGGTTATGAAATTTTTTCATTATACTAGTTAAAAAAAAATTAATATATCTGTAGTGCAAAAGTCCTGTTTTAACTCGGCCGTTTTTGCACTTTTCTGTTTGTAAATTTAATTTTCTATCCCGTTTCCGTGTTGGTTCAAAATGATGGCTTTTTCGATTGTTCAGAAAAGATTATTTTTTCAAATGTGACATTATCGTGTTTTTTTTTTAACTTTCTTAATCGCATTTAAAAATATATTATTTCGACGGTTTCCATGGTCAAGGGGTAAGGTTCTCGAGTATCAATCGAAAGGTCGCTGGTTGCTAATCGAGAGCTTTACCCCTCGACCGTCTAAAAACTAATCATAATATGGAAAAAAAAAACATTAGTCGAAGATAATATTCTTAATTTTTGAATTTGAAATATGAAGTTGACAATTACGACGGTCTCATATAAGATCGCAGTAGCCCAATTGGTAGAGGTGTATGTCCCGGTAAGACGTAAGGTTCTGGGTTCGAGTCCCAGTTGCGACCGTTATCTTTTATTATTTTCCTGTCTTGTTTATTTTCATATTTAAAAAAAAAAAAAACAGATTATTATTGTTATCTTCTTCTTCAATGATAAATCATAAAAAGGACTATCAAGGGATGGCATACGATTTTAATAACATTATTTTTACAAGTAAAGTTAAATCACAACTTAAACAGAATAATGATGCCAATCATTTCATAATCTCGGCTTAATTACTTAGATTCCGACCTTTTTAAAAGCATTAAAACAAATACCGCGTTTAGTAGAGAAAGCTCAAATTGAAACTGCTGTTTTGCCTCCGTCTTTGACGACTTCCAATTATTAAGCTAAAACCTCAGAGAAAAGTCGGAAAATGGCCAATTTTACCGGATGACTTGCGCATTATCGCAAAATCCAAAACTTTCCCGCAGTAAGCCATCTCAATTTAAGGAGAATCCCGAATAAGGCTTCCATTAATAGTTCCCCGTGAATCCTCCGGTTGATATTGGCATGCGTTATAATTCAGTTTAAAACGTGATTAATGACCCAATAAGCTCTTTACCACGCACAGTGGCCACAAAAGTAGATTTATTGGTCAATTGTGAGTCAAACAGCAGAGGCGTATTACCTTAGATTTAAATAATATCAAATTAAATTAAAACAAATAACTTTGTATTAAACCACTAATATATAATCACAATTACCAACATGTTTCGAAACCGATGGTTTCTTCGTCAGGGTAGTAATGACATTAAATAACAAAATAAACAAACAAGTATGGACTAAAAAGAACAGACTAAAAAGAACTATGGCAAAAATATTATAGAGAGAGGTGATTAATTAATTTAAAAATATCGTAAAAAACAATTATTTAAGATTAAATATAAAAATTATTTTAGAATATTTAAAATTACATTATATAAATTAGCAAAACATGATAAAGATGTTTAAACAACTAAAATAAATTATTTTAAATAAAATTATTAATATGAAAAAAAAATTTAAGAGATGGCTATTTTAAAAAAATATTTGTTTATTAATAGTATTAAATTTACTATCAACACTTTTTACAATTACTAAAATTTCTGTTTAGTTTGCTAATTGTAAATCTGTTGTGTTTGTGTGTAAAATTTTTAACCCTTTATTTATATTAAAAGAATGATTTGTTTCTAAAATGTGGTTGGCAAATTCAGAATAATTATTATTATTCAAACACCTTAGATGTTCTTTAACTCTAATATTAAAATTTCTAGAAGTCTTTCCAATATAAACAAAGTTACAATCGTTACAAATTAATTTATAAACTCCAGATTTGTTCAAAAGAAATTTGTTTGAAGAAATAAATAATATTACGTTTTCCACAACAAAAGTGAACTTCTAGTGCTTAATTTTCCAAACGATTATTACCAAATTTTACAGAAAGAGGAGGTTTTCTTTCATTGTTTAATTTAAACATTATGATAGGTGTTTAAGATGAAGCTATTTCCGTATAGGTAAAGGTCTAATAAATTTAAATAATTTTTAGTAAAGTGATTAATTAACGTTAATGATACTTTATTCTTAATTTTAAAATGGAGATTGAACAAAAACTAAAACGGTCGTTTGGACAATTAAGCACTCGTGTGCCGAAGTGTTAATGGCGCTGTATAAGCAAATGATGCGTCAATATTGGTTGTTCTGCCATAGGTCACCCCGAGTGGTGAGCTACGTTTGGTGACTACGCGGGTTCAAGTGGTGATGTTTTCCCGGGTCTTGACGGCGGATGCGTCTGCCCACTTATTGCGTAATACCCTCCAATGAAGGTTTTTGTCATCTTAATATAATATCTTAGTAGTTTTTTTCAATGAGGTACGCAATCTACGATTGAAATAATTTATTATTATTAATTATTTCTTTCTGTCATCTATTTCTCTTATTTCTTTTCTTTCTATTTTATTTTTATTTCTTCATTCTAATTATCTAAAGGATGGCGCAAAAGTGATCATCCTATCCTATAAAAATGTATTTGTATATATTGTAAAATTATCTTGGTGAATAAATAATTAAAAAAAAATTAAATAAAAATAATGGTAAAATGAAACAAATAACTTTTATTTGTGGACACCACTCTATAATCACAATTATCGACATATTTTGAAACCGATGGTTTTTTCGTCAGGATAATAAGAACAGGAATTTTTATTTTTTTATTACGCACCAGACTTTTAGGTCCGGGTTTAGTTTTCCCATAGGAAAAATAATAATTCCCATAAAAATTATCATCTAGTAAATCCACGCTATGCAAGTGTATTATATAAGTATAATTAATACAAAACAATACAAGAAAAACATGTTAACCTACCAGACAATTAAATGGGAAAATAATTCACCGACTCCAGATATTTTCATATCAGAGGGTTCGGCTCGGTGGAATTCCTCAATATAAATATTTAAAAAATATTTCGTAATCCTACATGTATTTAAAATTACTGATTTTCGCATTTTTATATACAAATTCTTTGACAAATCTAATATGCCTAAATTTTTAATGAGAGAGCTTTCTTTATAATGCCAGTAGCCGAAATAACAAAAGGAAAAATTTTTACAGTCTGAGAATGCCAAATTCTTTTTATTTCATTTCCTAAATCTGTATACTTTCTTATTTTTTCAGAAACAGATTTTTCAATATCATAAGAATTTGAAATGATAAGTTTTTTTTAAAAATTTTGTCATGTTAAACTATATCGGGTCTATTATGACTAATTGGTCTGTCTGTTAGTACAGTTTTATCATAGTATATTTTAAGGAAATAATTTTCCAAAAATGAATTTGGTTCGTATTCATAATATTAGGTACTTATTATCCTGACAAAGAAACCATCGATTTCAAAACGTGTCGATAATTATGATTATGTAGTGGTGTACACTATTTGTTGCGTTTAATTAAAAATTGACGTCACAAAGTGATTTTGCGAAGATTGAAGAAAAAATAATTGTATTCCTTATGATGTTTCATTTCATCAAATGTACAAAATAAGATATAGATATAAAAAAAAAACACTTGTATTTATAGCAATACCACAAGCAGATTGGTTGTTACAAATTTATAATACAATGATTATAAAATTAATCAAATTGTAATACAACAAATTTAGATACAAATAAATCTTGATTTTGGTGCTTCTAATATCGCAAGCTAACCTACCGTGCGGTTACCGCCTTTCAAATCAATAACATAGAAATTGTTTCTGGTGTAATTGATTGCGATGGCAGCGAGATGTATTCACAAACCATTATTCATCGGTTAACAAGAATATTACAAAACAACGCAGTTGTATAATGCGTGACCTAGAATTTGGTGCTAATTCAGAGCCAATTCAGATTCTTTGAAATATTCCATCAGTCGTTAAAATATTCCAATCAGATATATTGTAATTTATAACGTTTAGACTTTACAAGATTGCCCAATACTTAGAAAAATATGCAAAAACTAACTGAATTTTTATTGAGAAATGGGTGTTTTTCAAATCGAAAAAAACGAAATTAATTTAACCATGGCTGCGTTCCTTTTTCTAACACAACTTAATTTTCAAATTGAGGTAAAAATACTAAAATAATTTGAATATTTTTTTCTAGTTGAAAATGTCTAACAAAAACTAGTATGGGTGGGAGATATTTTTTTTATTTATAGATACACTAGCTGTCCCGGCAAAGCCTTGCTGTGGCTAACGAAACACAACGCCATCTACTGGATGGTTATCTAACCTAGATAACCAAGTGTAGTGTCAATAAATTAACTCACACCGCATCTGTTAAAAACTTATGGAACTTACAAATAATTAAGAACAAAATAACACATAATAATGCCTCTTGTGCATTTTTTGAAAAATATTAAATTATCGGTGTTAAAATTGCCATAAATTGGTTAATCTTTATCCTAATCGGTCCTATATGTTTTATCAATAAGTACCTAAATATATTTTGTTCTATTTTTCCTACTTTATAAACTTATTATCCTCAAAACAGGCTTCTCCTAGTGAGGTTAATATTGAAATGTGAACAATAATAACTACCATGTAAAGAAACAATAAATAAATAAAAATAAATTGTCCCATAAAAAACATTTAATTCGCAATAATAAACATTGAAGTCAATAATCGAAAGTTGGACCAAATTACACACAATAAGCCTAATTTCATCAAAATCGGTTAAGTAGTTTCGGAGTTTACCTCGGACGAACATTGCGACACGAGATTTTTATATATAAAGATAATTTATTGTAGGAAACGAACAGAAAATAATATAAATTAATACAATAAGAAAATTAATAAATTAATACAATAATAAAATAAGAAAATAATATAAATTAATACAGAGTATATGTGTTAAATTAATAGTTTTTAATATGAATGGTAAATATAATTTTTGTTAAATTCTATTAAATTAAAAAGAAAACATTAACAAACTACGAAAAAGTAGTTTAATGTGACTTTTTCTCTATTTTTGTGTTATTTTTATTTGATATTATATTGTATTTATAAAAAAATAAAAATTAAATCATGATTGCGCAAAACTTTAATTAAAAAATTAATTTTTCCGCTATTAATGAAAACCGTTAAGATGTTTTGCTTTTAATAATTTAAAAGCTTAAGGACCAGTTGTTTCGGAAAATTTCACGTTTGAATTTCCCTCAAATCGACATTCACCGAAAAATTGGGTTGTTTCAACCTCCGTCAGAAGAAATTTCATCGAAAACTCCATAGGACCAGTTGTTTCGGAATTCCCTTCAAATTTGAATTTCCTTCAAATTTGAATTTCCTTCAAATCGTCATTCACCGAAAAATTGGGTTGTTTCAACTTCCGTCAGCAGTGAAAATACTATAGAAATGTGATGTGAATGTGATCAGCCGAGTCCGGACGGTTAGCGAAATAATGGGAGGCGCATGCGCAGACGTCAAAATTGTGATTCGGCGGGGAACACTTGAATAAAATTTTCAAATTTATCGAACGTTATTTGTTGCTATTTACTGCTGACGGAAGTTGAAACAACCCAATTTTTCGGTGAATGACGATTTGAAGGAAATTCAAATTTGAAGGGAATTCCGAAACAACTGGTCCTATGGAATTTTCTATGAAATTTCTTCTGACGGAGGTTGAAACAACCCAATTTTTCGGTGAATGTCGATTTGAAGGAAATTCAAACGTGAAATTTTCCGAAACAACTGGTCCTAAGTCTCTTTGATGATGGCATTCCACTTGCGTCAATGCATTGATTCTTCTATCCTTACTTTCAGAATGTTAAGCACAAAAGTGCGTAGCAGACTTTATCAGAAATGACTAAAAAAAAATGAAGTTCTAACTTCTTTCATTTTACGCTAATATTCAGAGATATTTTATACTAATATTATCGCTTTTTTTTTTTACTCAAAGTGATGTAATGAAAATTTTTCCAAGTTCGACATCTTTATTTTTTGGCTTGTTTTAACATTTTGCTTCATCCGTAGATATCTAATGTTCACGGTCAAATAGCCTTTCTTTATCTTGTAAGAAATTCGAATAAAGATAAATCAGTACGAATTTCGCAGGGAAATAAAAAAAAGCCAATCGTAAAATACCAGGATTACAACAGAAACGAGTAGACGTAAGCCGAAAATATCTGCGGTACCAAATCATTACTGAAATAATCTCTAAAGATCGTCAAGAGATACTACCCTCTCTCGCATTATGCGCTCCCGATACCCCAACAGAAAATAATACGGATCGAATTGGTCTAGAATACGAAAATTTGGGTGTTTTTAGTATTATTATCTGACTAACACTAACGAAAGGGATAAAAGGGTGTACACGATACATAAAAAAGCAGTAAAGCTGTGTTAACACAAAAAGATAGCCGAAATGTAGGCATTGATAAAATATAAACAATCTGTTTATGGATACAAGAGGCTTATATAATTTTTTGCCTAGGTTATAATCTTGTTTTATCAATATTAAGATAAGTGGACAAGAGATTATTTGAGCTAAATTTGATGACGGTTAAAACACAACCTCATTAAACTCGTTTTTACTCATCTTCTACAATGATCAGATAAATAAAATAAACATTTATCTTAGACGCACCCGTGAATCATAAAAGGTTGGTCAAATTTTTTTACACAATTTTTATATGAAACAATAAAATCGGTGAGTAACTAATTTTTTAAATTTTTAATTATTTTTAATTGGTAAACTAATGTTTAAGACAATATTTTTATGCATACGACGGGACTCGAACCCGCGCCCTTCTGATATCCGGTCAGGTGCTCTTAATCGATGTATGATCTTTAGAGCACCTAAATTATCTAACATTAATGAATATTTTAAATATTCCAACTTTAGAAAACAGACGAAAAATAACCGACCTAACCTTTTTATTAAAATTATTAAACTCTAAATTTGATTGCTTTGAACTCTTGCATTTAATAAATCTACGAATACCTACACGAATTACTAGACGAACATTAACATTTTATATACACACATCTCATTCTAACTGTAAATTGCATTCTCCAATACAACGATTACATAGTCTTGGTAACCAATATTTAAACTATATTGATGTATTTGACAATAATTTGAATTTTGCAAACTTTAAACGCCATATGTGCGAATAATTCATAAACTAACGTAAATACCAATTTTATATATGTTTATTAATACCTATTATTGTTGATTTGAAGGATGTTGGCAGGCTATCTATTTTTATTTTATTTGTTTTCTGTATTACCTACAATTTGTCAACTCATATTTTATCTAACCTATATTATGTATCTTTATATTTTCTGTTACTTACCTGTATTTTATTCACTTCTAACTCTTTACTGTAATTAATCAAAACATATATTGCTTTATGTAAAAAAAAGAAGTAATTAATCAAAACATGTTTTGTTTTTTGTATGTAAAAGCCCTATGGGTGTGTAAATAAATTAAAAAAAATAAATGAATAATAGCTGTTAAATTTTTTGTTGATTTTTTTGTTGTTGTTTTATTAATTCCATCACAATTAGTGATGTGCTATGCCTGTCTCTCTAGGACTTCTTGTGCTGAGAGCAGACGCAGTTTAAAATAGCAGTCTACAATAAAAATACAAAAAATAAATAACACAATGTTAAGTTCAAAACAAAAGGCAATTTGGTAGGCGGGAATGGGTACCGCCGCCCCGGGAACCATTTATTGGATAACATAGGTAACCCCAAGTGGTTCGCGACGTTTTGTGACTTGGCAGGGGTGCCCGGGTTCACGGGGTTAATTGTCAAGGTCTTGGCGGCGGATGATCTAGACACACTGAACCCCAGATTCCTACCCAACCATCATACCTTTTCCTTCCCAGAACTTCCTCTCCTTCCTTTCCTTAAAAATACCCTCCACACAGCATCCCCAAAGATGACATAGGCCCAGAGGAAAATTATTTTCCTCAGGGCCTCCTGTGTGGACCTAAAGTAAAAAAAAAAGAACATTACAAAGCAAAGTACTATTGGAAAAGCATACTTATAAATTTGTCTTGATAAAATCTTTACTAATCTTTAATACTGAGGGTTTCTTACTACCTGGAATGTGCCGCTAATATAAATTATAAGACAGTAGGTCAAGTGGCAAGGCTCTCGACTCGCAATCCGAAGGTCGCGGGTTCGAACCCGGCGTGCGCAAATAAATTTTATTTGATTAATTTGTGTTATTATACAATTAAATTAATATAAATAGTATATAGTATATTTGCGGCACGTTCCAGAGTGGAAGATACTCTTATGGTAAATACATACTGGGTCGACGTACGTATACATCGCTACGCCTAACAATATCTGGTGTGCTAGCACGGTCGCTCGATATGAAGTTACCGACCGATTGTCGGTAACTTCTCATCGTTCCCTAGGACAACTGCAGATCTCAAACGTACAAACGACAGTTGATATCGAATATATTAAGGACATTTAGTCATTGTGAACTATCACCTATTCGTTTGCGATCTGCAGTTGTCGTAGGGAACGATGAGAAGTTACCGATAGTTATCCTATCGATCGTTATAGAGCAAGCGTGCTAGGGCCTCTGGGCTACTTAGCAACCATACATTTTCTATGAAAGTGTGGTTGCTAAGCATTGTTAGGCGTAGCGATGCGTACCTACGTCGACCCGGTATGATTCTACCTTTAGTATCGCCCTACTGTAAGACCACCATTCAGAATAGAAACGTTGCTTGAAATGGCTTTAGCCGTATATGCTGACCAGATTTGAATAGCAGGGTATTTCCCTACCTTCCTCCTCCCCATCTCCTTCCCTTCCCCACAACCTTCTGCCTCACAAAATACCCACTTGGGGATACTATAGCCTCACTGGCTCGAAACGGGAGAAATTGGGACTCATATGCGGTATGTATGTAAAAAATTAAGTTGTATGTATGTATGATTAAGTTGTGAAATAACCTATATCCATGATCATTATGATTATCGTTAACATTAACAATACCATCCTGGAAATAAAAAGCAAAAGGTTTCACATCCAATCTAAAGTTATGTAAAACGGGGTTTCTCCGTTTTCACTTTGAACAATTAATTTAACATGGGTTCGCAAGTTTGTTCATTATTTTCAATGTAACATTGTGAATTCATTTTATATTAAGAGCGATTGACCAGCAGCTGAGAATAAATGTTTAAAAATGCTTGCAACTGTACAGGGAAGTTTCAACGAGAAAGATCGATTATTCCACTATCAAATTTTTAAAATCAAAAATTTAATATCGATTTATTTCATTAAAAACTTGCTTTAATATATTCCTACATTAAAGAAAGCAATAAAAATGCTCAAAACGCACGATGATACATTATTAAATATAGTGTACTTCTTTTAAATATTTTT
Source organism: Limnephilus auricula (assembly GCA_951813805.1). Classification (NCBI taxonomy): domain Eukaryota; kingdom Metazoa; phylum Arthropoda; class Insecta; order Trichoptera; family Limnephilidae; genus Limnephilus; species Limnephilus auricula. Next base: position 3,177,729 of record OX638409.1, on the reverse strand, counting down.
TGATAATAAGTATTTATGAGTTTTCAACAATGTGTATACAAAATAAGAGTAAAAAAATTGAAATATTTTAGTTTGTAAGACCTTAAATAAAAAGAAAAACTGGGGTATTTTTGTCACAAAACACGCCCTCGGATTTTTATTTACGCACAGAATTTTAGGCCCTTTCACACACTTTTCCATAAAAATTATCATTTAGTAAATCCACGCTACGCAAGTGTAATATATTAGTATAATAATTACAAAACAATACAAGAACAACATGTTAACCTACCCAGACTATTAAATGGGAAAATAATTCACTCTCAAGATATTTTCATGTCAGAGGGTTTGGCTAGGTGGAATTCATAATTTTTAATGATTTTAATTTAACTAAAATTAAAACTAAATTTTTATTTTGAAACATGTAGGTAATTGTGATTACATTAGTGGTTTAAACAAAGTTATTTGTTTTAATTTAATTAAAAATGACGCCACAAAGTGATTTTGCGAAGTTTAAAATTAAAACTTTTAAAACTGTGTTGACTATTTCTTCAAACTTCGCAAAATCACTTTGTGGCGTCATTTTGAATTAAATTTTTATTTATTTTATTTATTTATTCATTTTCAACGCCCTTACGGGCTTTTACATATAAGTGTATGATATGGTATATACAGACACACAATGTTTGGATACAAATAACTTTGTATCCAAACATTGTGATGTATAATAATATAATATTATTAATTATAATGGTGGTTTAATACAAAGTTATTTGTTTAATTTAATTCTGTGTTGACTAGTTTATGTATTGATTTATTTTCTTGTATGATTTGAAATTTGTGTTGTTTAATAGAATCTATCGTTTGAAAATTGAACAAATCTGCCAACGACAAACGGTATAACCTTAGTATATTAAAATTACACTTACTTTTTCAAAATTTTAATACTGCGTGCACCAGATAAAAAAACAATCTTTCAAAATCAATTTATGTTTTTTTGTAAAAAAAGAGTCAATACGTCTAGAATTTGATTTAAAAAGGACTAATATTATCTGGTAATACAACTGTAATCTGGTAATATACTGTCTGACCCTTTTCACGTGCCTACTCTCACATCGTGAATAATTATTAAAATTATTTTGTTTATTTATTTTTGTATTAACGACATAGAGTGACAAAGACATAACTAAAGCCACCAATATGAGACTCGTTCGGTGTTGATTTTCGCCATATTTCTGTACAGGTGATGATGTGGTGCTGGATAAAAAAAAACTCCATGATACCATGGTCAGCAAGACGCACAAAAGACAGACGTCCATTCTCGAAGAGCTAGGCATACAACATATGCTTTAATCTATCTGCCTACAATGTATTTAAAGACATTTTGAAGTGTTAAGGGACACACCTAAATAATTTTAATAAGTGATTCTTGACCATGTTTAGAGTTTAAAAAATAAATAAAAAATTTCCACCGGAGACCCTTTTTTACACAATAACAAATTTTTTCACATGTCGTCCACTCAACTGTGTAATACGTAGTGACTTTTTTAAATGGTTTTAGGTGAATAAAACATTTAAAAAAATATCACTGGAGACTAAAATTCCATCTACATTTTTACTTAAATAAGTACAGAAATCGCTGGTTAACGTAAGTTTGATTTTACGAATTTGTCAAATCTCGAAAACAAAAACAAACCATAATATTTTAAAATTGTGTCAAAACTCTGAATTCCGCTTGATTTACTTTAAACACGAACATGAGCATCGAAATGGCAAATTTCCGAGGATTTTACCACCCTCGTCGCTTCTCACAAATACCTACTCCCCTAAGTGTTTTTGGGGGGCCAAGAATTGGGGTCAAACATTAATTCGAGATCGTTAACTGTTTTAAAGGAGAGATTCGAGTGCGAGATGGAAGGAAGAGGTTTTATAACTTTATTTAAAGATCTGACTTTGGAAGGTAAAATACAACGCAGGGTTTCAAAAAACATCACTTTGAGTATGTAGGCACTTAATTCACTTGGTCTGGTTTTGCACTGCTATGGGCATCGGAAAAAAAGGATTATGTAACGACTCAGGGCAGTTGAAACTCTTGTACGGTAATTATTCATATTCAAAATACATACATCTATTATTACCTGTGATGTAGGTTGTTCGTAGTTTTTTTATGTTCAGCGGGTAAATCGACAAATTTACAACATCGGATCGATAGAAGTAACTTCCAACGATTTTATATCAATGTCCTAAGCACAGTTGCACTGTTGACAGCCGAACCGATATTGACAGGGAATAAATAAGAAATCGCTATGCGATGGCAACACTGACGGATCTGCCTATGGATTTACTTTTCTAAATTTTAAACCGCCACAAAAAATTAAAAATACTCAAATTAACAATTTCGAATTGAAATTCTTACTTGATTATACTTTGGAATACTTTATGACACTAAACGGGAACTAATTAGTTAATGAGGTCTCCAGTCATACTTGAACCACTCACGTTTCTCGTCAAATGGGGATTTTAGATTTTTTATTAACATCAACTATATTGCCAATTAACCGTGCTCTTTCTACATTCTATAATATCTGCCTAAATTCGCATACACGCCCCTTCACAGATCACCACTTCTCACACCTCTCTCTCATATCACCCGGTAGTTACTAAATATACATACCACAAATTAATAAGGTATTACGCTGCCTTTACGACATAAGTTTTTTTTCCGTAAGTCGCTCACGTAAGCAAAAACCAACGTGCCAATTGGCCAGAAGTCGCTCACGCGGACGACTTACGGGAATAAAACTTACGTGTGTAAAGGCAGCCTTACAAAGAAATATATCGTAAGTACCCACTATGAAATATTACTTGATACCTATAAATTTGTTTTATCATTGTCATTGTTAAAACTGTGACCAATATACTGTTTGTTTCTATGATATATTTCAAATAATAGCTATTGATATGGCCCGACTAACGTATTTGATTAACTCGTTCTTTGCCACGTTTTTCTACAACTTCCCCGACTATTTCTCACATCAACTTTCGGATCATATATTTCGCTGACACTCCATTCCTACCCTATCCGTTGAATGCGTTAAAACCATCCAATCGTTACTTCCTTATTCTTTTTATTACGTTTATATCTCTTGCAATGAAATCGGAACCCCTCATTCGTAATTCGGCCATATATATATATATATCTTATAAGCATTACTTTTATGTTCAATTTAAATATGTGAATGCTCTAGTAGTTAATAATGGCTATTTGAGAACCCAGAAATAATTTACGTTTTGTTTAATGGCAAAGTTTTCTTCTCAAGTCGGTTCCGCATTGCTGAGGATCGTGAGCCCTTCTATACTTTCAATGATGGACAAGGCTTCTCAACTCTTCGCAGTTCTGCGCAGCGTGGAGAGCCACGTGCGCCTTTGTATGAGACGCCATCAATGAGACTTGGTTACTCCAGCGCAATCTACTTTTTCTGCCTTCTACTTTGTCAGTAACTGTGAGTTTCTCTAAATCAGTATCCTCAATTTAGCAAGCAATGAGTCAAAAGTATCTTAAAATACGTTGTAGGCAGAAAAATGAAAGCCTATTATGGATGCCTAGCTCTTCCAGAATGGACAGTCTTAGTTGTCCATGGAATCTATTCCGAAGATATCATGGAGGGATTTTATAAGACCGTTAACAAAGCGGTCAAGTTCAATATAGGGTGATGGATTTTGAACTAAATTCTATGATATGAATATTGGAGTTAAGCGAAGGACAACATACTAATGGGATGAGGTATTTTGCTTAAAACAGGCATAATTTTAGTTCGTGAAATTCAGTAGTCGAACCGTCGATGTCATTATATCAACAAATACACCAAATAATCGACGTGGCAAGGTAGCCAGTCGGCTATCAATTTTAGCTATTGTAAGCAATAATTATCAGCCTGAAACACTCATCGACATTGAAACAATATTCTGAGAAAAGATACATGCCGCTGACGGGACTCGGCGTCCCGACTCTTTCCCGTCGGCGGCATGTATCTTTTCTCGGAAGATTGTTCAAATGTAGATGAGTGTTTCAGGCTGATAATTATTGCTTATAATAATTGTTACCCTTTGTGCTATGCATAAAATCTTGTCTTAAACATTACTTTATCAATTAAAGTATCAATTTCAGCCTAAATATTCGTCCATGTTCTTACTAACATATTGGACTAGGAGCTGTTAAATTTTTGCCAAGTATTACTTTTGGTCAAAAGTTAAATTTTGCATTTGAGTTTTTTTTTGCCTATTTCACGATTTTTATGTGATATCAATTCTTAAGTTTAACCTTTTGCCGTGAGAAAAGGCGTCGATATATTTTAGAATCGTTTGAAATAAGTATACGATTACAAAGGCTTTAGATATTTGACGTGACCTACCTTAAGAGTATCCTTGGGAGCCTCGACGGGGAGTGATTGCATCTCATTGGCCTCGCTCGTGGAGATGTCAGAAGCGAAGTCACATGTCACTATGGGGATAGCCATGGGCTGGTGGGACTCTATGGTAGCTATCTGTCTCTCAGGATCCCTAAAACGGTAAAAACACTATTAGAAAGGACTTCAAAAATAAGACAATTTTATGAAATATTATTATTCATTTGTCGAAAAAAAATAATTTTATGATTGATTTTTAGGGTTATTAGCTATGTTGTCCTTCCTGTTTTTAGTCAGTGTTTTGGATAGCCGTGCAGTGTTTACCATCAGGACAGTGTGTAGATTACCGGTGGAAAGTATGCCTGCTTGTGTAGAAATATTTTCGTGATACCATGGTTAATTTTTTTTGACATTATCTCCACACAGGAGGCCCCGAGGAAAACAAATAAGTGTCTGTCACCTTTGGAGGGTGCTGCATGGAGGGTCTTTTTTATGAGAAGAAGGAATGAACATGTCTTAATGAGAACAATGTTCACACCTTGTCTCGACGAGATCCATGATGCAGGAAGGAAGGCATGCAGAGGATGGGAGATCGTTCTACATCCGAGCTGTTGAACTTAAGAATGAGTCTTGGAAATGACTCCTTTCCCCGAATAGATCTATGAAAAATTTCCCAGAATAGATCTATGACGTTAATTCGTAGGAACATCTTTTATTAAAATACTGATAGAACAAGGACAGCTTCCCATCTTACGCCTATGTTCTAAATATTGCAATCCGTCTGTTAAGGAAGGGAAATATATGATAATAATTTCTTTGGGATTGTACAGATATGTAATTTGTACTGGGTCAGCAATTGTGTACTTATACTTAAATAAACACACTATCACCACAATCTACCCAACTGCCCTTATTATCAACAGTATGAGATAGTTGATAGTCCAGAAATGCTTGCATTGATTAGCCTTCGGATTCCACTACGTAAAATAGAAGTCGGGTTTTATTTTACTGTAGGAATTCTGGGACAAACTACCATATTTATCCCTCTTTGCATAAAATAATACTAATGGGTGGAAATAATTACATCAAGTCAATAGACATCTTCAAGTTGCCACTAAACAAATACAAAATATTGTTATTGAATCAGTCCAGTCAATAAATAGATAGGTACTGTTAATTTTTACCATACGAAGAGCACTTAAAAAGGGCGTAAATAAATAAATAAATAAAATTATCTTAAATAACTGAATAATTCATTATGTTAGTAAGTATGTTTCAATAAACAAATCTGTAAATGGATTATGAATGCCTACCTGCTGAAGCTGCCTAATTATACACCTTATATTAATTATACAACATTTAGGCGATTGCGGATGAATTAAACTAACTACACTTTGTTTAATAATAAGTATTCATAAAAATAGAGATCAAAAAAAATATTTCTGAAATTAATTATCGGTTAAAAATTAAAATACTTTAACAGCATGCAGAAAGATGAAGGAGTAAGTTTAAAACTTACAAAAAAGAATAATAAACTTATAGATATGAAAATGAATCAGCCAATTAATCTATTAGAATAGTGTTTTTAATTTATTTACAATAGATTTTTTTAGTGTAACGTTGAAATTTAAAAATAATATATTAACAACAAACCTAAATCTTTACATGTTCGTAATAAGCATTAACTTAAAGTGATCTAAAACAAATTTATATATTTTATTCTAAATCTTTATTTTCAGAAAGTAATGGTCTTGTATTAAATTTTCTTGAACATTTGGAAATCAATAAACGAACGAATGATCCTAATGAAAAAAAAAATTATTTCCCGTTTCCAGTATGTTCACAAGACCTTTTTCAATATAACCCAATTAAATGACAAACACTAGCAAGTCAATAGCAATCACATTATTAAACAATTAAGAAAACATTACCATCAAACGCGTGAATAGAGAATCTATTGTCACAATTGTTTTCTCAGTTAATCGGTTTAACCGGCAATAAATCATTTTAGACACAATAATTTTTTTGATAAGTCATCTCAACGTGGACTAAACACAAATTGAAAATGACCCTGAACGCCGAAACAGCTATTCAAAACTAAAATACTTGCAAAACTTAATAACAACATTATTAAATTTGATGACCATTAAATTTAAAAATAAATAATTAGAGTAAGTACTACGAATTAAATACGAAAATAGTTAATAGTATGTATTTTCTACTAACTTCAATAGATAATAAAATAACAAAAACTACCCATATTTTTTTTTTAAATAAGCTTCTACGAGTACATATTTATATAAACATTAACGATGTTCACTGAATACAAAATAAATGTTGGAATAAAGCCCGAAATAAAATTTCTATGTGAATCTCAAGGATTTTCAATGCTTTAAAAAGAAAAATAAAACATGGGATTGAACAGTGATTTTGAAAACCTCCGTGTGTTCCAACTTTGCAAAAACTTTTTCCTTTGGCGGAGTGAAATATTTTCAGACTTGGATGAAACTTTAATATTAGGTATATTTTATTATTACTTATATATTACCTTAGTAAAATTATTATTAAACAAAGTTGATTACGAACAAAGACATGACCAGCGCCGGATCTGCCATACGTTCAAAAACGTGCAAAAAACCTGGCGCCCACTACGAAGGGGCGCCGTGATAAAATAAATATTGTTTTAAAATTCAATTAAAATATTCCCCGAATCGTTTAAAAATTACTCGTAATACGGAATTATTAGTTCGCGCTAGCAACACTCACTTTCCATATGCGTGAACCTAATGCGCGCGCATCGATGGTTAAAATTTAACGAAATACGGATTTGACTTACGTCAAGGAATTTTTTTTCAAATACAATATATTTCATACGAACGTAAGACCTATTTTTCCTTGTTGCTCTTACGACCATTGTATCGTTCGAAATTCAACAAACATTGTGATTGGTTCATTAATCGCTTCTCGTACGCATCTCCCTTCGTTGATTACAAGTTGCTCTTTGATGATAGTTCGTCGCTTTCGCCGCGTTATTGGTTTATTTATGTTGCCATTCGCGCGCGATTTGGCACCATATTAAACAAACTGATCAGAATATTATTATTTCTGAACTAAACTGCCTCATGTTTTATATTATATTTTGTTATGATGTTATTATTTTGTCCAGTGTCATAGATAGCTACCGCCAGGTCACTTGGAAAAGTTACTCTTGATTCTTGTTGGCGGGATATTAATTTATTTTAAACGTATTGTATAATTTTTTTTTTTTTTATATGTATATAAATTTTTTATCTGAATTTTAAAAAAATGTTGGGGGGGGGGGCGCCATCGGTACTTCCTGCACAGGGCGCCAGATTTCGTAGAACCGGCGCTGGACATGACGTACCAAAATCATTACTGTACAACTCTGTAAACTCTACACAACCCTTAGGGGACACTTAGTTGTATTATTTGTAAGTAGATATACCGTATTTTCCCCAAACCGACTGCATATCGTATATAAGTTTGCCGATCGGGGATCAATTGTCATGGAACCATTTTGTGGTATTGAACACATAATACACTAACAGCGTACACTATCAGTGTATCTTACATTCTACAGCGAACATGTTCAATATGTAAAAAAATTTCAACTTATTTTGATGAAAAGAAAATCTTCAAAAGTGAAAACTTTTGGATTATTTCTTCATATTTATTTCAGAATCTTTTACTTATATAACCCAGTGAGATGATTCATGTCTACTTTTGAAAGTCGGCCTTTGTTGACAAAAAGTTAAGAGTTTAATAAGATTTCTTGGAGAAAATCTAACCCAAGTCTCATTGTGTGTATTGATATAAAAAGTTTTATTTGTTCTACATGATTCAAAATAAACAGTGAATGTTCGCGATATAAGACCCATTGACCAGTGGCTGAGAATTAAGGTTCCAAAATGCTTGCAACTGTACAGGGAGGTTCCGATGAGAAAGATCGATTATTCCCCGTATCAAAGTTTTTAAACTAAAAATTTAATAACGGTTTATTTCATTCAAAACTTGCTTTAATATACACCTACATTCAAGTAAGCAATACAAATAATCAAGGCGCACGATGATAAATTATTAAATATCGTGTACTTCTTGGAAGTATTTTTTGATCGTAAGTATTTAAGATTTTTTAATAACCTCTAAACAAAATAAATGTGTAAATAAAATCTGATATATATTAGTTTGTAAGAACTTAAATAAATATAAAAACTAAGTTATTTTCGTCACAGAACACGTTCTCGGATTTATTTTTTAATTAAAATTAAAAAAACTGAAAAGTGTCTTTACTAGATTACTTTTTGATTTATTTTGGTGTATGATTAGAAATTTGTGTTGTATAATACAATATTTCGTTTGAAAATTTTACAAATCTGTTAACGACCAACGGTATAACCTCACTATATTAAATATAAATATAGTTTTACAAAATTTAAAAAGTGTGTTTACCAGATAAAATAACAATGTTTCAAAATCAATTTATGTTTTTTTGTAAAAAAGAGTCAATAATATTTGATTTAAAAAGGACTAATTTCCAGTATTGTCTGGTTATACCCTCTTAAATTACATTTTCAATTTGGGAGGTGGGTGTTGGTACCGCCGCCCCGCGAAGCATTTATTGTATAACCAACTTCTCTGCTATATGGTATAATAATAGGTCACCCCAAGTTGTTCTGGTGAGACCCGATCTTTTTCTGATTTTTCTGTTTGATTTAGACTGAGTTTTGCTAATATAGTCTTCATTAATTAAAATGTTATAATTTGAGGATTTACCTATTATTAAAAAAAATATATATATAAAAATATATATATGTGTATAATTTTTTTTTTGGCAGTTTGTCATACAATGTATGGAAAATACCTCAATGTTTTTTTTCAGAACCAAAAGTAATGAATTTTCAATGAAAAAGTTTGTTTATGACTTTCAAAAATTTCTATTTCTCTCACTACCACACATAATTTCTCTCACACATAATTACGAGTACATATTAATGAAATTTTTTATTACATAATTATAACGAACTTCGCAATCAAAAAGAAAATCCTATCAAATACAACCTCAAAAAAGTGTATATTAAGTATCTACCTAACTAGTTTAATACTGAACATAAATTTTCTGAAATGGAACAAATAAATAAACACATTTTAATGAATTTGTGGATAGTTTGTAAACTTGTCCATCATGGAGAGAAATCGTTAATTTCTATGTTCCCGATAGTTACCTCCGTTACCAATAGAATAGACTGTTCTATCTCCTAGCCAGCAGGACTAACTTACCAATCAATGGTCATGCCTGTGGGGAGGGAAACGTTGTTAGCAACCAGTATAAATACAGATATCGATATATTCAGCAACAATGTAGCTGCTTTGAAACGGCATGCTTTGTTGTTGCAACTGTATTTGGTTCAACTATTTTCATAATTGTTCAATACCTTTGCTTAATGTACATAATTTCTAAACCTATTCAAAATGCTTTTATTAAAAAGTTTTTTATGACATGACAGAAATTTGATTTTTGATAATGTTCAGTCAGTTTTAACCGAAGTTAAGTGATAAAAATAAAAATATTTTTAGGTAAACACTTTTTTAAGCTAATCTCTGGTATCATACTCAATCCGCCTATATTAAAAGAGGTTAATTTTTACGTCCCTAACAAGTATACTCGTGGTAAATCCCATGCACTTTTTTATGCTCCGAAAGTGAGGACTTCTGCCTATCAGAACGCGCCAATAAACAGAGCGACTCAACTGCTTAACGATTCTGCATTGACCATCGACATTTTCAATGTCACTTACAGACAGTTCAGCAACGATCTTTTAGCACATGTCACTAAGTAGTAAAACTGCCCTTGTGTACTTTGTAATTTATAATCTTCTCCATGATATATTGGTGTATAACTGTTTTATAGAGAACATGAAAAAATAAATAAATAAATAAATAAATGACCTTACTTGAGGCTAACGGAAATATGAACAACATACTTCAAACCCTTTAGTTTGGTGTTAGTAATTAGAAATTTTGTTGTAACATCACATTTATATTGATTTCCAAAAAGCTTTTGATACAGTTAACAACTCAATCTTACTAAAAAGGATCAATAACAAACACATACACCTATTTCGTTGGGTAAAATCATATGTATATATCAGAACACAACTAGTGCTTATTAATGGACATAAATCATCCCCCATAGTTGAAACTTCTGGTGTACCACAGGGATCAAATCTTTGACCATTGTTTTTTCTAATTTTCATAAATGATCTTGGCTCAAAATTAAACTGTGATTATGCTTTTTACGCCGATGATCTTAAAATTTTTCATTTACTCCTTCAAAATGATATCGAAATAAAAACTGTTGTGCTGTATGTACTTAACTTTTTAACTGTAACTCTATAAACTTCACTCGAAATAGAACTATGATTATTGTGTGTACTTATTTGTGTATTAACTATGTGTTTTATAACTGGATTATTCACTTACGTGAGAAAATCTTTTAAAACCCAGTATAAATAAATAAATGAAAAATCATATCATGACTGCAAAAACCTAAAGAAAAAATATTAATCGACGAATGGGCTAACTTCAAACTGAAGCATTAAAATTTTTCCGAATACACACAATTCACTCAATCTATCAACATTTTTTTTCAGCAGCGGGTTAGCAAAACAAAGGCATTGTTTCACTTAAGGTGGGATATATTCAGCCAGGTAGTATACCTGTAGTACATTTATCATACCTCTCCACTACCCCTGGAGTTGTCCGCAGAGGCGTGCCGTCAAAAACTGATTTGGGTAAAATTATCTACCTATTCAAGAGATCTCTTTTTGTATCTACGATGTTAATATAAAAAGGACGAAAAGTACGTTTGTTTTTTAAGACATAATTCTAGGTATTACTAGTCATTCTGAGCCTGGATAAAAATATGTTATTTAGGGGAAGCCCATCTCACGAAAACCCTTCACTTGTTTTAATTTAAATGTGCTTTGTCAAATTTGGAACTGATTTTTTGAGGAATTCATACGAGTGATAAAATAGGAAACTATCTATAAACAGAAAAAAAGTTTTAAATTAAATATTTAATATTTTTCATTAGAATAACTCTCTTTAATAATAATAAACTTAGTTATTATTACCAATGTAATATATCACTGAAGAAGAAAGGGGTTAATAAATCTAAAATAAAATATGAAAAATAACAAGTCAGAACAAATTGAGTGCGTCTAACCTTAAGTAAAACTTCTTTGACAAAAAACTAAAAATTAAATAAAAATTTTTTTAGGGGGCGGATTAGAGATGAAGGTGTAAAATTTTCCTGTAATTCAGCCATTTGAATTCTAAACAAACTATTTTTAAAGTCACACTTCTTCAATTCACAAGAATCAGAGAGCAAAAAAGGGGTAATATTCATCGTAAAAAATAATACAAATCAAAAAGTTCAACTAAAATCTTTAGTTAAATCATATAATGATCAACAAAACATAACAAAACCTGTTGAACTTACCTTATAAATTAGTAAACAAAAATAGACGTCTTACGTTTGAGTTTGCTTTGACATTTTGTTATTCGTTGCTAGGCTTCAGATTCGTTGTTGTCAGAACTTAATACGATGAAATATCAATCGAACGTCATTTTTGTTAATGTTATTTCAGTCCAAAAAAGATTTGAGTAACCCGTCGTAATTAATGCCCCTAAAGAAATCTAACTCCAAAATAAATAAGCTAACGGTCGCACCAGGATGGAACCCAGGATCTCTCGTCTTACAGGGACAAGGCCTTAACCATTTCTTACTTTTAAGTCATTTTTATGAATCTTCTTTCCAATTCAGAATTTACAATTTTATCTTCGACTAATTTTTTTCCATGTATTTTTGGCAGCTACATTTTAAAATGACATCAAACGTTCGAAGAACTGGTTTGTAACCTGGACGGTGTCTCGGATAAATATATCTGATTGTATTTATATGGGACACCTGTTGTTCTATTTCATATTTTCATTTAGTACGAGTATTATCTTCTTCTGCAATAGTGTTTAATAAATTTTTACATAAAAAATATGTGTATCATTTGTTAAATTTTGAAAGATTTATTGATTTATTAAGTTTAATACAGACTGTGTTAATTAGAAAGATAAATTTCTGATTGTCTCTTTAATTTATCGACAAAACAAAGAAAAATTGGCAATATTTATTTTTGAGTGGTAAATATTTTAAAAATACCTTCTTCTTCTTCTTCTTCGATGATGCTAGAGCCCATATCGAGCTTTGCCCCCCGCAACATTCACCTCCAACTCTTCCTGTCCTCAGCTGCTGACTTCCAGTTTGTTATCTGGAGAAGCTGTGCTGCACCCCCTCTTAATTCGTCTTCCCAATTCAGAGTGGGTCTTCCCACTTTTCTCTTTCCACCTGGGTTATTTTTGGGACGCGTGTGTCCGGCATTCTCTGTACATGTCCAGCCCATCTCAATCTGAGAAGTCTCATATGGGCTGAGATATTAAGGGCCTGATATATATCATACAGTTCTTTGTTGTGCCGGATGCGCCACTGTTCCCCCTCTTTCACGGGTGCACATATTCTTCTTAATATTTTTCTTTCAAAAGTATCCAGCATTTCAGCCATCTTTGCCGTCAATGTCAGCGCCTCACATTCATATGCCAATACAGTTCTGACAATACTTTCAGCTTCACAAATCCAACAAGTATAATATCCTGTAGCATTTCATGGATTTTATACTAATAAATACTCAAATCACACTAATGAAAAACCACACAGTTGTGCAAGCAAGTTTGACATCTGAAATTATGAACTATAAACTATAATAATCAAAATTAGTAAAGTTCTCAACACGTGATTCTTATTTGATTATAGATAATATTTTTATTACGAAATAATTATTGTGTTATTTCTCGTACCTCGTTTTCTTTTCTGTCAGCCCTTGACTATCATTACTCAACACGTACGGCACGCCTCTGGCCTCTATGTAGTACAACCTGTTCACTGTATATAATACTGCTTGTAGTAAAGTCAATATTTCACCCCTGGAAGTATCCTGCCTAGGTTTGATTTAGTGCGCCGATTTATCACTCCCGAGCGAACAGCCGAGGAGCTGCAGATTATCTAATTGGGATGTTTTTATTAAGGATTGGCGCAACTTTGCTCGGAAAGCTCGCAAATTAATAGCGAATACAACCTGCTATCATTATTATTGTTACGACTTACCTGGGAACCACTGGAGTATACCAGAAACTATCTGCTGAGGATATGTATGTAATACTTTTTTTTGTCGATGAGGGTTTTAATGCATAGGCTACACGTTCAATATTTATCATATTGATGGATCAATGATCCATCAATTATCCACTAAGTTCTACCCTAAACGTTTAAAATTTATTGTGATCCGTTAATATTTATCGTGATATTTATGCGAACCCTACACATTCTTAATTTATTGTGATCCGTCAATATTTAATAATATCGTGATATTTATGCGAACCCTACACATTCTATATTTATTGTGATCCGTCAATATTTATCAAATATCGTGATATTTATGCGAACCCTACACATTCTATATTTATTGTGATCCGTCAATATTTATCAAATGACGTGATGTTTATGCGAACCCTACACATTCTATATTTATTGTTTTCCGTCAATATTCATCAAATGTCGTGATGTTAATGCGAACCCTACACATTCTTTATTTATTGTGATCCATCAATATTTATCAAATATCGTGATATTTATGCGAACCCTAAACATTCTTTATTTATTGTGATCCATCAATATTTATCAAATATCCTAATTTTTATGCGAACCCTACATATTCTATTTTGTTTGTGATCCGTCAATGTTTATCAAATATCCTGATTTTTATGCGAACCTTAAACATTCTATACTTATTGTGATCCGTCAATATTTATCAAATATCCTGATTTTTATGCGAACCTTAAACATTCTATACTTATTGTGATCCGTCAATATTTATCAAATATCCTGATTTTTATGCGAACCTTAAACATTCTATATTTATTGTAATCCGTCAATATTTATCAAATATCGTGATATTTATGCGAACTATACACATTCTATATTTATTGTGATCCGTCAAATTCTATCAAATATTGTGATATTTATGCGGTCCCTACACAGTCTATATTTATTGTGATCCGTCAATATTTATCAAATATCGTGATATTTATGCGAACCCTACACATTCTATATTTATTGTGATCCGTCAATATTTATCAAATTTCGTGATATTTATGCGAACCCTACACAGTCTATATTTATTGTGATCCGTCAATAATTATCAAATATAGTTATATTTATTGAACGTATAGGCTAGCGCATTGAGGGATCACAATATGAATCCCATGATTTCTACATTCGAATATCGATTGATTTGTATTCGGAATTCCGGATTGTGATATGGATCATGATAAATATTGAACGTGTAGTGTACGCATCAATATTGATCACGATCCGTGGTTTAACGATACTGAATTCAGGAATCTAGACATCTGCGATAAATGTTGTGTTCGGTCAATACACTAAACTATACATCCAATAAATATAACAATATTTGATAAATTTTGACGAGAGAGATGAGAAATTTAAACAGTTGATGTTTCGTGGTAAATTCACCACTACGTGACCTGTGTGGTTAATAGCTTTAGTAATATAATCAATATTAAGGCCCAGTTGTTTCACAAAAAATCAAATGTATCATTGTCATAAAATGAGCATTCAGCTCGATTTGTTTTTGACATTTGAAAGGTCCCTGTTAAACGCCAATTCTAGGAGCGTTTCAGATTTCTATCAAATTGTAATAATCTGACAAGCTTAACGACATGATAGTTGTCCTTTTCTGCTGATCACAATTTATTCAAAATTGAAAGCGATCTTAACCTCAAATTTTAAAAGGAAACTTTTCAACTGTCAGAAAACCAAAATGGCGCTGAATGATCATTTGAAGACTTTTTTACAAGCGAATTTCTGCGAAACAACTGAGTCTTAGAAAAATTTCTATTTTAGTCCTACTGATTTGAGTGCAGAAGTATTTAAACGTGGCAGCTGTTTTGTCACCAGGACCTTTCCTAAGCAATTAAAAGAACGTAATAACATTGTTCTATTTCATTTGACAAATAAAACTTTAAATAAATAAAGTATGTTATTGCGTGTTAGTAATACGATTTATTTAAAAGCAACCTTTAAAGTTATTTATGAAAATACATATTTCATACCTTGATATGTTTACTGGCAAATTACTGGCAAACTATAACTCATTCGTAAAGAGTAAAATAATACACCGACATTGCGCATAATAATTTTCAGTCTCTAAAAAAGTTACATTCATAGCTTTAAATACAAATAAATAACTGGTCTAGCAACATTACATTAATTATAAATATAACCTGACCAATACAACTGCACGATTTATTATAGAACTGTATCCAATTTACTTTACCTTATTTAAATTATTTTATTTTCCCACTAAACACGAACACGCCTGAATGGATGAATTAATAATAATAATAATAATAGTTCTTTATTCCAGAATGTGGGGAGGTGAGTGCAATCCCACACATCCCACACATCCCATAGATATTATATGTACATATAATATTGAAAAACATAAATATTTTGTAGATATGAAACGTAAAAAATAAAAAAAATATATAAACATAAAAGTAAAGTAAAAGTAAAAATCAAAATCAAAAAGTAAAAAAAAAAAAAAAAAGATATAAAAATAAAAGTAAAGTAAAAGTAAAATCAAGACACGGAAACGCAGGAATCCATCGGAGCTAGGATTGTGGGAGCCAGTGTCTTTCTCCAATGGTCTTCTATGCTCGATCCTGGGGTCATACGGGATTCTATGACGAGTATGTTTCTGGAGCGGTTTATTCTTTCCCTCAGTCCTGCAACCCTGGTTCTTATTACAGCTTTGAATCCTGGAACTCGCCCTTCTGTGAACATTGAGGAGGCACTGCAGTGCCTGGGAAGTCCGAATAGCAAGCGGTATGCATTGTTATATTGCACCCGAAGCCTTTCCATGGTGCTTTTTTTGAACTTTGCCCAGAGCTCGCACGTATAGAGAGTAGTGCAAAAGGCTAGAAAGAGCGTCCTTTTCACCCGTGGACTGCAAAGCTGAAATCTTCTACTAAGCATGTTACATTTTATGCTCAGTACTCGCCTCTGCCTGTCAATATCTTCATCATCTGTTAATTTATTATTGATGATATGTCCAAGATATTTGGTGTCTTCTACTATCTTCAGAAGCTCACCGTTCAAAAAGGCAGGGGGAATGTTTATGGGGCCTTTGCCGTGTTTTATAACCAACAGTGCTGTTTTTTTCGCATTATAAATCATGTTAGTTTCGTGTGCATATTCTTCACAGATCTTCAGAAGCATTCGTAATCCCCTTATCGACGGTGCCATCAGAACCATGTCATCTGCGTAGCTCATATTGTTAATACATAGGCCTCCGATGTGGCAGCCCACTCCAGCATTGTTTAACCTGCGGGTTAGTTCATCCATGTAAATGTTAAATAGTACTGGGGACATACATCCTCCCTGTCTGACCCCGCTTTTCAAGAAATAGGGTTCTGAGAATCCATCTTTCCACTTTACAAGGTTTTCCTGTTGACGGTGCCATGCTTCGAGAATTTTTACCACTTTACATGGTATACCTCTTTCCTTTAGTTTTTTCCATAATAAGGGGTGGGAAACTCTGTCGAAAGCCTTGCTAAGATCCAGAAAGCATGCATAGGTTGTTGTTTTCTTCTTCCTGTAGTATTCCAACGTCCGTTTTACGCAGAATATAGCCGAGTCCGTGGAGCACTCTCTCTTGAAGCCCATCTGATTATCTGTCGTTCTCATATGGGATCCGACTTGATCTAAGAGAACTCGTTCAAATATTCTAGCGATGGCCGTGGCGATGGATATCGGTCTGTAGTTTTCCTGTAGAGTTATGTCTGTCAGTTTAGATTTTATTATCGGTATGACAATTGTCTTTGTCATATCCTTAGGTAGATAGCCACTCTTTAAGATGTCGGTGAACAATGTTGCCAATAGTTCCATAATCGCTGCCCCTGCATGTTTAATGTGTTCGGTGCTTAAACCGTCATGCCCAGCCGATTTTCCAGATTTCATGTTACTAATGGCCGATTTTATCATGTTAGTTGTGACGATGGGATCGATATCATCATAAGCAGTCAAATGCGTTTCGTTTGAGTCGATAGTCGGTGTGGTGGTTGAGAAATGCTCTTTGAAAATGTTTGCAATTACTTCTGGATTCGTCTCTCCGCGTATGTTGCACGAGATTTTACAGCGCATGTTTAACAATTTATTTGACTTGTTCCAGAATTTTTTGAAGTCACGATTATCTAGGTCACCTGCTATTTTATCCATCTGGAGTTGAGTCGAGTTCTTTTGGCATTGTTTTAGTGCTGTTTTAAAGGCAGTACGCTTTGCCCTTCTATTCTCCGCGACGGGACCCTCGCGCGGTCTCCCATTCATTATCCAAGTGTGCATCGCTTGTCTGGATTCATCGTATTTATCCGCTACAAATTCATTCCACCCACATACTTGCTTATGTTTTTGCATAGTGCACTTAGTAAATACAGAAATGGCGCTGCTTCGTAGAGCTTCCACTCTACTCCCATAGAGGTATTTTATTTTGGCGCGTACAGGGTTGCCACCATCCTCAGAAAATGTTTTATTGGCCTTAATTTTGAGGAGACTGGTTTCCGAGCATGAGTTGTATTTTCCGATATCGAATAAGTTATTTGGATACCATAGTGCTGGGTCCCTCATCATAGACGTAAACACTTCCGTTCTTGCTATTCCTTAAGTTTTTAGGGTCAGCTCGAGAGGCCGGTGATCTGTCCAATCAATGTCGTAGTATATTTTCATATCAACAATTTGCTTCAAAATATTTTTAGTAACTAGACAATGGTCTAACCACCTGGTGGTGCTGTGTGCGTCACTGACATAAGTGTAAGAATCCACAGGCAAAAATTCGATGTCGGCACACACATATTCAAAGTCTTGACAGAAAGATATTAACTCCGTTCCAAAGAGTGAGTCGGGATTAGCGTTGAAGTCTCCGATAATAATTGTATTAATGTGATCTTTATCGTCAATTATTGCTTGTAAGGAGGCGAGGCAGTTAGAATATTCCTCAAAGTTGTCAGTTGAACAAGTTGGCATGTAGATTGTAAAAATACTTAATGTTTCGGTAATTAAACTAACCTCGATTCCGGCCATCCGACAGTTATGCATTTGGATTGCGGTAACCCTTAAATTTTGTCTATAGATTATCCCCACTCCACCGTGCGGTCTGCCCAGGAGTGGACCATCGGTAATATTAACGGCAGAGGTTCCCAAGCTGTTGAAATCCGGGTGGATATGTGACAGGAAGTCGATATCTGTAGGAAGTAACCACGTTTCTTGGACTACTATAATATCGTGTAGTTCGCAGAGGTCATGTATAAATTTTACAGAACTGCGAGCCGATCTGCAGTTTACGGATATAATTCTTAAATTATTACTTGTCATTTTGAGATTTAGTTGATATGCGCGATTCTATAAATCTTCGGAATACAATTCCCTCCGGCCAAAGTTCTTCTGTCAGGAATTTCTTTACTTCGATCGCTTTAACAGAAAGTTTAAAGGTGTTAAAAGGCGTAGGGCGGAAAGGCTTGATTCTTTCAATCTTGGTACCTTCCAAACCCTTTTCTGCTAGGTATGTATTGATGTCTTCCTCGGTGGTTTCCACGGTAAACCGCGAAATGTAAATAGTTGTGATTAAGTCTGCTGACTTTAGTATTGTTGACGTTGCTTTACCTCTCAAGTTTCGGTTAACTTTCCGCTTTACTAGTGTAAATCCGCTTTCGTCCGTCGCGGATGGCCGGGATTGGGGCCGCGGTCCGTACTCGCGCGTTCTCTGTTTATTGTTTTCGGGCCGTTCAAAGTGCGAACTCGGTCGATCACTGCGATCACTGTTTCTACGCTCTGTGCGTTCTTGTGTATTTTTCGTGTGTGTGGTAGTTACATTGTTGTGTGCGTTCTTAGTGACAGCCGTTAAGTAGGACTCTTCTGTCGGTAATTGTTTACTTTTAAGTAGAAGATTACCTACATTTTTGCCGCTATTTTGTTGCGAATTCTCAGCTAAATCGCTCTGTTTGTTTGGAGCATGCATTTTTGCAATTTGCTCTCTTAGTGAAACCAGTTCCTGTTTTAGATCATCATTTCTTGTGACCGAGGAATCTTTTAATTCTGTTTTGATGAGTGATATTTCCGTTTTCATAGCGTTAAGTTCCTTTAGGAGCTTGGATACGTCCACACTATCAAAGTTGACGGGAGGCAACTTGTGCAGCTGTCTGGCTACAAATATTGGCAGCTTGTCAGGGTCTGTCTCCTTCATAGCCCTCAGGATGTCCTGGAGATCTCGGCCAATCCTACCATCTCCCTTCCGCAGAGTACGCTTGTCCGGAAGTTTGTCGAACAAGACAGTCTTTGCATACTTCACTTCCTCTTCTGAGAAGGTGGATGCACACAGCTGCGTGATGGCGATTTCATCGAGAGTGTCCGCCCTGTTTTGTATGAACGCGAGACACTCGTTTATTATCACGTTACAAGTGTTACACGACATTGCTTAAGAGAACGTCCTTCCGACACGACGGTTGCCGATTAATGCATTTTATTTATTTAAATTCGTTTAATATTTTAATGAGTTCATTGAAAAATGGTTTAACCTGCGTTTAATTTCAGGAAATTACAATAACGGTTTTAATAGCTGAATTTAAATTGAATGGACTAAAATCGTTTTATTATTTTAATTAATTTTTTAATCATAATTAGATTTCAATAATAAATTGGATTATTTGGATCTGATATTATTAAAGTTATTATTTTATTGTGAGAAAATCAATGGTTTACAGTGTGGTTGGTTTATGTAAAGAACTTAATGGTTTGGTGAAACAAGGTAAAAATTTTATACAATTGATAATCAACCGTGTTTGCAAAAATCTTACTAGGTAATATAGAAACTGACATAAAATGTTAATCAAAAGATATATACATTGCTTAACCAGCTAAAGAGGATTGTTTATCTGTTGAATGCAAGTTCTCATTTTTCGGAATTTTTCTAAGTTATTTTTAATGTCCTATATAATTCTTATTTTTGAAGATATTAAAAAACCAAATACCACTTTAGAAATAAGACAAAACTACCCTTTAGATTTGATTTTACCGTTTACATTTGAAATATTTAAAATCTGTAATATTTTGATTTTAATGAGTCTAGTTTTTTAACTGTTAATTCATGGTGGAATTCCATTGTATTAGATATGAAATTAAATTTTTTTTTTCATATCTAATTTTGATTTTAAATTTAAAACATAAATTGAATAACAAGCTTTCCAAAGTTTTTTAAAAAGTAAAATTATTTAAGGAATTTGCAAGAAAACTCTAATTTCCCTTTGTGTCTCGATCAAAGAAATAAATATTAATTCAACGAGAACCCCAAAAAATCGACATGTTGAAATCATTGTTGCTATATAAACGTTGATTTCTAGAATTTACATTTACCTACACATGCAAAAAGCATTATTATTTTTAAAATTATAGCTTTCTTTGAATTGTTATTAAAATCATGCAGTAAAAGTTAATTAAAAAATAACACATCAGAAGTAACCTCACTTTTTTGCTGAAAAACGATCTTAAATGCTTTTTAGCTAAAAAATGTGTTTTAATTGTGCTATTAATGACAACCCTACAAGAAGTTGGGTCGATTTTAGGTTTTTAAAATCATTTTTTTTTTAAACAAAAAATTAGATTTATAAAGTGATATAAATGATCAACAAACTCCCTTTAAAAGTAAAGGAAGCTAAAATCCCTGTAAAAACAAGTGATATACAAATAGCATATACATTGTTATAGATAATCTAACAAAAGTAAACTACCTACCTATAAACAAATACAATAAACAAAAAAAATGTATTGGAAATTACTTAACGAGCTGTTATTTTGCAGACGAACAAATTTCACGAACTCGTTGTTCCAGCAATTTCCCTGCTTCAGATCGTAAACAAACCAACTTTCTGCTTTAAAGTCAATACCTTATTCAAATAATAATAAAAATAGGAAACAACAATATCAAGAACAGGTAAATGTGGATGAGTGAAATACTCGTATGGAAAAAACTACAAACTTGAATAGGTACTTTAAAATGTTACTAGTACTAAAAACACATGCAACTAATACTATAAAAATAGTGGAGAACCGTTCTGTCCGATTTGTGCAATTATGTTGTGTCATCTATTAGCAGTATCTATTATTTTTTTTAACTCATTTTAAATAAAGACATATTTTTAGTTTTATGATTACTAGACATATTTATTTATTTAACAACTCCAATCAGGAAGCCCTAACGAAAACAGTTTTCCACAATGTCTGTGTTATCTTTGGGGTTACTGTGTGGATGGTGTTTGAAGGGGAACATTGAAGAGTTACATGTTGTAGGAAGGAGGAAATAGAGGTTGTCAAATCATTTCACAAACGAGCTCTTAAACTCAAGAAAGAGTCTTAGAAAATCGTCGTTTTTATGTGGGTATTAGATTTAATCCTTTATTTATTGATTTGTTATTTTACTTCGTATATAGTGTAGTGCCTTGTTAAATAGGTTCAGTGGTTTAGAGATAGATGGCAGTGGGCATAAAGCCTACGCCAGTTTCCGTCAGATGGCGGGAGTTGAGAGGTAGTTCTAATTGTTAACAAAACTGGTGACTGGTGGTTAATTCTGTAGCGGTTAATTCTGCCGAGCAGAATCAGCTGAAGATGGTCGCTTTAGCTCAGTGCCAATATTATTGTAACCACGTAAATAAACAGTTTAGTATCAAGAACCTTTGATATTATTGAGAAGACCCAACATAACGTTTGCATGTGAATAAGGCAAATGTTACGTATAGTTTACACAATTTTTATTTCACCTGACAAAATTTTGAAAATCTCTTACTAATCTAACCATTATTGTAAGCGGAAAATGTGGTTTGTGTCGTGACGGAGCACTTAGCCAGTTGAGGAATTGAACTCACGACCCCATGGTGACACCCGGACGATGCCAGCTTAGCCAGTCACTGACCGGAATGTTTTTTAAGTATATGTCTTACGTCCATCAAACTAGCACATTTTGGAAAAAAAAATCCGACTCTCAAAAATAAATTTATTTATCACGTCTAAAAAATTTTAGCTTCAATTTTCATTCTCATTGTAAATTATCTAAGACGTATTCAATAATATACTTTGATAAATTGTAGCAAATTTTCAAAAAAATTATCATGTTTCTTTTGCTATAATTTCCCAGCAGGTTTCATTCGCATTTCAGATAAATCAAGTTTGACGCACGGAAAGGTTTACGATTTTTAGACATTTCTTCCGATTTGTATCCGTTGTTGCATATTCCCTTGAGCGGCAGAGCCTTTACGAGCCCTGTACAGACGTACTGTATCCAATAGAGCCTTTATGATCTGGCATCGAAGGCTTTTAAGGCGATTAAAAGGAACGTTTGGATTCTAGTGGCCTGTTTGTGGCGGAAAATAAAACTAAAGTGCATCTTAAAATAATATAAAAGTCTCAAAATTTTATTAGGGTGTCCGTAAATCTGGGATGTTTTATTTAAATTCGCGTGCTTTATGTATTTTCAGAATAAATAAATAAACAATGGTGTTTTCCATTGAGATTTGAACCAACAGTATGTAATAAAATAATTATTTGTGGGATTCACGTTAAATTATGTAGGATAAGGTTATATTTTTTAATGGTTTGAATTTTGTTTCTCGTTGTTTTTACATTATCCTAAAATGTTTCCATGTTGATTATCTCCCTGTTCTCCCAGTAAAGTTATTTACTTTAGTTTTATATTTTATTTTTATTTTTGACTTTTAAACTTAAAGAGTTAAACCTCAAATTATAAAATTTTAATTAATGAAAATAATATTAGCGAAAGTCAATCGAAAATCTGAAACAGAAAAATCAGAAAAAGATGTATCCATATCGAAAGTTTTCCCTACATAATTAACCTTCAATTTTATATTTTATTTACCAACAATTGTGAACACATTATATTTAAATATAATTAAACGCCATGGTACCCGAAGCTATAAACAGACAAAAACAGAATATGTTCCACTGAAAATTACAGTATTATTTGTGAACAAGTTTTACGCATTATTCCAAAACCACTAATGGCGGTGGCATACGATTAACCAAATCATCCCCAACCATAAATATAAATGTTACCGATATATATACAGTTTAAAACATTCCACTGTTTATTGAAGTGGAAACAGTTTCAAAATTATCGAATAAATTTAAAAAAATGAATGGAACGTAAAGTGAACGTTCTTTCATTTGTAAAAATTCAAGTTAAGGAGTCGGCAATTTTTTTAGCCAACGAAAAGTCCCACCTTTCCGAAACATTAAACTCTACGCGAAAGTAATAAATGTTAGATTGGCTTAATGTCTTCGTTAAGGCTTCGTAGTAAGCGAGGAAAAAACAAAGTGTTTTTTTAAAGTATACATTTTTCACAATGTTCATAATAATATAAACAACACGACCTAGTTTGCTCCATCTCTTGGGCCGTTGCTAATTTTAGAGAAATGCGTGTGTGTGCGCTTGGATGATAGTGAGTGCTACCAACAGATGATAGAATGCATTGTCAACGATAACGAGTTTCTCTGCTGAGTTGCAGTTCGATCGGATATCGGAAAGTTGGTTAATTTCCACTTCCAAGATTTGCATTAATTCAATCGAGAAAACAAAATCCAAATTCAAAATGGATGTTTTTTTTATAGTGAATACCTCACAAGAGTCCCAACTGCTCCCGTCTGGAGCCAGTGGGACTGTGGCATCCCCGATTGGGGTATGTTATGAGGCTGAAGGTAAGTGGGGAAGGGACGGAGACGAAGAAGAGGAAGGTTGGGAAGTACCTGGCTATTCAGATCTAGTCACTAAACACGGCTAAAGCCATTTTAAACTAACATTTCAATTCTGAATGGTGGTCTTACATCTAAAAAGAAGAAAGAGATAGTTTTATATGGAGATACTTATTAATAAATACAAATGATAGAGAGAGCGCGCTAATGTTTAAAAATAACTATTATAATTAATAAAATAGATAATAAATTTTATTTGATTAATTTGTGTTATATCACAATAAATTAATAAAAAAAATAATATATACTATATTTGCGGCACTTTCCAGAGTGGAAGATACTCTCAGTATCGCCCTGATGTAAGACCACCATTCAGAATTGAAATGTTGCTTAATAATGGCTTTAGATGTGTTTAGTGACTAGATCTGAATAGCCAGGTATTTCCCCACCTTCCTCTTTCCCATCTCCTTCTCTTCCCCACATACCTTCAGTCTCAAAACATACCCCAATTGGGGATGCCATAGTCTCACTGGCTCCAGACGGGAGCAGTTGGAACTCTTGTGAGGTTATTCTCTAGAAAGAAAAAAAATAATAGGCAAAAATATTAAAACTTAATACCTAATTTAAAATTGAGCAAAAATCCGACGGAATTTCGTATAATTACCCTTTTAAGACGACAAATGTACCTACAGAGTTTATTTTAAAAACTAACTCACTGTAAAACACAATCACCCACAAACACACAACTCGTAATATAAATATACCTATTTAAACCTTATATAAAATTTATTTATTTTAAATTTTACTTTAATCTCAAATCTCTGTTTTTAAGTATAATTTATCTTAATCTTATGTTTTTCATATATTTTTAAATGTATTGTGTAAAAAATTTTTGTAGATAAAATGGAGGCCTCAGCACGGGTAAACCACCTAGTGAGGCCAATATTATTGAATTTTATTATAAAATGTAAAAATATTGCATCAATAAATAAATAAATAATATTATATTTTTATAAGAGTTAAAAACTTGTTTTTAAATATTTTTAATTGATTTACGGATCTAAATATATGACTACATATTTTTATTATTTTTTAATTATTATTAGTTCAGTGCTTGGTGCCATCTATTGGTGGGGTATCTATTTAATTTGCACGGGTCGGGTTCTCCACTGTCTACACATGAAAACAATACCTTGCGGCTACATTAGCATTGGCGTTTCTATCAAGTGTGATTTGCAACAGGGCGCACCTCTGGCCGCCGGGCGCTCCGGGGCCTTGGGGCATGGGTCGGGTGCCCGAACCACTGCCCGGACCCGTCGTGAAGCTGGTCTGCTGCTCGTTCTGGAATAAAAATAAAATACATTATTTAAACCTCTTGTAGGCCGCAGTCCCCCCGGCGGGTCCGGATTTTTCAAGCGATTTTGCCCCTAATGTATAAAGAAATTAAATGAAGAACAAGGTAAGAATCGCTTGGGCCATTCTCAATCTTGACACAAAGAAATACTGGATAGCATTTAGCCACTCCGAATAATTCATATTAATTGCAATGACGCACCGGGCACCAAAGATGGCGGACAAAATGGCTGCCGCTTGATAATATGAACGCTGTCATATTCAAAGTCTATATTTATTAATTGTTTTTTTATATAAATCAAAAGGTCTCTATCAATCAGTATCTCCCAATCTATGAACCCGAGCACCCCTACTAAACCACCAAATGTAGCAAATCACTTGGGTTGACATGGCAAAGGTGTTAGTGATAAATGGTTCCCGGGGCAGCAATACGCCTACCCGCCACCCAAATTGAAAAAAATGTATGGATGCTAGTAAAGACTATTGAAACGATCGACTGACGCCTGTTATGAAAGAGACGGTACGAGAAAGGGTGAAAGAAGAAGTATAAAAAAAGAAAAGCGTAGAAAAAAATAGTGACATTTGAACAGCCCTGACCTGGTAAGAGAATGATTAATTATCGCTTAACAAAAAAATACAATACTAGACTCCATGATCCATTTTATCTAGTTGTTTCTCGCACTAATTTTATGTAAAATTCTTGTTCACAGGGAATATATTCCCGATATCAATCTTGCTCTACCGATGTATTTAATTGTAACATTGCATTTTTCCAAATATGGGAGGTGGGTTTGGGTACCGCCAACCACAGAACCAATTATTGAACAACCAACGCTCTTGCCACAGATCACCAAGTGGCTCGATACGTTTGGTGACTAAGCAGGGGTGCCCGGGTTCAATGTCGTCGCCAGTTACGTCTATTGATCCGATATCGTTAAGTTGTCGATTTTACGGTGCTAAGACCAACAAGCAGTCGAGAATATTCCAGGAAGACAAAATGTGACAACTCTTGTATATTTTGAGGGATATTTTATTGAATGATGTTCAACATACCTGAGGCCTTGGTTTTTTCCTGATCCCCCGTCTCGCTCTTGCCTTGGCTGCGAAGTATATCCTGATGTAGACGAACACCATGATACAAGAGGGGATGTAGAAACTACCCAACGCAGAGTAAACAACGTAGCCGATGTCTTCGGAAAGCTGTAAAAAACAGAAAAGAAACTTAAGTTATTTGTGTGTAGATGTACAAAGATACTGTTGATTTTTTATGATATCACCACACAGGTGGCCCTAAGGAAAGGAATTTCTCTCAGGACCTGTCTGTCATCTTTGGGGAAATATGTGTTGTGAGAAGAAATCTGGGGGTCATTGTGTCCAAGAGTGATTTTTGGAGGGCCCCACATATAAGTAACTTATAATTACTTCTTCAAGACTCTCGCAAGGACTATTTTTATAAACGAACGATTCTATACGTGTATGAACGAAGCTACCTAGAAATGTCCCTGCACTCATTTTTAGGAAGCAGTATGCACGTGCTTAAAAAATGTAAATCCACCCCTCCCGCTACGATGTAAGGCGTTGGTAGCGAAAGAGTCCGGCTGGAGACGTCAAACGGTCTCCGCAAAACATCTGGCCTCTCCTGATCTCGCCCAAGCTGGTGGGGAAATGCATCCGTCTTCAAGACATGGACTAACCTCACCCTATGAACCCGGGTACCCCTGCTAAATCAAAAACGTAGCGAACCACTTGGGATTGCTCGTAGTAAGTTGTCCAATTAATAGTTCTGGGGGCGGTAAACATTTTTATAGTTATTTGTTTTAATTTTGACTATTGAAGTCGAATTTTAAATTCGAAGAATTCAAAGTCAATTTCAACAGTTGCCGGACTCTCTCGAACCATCGCCTTGCACCGCGGTGGGAGAGACAGATTCATACGTTCATCTCTCCTGAACAAATTGACCCCCAGATTTCTACTCAACCCTCGTACCCTTTTCCTTTCCAGAACTTTCTCTCCTTTCCCTAAAAAAATCCTCCACATTGCGTTCCGTTGCCTTCTCAGAGAAGACTTAAAAAGTGAGTTCAGTAAGGAATGAATACATGTTTTAAAATAGACTAGATAGACTTAACATAGGTAATTGAAGAACATTTCATAAATTCATTTAAAAAGATAAACAAAAAATAGAGATCTATTTTTTTATAAGAAAAATTCTCTTTTTTACTTTTGAATATTATTCCCATAAATGTAATATATCATTGAAGAAGAAGATAACAATAATAATCTAATTTAAAAAAAAAAAAAAAAATAGAACATTAGTCGAAGATAATATTGTTAATTCTGAAATTTGAAATATGAAGTTGACAATTACGACAGTCTCATAATAGATCGCAATGGCCCAATTGGTAGAGGTGTATGTCCCGGTAAAATGTAAATTTCTGGTTTCGGGTACCAGTTGCGACCATTATCTTTTATTATTTTTCTGTATCTTGTTCATTTTCACATTTAAAAAAATTAGATTATTATTGTTATCTTCTTCTTCAATGATAAAAAATAGAGAGTTCCAAAGAAATATTTTGTCGCTGGTTAATAAACCTGCTGATAAATTAACCTTTTTGAATTTTTGGCAAAATTTTTTTGTTTATTGCTTTAATTTTGATATGATAATGGGTTGTATTAAGTATATGGGATATATTGTAAAGACTTAGTTCCAAATTTAGTCGGGTGAGTAGATGACGATAAGCGTAATTGATTTTGTGATCGTGTTTTGTGCTGGAGCATAATATGTGGCACGCAGTAGAGATATGGGGCGCACATCTTAAGGTTGATAGAGAGTTTCCCGACAGTATGTGAGGAACCCCAAATATATCGTTACTTGTAATTATTATTATTTTTTGATAAATTAAAAAAAAACTACATTACCTGAAGTGACCAATTTCGGTTGAAATGCGAATAAATTAACCAAAACCATAAACAATTTTTTTTCATTCCATGAAATGCTACTAATTTACACGTATTCGTATAATTTAATAGAACAATTTCAGTACGATAATAAGTTTTAGTTCAGAAATACGAATTAAAAAACATTAACACGAATAAGGAGATTCACCTGAAAAATAATTTGCTTTCCAAGATTTTTGGCTGCTTCGCATTGAATTTAAATTAGGTTTAAAACTAATTAGTTTATTTATGAATTCTTCAATTTGATTTTGAAATGTTAAATTTTTCTCGAAAACTTAGTAAATCCACGAACAGCAAACATATTAAGTCAGGTACAAAAAATATATTAACATCTCAGAATATTTTAGTCGTAGCTTGTACCACGCAAAGCAACAAATTACTCCCACGACGTTAATAATCCGACCGGGTATAATTTCTTTCACGTTTTCGAATGAAGCGACTATTTTTAGAAACAAGTAGGCTTAAGAGCAACTTTATGGGGGAAGGCTTGATAGGCTTTTGAAAGTGTAACTGAATATTTATTAACTCGCAAGATGTCTGGTGAAACCCTAAATATATAAAATGGAATATTTCTTTTACACAGCAAAAATAAGTTACCTAATGCTAGGGGCGGCTTGTTCACACAATTTGAATAACTCGTCAAAATTTAATACATTTAATAAATCTAATATTACTGTTACCAATAAAAAAATCATCGATCAAATCAAAATAACAAAAAACCAACATTCCACTTAGCAACATTGTTCAAAATCTTTAAAGTAACACAAATTGAAAACCTCTATAAAAAAGATTTAATATTGCAAAATTAATATTCAAAGAAAATGCAATAATTTTTTTTTAACTTAACTCATCATTAAGAGCGATTGACCAGCAGCTGAGAATAAAAGTTATAAAATGCTTGCAACTTTACAGGGAGGTTCCAAAGAGAAAGATCGATTATTCCTCGTATCAATTTTTTTTAATTAAAAATTAAATTAGGTTAGGTAACCATCCATTAGATAGCGTTGTGTTTCGTTAGCAACAGCAACGCGTTGGAGGGTGAGCTACCTTCTTTTTACATAAAAATCTCGCGTCACGATGTTCGTCCATGATAAACTCCGAAACTACTTTTCATGAAATTTGGCTTACTGTACGTAATTTGGTCCAACTTAAAAGATAAGATAGTTTTTATCTCGATTATTGACCTCAATATTTATTATTGCGAATTATAGGTTTGTTATGGGACAATGATTTTAAATTATTTCTAAGTTCCATAAGTGTCTGGCAGATGGCGGTGTGAGTTAATTTATTTATACAACACTTGGTTATCTTGGTTAGGAAACCATCCAGTAGATGAAATTGTGTTTTATTAGCCACAGCAACGCGTGGGGGGTCAGCTAGTATATATGTACATAGCCCTTGAAGCGATTTTTCAGAAAAACGGCGCTATATAAATCAGATATATGTTATTATTATCATTATAGGTGCTCATTTCAATTATGTTTTTCTTGTTGTTAATTACAATTTTGAAGTCAATCTTTCATAAAGGAGTATAAAACCGTATCTCCTCTGCTTCCGAGACGTGTTGTTGCAGGTAGTTGCACAACAGCCCCTATTCGCCACCACTGCACACCGCTCTCTGCCTACCCGCATGGGGAGTTGGGGGGTGGTAGGGTGGTTGAGAAACGAACGAAGGTAGTGTAGCGAAGACCAACGGCTGCCAAAATATGCGCCGCGATTTATTTATTAATTTATTCCAAATATTACGCAAAATATAACCAACCGATCATAATTTTTTATACAATTGAGCAATTTCTTGGCAAATTTTGGCAAGTTTGCAAAAACGTCTTGAACGATCGCTTGCCATAATGTGCCAAATTTTTAGAACTTACAAATACGGGCTAATCGGTGAAATATATACGTGGATGTATTGGTTTAAACCGCGGTAGGTAGTTTATAATATATTTCCGTATTAGCCACTGGAGCGACAAAGTATTTAAAACATATTTCTCGGATTGCTAAAGGAAAATTTTCTGCCCACATTAAAAAAATCATACCTCCGAATTTGATTATGGGGACATACAAACTGATTATAGTTCTATAAAGCCAATGAATTCACCTATCTTTTGTCTGTTATCTGATATTCGTAGGATTTATAAAAAAAATATATTAAATCGTTAACTTTAAAACATTTTAAATAATCTAGAGAATATTTGCCATATTTTGGCAACAAAGCAATCCGTAGTTTTGGAAATAGTGTCATATTGTGGCAAAAAGCGTTCAAGTGGTTGATATTTGGTAGAACGATATTAATTAAATCAAATGGACAAATCGAACACTTATCGCTCGGGGGAAACGTATTTACCTTAATTATAATTGTTTCTGTAGGTTTATTATTAGGCATGATGATAGTCAACCTGCAGTAAAAGATGGCATATAAAAATACGTTAATGGAATTTTGTCTTCAAGTTAATGTTTTCTTAAGGTTTAATTTAATTCTTAGATCGAATGAAATACAAATCTGAGACGAATTTTGATTTATTTGAGCAAGAGTCTCAGTTTTTTGGAATTCACTTCAGAATCACAATACTTATTTAAAGAAATACCGCTAACAAATAAACGAATTTATATTAACATAATAAATGAGTAGAACAACAAATAAGTATCATTGCATATGCGTTATTGTAAGGAGCCATATATCAATTACGTGAGCAGTTAAAAAAAAAATTAGACCCCTCTCCCCCCCTTGGTGAGATTAAGTGAGATTTAGTGGGACCCCCCCCCCCCCCCTCATGTGAGATTTTTTTCTTACTCTCGAAATAAATGTTTTTCATAATAGCCATTTTTTCAGCAGGCACAATGGCATATTTCAAAAGAAGTGAAACAATTAATTTTTTTTTTATTATCTCTATAACAATACTATATATATACACTCTTTTAAAGTTGACGAGTGTCCACCAATGCAATGTGCTGATTTATGAAATTTACTTTGTGACGACGAGCACGTCACGCGTCGTCTGTATATATACGTGCACGGAGGAATTTCTCAGATCGCTGATAAAAGAAATGAGTATAACAGAAGGCGATGGAGATTTTGACACACTATTGGATTTCAACAGAGAATGGAGCTCGTCAGCAGTATAGTTAAGGATGTGGGATTTTTATTTTATAAGCACATATTATATTTAACATTTATAATTATTTATTAAAAAAAATATTTATCTCTTATATATAAAACAAAGTCGGGTTAGTTACACCGTTTATAACTCAAGAACGGCGGAACCGATTTTTATGATCTTTGATTTGTTGGATTTGTCTCCGTCCCGATTAACAGAATAACTATTAAAACATCGAAAAAAATCACGGGAAAAATAATTATGAAGAAAATAATTTTTTTCATATATTTTGTATGGAACGACTTTTCAAATAATGTGCGTTGGTCGACATAATTTGAATCAATTCGAACTGCCAATGGTGTAGTGTGCCGAACATTACGTGCTTAGTCAACAGCTCAATTTCATTTTTTGAACTTAGAGTAGGTACCTATTTATTTTAACGTAATAAAAACTTAATTTATTTCAGCATTTATTGATTCTGACTTCCAACACAACATTTATTGATTCTGAGGCGGTACGAAGTTTGCCGGGTCAGCTAGTTAAATTATATTTAAAACATATATCAGTTGTTAGTTTATTACGGAATACTATATTATTCCGTTCCATTATTGCATCGACGACGGAATTAAGCCTATGCCTTAAGATTATTTTAATAAAATAACTGCCTTGTTGATTAAGTTTGAAGAACACTGTTGTAGGCAGTAGGTGATGCAAAGGCTCCGTGTTTAAGGGCTACTCTCCACCGGGTGCAAGTGCTTGGGATTGTGTTCTTGGGAGCTTCCATGCGAAGCGTAATAAACGTAGATTGTTTTATAACAGCATAGTTTTTGATATTATTCCGTGAGCACTAGCAAAGGCGAACACCATACTCTCATATAAAAACGAAAACAGCACAATAACCATGTATATTTTTAACCCCTCCGGCTAATTTGTTCGCTTTTGGAAACAACTGATATAGGTTTCATAGAAATCGCTGTCTTGCTTACACCATCATGGTGAGAAATATAATCTAAACGGTATTAAAAAGAGAAAACACCACGATTTATATCTTAATATATAATAATGAATATTTATTTTTTTTGTCCCTTATGCGTTTTAAACCATTCATCCGATTGCAATGAAACTTTCTTATTATATTCTAAATTATATTAGTGAGCTTTAGCGATATGAAATTATTTCTTATATTATTCATCCGATTGCAATGAAACTTTCTTATTATATTCTACATTATATTAGTGAGCTTTAGCGATATGAAATTATTTCTTATATTATTCATCCGATTGCAATGAAACTTTCTTATTATATTCTACATTATATTAGTGAGCTTTAGCGATATGAAATTATTTCTTATATTATTCATCCGATTGCAATGAAACTTTCTTATTATATTCTAAATTATATTAGTGAGCTTTAGCGATATGAAATTATTTCTTATATTATTCATCCGATTGCAATGAAACTTTCTTATTATATTCTACATTATATTAGTGAGCTTTAGCGATATGAAATTATTTCTTATATTATTCATCCGATTGCAATGAAACTTTCTTATTATATTCTACATTATATTAGTGAGCTTTAGCGATATGAAATTATTTTTTATATTATTCATCCGGTTGCAATGAAACTTTCTTATTATATTCTACATTATATTAGTGAGCTTTAGCGATATGAAATTATTTCTTATATTATTCATCCGATTGCAATGAAACTTTCTTATTATATTCTACATTATATTATAGTGAGCTTTAGCGATATGAAATTATTTCTTATATTATGCATCCGATTGCAATGAAACTTTCTTATTATATTCTACATTATATTAGTGAGCTTTAGCGATATGAAATTATTTCTTATATTATTCATCCGATTGCAATGAAACTTTCTTATTATATTCTACATTATATTAGTGAGCTTTAGCGATATGAAATTATTTCTTATATTATTCATCCGATTGCAATGAAACTTTCTTATTATATTCTACATTATATTAGTGAGCTTTAGCGATATGAAATTATTTTTTATATTATTCATCCGATTGCAATGAAACTTTCTTATTATATTCTACATTATATTAGTGAGCTTTAGCGATATGAAATTATTTCTTATATTATTCATCCGATTGCAATGAAACTTTCTTATTATATTCTACATTATATTAGTGAGCTTTAGCGATACGAAATTATTTCTTATATTATTCATCCGATTGCAATGAAACTTTCTTATTATATTCTACATTATATTAGTGAGCTTTAGCTATATGAAATTATTTCTTATATTATTCATCCGATTGCGACGAAACTGAATGAGGAATGAATTGAGGTGAGACGTTTTGTTCTGCTCGCTCACGCTGGTTCAATTCATAAAAATTATCACAAAATAATTAAAATGTACAGCTTTATAAAATTTAATTTTACGACCGAAATTAGAAAAAAAAATTATGCTATTTATTGAATTTTTTTTGTAATAATTTTCACAAATAATCGAAGTTAAGTGTCTATAATGTTTATAATACATTTATCTAATAAAATAAATGCGTGTTTTTATTTTTTATTTATCAGTAATGTTAGTAAGAAAAACTTAAGGTTAGCCATTTTTAAACTATTTTATGTTTGAATTAAAAAAATATATATTTCAAAAATTATATATTTATTACAAATTATAAAATTTTAATGCGTTTTTTGTCACCTTTTATTTTATTTTTATTTATTTCCTTTATTTTTTCCCATGTTGACATTACAGTTCAATAATAATAAGAAAGGGAAACCCACTAAGGCGCAGCCTGTGAGTGGGTAATATAAGTGTTTACAATTTATTTTATTAAAATTTATTAATTTTATTAAAATCTAAAAATAAAAAAGGTAAGATTATAATTAAAAGTTGTCTAACAGTTTTTAGTTTTCGGAGACGTTCAGAAATATTTCATTTATTTGAATTTTGTTGTAAAGCGGAAATTTTTTAACCTACTGGAAAAATATGCCTGTGGCTTGAGGTGTTAAGAAAGAAGGTTGTAAAAGTGTTGGTTTCAATCATCATTAATATTTAACAAGGATGTACGAGTATATGTGTATGTTTAGCGTGTAAGTTTAGCGAGAAAACCAACAGAGTTTATAGTTTCATTGCAAACTAACTTGGTATACAATGAATATTAACGTGTAAGACGTTTTGGTACAAATGATTTATGAAAATGGCAAACTCTTGCATCACAAAAGAGTGCAATTTTATATTCATGAAAGATGTGGAAGGTAACTGCAGTAATATTTAAAATGTAGATAATATTCAATTTAGGAGGCGGGTGTGGGTAGCCAAAATCCTTGCCATAGGTCACCCCAATTGCTTCTCCACGTTTGGTGATGATTGTCTAGATCTTGCCGGCGAGTGCGTTTGCCCACCTTACTGCGTGGCAGGCTGTATTGGGGGAGACTCGTTGAGGGAGACGTAACCTACACGGAGAAAAATGTTATTCTAAAATACGATCATTTTATTCGTAAAAACGGGACTGAAGTTCATACGAACAAATTAACAGGGTTTCAATGTTTATTGGCGGGAACATGTAAGAATAATTTGTTGGTATACGTAATTTCGTATGTTTACCAACAAATTAGTCTTAAATTTTCCCGCCAATAAACATTGAAACACTGTTAATTTGTTCGTAAGAACTTCAGTCCCGTTTTTTACGAATAAAATGATAGTATTTTAGAATAACATTTTTCTCCGTGTAGACCCCTTCAGCAGAACTCTCTCGACCAATCGCCTATCACCACAGTGGGAGTGATGGATTCATATGTCCGTCAATCCAGGATATAAATACCACCTGTTCCCACTCACCCCTCATACTTTCTCTCCTTAATTCCCTTAAATGACCTTCAACACAACAAAGATGATATGGGCCCTGAGGGTTTTTTTTCTTCAGGGCTTCCTGTGTGGAGCTAATGTAAAAAAATACCTTAATGTTATTCTAACTATTGTTATTCTAACCTGTCCGAAAAATATGATTTAATTAATTTAGCTATTTTTACTGTCGCTCATTTAAAAATTTTTTTTTTTGAAATATAAAATATTTTTTATTATAAATTATAAAATAATTGTACGTACAAAATATAATGGTGAATTTAAGTATAGATATTCCATTTCTTAGTCCTCCTGAGAGAGTCCTGTGCCGAGGCGGATTAAAGGTATCTAATTATAGTTTATTTGTCTTCTATGAAGTTTTTAGTGTCTTTATTGAGGTTTTTTCATTCACCTCTTTCAGTCATGTTTTTAGTCTTGATTTATACCCTTTAATTTTTTTTATATGTTTTATATATTTGATGAATGATATTGTTCAGGATCGATACGAAGCAATCTGGCGCTGGTCCCGCCGGATTCCAAGGGGGGGTGTGTTTGATGGAGAAACTTCAATAATAACTCCCAAAAACACTTGTAATCTGATAATATTTATTTTGGTAATAAGACCCGTAGGGCACCTCATGTTATGAGTTCCAAATATTGCAATCTCTCTCCGCGGATTTAAAACATTTATCTATGAAAAAAATCTGGCAGCAGTCGTTTTCGCAAAACGACCCGCCCAAACGGAAGGCCGGTGGTCGGTAGGAAATCGGCGGCAATACCATAATTGCCCGGCAATCGCCAATAAAAACAAAAGTGTTGCCATAACTATTAGGGTGGCCAGTATAAACGATTCATATTTCAGTACCTGTGTACCTGAAATTTAACAGATATTGTGGGAGTTTTCTTACAAAGTAAGTGTAGTTTCTTCATCCAAAATTTGGTTCATTCATCAACTGTTCATGTCCAAACCAAATAAGCAACCATTTCCTAATCTCCTTAATTATACATGTATCAGGTTACAACATACATAGAAATTATAGAACTAACGACGATAAAAATAATCGATTTTTTTAATGGTTTGCCAAAGTTGTCTTTGCGCACACCCTTAATAATAACGATGTATGCAGAATTCGGTCCAGGCAAGGAAGGGTGGGTGTCCAGGGGTAGGTTACGGATAGTGGCCTCATTTCCTCAGACTGCAACTGAGCAATATTTGGAACGGATGGCATTCAATATAACTCACATTTATATCGATGAGGGGTGGAAGGGAGTTTGTGCCTTGCGCAGTCTCGTAAAACTCGACGAAATTTGGTTTCAAACGGACATGTATATTTGCTGGTTATACGAGAGTCCGTCAAAAAGTAATTTATTATTTTGTATTCTTTAAGATTATGTCAATGTATATTACTTTATGTTCTTTCACATTCATATGTTAATGCACTCTGTAGGTAAACGACCACCACAACATGGACAAGTGCCTAGCGTAATGGTCGTAAAATCCTCAAAACATGTAACTAGTAGTTTAATGAATAACGAAAAATTAAAAAAAACCCTCCTATTTCACTTTTTAACGGTCAAGAAATTAAAATGCAATTGCATAGGTTGAAAACCACACCATTGACGACTAATTTGTTACTTTTCCATTTAATCTCCGGCCATTTCCACAGTTTTGGTTCATCTTTTAACAAGGGCGTGTATTCCAGTATAGTATACAGCACAGTCCTACTTCCTAAGCCATTTACGACGATACGACAACAGGGAACCTTCAATGTCGAGTTCTCTCACTTCAGAATTACACAAAAAATCCAATAAAACGCCGTTTGGTCCAGCGAAATATCAATTAATCCAATAATTGTGATTGAAGAACATTACAGATCTTAAACAATATTATGTATCTGAATAATGTGTATCAGTTTTCTTTCAAATCTGTATAGATTCTTCAAATGTTTTCAGGGATTTTCTATTCAGCGCATCATATATTGTACACCGGATTGCTGTAAAAGTTGTAAGCCTCTGATTTTTAACTTTTTATAATTCCACCTCTTAGTTCAGCAACTTTTCTCCAGCACCCTTCTCAACGGTACTTCCAGTAATGGGGTTTTTATGATCCACCATTAAAACAAAAAGCAAAGTTGAAACAAAATTCTGACATCTGACGCATTTTCAGCAAAAGAAACACGTATAAACTAATTGTCTAACTAACTGAGTAATTTTATAACCTAATCTAAAAGTAGGTACCAAAGTCTGGAGAAAAAGCAATTTAACATGATATTATATGTTTGCGCTGGTTGAGTAAGTACTTTCGATTGCTATTAATCAGAGCAATTCAAATAGCCTTTTAATGTTCCATATCTCCCTTCCCTTTATTTTGCCCAGAGACTTTTGAAAATTGAACACTTCGAAAACAAATGAAGTTCGTTTTGTTCCACACGCCGAGAAAAGTCGCAATATGGATTACTGTTAATCGCACCGCAAATATTCTTGTTTTATTTGATAATAATCAAATTATCCGCTGTAATTCGTCGTATTTTGTTGTACCCCGCCAAAACACTGTTTTGAACCGCCGCGACGGATATATTTGAGGTTGTGTTATAGAATAATAGAACTATTGTGTATTATATGTAAAAGAAATGAGAAGAAAAACCAGCGGCATTGAACTGACCAACAGTGGATTATTGAAGAGACATTTGCTGTAGATTAGGTAAGTCTTTGGGCTCCCAACCTTTCCTATGCATTAAAGGCAAACGTATTTTAATTAATTTAATGTGTAATTTACATCACACTGCGATCGAAGTAATTGTACAACCAGCGCCACCATCATTGGTCCTACGAGCTAGGATATTTATTAAATTGAACCACCATTATATTATATATAACCATGGCGTTGTCATCTTGTATGACCTTGAAAATGGATATATTTGGAATGAAGCTTCATTCATGTTTAGGATTTAGTTTGACAATCCAATTCTGGTAAAGTAATTAAAATTATATTTTTTTATTAGCTTGGTGTTGTCCTATTGTATATATTTATTTTAAATTAAGCTTCACACATTTTAAGGAATTGGGCAGACTTACGGGTGTATTCTAGTCTTGACGGCCGGCTTAGTCCAGCGGTAGGGCGTTGGACTTCCATTCCGAAGGTCGCGGGTTCAAACCCGACGTGCGCAAATAAATTGTATTCAATTGATTTGTGTTATTTCACGATTAATTATTTAAAAATAATATTGAGTATATTTGCGGCACGTTCCAGAGTGGAAGATACTCTTATATCGCCCTGAGGCCCTAGCACGCTTGCTCTATATCGATCGGTAGGATAACTATCGGTAACTTCTCATCGTTCCCTAGCATGACTACAGATCGCCAACGAATAAGTGACAGTTCACAATGACTAAGTGTCCTTAACATATTCGACATCAACTGTTGTTTGTACGTTAGCGATGTGCAGTTGTCCTAGGGAACGATGAGAAGTTACCGATAGTTATCCAATCGATCGTTATAGAGCAAGCGTGCTAGGGCCTCTGGTGTAAGACCACGATTCAGAATTGAAACGTTGCTTGAAATGGCTTTAGCCGTGTTTAGTGACTAGATCTGAATAGCCAGGTACTTCCACACCTTCCTCTTCCACACCTTCCTCTTCCACACCTTCCTCTTCCTCGTCTCCTTCCCTTTCCCACTTACCCTCAGCCTCATAACATACCCCAATTGGGAATGCCATAGTATCACTGGCTCCAGACGGGAGCAGTTGGGACTCTTGTGAGGTATTCACTGTAAAAAAAAAATTGAAATTTTATGGTGGGTAGTATCTCTACCCTATCTTTCCTTTTTTGTATGAAAACGTATGCAATTCGACACTGAGCATAATTTATGTTTTTTTGCACAGCCTACATTTTAGAGCACCTCACGATCTAAACGACGACGTATGAATAACTCATTTAACGTTTTTTGCAAAGTGAATTATCTGACCTTTGTATAATGACGTAAGCGAACTAATAACCAACTTGGCGCTATAACCCTAGGGCCATTGTATACATTTTATGTATGAAATATTTAAATAATTCACGACAGCAAAAACATTTAATCGCTCTGAGAGATCTTAGTCTTTAAAAAAAATATTCACGTTAAAATGTTAGTTTGTGCCTAATGTATGCAACGAAATCTATTCGAGTGTCCTACCACTACTACAATGAGATATTTTTTAAACTTAGGGGGTTTCTTACCATCCTCCCAATAGCTTATCTACACTAATAACGAATATTTTCGATTTAAGATTTACGGGTTATTTATTTATTAAGTTTGAGTTTATAATTCGGTACTCGAACCTATGAATAGTGGCTATATATTGGATAAGCTGGCAGAGTTTTCTAACCACTGCGAGTATTTTATTTTTATTTTTAATAATATTCGTTATTGGTGTAGATAAACTGTAATGTAATGTAATGTAATGTAATGTAAATGATAAGCTGTAGATGTAATGTAAATGCTGTAACTCCTTCAATGCAACTGGATGGGGTAACATTAGCCATCTGTGACACATTTAAGTATCTCGGCTCACTCATCCACAAAGATGGAGGATGTGCAGCAGATGTTAACCACAGAATAGGTGTGGGATGGAGTAAATTTAGAACCGTAACAGGAATCTTGTGTGACACAAAAATGCCTATAAAACTAAATGGAAAGGTATACCAGACTATTGTTAGACCCGCGATAATGTATGGCTCCAAATGCTGGACCATGTACAACTCCTACACCAGGCAACTTGAATCAGCAGAAATGCGAATGCCTTAGATGGTCGGCAGGAGTGTCACTAAAAGATAAAATTAAAAGTTCACTCATTCATGGGAGCCTGGGTGTCACGCACATAAACAATAAGCTAGAGGAACGACAGTTGAGATGGTATGATCACATAAAACGACACTTGAGATGGTATGATCACATAAAACGGAGACCACCAGACCACACAGTGAAGCAGGCAATGTCTATGGAGCTTCATCGACAGTCATCCAGAGGAAGACCAAAGAACTCCTGGATGACTCAATGCTCCAAAATCCTAAGT
The DNA here is from genome assembly GCA_951813805.1 of Limnephilus auricula. Taxonomy (NCBI): domain Eukaryota; kingdom Metazoa; phylum Arthropoda; class Insecta; order Trichoptera; family Limnephilidae; genus Limnephilus; species Limnephilus auricula. Next base: position 3,137,100 of record OX638409.1, on the reverse strand, counting down.
AGAAACGGCCTGGAAGAGAGCGATACCCAGAACCGAAAAAGCTACAACATGAGAACGAGGAAAGCCGACCCCAACAGCCTACCTAGGCAATGAGTTGGGACAATGCAAGGAAGAAGAGAGGTGTAGATAAGCTATTGGGAGGATGGTGAGAAACCCCCTTAAGCAAATAATTTGTAGTCTATCTTTCACTATAGGTCTGTCGAAGTTTTGTACACAACCCTGATAACAGAATAATATTGTACAATTTTAACCTCAGCACGTCTAGATTACTTAAATAACCAATCATCCATTTTGATGTTCAATAGACCATGGCAATCCATCTGACGCAAGCGAAACCGAAAGTTCTGACGTGTCTGTTACTCTTCGGGCAGAAGTTAGTTCTTGAGAAGTTTAGTTTCCAGCGCGGAATTAAAACGGAGCACTTAACCATTTATTTTCACGCGGGCCAAGTCAGATTTGCCGCTCGAATCGCGTGTCGAAAGTTCGCAGTTTAGTTTGCGAATTTCGCCGAGGTATTTTCCACTGTCTGGATTTTCTTAATGATAGTCATTTGTCGGCCTGACGAATGATACACTTGATGATTTCTCGGCGGATAATGTGGTTTTACCTTTATGCTATCAAGTTTGAAAACTTTTAATTCAAAATTATAACTTTTAAAAATATTGCAAAAATCTTAAGGTAGTAGTATAAGTAAGAGAATATGTAATGTATTATTGTGGTCCGCGATCTGGCGGTTGCCACAGTCGGAGTTTTACTCGTGGATGACATTTAAAAACCATAGGAATCACGGGATAAATGTTGATTAATAATACTCGGTTAACAGTTGAAAGATACACACAAATTTATTTGTTGTATTGATATAAATATCGTGATAATGACTCTAAATTTTCAAAAGGATTTTTGATTTAGGAGATGGTAATAAAAGCGATTTAGCAAACAACGAACAGTCCGACTAGAAATCACAGGCACTTGCTCAGGGTCACTAGAATGGCAGGTTCATCAACCGGCGTCAAATAAATAATATTGAGGTTAAAAAATAATTTCTTTCATAATGACTATTATAACGATCTCCAGAGTATCATAAGATTCCTTGACTGTTGATCCGGCGGCAATTGACCTGCCAACAGTTGGCCCACCTACAGTTTATCCGCCGGACAGATGATATCTTGATCCCTCTGCGAATTGATCCCTCGGAAAGATGACCCCCTAAATGATTATTTCTCATTTGTAAAGAAGGTACACTGAGGGATATACGATCATAAAACCAAAGTCGATATACCTACGGCCGTAAATATAACAAAAGTCGATATATACTCGAACTTATATCTACAGGCGTTTGATTGGAAATTCTTTATAGCCCTCAATTTAAAGAATGACCGAAAGAGGCCAATTTTCAAGATCACAAATTTTGAGGTAACAAGATAAGATAATCCATCTTTAACAACTACTGTACTACGAATGAACAATGTATAGTAAATAATTTGCCATCTCACTAGTCGAGTAGGTAGTTTTTTGAAGTCTTCTTTCTTATAGAATACTTTGAAGGAAAGAGAGAAACAAGAGATATGGCAATATTCTAGATAGTAACTTGGGATATGGAATACCTAGTCTAAAGCCGTTTCAATATTAAACAGTTTAATATTGAAAAAGTTTAATATTTTTTTACATTAGCTCCACACAGGAGGCTCTGAGGGAAAAATTGAAGATGCTGTGGGGAGGGTTTTTTAAGGGAAATGAAGGAGAGGAAGTCCTGGGAAGGAAAAAAGGTTTGAAGGGTAGGTTGGAATCTGGGGAAAAATATATCCAGGAGTGATAGGCGTGAGAAGCCATCCTTCCCTCTGCGGTGCAAGTCTCCCTCATCCACTTCCTCTCGATCCGGCCTGCCACGCAGATGTTCGGCAGACGCATCCGCCCACAAGTCCCGGACAAACCTAACCCCATGAACCCGGGCACCCCTACCAAGTCACCAAGCGAACCGCTTGGGGTGACCTGTGGCAGTGGTGTTGGTCATCCAATAAATGGTTCCCGGGGAGGCGGTAACCATACCCGCCTCCCAAATTAATTACATTTGAAAGCATATTTCATCACCTTTGAAAAACAATTTTTAATTTTTGGATACTTACTAAAATATTCCATTTATTGAGTATTCCTTGCAAGGACCGTCCGTGGTCGAGTGGTAAGACACTCGACCATTCGGAAGGTCGCGGGTTCGAACCCGGCGTACGCAAATAAATTTTATTTGATTAATTTGTGTTATTTCACAATTAATTAATAAAAATAATATATGTTGTATTTGCGGCACGTTCCAGAGTGAAAGATACTCTCAATATCGCCCTGGTGTAAGACCACCATTCAGGATTGAAACGTTGCTTAATAATGGCTTTAGCCGTGTTTAGTGACTAGATCTGAATAGCCAGGTACTTTCCCACCTTTCTCTTCCCCATCTCCTTCCCTTCCCCACTTACCTTTAGCCTCACAACATACTCCAATTGGGGATGCCATAGTCTCACTGGCTCCACAAGGGAGCAGTTGGGACTCTTGTGAGGTATCTCTATAAAAAAAAGGAGGACATTTTCTGACCTTCTGGCAGAATATGCCCGAGGCCTGAGGGCTAAGCGAGATAAATTAACTAACGTATAAATTAATAAACGTACTTTCATTTTATACGCTTTTCCAAATAGCAGAATCAGTTCCACCAAGCTGACAATATGCTGCGTTGGCTATAGGAAAGTTGTGATTCGGGTCTAGCCCCTAAAAAAATTGGCGTATTTTGTCAGAGGCTAAAAATATTCCCGCTTTGCAATAAAATCCAAATAAATGGAACATTTGTTAACGTATTCGAAAACTAAAAACTGTTTTCGAAAGGTGATGAAATAGGATTTCAAATTTCTACATTAAAAATTACTATGTATTTTTTTTTAAATAAATATTTTTAGCGAAAACTTTAAAAAGTTTTAAAAATGGCTCACTTTACTTTTATTTCTAACTAAAATTACTAATAATGAAAAAAAAAAAAACACATACTTATTTCATTAGATAAATGAATTATAAACCTTACTGTAACCTCACTTTTTTTCGTTTCATGTAAAAAAAATTCTTAAAAAATTCACAAAGTTCCATAATTTTTTTTCAAATTGCTATCGGAAACTTTGGTTTCAGAAAGGGGTAAATTTTAATTTTTTTGTGGTTTTCTTTTAGATTTGAATATATAGTTTATTGTATTCTCTTTCCAATACCGTTTAAATCACATTTCTGACTATGATAGTAAGGGAAAAACAACGATTTCTGTGAGTCGTATGTGAGCTGGGACAAATATGGTCTCCTGTGATTAAACGGGCTAGATTCGGTATGTGTGATACCCCGGTGATATGTGGGAGTTTGTAAGATTTAAGCGGCACCATCATTGATAAATAGGCATATATTTCTGGATATAGGACTCGCAAGGATGTTCATGGGCTTGCTGTGATCCAGAGACGTGAATTCGTAGGACACGTTAGGCACTAGGAAACAGCTGATACTTCCTTGAGAATTCAAACTTGATTATTACACCATATTTATGCACATGCCAATGTCAAATTCACTAATGTAATAAATAAACACTCGGTAAATGTTTTAAACAATAAATAAATATCATTGAAGAAGAAGAAAACAATAATAATCTAATTTTTTAAAATATGAAAATGAAAAAGACACACAAAAATAATAAAAGATAATGGTCGCAACTGGGATTTGAACCCAAGTAAATATTTATTGTTATTAAGTTTATTTCGTAGAACTCCATTTTAATTTTTTATTTCTTTTATATATTCAATAATATTATTATTCAATGTATAAAAACAGTTTTTTTTATTCACCAGATTTACAGGAACGGGTTTAGTTTTTCCCATAGGAAAAACTAAACCCTTTCATACACTTTTCCATATAAATGATCATCTAGTAAATCCACGTTATGCAAGTGTATTATATAAGTATAATTAATACAAAACAATACAAGAACAACACGTTAATCTACCAAACTATTAAATGGGAATATAATTCACCGTCTCCAGATATTTTCATATCAGAGGGTTCGGCTCTGTGGAATTCCTAATTTGACCGATAAATCCTACTGATCCCTCAATATAAATATTTAAAAAATCTTTCGTAATTCTACATGTATTTAAAATGACTGATTTTTGCATTTTTATATACAAATTCTTTGACAAATCTAATATGCCTAAATTTTTAATAAGAGAGCTAGGTATAATGCCAGTAGCCGAAATAACAAAAGGTAATGTTTTTATAGTCTGAGAATGCCAAATTCTTTTAATTTCATTTCCTAAATCTGTATACTTTCTTATTTTTTCAGAAACAGATTTTTGAATATTACAGGAATTTGGAATAGCTACATCAATAATATAAGTTATTTTTTTAATTTTGTCATGTAAAACTATATCAGGTCTATTATGACCAATTGGTCTGTCTGTTAGTATAGTTTTATCATAGTAAATTTTAAAGAAATTATTTTCTAAAAATGAATTTGGTTCGTATTCATAATATGGTACTATATTATGACAGTCAATTAAGTTATGTTTAATTACCAAACTTTGGTGAATTATTTTTAAAACCTGATTGCGCCTAAATGTATACTCAGACGGCGCTAATATAGAACATCCTGATATAATGTGTTCTATAGTTTCCGGAAAAGCCATACATTTTCTACATAAATCATCTATTTGATTTGGATCTTTGATTATATGCTTCCTATAATTTTTGGTATTAATTACTCTATCTTGAATAGCAAGCATAAAACCTTCTATTTCTGCGCTCAACTCTCCAATACTCAACCATTTGTTTGACGAAAGTTTGTCAACATACGTTTGGTTGAGATAATTGAAGTGTTTTGCGTGAATAATTTTATTTGACCAGGAATCTAATAATTCCTGGTTGGTATTTATAAAAATGTTGGCATTCTCGTCGTATAAATTTAAAGGTGAAATATTTCTGTCTGCCTTGCAAATTATTTTATGCAGCTCTGAGCTATTAGCTTTTCTATGAAAAAAATTTCTTAATATTTCTACCTGATTTTGTTTTAAAGAAGTTATTTTGACTATACCTCTACCTCCTAAATTTCTAGGTAAATTAATTCGTTCTATAGCTGAATTTGGATGATGACAATTAAACTTTGTTAACGTAGTTCTAATTAATCGTTCTAAGCTATCTAAATCTGTATTAGACCATTTAATTATACCAAATGAGTACGTTAATAGAGGTATTGCCCAACTATTTATTGCCTTTACTAAATTTTTAGCAGATAGATTGCATTTTAAAATTTTTCTTATCCTAGTTTGAAATTTAATCCTAATATCATTTTTAATACTAGTATGATCTAATCTATTCGATTGCGGGTATCCTAAGTATTTATAAACCTCATCCCCTTTCATACTTTTAATTTTGAAATTTCTAAATATACCCTCATCTCCATCTATAATTTTGCCTTTCTAAAAAAATTTCTTTTTTTTAAAAAAATTTCTTTCTTTTCTTTCTTTTTTTTTTTTTTAAACAAGTTCTGCTTCGTATTTATTATTATTCATCGTCTGTAAGTGGTTCTGACACCAGTTTGATAATGCCTTCAGAGGGCGAAACAGCTGTAACGCTTAATAATAAATACGAACCAAGTAAATAGGTGTTCCATAAAAATAAAATCGGATATATTTATCCAAGACACTATCTAGGTAACAAATACATTCTTTGAATACTTGTTTCCAATAATAAAGGTAGCTGCCAATAATATGGAAAAAAAAACATTAGTCGAAGATAATATTGTTAATTCTGAAATTTGAAATATGAAGTTGACAATTACAACAGTCTCATAATAGATCGCAGTGGCCCAATTGGTAGAGGTGCATGTCCCGGTAAGACGTAAGGTTCTGGGTTCGAGTCCCAGTTGCGACCATTATCTTTTATTATTTTTGTGTGTCTTGTTCATTTTCATATATTAAAATTTTGTATTATTATTGTTATCTTTTTCTTCAATGATATATTACATTGATAGGAATAACATTCAAAAGTTAAAAAGATAGTTTTTCTTATAAAAAAAGAATAAATAAATAAATCGGGGTGTAATAAAAAGGGTGACGTGTTAATAGGCACTTTTTTAAGTTTTGGCCGAAACAATATAATCCATATTCCAATAGACACTGAGATGAATGAAGTCAATATTTTTTAGATTTTCACAGCCAAAAGCATTTTCGTTGTTTGTTTTTGGGGTGTTATGCCATGTTGCGCTACCTCCTTCTTTAGCCGACGTTTCAGACAGCGTTGCAGTGTCCATCATTAGGGCAGATCCGGCTGATACATCGTCGGATCTGCCGGATCTGCCCTGATGTTGGACACTGCAACGCTGTCCGAAACGTCGGCTAAAGAAGGAGGTAGCGCAACACGGCATAACACCCCAAAAACAAACAACGAGAAAATATTTCTCTAAGGTTATTTATGTCCTTTTGTATTGGTATTAACCATGACAGTACATATTAAAATATATTAGGTTAATACAATTTCGTTCATTTGGCAGCAACCTATTATGTTTTTGCAATTTGTTGTGTCTTATAATTAGGTACATTGTTTATAAATAAAGTTCCCTTTCTTCTTGCGTTCTCTTCTACCAGAGGTAAAATACGACCACTCAAAATTAAAACTTTGTTGGAAATGGCTCTAGTTATATGTAGTTACCATTCTGATTATACAAGTTCTTAAACTCTTTTGTTAGTTTAAGATAGACATACATTTACGGGTTACGAATAACCTGACAACATTTGAAATATCCTTCTACCACCAAACGAAGGGGAAAATGTTGATTAAGGACACGTCAACACAATTAACAAAATGACTTAAGAAATAAACACACGACGTCTGGGTGGGACCCTAATACGATGTAAACTCAGTTACTGCCCGGTCGTCTATGTACTTCTCTATGTATGTACCTCTTTTGCTAAATCATGTCACTGTATCAAAGTTTGACTAAATCCGTGAATATGGGTGTAGCTTGTGGTCAAGAATGAGACCAAATAGTGATCCGGATACAGAATAGATTGCATGCAGCGATCCGGATCCAGAATAATCTTACATGCAGCGATCCGGTTCCAGAACAGACTTGCTTGCAGCGATCCGGATCCAGAACAGACTTGCTTGCAGCGATCCGGATCCAGAACAGACCTGTTTGCAGCGAACCGGATCCAGAACAGACTTGCTTGCAGCAATCCAGATCCAAAATAGAATTGCATGTAGCGATCCGTATCCAGAACAGACTCACATGTAGCGATCCGGATCCAGAACAGACTTGCTTGCAGCGATCCGGATCCAGAACAGACTTGCTTGCAGTGATCCGGATCCAGAACAGACTTGTTTGCAGCAATCCGGATCCAAAATAGAATTGCATGTAGCCATCCGGATCCAGAACAAACTCACATGCAGCAATCCGGATCCAGAACAGACTTGCTTGCAGCGATCCGGATCCAGAACAGACTTGCTTGCAGCGATCCGGATCCAGAACAGACTTGCATGCAGCGATCCGGATCCAGAACAGACTTGTTTGCAGCAATCCGGATCCAAAATAGAATTGCATGTAGCCATCCGGATCCAGAACAAACTCACATGCAGCGATCCGAATCCAGAACAGACTTGCTTGCAGCGATCCGGATCCAGAACAGACTTGCTTGCAGCGATCCGGATCCAGAACAGACTTGTTTGCAGCAATCCGGATCCAAAATAGAATTGCATGTAGCCATCCGGATCCAGAACAAACTCACATGCAGCGATCCGAATCCAGAACAGACTTGCTTGCAGCGATCCGGATCCAGAACAGACTTGCATGCAGCGATCCGGATCCAGAACAGACTTGTTTGCAGCAATCCGGATCCAAAATAGAATTGCATGTAGCCATCCGGATCCAGAACAAACTCACATGCAGCGATCCGAATCCAGAACAGACTTGCTTGCAGCGATCCGGATCCAGAACAGACTTGCTTGCAGCGATCCGGATCCAGAACAGACTTGCTTGCAGCGATCCGTATCCAGAACAGACTTGTTTGCAGCAATCCGGATCCAAAATAGAATTGCATGTAGCCATCCGGATCCAGAACAAACTCACATGCAGCGATCCGAATCCAGAACAGACTTGCTTGCAGCGATCCGGATCCAGAACAGACTTGCATGCAGCGATCCGGATCCAGAACAGACTTGTTTGCAGCAATCCGGATCCAAAATAGAATTGCATGTAGCGATTCGAATCCAGAAAAGACTTTAATGCAGCAATCCAGATCCAGAATCTTACCAAAGTCACTCAACCTTTCCACCACACGAGGAAAATAAAATTAATATAACACACATTATATTATGTTAAATAAATTGTGTTTTATTACAAAATTTTCAAATCTTTTTAACGGATCGTAAAAACTCGTAAAACAGATTAGGTATAAGTTTTATAAAATAAATCTAAATCAAAATTGACAAACTTCATTAAATAAAACCGTTAAAATGAACCCTCAAAGCAGCTTAGAAAGTCAATGTCATTTAAGGGGAACTTTAACCCTTATATCATAGCCAGAAAGTTTTTATTGACCCAAGTTCAGAGGAGCTGTTTTACTGTGCCAAACTTGCTACAATCTCGCCGTAGAATTATTGATCAGTCGTTCAAAGAATTTGATGTGTTCTTGGCTCTGAATAGACAACCCCTAGAGGTGTGATAAATACCGATTTAAAATTATGCGAAACTATTTTCGTCATTTCGCATTAGTCATTTTGACTACTAGGACAGGCCAATGAAACTATTTATTGTAATTGGTGCGAGATCTGATTGATAGGGTTCACGGTGAGTTCATCGAAAACGAGTTCATCGAAAACCAATTCAACCTTACCTAACCTAACCTAACCTAACCTAACCTAACCTAATCTAACTTAACCTAACCTAGCCTCTCGTTGTCGATGAATTTGCCTTTGATGAATTGATTTTCGATGAACTCGTCGGTTACCGGTTGATAGATTCCCTTATTTTAGAAGATATCTTGCATAGTCTTTGATGAACATATATCAGGTGAAAATGTTGTCCCTGTTCTATCGGTATTTTAATTGAAAATATGCTTGGAGTAACTTGTGTCAACATAATCCCTCAACATCAGTATACGGTTGACATTAGTCATATCAGATTGGATCGTTTCTACTACTTGTACTTGTTTTCAACAGATTAGCTGTGGAATGATTCTAAATCATGGATCTCTTCAAGACCTAGATTATCTACTTCTTTTCCCCAAAAAGATCCTCCAGATGGCGTCCCCAAAACTGACATAATAATCAGGGAGATCATTATATTTTTTTGCAAAAGCTGTACAAAACTCATACATTGTAAAAAATACAAAAAAATTAATATAATAGCATATCATATAATAGCACCAGTAATACTCACAATAAGAATTAATAGTAGTAATAATAATATTAGTTATTTCGGCTACTGGCATTATACCTAGCTCTCTCATTAAAAATTTAGGCATATTGGATTTGTCAAAGAATTTTTATATAAAAATGCAAAAATTAGTCATTTTAAATACACGTAGGATTACGAAAGATTTTTAAATGTTTATATTGAGGAATCAGTAGGATTTATCGGTCAAATTAGGAATTCCACCCTCTGATTTGAAAATGTCTGAAGTGGGTGAATTATTTTCCCATTTAATAGTCTGGTAGGTTAACATGTTGTTCTTGTATTGTTTTGTATTAATTATACTTATATAATACACTTGCATAGCGTGGATTTACTAGATAATCATTTATATGGAAAAGTGTGTGAAAGGGTTTAGTTTTTCTTATGGGAAAAACTAAACCCGGACCTAAAAGTCTGGTGCGTAAATAAAAAAAAATGGAGGACAAAATACAAGTTATACATAGAAATATATATCAATAAAAGTTGAGGAAACAGAGACTAAGAAATTTAGAGGTATCGTAGAAATTTCTTTTGTATTTTCTTAAGCATCATTATTAGTGTTATTTCACTCGCGGCCTTCCGTGTAAACTCACTATATTTAACATAAGTTAACCTAGAGAACGCAAACACGCCCACAGCACACGTCTATCGGTGAAGGTTTAAGTCTTCACTAGATAAATCTTTTTTATCCCTATCTTCCGACTGGCAGACAGTCATAAAACATACAATGTATTATATAGCTGTCGTAAACGTTGTCTGATATCTTCAAATCTAAATAATATACTTTTTACATTGTATTTTTTTGCTAAAATTTAAATGTTTTCAACAAAGAATACACAAACAAATTCAAAATCAAATGCCGAATCATGTTGGAGAGAGTTCAGAAGAAATTTCTGAGATTTCTCTACATGCGGAAGCACGGCTACCATCCGTGGCTTCATCCAACCGACTTTCTTTTAGGTATCCTCAGCTGCAATCAAGATCAAAAGAGATATACACATTACTACACATGTCTTAAGTTTTTGACACTTCGGCTATTATGGAGAGCATTCATTTCTACTGGTATGTACCAGATGGTTATATCCGACACCGACAAAATGTACTGTTCTATCTCCCAGCCTGCAGGATTAACTTGCCAATGGTCATGCCAGTGGGGAGAGCAGTCTTGCTGTTGAACAGAATCATTTCAGATATCGAAATATTTAGCATCAATGAAGCTGCATTGAAAAGGCAAGCTCTGTTACTATTAGTATAGTTGATATATGTATTTCATATTTATTTAATTTTCCATTACAATGTATTTAAAAACGCACTAATTTGTCCACTAAATGTATGGTATATATCTATCAATATTTTGTATCATAGGTTAGTTTTAATATTCTCCTGACGAACAGTAGAGTGTAATTAAAATTTAAAGTGGTCTAAAACAAATTTATATATTTTATTGCACTAATTTGTATTTATATCATTGATTTATGTCATCACTAATTTTGAACTCAAAGAGTTAAAGTCTTATGAAGAATATAAACGCCAGACATATTCGACTTCTTACCCCTTGAAACCCCTGCGTATTTTTGGTATTATCTGCGCAAAGAAAGTAGGGCCAAAGTTGCTTTTTTTATGAATAATTATACAAGAAAGAAAAAAGTTAGTCAATCAATAAAGTCAATAATAATACTAGCCATAAAGAGGTATTTTTAAAAAGTTGTTTTTTATATAACTTCATATTGTCTAATGAAAAAACAAATTATTTAGAACTTTGCGCTTATATTTTTTGTAACGTAATTAATAACTTTATTTCAATTCCATCCTTTATTTGAAAAGGTAGGAAAAACTTCAATGTATCCAAAACATATTTTTTCATATTCATAATGCAAACCGATTCGTTGTAAAGATAAATCTAAATAGTGATTTGGCCTATAACTTCATCTTAAAGATAAATACTGTTTTAATAAATACTAGAATTTACAAATATGATTTATTTTTGGTCCTTTAAGTAAACAAAGTTTCATAAACAATAATACACATTCAGACCATTCGTAAATAATAAATGCGTTTTTTGAGGGTCGATAGCGATGTTAGTCAAATTGACAAATGCTTAATCTTCCAGGGTTAAAAAAATTTGTTAATGGATTGATGAAAAACTTTAACGATATCATTCCATGTTTACAAGTATTTTTTTACAAGTATTATTTTGACTGATGTGTGGTAACCGATCCATCGAAGAAAACTTTTTCAAATTAATCTCACTCCCGGCAGCAGCAATATTGATAACGCCAAAAACTTAAGCTATCAAATCTAATGACAGGTATAACCGTTTACTTTTATTTCGCGAATGCCTCGAGTGTTATTAAACCCAAGTTTTTAAATATGTAGTTGTTATTTTGGGGGCCATGAAAACTTTCGTTCGCATGTACTGGTGTTGTCCATTAAAATTGTACCAATTTCTCATAGCATAAAATCTTTGAAACAATGGTCTAATTTTACGGCAGATCGTAATAAAGACAGAAGTTAAACGGACCTTTGAGCTCTTCGAAATAATAACACTTAAAACAATAAGAATTTTTTTTACTGGTTATAAAGTTGATAAATTGTTTATTGAACAATCTTTGGAAAGAATATATATATATTTTTTTTTTATAGAGAAACCTCACAAGAGTCCCAACTGCTCCCTTCTGGAGCCAGTGAGACTATGGCATCCCCAATTGTGGAGTATGTTGTGAGGCTGAAGGTAAGTGGGGAAGGGAAGGAGATGGGGAAGAGGAAGGGAGGTATATCCTCAATATAAATTATAATAAAATAAAAATGTTTCTTCAAAAATTTGACTTCACTTTTTGGCATCATTTTAAATAAATTAAAGTAAATCACATTGTATACGCCTCTTATTTAATCATAATTATCAACATGTTTCGAAAATAATAATTCTTTCGTCAGAATTGAATTTTATTAAAATTTTATGTTTTCATAACTAAGTCGATAGGTATGAATTTTTTTATAGAGAATACCTCGCAAGAGTCCCGTCTGGAGCCAGTGAGACTATGGCATCCCCAATTGGCATCCCCAACTGTGAGGCTGAAGATAAATGGGGAAGGGAAGGAGATGGGGAAGAGTACCATATTTTGTCGGGAACTGTTATGACTTCCTGTATTTTTTTTTATTTTTTTTTTTATCGAGAAACCTCACAAGAGTCCCAACTGCTCCCTTCTGGATCCAGTGAGACTATGGCATCCCCAATTGGAGTATGTAGTGAGGCTGAAGGTAAGTGGGGAAGGGGAGGAGATGGGGAAGAGTAAGGTGGGAAAGTACCTGGCTATTCAGATCTAGTCACTAAACACGGCTAAAGCCATTATTAAGCAACGTTTCAATTCTGAATGGTGGTCTTACACCAGGGCGATACTGAGAGTATCTTCCACTCTGGAACGTGCCGCAAATATGTATCATATAAGTTATTTATTAATTAATTGTGAAATAACACAAATTAACCAAATAAAATTTATTTGCGCACGCCGGGTTCGAACCCGCGACCTTCCGAATGGGAGTCAAGTGTCTTACCACTCGACCACGGACGGTCGTCGTATACTGAATATAACTGATATGGAATAACTGTAATGGAATCCTATTAGAAAACAGATTTTTTAAAGTGTACAATTCAAATAGGCATAATTGAAGTAGTTGTAATGTCCATGTGCAACTTATTCCATGTGTAATTCTGGCAGTGCTACGTGAAATTCACGCACGTGTAATTTCGTACTGACACCAGTGCCAGGAGCACCCAGTTGGCCCAGATCGGTTAATTAATTACAACAAGTGATCAACTCAGTCCCATAATGGCGATGATGATTGATTAATTATATTATCAAATAGGCAATGAGGGATTGTCGTAATTAAATCAACACGTTTCAATCATGTCTGCAACATGCCCGCGGTGATAGCGGCGAGGAAACAGAACTGTTTGATCATATAAATGATGTGGGTGTATCATAATATGTAAGTCTGGGGCGTGTAACCAACCCTAAACTTGGCTCTATACTCTACATGAATTTACTCGCATATAAAAATATATCAATCACTCAATATAAATCAGCAATGACCTGAATGTATAGACACCTAACTATCTACATAAAAATAACTATCCTTAAGATGATAGACTTCGCTTTTCGGCCCATACAAAAAGGACGCCCGGGAAAAAAATTTTTCTACATCGAAAATTGCACAAAATTAATATATATTTTTTATACTGCCTTTTAGAGGGTGAAAACTATGTCGGTATGTTTTCGAATTTTCGATGAGTTTCGTATTAACGTAAACATTCACTGTCAAACATGTATGATTTATCAAAAAATATTATTTAAGGAAAAAGTGCTGCTAACTCAACTCTCATAAAGAATTATAAAATTATAAAAAGATACCGACGTAGCTTCTTCTTTCTAAAAAATATATATTTTTTTAAATTTCAATTTTGTGAAAGTTTCGGTGTAGAAAAGTGTATTCTCCATAAACCCCTTTTCGAGCGATTTCTGTAGGTAAATTTGAGCGTTGTCTCATTCGCACATTTCGCATTCGCATGTATTGTAAGTGGGCGTGAGCTTATTGTGAGCGGGACAGAAAGACAGACGCGGGTGTTCCGCGTGTGGTTCAAAGTCTAGCCTCTTAACACTTCCACACCGGATCAGGGTTACTCATCTACAATAACTAGAGTTTTACCTTGTATCAGAGTGGTTTTTTACACCACATACCCAATAATTTATGTAATCCTAGAAAAATTATTCAGTTATCGATCTGCATTTAAAAAATGTATATAAAATGACTACTTTTTTAGATATTAAATAAATTATATCGAATTCTGGCAAAATATATAATTCCCCCGCCCCACCTCATATTGAGACATCGCCTGGAATTTCCTCGTTCGTATCTGTAATGTACACTTTGACTCAGGTTATAAGGAAAGAACAAGTAACAACAGACTTCACCGATATCGGCTCGCAACCAGCGTTAACGCGTCTCCCGTCACCGCGGTCAACCGGCCAGTGCCGTTCTCCGCCCCGCGACTCCGCGCGCACGCTGCTCGAGACGACAGAGTTATTTGCAACAATAAATGTCTATACACTACATCCCTCCCTTATTATTGTTTTTGTAAATATAAATAAACTTATAAATTTATTTTTTATTTTTCCATAAGTACCTATATCAAGTACATTCAGCAAGTCCTTATTCAAATCATTTTTAATCACTAATCATCAATAATTTCCTCATTATTGACCATCAATTTATTCACTCGAGTTATGATTGATTTACATCGCCATTATCGTTTGTTTGAGCATCACTAGCATTATTCTCATCATCTAGCACCTTCCATTGCCCTTCCACTGATTTTAGGTGTACGACGTTTCGTCTGATTCGCTGACCAATTTTATCATTCCGAAGACTTACGACTTCTCCTTTGTTCGCTTCTACGGTATGTGTTTCAGGTTCGTAGTTTAAGCTCAGCTTGTTTCGTCTAGTCATTTTCTTGACGTATACTATATCTCCAACTTCCAATTAACAATCAGTAGCTCTTCTCTTCATGTCCGCATATTCCTTCCCTTTTTCCTTTAGTTCTTTATCTCTACCCCTCTTTTCAAGGTCCTCTGAGAGATGCGTCATGTCCTGAATCATAGGCAGCATGTCTCGAAATTGTAGTCTAAAGAACAGTTCTGCAGGTGTTTTTCCTGTAATTGTGTGTTGTGCATCACCATGTACTCACGAAGGGCCTTTTTCTAGTTCTTTTCCTCTACTTGAGAAATCTTGAGGCGTTTTCGGGTGTCCCCATTCTGGCGCTCTACCTCTCCGTTTTGTTGCGGCCAGTAGGGAATAGTATTATAGAGTCGTATGCTCCTCTCTGCACAGAAATTCTTAAAATCTTTGCTGAAAAATTGTTTCCCGTTGTCTGTTGTAAGTGAGACCGGATTGCAAGCCTGCTAAAAATGTCTTTTAAGCATTCCGATTATTTCGGAGCTTGTTATGATTCTGCATGTTTTCACCTCTTTATATCTGGTGTAATAATCCATGACTGCCAGGATGTAATCTCCACTAGTTAAGGGCCCATGAGGTCAATTGCTATGTCAACTCATGGTTCGGAAGGTAAGTCTCTTCTTTTTAATGGGTTTGGGGCGCTGGACCAGGATGCATCCTTTACAGACTTTGCAAATGTTTTCACCATATCTGCCCTTCATCGTGACTATCCTCGGGTGGCCTTCGTGCGCAGTATCCAGAACTCTTCTACGTGATTTAGTTGGGATTACCATTTTCGTCCCCTGAGGAGAATATTGCCATGAAAGCATAATTCATTTTTGAAAAGTTTATAGGCTTCAACCGTTTCTTCCCAGTTTCCGTATCGTAAAGGCCCTCTCTAACCTTCTGTATTTCTGCATCTCCAAGGGAACTCTCAGTGATCTCTTTCAATGGGATGGATACTGGGCGTGCAGATTCGGTAACCGCTTGTACGTGTCTTCAAGGAAAGCCGTCGGGTTTGTTGTCACTTCACAGAGTCTCGATAGTGGATCGGCTATGTTGGTTTTCCTCCCCAGGCTATATTTCACCTTGAAATTGTAGAATAGTTGTAACCTATATTTGGTACCTTCATGAGTGCCGCTTTGAGATAATTAAATGCGTTCTTTTGGGCGTCGCCCCAGTCATATTGAATATCCATGTTTCTTCCCGTTCTTTTCCGCAGCAGTTGCTTGAGGGGTTCTGTTACCGTTGCTAAATGATGTATCCATTTTCCCACATAATTCACTCAGTCGGGGCTCTGAATCCCTTTATAGCCAAGATATACTTGTCTAGTGGTTTACCTTACTGTTCTGACAGTTCATGCCCTAGGAAGTGGACTTTCTTAATTTCAAACTGCATTTGTCGTCCCTCAACTTCACGCTGTTTTCCTCTAATACTGTCATAACTTTTTAAAGCCTTAAATCGTGACTTCTTTGCAAGCTAAAAGAATTTATTCTAGTGTTTTCTGGAAAATCTCCTACGCACACGAGATACCAAAGATCTTTGCTCGATGCATATCGACACATAATCGGTTGTCCCATCCGTCTTTTAGCACTGGGACTATAGGCGAGATCCAGTTAGTAATTTTCAGTAATTCTTCCATATTCCTCTCTTGAGTTTGTTTGTCCGACGTTGATTTCTGAAGTGTCCTAAGATGCCACATTTAAGGCAAGCCTTTCCTTTTGCCGGGCAGTTGTTGCCAAATTTCTGGAACTTTCACATCTACTACATTCCAATCTGTTATTAGGCTTCCCCTTCATGTTTCTGTACCTACACTGTTGATTGACTGACTTTCCACAGGTTTCGTGCCAAAATTTCCTAATTGATCTATGTCTTCCAGTGCATTCTCTTCTACGACTTTTCTCGTTTTCAATATCTTCTTTCGGAGTTCTTCTATCTGACCCTCTTCAGTTATTTGATCCATGATATGCTCGTATTCTTTTTCACCAAACTGACACTTCTTGGCTTGTAGTAGAAGTCTGACTAGAAATTTTTCGAACTTCTCATCCTGTTCCTGTTTAAGGAGACGAAACAGATGTCGCTCATTCACTTTGATCTGTTTAGGTGCAAAGTAGTTGTCTAATTTTTCGATCGCGATGTTAAAAAGTTCGCCTTCAGTTGCATTAGCTCCTGGCATGTTGTAGAAGATTTGTTGTAACTCGGGACCACCGAAATGTAAGACTAGCTCTTTTCCTTGCCTCTGTGTTTCCTTGCCTGCCGCCTCGAGGTAAAAATGTCCAGACTTTTTTTTTCCAACGGACGGAGACTGAACCAACCTCTCCTTTACATTTGAACCTCTCTAAGGTGTACTATGCGATTGGAGCTATCTGTTGCCAAGGTAAGTAACTATGTTGCATATATAAATATGCAATTTTTCAGATTTTTGACATGCTATCGCAATCTAATGCTAGTGATAAAGTGTCTACTGTACTTGACTGCACCTTATGTAACTAAATGCCAAGTCGCAATTTTATGCAAAGACGGAATTTAATGCAAATACGCAATTTAATGCCAAGTCGCAATTTAATGCAGGGTTGCAATTTAATGCAAAGTCGCAATTTAATGCAAGGCAGCAATTTAATGCAAAGTCGCAATTTAATGCAATGTCGCAATTTAATGCAGGGTCGCAATTTAATGCAAAGTCGCAATTTAATGCAAAGTCGCAATTTAATGCCAAGTCGAAATTTAATGTAAAGTCGCAATTTAATGCCAAGTTGCAATTTAATGCAGGGTCGCAATTTAATGCAAGGTCGCAATCTAATGCAATGTCGCAATTTAATGCGAAGTCGAAATTTAATGTAAAGTCGCAATTTAATGCAAAGTCGCAATTTAAAGCAAAGTCGCAATTTAATGCCAAAGTCGCAATTTAATGCAAAGTCGCAATTTAATGCAAAGTCGAAATTCAATGTAAAGTCGCAATTTAATGCCAAGTTGCAATTTAATGCAGGGTCGCAATTTAATGCAAGGTCGCAATCTAATGCAATGTCGCAATTTAATGCCAAGTCGAAATTTAATGTAAAGTCGCAATTTAATGCAAAGTCGCAATTTAATGCCAAGTCCCAATTTAATTCCATGTCGCAATTCAATGCAAAGTGGCAATTTAATGTAAAGTCATAATTTAACGCCAAATCTCAATTTGATGCAAAGTCGCAATTTAATGCATGGTCGCAATTTAATGCAAAGTCACAATTTAATGCCAAGTCCCAAATTAATTCCATGTCGCAATTCAATGCAAAGTAGCAATTTAATGTAAAGTCATAATTTAACGCCAAATCTCAATTTGATGCAAAGTCACAATTCAGTGCCAAGTCGCAATTCAGCGCCCAGCCGCAATCCAATGCAAAGTCGCAATTCAATTCCAAGCTGCAACACAACTCGCTCACCGTTCGATACTTTCGGTGACTATCGAAGATCATTCATTTTAATAAGTAGGCAGGTATGTTTGACAAATATGTAGGTATGTCACTTTCCTGAAACCTAGGTTAAGCAAAACGTGAACCAAACAATACCCACGCAACTCACGGTCAAATGAGTTTACTTGCCTAGTCACTTTACATTACCTTCTATTCTCCCCTCTATAATGTCCCTTTTTTGTTGTTATTAAATGTTCAAAAAAATACGAGTGTGCTCCAGACCACACGACCGAAGCAAACACCTCCCTATCAATCCAATCCAACTCTCCTCCTGGCATCGAACAAAACCATTCCAATCATCAGTGTATAAGAATCTACACTGAAGATTCGCTCGGAATGTCACCAATTATCTTGACAAATCAGTTGCCTCGATGCATCGAGTTCGCACACTCCAAACGAAAATTCGATCAACTTCACTATGGAAATCACGCTCAGAATGGGATTGCTGATTCAACTCTCACAAAGCCCAAAATATATTTTTTTTGCGAATTCTAGTCAGAGAGTGACGCTTACTCACACTTGCAGCAGGAAATTGAGAAAATTCCAATCGAAAGCGTGCTAGTCATCAGTTAGACTTTAACGTTTAGAATGTGAGAAACAACAACACAACTATAGTCAGCATAGATGCCAGCACCCATTCCAAACGTCACCACTATGGATCCGAGCACTGTCGCTACTATCAGACTGTGAGGAATGAACCTTTAAATCAATTCCAATTAATGATCGTTTTGGCCAGCCCACCCCCAAGTAAAGCGTGCGCAATTACTTCAAAAATCTTTAAAATACTCACAGTTTATCCCGTCGCCACATGTAATGTACACTTTGACTCAGGTTATAAGGAAAGAACAAGTAACAACAGACTTCACCGATATCGGCTCGCAACCAGCGTTAACGCGTCTCCCGTCACCGCGGTCAACCGGCCAGTGCCGTTCTCCGCCCCGCGACTCCGCGCGCACGCTGCTCGAGACGACAGAGTTATTTGCAACAATAAATGTCTATACACTACAGTATCCCCACCATGTACCAAACTTCAAGTAACTAACCCACGCATGAAGCCGATCGGTAAATATTGAATTTTAATAGAAAAGGCTGTGTCGTAATAAGTGAGTCACGCTAGCTTCCTTATTACCGCTTTTACCATTTTGCGTTACCAGTTTACGGAACAAACTACCCACGTTTGCGGACGTGTGTAATCGCCAATCGCCAGTCGAGATTCGGAAACAAGGAGTGCTGTTCGCTATCGGCCCGCCTTCTCCGTTTTCTAAGAAAAAATATGCGTTATGGTCTACATTCATTGGATTATTAATTATGACTTTATTTATTGAACGATTTACATAATGAGCACTAGAACATGATGAATATACTTTTCTTAAATTTTTACAAAAAAAGTATCATAAACTTATGTCATAAACACCTTTGCAACTAACACCAGGCAAAACAAATTGGGGGAACCGAGGGACCCCCCTTCGGATCATGTGTGATTTTTTTTGAAATAGGTAAAGTAGTATAAGTCCGCTTCACGGATAACACGGAATATTCTTTATCGAAGTTCGATAGACTAATAATATGGAATATTAATTTTATTAATTAAAGGACAATCAGTACCTATCTTATAAAATAAATTCTTGTCAAAATAAAAACAACGAGCCTAATTCCAATCATCATATGGATAATATTATGTTCTGCTATAATATTTTTGAGGGCTCTTTAGACATTGTGTCCCAGGTTGTTAATAGTTTATATGGCAAGCAGAGTTTGTCTAACGGGTATGTGTAATTATTCTAATACCTTTCTTTCCACATTCTTCTATTATATTTGAAGTCTCAACTGTAGTAGAAGTCCCAAAAGTCAGTCAAATCCTGCGCCAAGGCAACCATTTATTGGTTAACAAAAACCCCTGCAATAGGTCATAAAGGTGACCGGGTTCATGGGGTGAGGTTTGTCTGGGTCTTAGTGGTGAACGCGTTTGCCCACCAACTGCATGGCGGTCTGGATCACGAAAGACTGATTGCGGGAGACCTAACGTAAACCTCTCAAGACGGACTCTGAAGACCCATCGCCTTGCACCGTTGGAAGGGATGGATTTATACGTCCGTCACTTCTAGACACATTGACCACCGGATTTCTAGCCAGCCTTAATACCCTTAACCTTCCCAGAATTTTCCTTCCTCCCTTTCCTTAAAAATACCTTCCACACACCATACCCAAAGATGAAATTTTCTTAGTTATGAAAAATTAAATAAAATCATTAAATATGTTGATATAACCTCTCTTGATATTTCGTCCTTGAGTGTCCTTATGGATTTCATGCAATTAATTTGTGCAGGTACTCAGCAGCTGTGAACAGTGTCAACAATATGACATATGTTCGTATTGGACGCAGCAGATTGTTGATTTCGACAATTAAGATATTTGGTTAAGGAACACAGCGTTGATCACTTTTGGTACGTTTCTAAGGAAGCATCCTCACAAAAACAGGCCCCGTTGAGATTTTAACTATGTGAAGTAATTATATCAGACAATAAGATCAACTCGGGTAAACCACTGAAACTCGAATAAATCAGGATAACAAGAAATTAGGCTTTCTTGGAATTCCTTGCAGGTTCATCAAAAATGACCATAGATAATAGAAACAACGGAGATGGGTAATGGACTATAAAAAATTTGAATATCATTGGTATTTTTTCATAAATTAAAATCAAGCCACCTTCCTAACTTCCCGTCGTTCCCAGCATGACTGCAGATCATCAACGATTAATGAACATTTCAAAATGACCAAGTGTTCTTAATATATTATATAACTGACTACTTAACTGACATCTATAGAGACAACTCAAAACTACATTTAACTATCTATAATAACGACATTTGTTGAGGGATGTTGAAACTACAGATATAATCCTAAATACCGCAATTTTATGAAAACAAGTTTAATAATCACTCGAACGCTTTTTGCCACATTATGGCACTATTTATAAAGCCTCGGATTGCTTTGCTGCCACAATGTGGCAAATATTCTCTAGATTCTTTAAAATGTTTTAAAGTTAACGATTATTTAATATATTTTTTTATAAATCCTACGAGTTTGTGATAATAGACAAAAGATATGTGAATTCATTGGCTATATATAACTATAATTAGATTGTAAGTCTCCGTACTCAAATTCCGAGATATGATTTTTTTTAATGTTTTCCTTTAGCAATCAATTAGTCGCCTCAGTGGATAAATAAATTATTTTATTTTCTAAAAATTCCAAATCCGTCTTGTTCTTGTTCGAATGGTTACAACAATTGAAACGTATTCACACAATCAATTTATTTATTCCAAAGTCTATCTCTGCAAAGCTTGTACCTAAGTTCCACACGCCTACCTCTCACGCTCGGACTCCTTTCAGATTAGATCAGCTAACGTTAGCTCGACTGTGCTCGATTCTGGTCGAATTTGCTCGAATCTGTTCGAATCCGCTCGAAACTCAAAGGCGCGGATCTTCAATGCGAGTCTTTGATTCCTTCCCATCCCCTTCCCCTCCCCACACCGGCTATTCATGAGAACAAGTGAAGCACGAGTAATTATGCTGATGCAAGTTTGTCTAATGCAGTGGAATAGGTTGAACGTTTTTTTCTTTGTTAGTCTAGAGATACAGAAAGAAGGCAGTAACGAATGGAGAGATATTATTATTGAAGATAATTTTTGAGATTTATTCGATTGGAAGCGGATTTTAATGAGTAAGTTAATACATTATTTTCCTTTCCAATTAAGTCGGGTTGGCAAAACGTTTTTTTTTCGCAAATTAGCCTTAAATGTTATTTTTATAGAGAAAATATGTGTTCTTTTCTTATGTTTTTTTTTTTTAATATTAGCTTTACACGGGGGGGGGGGCTCTAAGATAATTTTCCTTTGAGGATGCTGTGTGGAGGGTATTTTTGAGGAAAACCACTGACAGCACGGGCAGTAATTATAGAAATATGTGTTTCTAAATATAAGTAAGTTTTTTACGTAGTCGTAAATACATAGGATGTCCGGGGGTAAAGTGCATTAACTTTGGGAGGTGATTCTACATGATGGTAGGAGTAAAAAAGAAAAATAACTTTTTCCGAAATTCGAACACTTTTTCCCATACAAAAAGACATACCATTGAAAATCCTTAGTGTAAGGTACAAACTTGCCCGAAAAATTTGCTGTGAGTCATCCGGGCCCGACTGCGGCGTTTGTGATTGTTAGGTATCGTAACAGCTGAAAATAATAGTGTTGGCTGTACACGCCGGAGTATTTTTTATCTTTTTACCAAAAATGTACCCCTAGAAGTTGGAATTTCGAAAAAAGTTATTTATCTTTTTACTCGTACTATCATGTAGAATCACCTCCCGAAGTTAATGCACTTTACCCCCGGGCACCCTTTATGTAGTTTTTTAAGATAGTTGTAAGTCGTAATACGAGTAAATACCCACTCGGTCATTTAAATATGTATAGTTTTATGTCATTAGTTATAAGTATTAGTTTTAAGTCACAGTTACCAATCATAGTTATAATGTATATATTTATAGTATAATCGATGTTGTACAGCGCCCTTAACGAAAACGGCGCTATATAAATTATCCGAACATCATCGTCAAAGGAAGGAGATGAAGTTCTGGGAATGAAAAAGGTGTGAGAGGTGATTAGGAATCCGTGGGTCAATGTGTTCAGGAGTGACGAATGCATGAATTGCGATGGCGAAAGGCGATGGGTCGGAAAAGTCTGGCTGGAGAGGTCAAAAGACCGTTCGAAGAAAATGCTGTTAGAAGGCAGTCGCATCTGCCGCCAAGACCTGGACTGACCTCACACGATGAACCCGGACACCCCTGATAAGTCACTAAACGTAGTGAACCATTTGGGGTGACCTATAGCAGAGGTGTTATCTAATAAATGGTTTCCGTGGCGGCGGTACCCATACCCGCCTACCAAATTAAGTATCCACTTATTAAGAGTATCAACTGTCACCAAAGGTTCAAAAATGAAAAAAAAAAACATGAAAAAAATTACAATTTAAGAATACATGGGTTTTTTAATAAGTTTTAAATGTGAAGCGCCCTTGAGGTAATTTTTCACAAAAACGACGCTATACAAATCTTCAAAAAATCTGACCTAAATGCATTGAACCCCAGATTCCTGCCCACCCCTCATACCTGTTTCCTTCCAGGACTTTCTCTCCTTAAAATACCATACTCGAAGCTTGCCCCAAAGATGACTGAGGCCCTGAGGGGAGTAATTTTCCTCAGGGACTTCTGGTAGGAGTTAATGTAAAAAAAACTTGGCAAATGTATAGATTCTCTTAAAAAATAACTTATATTTTTTTAAGAGATTCAAAAAAAGTGTTTAAGATAAGTATGTTACAAATAGGCAGAAATTTGGAATGCTTAGCCCCCTAGCCTAGTCGATCGATAAGAATTAGGAAGATAACTTTCGGTAACTTCTCATCGTTCCTTATACAGGACTTGGATAAGTTTTTTTTTTACATAATCTCCACACACAGGAGGCCTTGAAAACCACAATTTCCCTCAGGGCAAATGTCATCTTTGAAGATGTTGTGTGGAGGGTCTTTTTGAGGAGAGGAAGGAGTGAACATGGGTCTTGAAGAGACCCATGTTGTAGGAAGGAGGAAACACAGAGGCCGGCAAATCGTTCCAAAGCCGAGCTGTTGCCACAGTCGAGCCGAGAACTAAACATTTTTAATGCAAATAATACTTAATATATGAAAATAAAAATTGCTTCTCCTGTCTAAATAAATTTGTCCTGCAGCACAAAATAGTTGTTCATTGAAAACAGTCGGTATTCCAGAAAGAATAAACATCTGCGTTTCTTTGTAACCTTGGCTCTGATAATTGAACTTGAATAATTTGCTTAACTTGTGATAAGCGATCACTATTATTCACACCAGAAGTTTCTTCAATATGACATGTAGATTTGTCATGGGCGTCCCATAGCTTCATCGCTCGTAGCACAGTGCACCGAACATGTCTGATCGCAGCGCGAAATCTCCCGAATTCAGTTTCGGCTGGATGGCAGCCGAAACCGAAACTAAGTCGAAGTCCGTTTTTTGCCGAAACTAGGCCGAAACCGAAACCGAAAGTTCGTTTGGACACTAAACGTCGATTTGCACGTGAAGATTTACAGCTGATATACCCGACTATCATGATATATACCCACGAGACTTTCCGTGGTATGAAGTCTATGATGAAACTAATCCGATACCGGTCCATTGGCTTCACCGCACGCCAGTGTTGGCCGAACACGCACCCCGCCTGTTGCAAATTGCCTGTGTAGGCTGTTTGGTTATTCGGTTGGTCGGTTAGTTTGCTGGCTGCTAGGGGGGTTAGCAAAACTTAAATGCCGCAATGAGGTTATACAATCAGTGACAGGCTGATTGCAGGAAGTGTGAACCGAGCTTAGCAAAGTGTACACGTGATAACACGTGTATTGGTCTTTAGTTAATACATATATTTTAGCGGTATGCATTAATACAATTCAAAAGCCAAAGATTGACTACCGGTATATTTGGTCATGGGGTAAGCCTATAGTAAATTTTATTTGATTGATTTGTGTTTTCACAATTAAATTATTTAAAACGAAATTTAATTGTATATTTGTGGCTCGTTTCAGATTAGAAAATACTTTTAGTATCGCCCTGGTGTAAGACCACCATTCAGAAGAGAAATGTTGGTTGAAATGGCTTTAGCGGTGTTTGGTAACTTTATGACCAGACGACGGCCTCCGTGGTCGAAAATATTTAATTGTCTATTAGTGCCAGCCATACAAAAAATGTCATCCACATATCATGTTCAAAAATAAACATATTTTAATAATAAAGTACGACTATATTAATACTTATATTTATTTTAGTTATTTAAAAAACATAATTATCTTTTGTTTATTTCTTTAAAAAAATATATATATAATTAAATTTTTACGTATTCTTATATAATTTTTATATTTCATTATATATAATTGTTTCGATTTAATATTTTAAAGAAATAAATCACCACCCACTAACATGTTTTTGTCTACAGTTCTTATTCGTCTATATGAATTTGTTTGTGTTTTGTTATCTTGATTCATTTTCATATTATCATGGCGAAGAAACCTTTGATTTCGAAACACGTTGATAATTTTTATTATCCACTCGAACGCTTTTTGCCACAATATGGCACTTTTTCCAAGGTCTCGGAATGCTTTGCTGCCAAAATGTGGCAAACATTCCCTGGATTCTTTAAAATGTTTTAAAGTTTACGATTTTATAATGTTTTTTTTATAAATCTTACAAATATGCGATAATCAACAAAAGATAGGTGAGTTCATTGGCTATATAGAACTATAATCAGTTTGAATGTCTTCATATTCAAATTCAGAGGTATGATTTTTTTAATGTGGGCGAAATAATTTCAAAATGATGACAAAAAAATCTTGAGCAATCCGAGAAAAAAGCTTTAAATTGTACACAAAGTAATTTGTTTTCATTTAATTCAAAATGACGCCACAAAGTGAATTATATTTGATTATTTTGTGTTATTTCACAATTAATTAATAAAAATAATATGTACTATTTTTGCGGCACGTTCCAGAGTGGAAGATACTCTCAGTATCTCCCTAGCGTAAGACCACCATTCAGAATTGAAACGTTGCTTAATAATGGCTTTAGCCGTGTTTAGTGACTAGATCTTAATAGCCAGGTACTTCCCCACCTTCCTCTTCCCCATCTCTTTCACTTCCCCACTTACCTTCAGCCTCACAGCATACCCCAGTTGGGGATGACTTATTCTCACTGGCTCCAAACGGGAGCAGTTAAGACTCTTGTGTGTCTATAAAGAAATAAAAAAAATATATAGAATATATTTTAGGTATTGACATGCTGTAAGATTACCACCAGAATTGACTTTTTTCTATTTGTCGATCTATTTGTCCATCTGGACGGTCTGCAGTCATGCTCAGGAACGTGAGAAGTTACTGAAAGTTATCCTATCAATCGTTATCGATCCTAAGCTAGGGGCCCTAGTAATTTCAAATTACCAATAATATCATAAAAAAATTATTTTATTTTTCAATGTATGATTACAAAGTGATAAAATTATAATAAATATAAAAGAACATTTCCGGAAAGCATTAAATATAAAAATAAATAGGTACATATATAAATGAGTTCCTTTTTTCAAAATAAAAATATTGCACCTAACCGCCATAGAACAAAATAAAGCTTATTTACCCTACAGCATTGAAAAATTTTCGTCTCATTTTACAAAAATATTCTTAGTTATTTACTTCAAGAAAATGCATCTTCTATGTGAACCTGAATCGCACAGATGGAATGTTATAACTCTCAGCGACTGATACCCGTTCCCCTAATACCCTTGGCTAATGAGATGCAAACAATGACGTCCTTAAGAATTGAGCTCTCCCCGAACTTTCAACACTATACTATTCTCCAGGGGCGAAGCTAGCATGGGTGGCACCCGTTGCGGATAACGTGGTGTCACCCCAAGAATGAAAACTGATAAAAGTAATAATTGTCCGATAATCGCGAAGTGTGACTAAATTTAATTTAAAATATAAAAATTTGTGTTTGTTTGTTCGTACCTTATGCGCGGTTATACCGTTCATCCGATTGCCATAAAACTTTGGGTATATGATGTGTGCATACCCGGGATGGTTATAGGATAGTGAGATCTAGCGTTATGAAATTATTTACTAACTATTCGTACGATTGCGATTAAAATTTCACCCGGTTGCTATTATTATTTTTTAATTGTAGTGAACATGCCGTGAATACTTCTATATACATACTGGTGAGCTCTGGCATTATGAAATTTGCATAAACAAATTAAATAGATCACGCGAGTTGTTTGCAAGGAAAAGAGGCTGGGGGAGGGGTATGCGGGAGGGGTGGTTGAGGAATTAAGGAGGGGGGATTCGCGGGAGGGGGGACAAGGGAGAGGGGTAAGCGAAGAAGGTGGAAGAGGAATGCGTGAGGGAGAGGGGGGTGCGAGAAAGGGGAGAGCGGGAGAGGGGAGGTGTAACGCGGGAAGGAGAAAAGGGGAAGGGGACGCGGGTAGGGGAAGAGGAGTCGGAAGGGGAATGGGGAGGAATGGGAAATGACACGAAGGGAGAAACAATTTATTTATTTAATTTGCTTTGCCACGCATGCCGGGTATCAGCTAGTATGTAATAAATTGAGAGTCTCAAGTTACATGACGGTTATAGTAATGTTTCATCATACATTCTTTCAATTCATGTATGAAGGTTGGATATGGCAAAAGAAGAATGAGAGTACAATTAATATTACCCCCATAAACAAAATTTATGTAGATTCTTAAACACTTAAAATGTTTTCTTTCTAGATTTGACAGCTGCAAACTCGGAAATTACATCCTAAAGATTTACAGTTTGTGCTGCCTCGTGCTCAATTATTAATATTCAAAGCGCAAGTAATTTTTAATTAATTGATTTAAATCAACTGATTTGTGCGAGAATGAATCAATCAATCAAAGCAATTCTTCATAAATTATTACGTGCGAATATAATATTTGGAAGAGATTTTGTAAAATTCAAAACCACGATAAATTTCAACATTTACCGCTTTTCAATGTCTTCTCAACCCTGGAATCTCTAAAAGAAGTTCAAGTCAATCAATAGGTAGCAATTCACTTCACAAGTTCATGTCGATCACAATGAAATTATACACATTACACAGGTGACAAACAAGGAGTATTTCAGGGGAATCCCCAACCGAGCAATAGTTAGAGCTAAGAACGAAAAAAAACCATAGCGTTTTTGGAGAATCCCAGACCGACCGGGCCATAGAGCTACGAAAATATAAATAACAAACAGTGTTCATCAGTAAAATATTTTTGTAGCAATATTCTACTTTGGTAGTTTTCTTCACAGTCGGGTTGACACCCGACATCACCTCACATTGGGTGGCACTCGGTGCGGGTCACCCCCGCCGCCTCTTCCTAGCTACACCACTGCAATTCCTAACTCCTGCTGTTCTGTTACTCACGAAGCTCACTTGAGTCTGGTATCTTTTTGCTACGTAAATATAAACATGTTTTTTTAAAGGGGAAAATGTGCAAAGGAGTCTTTTATATTATATACTGTTAGCTGCATCTTTAAATATTGTCTCCGCATACGTATGGTTCGCTCAATCGTCGCCAGAGGTGGTGCTTTGACGGCCAACAGGGAAACCTCGACAGGAGCTCTAGCACGGTGAAATCGATAACTTTACGATACAGAATTGATAGGCATAACTTCTGATGATTTTATATCGATGTCCCTAGCATGCTTTCACCTTTGTCAGCCAAACCATGAAATAAATAAGTAATCGATATACGCCGGCAAATCTACAGATATTTTCTATGAGTTGACACTACGAGATGTCAGACACCAGTATTTACGTAAAAATATGCATAATTTGGTTATATTGAGTTGAAATAGTAACCTGAACATGCAGTTAATGAGGTGTAATTGAAATATACATTTTTTTTACAATAATTCGCCTCAGGGCCTATGTAATCTTTGGGGATGCTGAGTAGAGGGTTTTTTATAGGAAAAAAAGGAGAGGATGTTTTGGGAAGGAAAAAGTTATAACGGGTGGGTAGAAATCTGGGGGTCAGTGTGTCCAGGAGTGACGGACGAATGATTCCATTCCTCCAAGGTGATATTCCAAGAGAGCCATACTGGAGTAGTCAAAAGGTCTCCCTCAACCAGTCTCTCCCGATCTGACCTGCCACGTAATTGGTGGGCAGACGCATCCGCCGGCAAGACTCGGACAAACCTCATCAGATGAACCCGGTCACCTCTGCTAAGACACCAAACTTTGCGAACCACTTGTGGTGACATATGGCAAAGGTGTTGGTTAACCAATTGATGGTTCCCGTGGTGGGGGTATCCATACCCGCCTACCAAATCGAGTTTCTCAAATATCGAACGGAATAAATTGACTGCATCTTAGTTGCATTATGTGAGTCTATGGATCGTATATATATGCTTATTTATGACCTATCGTATAAGGATGGATTCATACGTCCTTCAGTCCTGGACCCACTGACTCTCAGATTCCTACCCACCCCTCATATATTTTTTTATCAGAAATACCTCTCCTTATTTTCCTAAAAGTACCCTACACACAGCACCCCCAAAGATGACAGAGACCACCCTGATGGGAATTATTTTCCTCAGCCTATGTGGAGCTAGTGTAAAAAAAAAAAACTTTTTTAAGTGACCATTTGGTCCCTACGTGACTTACTACTTGTACGAAAGAGGTCGAAACA
This sequence comes from Limnephilus auricula, assembly GCA_951813805.1. Taxonomy (NCBI): domain Eukaryota; kingdom Metazoa; phylum Arthropoda; class Insecta; order Trichoptera; family Limnephilidae; genus Limnephilus; species Limnephilus auricula. Next base: position 3,107,404 of record OX638409.1, on the reverse strand, counting down.
TTTGATTTATTTCATATCTAATTTTTCGTAAGGCACATAGCACTGACTATAGACGTTTCGAAATAAACCATAAAATACAAAAGACCTTCGCGATATTACGTCTTAAAAAACATTGATAAATCGACCAAAAAAGTAGTATGTTCAAAGTTTTCAAGGGGTTTTTTAGCTCCACCCGTTTCCATCACGTATGACCTATTTCAGGCAGACCAGTCCTCTTTTATTTCCCATTATCCATCGGCCACTTGTTTGTTCCCTTCTGTCGGCACACCCGGTACCCGCTATCAGATCTTGAGGCTAAATAAACAACTAAACCACGTGCGGGTGGAACACGGTATCGGAGAAAATACACAAATTGGTGTAGGTTATAATATAATACGAATCTATATGGATTTTAAATAAAACTGATGTCGTATAAAACCTTTAGATTCCTAGGTCTTTAATTTTCTAGGTTCTACTGAATGTGACGGTATAGATATCTTCGCGAAGAATCGCGCACACTTTAAAAACCAATTAAAAATCTTCTATTGTGATTGTTTTGTTTCATTTGTATATATTTTCTTTCTTACTTACTATATTTTATAAATCATGTTTTATATTTCATTTTGATTATTATTATTTCTGTTTTTTAACTACTAGAATGTCAGTTTTTTTAGTACTTACTAAACCTTAATAACTCATGCTTTGAACATTTTAAATTGGAGTGTTAATATGTAATAATTTTTAACACTCCGTAAATGTTTAAACAATTAATACATAAATTAAGGCATGAATTGAGTGTGTTCACTGCAACGGTTTTCTTAACAAACTTGATATTAAATGCACTCAGAGAACACCATGGCAATAATAAAATTGCAAAGGCTTCTTAACAGAGTGATTATACAATAATGTATAGTTGTAAATGTCACACAAGTAGGTATATTGGCTACACATTGTCAGATAGGGATAGGTATATTGACGGCCGACGTGGTCCAGCAGTAGGGCGTTGGACTCCCACTCCAAGGCCGCGGGTTCGAACCCGGCGTGCGCAAATAAATTTTATTTAATTGTTATTTCACAATAAATTATTTAAAATAATACATAGTATATTTGCGGCATGTTCCAGAGTGGAAGATACTGTTAATATCGCTCTGGTGTAAGACCACCATTCAGAAAAATTCTGTTTCTTCCCCACCTTCCTCTTTCTCGTCTCCTTCCCTTCCCCACTTACCTTCAACCTCATAACATACCCCAATTGGGGATGCCATAGTCTCACCGGCTCCGGACGGGAGCATTTAGGACTCTTCGGAGGTATTCACTATAAAAATAAAAATAAAGATACTTGGATAAAAGGTGGGGTGGAGGAATGAAGGGAACATATGCATAGAATGATGGACCATTGCACAGACTTCTTTAACAGAGTGATTGCACCATAATTTAGTGTTGTAAATATCACACACATGGGTATATTGGTAACACACTGTCAGATAGGGACAGGTACTTGGATAAAAGGTGGGGTGGAGGAATGAAGGAACATATGCATAGAATGATGGACCATTGCACAGACTTCTTTAACAGAGTGATTGCACCATAATTTAGTGTTGTAAATATCACACACATGGGTATATTGGTAACACACTGTCAGATAGGGACAGGTACTTGGATAAAAGGTGGGGTGGAGGAATGAAGGAACATATGCATAGAATGATGGACCATTGCACAGACTTCTTTAACAGAGTGATTGCACCATAATTTAGTGTTGTAAATATCACACACATGGGTATATTGGTAACACACTGTCAGATAGGGACAGGTACTTGGATAAAAGGTGGGGTGGAGGAATGAAGGAACATATGCATAGAATGATGGACCATTGCACAGACTTCTTTAACAGAGTGATTGCACCATAATTTAGTGTTGTAAATATCACACACATGGGTATATTGGTAACACACTGTCAGATAGGGACAGGTACTTGGATAAAAGGTGGGGTGGAGGAATGAAGGAACATATGCATAGAATGATGGACCATTGCACAGACTTCTTTAACAGAGTGATTGCACCATAATTTAGTGTTGTAAATATCACACACATGGGTATATTGGTAACACACTGTCAGATAGGGACAGGTACTTGGATAAAAGGTGGGGTGGAGGAATGAAGGAACATATGCATAGAATGAGGGACCATTGCACAGACTTCTTTAACAGAGTGATTGCACCATAATTTAGTGTTGTAAATATCACACACATGGGTATATTGGTAACACACTGTCAGATAGGGACAGGTACTTGGATAAAAGGTGGGGTGGAGGAATGAAGGAACATATGCATAGAATGATGGACCATTGCACAGACTTCTTTAACAGAGTGATTGCACCATAATTTAGTGTTGTAAATATCACACACATGGGTATATTGGTAACACACTGTCAGATAGGGACAGGTACTTGGATAAAAGGTGGGGTGGAGGAATGAAGGAACATATGCATAGAATGAGGGACCATTGCACAGACTTCTTTAACAGAGTGATTGCACCATAATTTAGTGTTGTAAATATCACACACATGGGTATATTGGTAACACACTGTCAGATAGGGACAGGTACTTGGATAAAAGGTGGGGTGGAGGAATGAAGGAACATATGCATAGAATGAGGGACCATTGCACAGACTTCTTTAACAGAGTGATTGCACCATAATTTAGTGTTGTAAATATCACACACATGGGTATATTGGTAACACACTGTCAGATAGGGACAGGTACTTGGATAAAAGGTGGGGTGGAGGAATGAAGGAACATATGCATAGAATGATGGACCATTGCACAGACTTCTTTAACAGAGTGATTGCACCATAATTTAGTGTTGTAAATATCACACACATGGGTATATTGGTAACACACTGTCAGATAGGGACAGGTACTTGGATAAAAGGTGGGGTGGAGGAATGAAGGAACAAATGCCTAGAATGAGGGACCATTGCACAGACTTCTTTAACAGAGTGATTGCACCATAATTTAGTGTTGTAAATATCACACACATGGGTATATTGGTAACACACTGTCAGATAGGGACAGGTACTTGGATAAAAGGTGGGGTGGAGGAATGAAGGAACATATGCATAGAATGAGGGACCATTGCACAGACTTCTTTAACAGAGTGATTGCACCATAATTTAGTGTTGTAAATATCACACACATGGGTATATTGGTAACACACTGTCAGATAGGGACAGGTACTTGGATAAAAGGTGGGGTGGAGGAATGAAGGGAACATATGCATAGAATGATGGACCATTGCACAGACTTCTTTAACAGAGTGATTGCACCATAATTTAGTGTTGTAAATATCACACACATGGGTATATTGGTAACACACTGTCAGATAGGGACAGGTACTTGGATAAAAGGTGGGGTGGAGGAATGAAGGAACATATGCATAGAATGAGGGACCATTGCACAGACTTCTTTAACAGAGTGATTGCACCATAATTTAGTGTTGTAAATATCACACACATGGGTATATTGGTAACACACTGTCAGATAGGGACAGGTACTTGGATAAAAGGTGGGGTGGAGGAATGAAGGAACATATGCATAGAATGAGGGACCATTGCACAGACTTCTTTAACAGAGTGATTGCACCATAATTTAGTGTTGTAAATATCACACACATGGGTATATTGGTAACACACTGTCAGATAGGGACAGGTACTTGGATAAAAGGTGGGGTGGAGGAATGAAGGAACATATGCATAGAATGAGGGACCATTGCACAGACTTCTTTAACAGAGTGATTGCACCATAATTTAGTGTTGTAAATATCACACACATGGGTATATTGGTAACACACTGTCAGATAGGGACAGGTACTTGGATAAAAGGTGGGGTGGAGGAATGAAGGGAACATATGCATAGAATGATGGACCATTGCACAGACTTCTTTAACAGAGTGATTGCACCATAATTTAGTGTTGTAAATATCACACACATGGGTATATTGGTAACACACTGTCAGATAGGGACAGGTACTTGGATAAAAGGTGGGGTGGAGGAATGAAGGAACATATGCATAGAATGAGGGACCATTGCACAGACTTCTTTAACAGAGTGATTGCACCATAATTTAGTGTTGTAAATATCACACACATGGGTATATTGGTAACACACTGTCAGATAGGGACAGGTACTTGGATAAAAGGTGGGGTGGAGGAATGAAGGAATATATGCATAGAATGAGGGACCATTGCACAGACTTCTTTAACAGAGTGATTGCACCATAATTTAGTGTTGTAAATATCACACACATGGGTATATTGGTAACACACTGTCAGATAGGGACAGGTACTTGGATAAAAGGTGGGGTGGAGGAATGAAGGAACATATGCATAGAATGAGGGACCATTGCACAGACTTCTTTAACAGAGTGATTGCACCATAATTTAGTGTTGTAAATATCACACACATGGGTATATTGGTAACACACTGTCAGATAGGGACAGGTACTTGGATAAAAGGTGGGGTGGAGGAATGAAGGAACATATGCATAGAATGAGGGACCATTGCACAGACTTCTTTAACAGAGTGATTGCACCATAATTTAGTGTTGTAAATATCACACACATGGGTATATTGGTAAAACACTGTCAGATAGGGACAGGTACTTGGATAAAAGGTGGGGTGGAGGAATGAAGGAACATATGCATAGAATGAGGGACCATTGCACAGACTTCTTTAACAGAGTGATTGCACCATAATTTAGTATTGTAAATATCACACACATGGGTATATTGGTAACACACTGTCAGATAGGGACAGGTACTTGGATAAAAGGTGGGGTGGAGGAATGAAGGAACATATGCATAGAATGAGGGACCATTGCACAGACTTCTTTAACAGAGTGATTGCACCATAATTTAGTGTTGTAAATATCACACACATGGGTATATTGGTAACACACTGTCAGATAGGGACAGGTACTTGGATAAAAGGTGGGGTGGAGGAATGAAGGAACATATGCATAGAATGAGGGACCATTGCACAGACTTCTTTAACAGAGTGATTGCACCATAATTTAGTGTTGTAAATATCACACACATGGGTATATTGGTAACACACTGTCAGATAGGGACAGGTACTTGGATAAAAGGTGGGGTGGAGGAATGAAGGAACATATGCATAGAATGAGGGACCATTGCACAGACTTCTTTAACAGAGTGATTGCACCATAATTTAGTGTTGTAAATATCACACACATGGGTATATTGGTAACACACTGTCAGATAGGGACAGGTACTTGGATAAAAGGTGGGGTGGAGGAATGAAGGAACATATGCATAGAATGATGGACCATTGCACAGACTTCTTTAACAGAGTGATTGCACCATAATTTAGTGTTGTAAATATCACACACATGGGTATATTGGTAACACACTGTCAGATAGGGACAGGTACTTGGATAAAAGGTGGGGTGGAGGAATGAAGGAACATATGCATAGAATGAGGGACCATTGCACAGACTTCTTTAACAGAGTGATTGCACCATAATTTAGTGTTGTAAATATCACACACATGGGTATATTGGTAACACACTGTCAGATAGGGACAGGTACTTGGATAAAAGGTGGGGTGGAGGAATGAAGGAACATATGCATAGAATGAGGGACCATTGCACAGACTTCTTTAACAGAGTGATTGCACCATAATTTAGTGTTGTAAATATCACACACATGGGTATATTGGTAACACACTGTCAGATAGGGACAGGTACTTGGATAAAAGGTGGGGTGGAGGAATGAAGGGAACATATGCATAGAATGATGGACCATTGCACAGACTTCTTTAACAGAGTGATTGCACCATAATTTAGTGTTGTAAATATCACACACATGGGTATATTGGTAACACACTGTCAGATAGGGACAGGTACTTGGATAAAAGGTGGGGTGGAGGAATGAAGGAACATATGCATAGAATGAGGGACCATTGCACAGACTTCTTTAACAGAGTGATTGCACCATAATTTAGTGTTGTAAATATCACACACATGGGTATATTGGTAACACACTGTCAGATAGGGACAGGTACTTGGATAAAAGGTGGGGTGGAGGAATGAAGGAATATATGCATAGAATGAGGGACCATTGCACAGACTTCTTTAACAGAGTGATTGCACCATAATTTAGTGTTGTAAATATCACACACATGGGTATATTGGTAACACACTGTCAGATAGGGACAGGTACTTGGATAAAAGGTGGGGTGGAGGAATGAAGGAACATATGCATAGAATGAGGGACCATTGCACAGACTTCTTTAACAGAGTGATTGCACCATAATTTAGTGTTGTAAATATCACACACATGGGTATATTGGTAACACACTGTCAGATAGGGACAGGTACTTGGATAAAAGGTGGGGTGGAGGAATGAAGGAACATATGCATAGAATGAGGGACCATTGCACAGACTTCTTTAACAGAGTGATTGCACCATAATTTAGTGTTGTAAATATCACACACATGGGTATATTGGTAAAACACTGTCAGATAGGGACAGGTACTTGGATAAAAGGTGGGGTGGAGGAATGAAGGAACATATGCATAGAATGAGGGACCATTGCACAGACTTCTTTAACAGAGTGATTGCACCATAATTTAGTATTGTAAATATCACACACATGGGTATATTGGTAACACACTGTCAGATAGGGACAGGTACTTGGATAAAAGGTGGGGTGGAGGAATGAAGGAACATATGCATAGAATGAGGGACCATTGCACAGACTTCTTTAACAGAGTGATTGCACCATAATTTAGTGTTGTAAATATCACACACATGGGTATATTGGTAACACACTGTCAGATAGGGACAGGTACTTGGATAAAAGGTGGGGTGGAGGAATGAAGGAACATATGCATAGAATGAGGGACCATTGCACAGACTTCTTTAACAGAGTGATTGCACCATAATTTAGTGTTGTAAATATCACACACATGGGTATATTGGTAACACACTGTCAGATAGGGACAGGTACTTGGATAAAAGGTGGGGTGGAGGAATGAAGGAACATATGCATAGAATGAGGGACCATTGCACAGACTTCTTTAACAGAGTGATTGCACCATAATTTAGTGTTGTAAATATCACACACATGGGTATATTGGTAACACACTCAGATAGCGACAGGTACTTGGATTAAAGGTAGGGTGGAGGAATGAGGGAACATATGCAGAGAGTGAGGGATCATTGCACAGACTTCTTTAACAGAATGATTGTACAATACTGTATTGTTGTAAATGTCACACACGCAGGTATATTGGCTACACTATGTCATATAGGAACAGGTACTTGGAAAAAAGGTGGGAGGAGAAATGAGGGAACATATGCAGAAAACCAGGAATCACTATAGAGATTTCTTTAACTGAGTGATTGTACGACAATTTATTATTGTAAATGTCACATACGTAGGTATATTGGATGCACATTGTCAAAAAGGAACATGTACTTGGATAAAAGGTGGGGTGGAGAAATGAGGGAATATACGCATCGAATGAGGGAACATTGCACAGGATTTTTTAACAGAGTAATTGCACAATAATGTATTCTTATAATTGTCATTTACGTAGGTAATTTGGATGCACACTCTCAGATAGGGACAGGTATCAGTGGGACAGAAAAAAAATGGGGTGGAGGTATGAGGGAACATATCCAGGGAATGAGAGGTCATTGAACAGGCTTCTTTAACATAGTAATTGTACAATACATGATTGTTATAAATGTCACGCACGTGGGTATATTGGCTACCCACTGTCAGATAGGGAGGTACATATTTTTGATAAAAGGTTGGGGGGAGAAATGAGGGAACCTAATATTTTAGAAGGAGATACATGTAGTTGCGTCAACACATAAAATATTTAAACTCCTAAATCTTAGAGAGATCAATAAAATCCATTATCCGTTCAAGAAATAAATTATACATTCACGGTGTACAGCCTTAATTCACGCCTAAAACATTTCTACCTCTTTATCTTTATAGTACCAACATAAAAGCCTCAAAGGGAGAGAACATAATACTAACAAAAACATTAACATACGAAAATCTAAAATCAAAAACCTCAAAATCCATTCATCACACCACAACTAATTCGTATTATAACCAAACCGCACAAACAATAATTAGAATATTTCCTATCAGGTTTATTTATAGGACCTCCTGCTTTTGATGGCAAAGGTACTACCATCATCAAATATGCAAATATCATCATCGCGAGTAGTATCCAATATCGTCCAATTAACAAATGCGTATCTAGGTCGTTAGTGCGTTAAACCAAAATACGGTAATACGTATTATTTTGAGTGTATTGAAATGCAAAAATACATATAACAAAAAAACATGGAAATTTTTTTGTAATTTTATATTTGTTATGATTTTTTTTTTATTTGGTACAACAATTGACATTATTTTACAACATAATTTGATAATGTTGGCCTCACACGTTGGCTTTCCCGTGCTGAGTCTCCCATTTTGTAGCACAAATTAATTAGGATATATTTATTTTTATTTTTTATGACGTATTGCCGATTTCACTAGGTGTGAAACGCCTGTGATGAGATGGAAATTGACAGAGTGATTGTTAGCTGGGTTTTTGTTTAAATAATATTATAAAAATAAAATCAGCATTTTTATAAAAAATTATACAATTTAAGTACGAATGTAGACGATTTAAGGCCGGAATTCTGATTTTCTCCAAATTTATAACACATGTCTCTTGAACACTTTCAACACTCTTGAACACAAAAATATATGTTATTTTATAAGAAAATATCTGAAGATTTGTAGAGCCGAAACGTTAATTACATAAAATTCCCTCGATAGCAAAAAATCGCAAATTGTGCTCCAAATATAATTATTTACACGTTTATTTCTGTTATTTTACAAGTTATGTGTATGAAAAAGTTAACAGTATTTTTTAAATGCTACTTAAGGTATTGAAGAGAAATTTTTGTTCTATTTTAAATGAGTCGTCTTTTATTAAACATTTTCCCAATTTTCGCCTGAATTTTTCGTTTTTAATATTAGCGCGCTCGCTCCAACATTCGCATTTCTCCTTTTTCTTCTTTTTGGGCGGGTACTACCGGCGCTTAAGACGAAACGAGAATAATTTTGAAGCAATCAAATTTCAGTTTGACAAAAAGGCACAGTGATTAATGATAAGAATAAAAGGCAAGTCATATATTATGAGTTACGATTGTGTTTAATGATGAATGTTTTATAATTGTGTCTGTCTCGACACATATATATTCTAGTGAGACAGGCATCGAAAAACCGCATGTAAAAAAAACTTTACTTAGATAAATAAATAAAAATAATCATTCTAATATTAATGTTTTTTTCTGTTTTTTGCGAAGGTTAGAGATGAAAAACAGCGATGAAATGTAATGCTGAGTTAAATTTTTAATTTCTGACCCGGATATGGGTACCTACTGGATATTGGATACCATCCCCCCTGCCGTAGGTCACCCCAAGTGGTTTGCTCCGTTTGGTGATATATCAGGGGTGTCAGGTAAATTGTATGAGGTTTGTCTAGGTCCTACGTTTGTCCACCTATCGGTAGAGAAAGACCTAACCTAGACCACTCCAGCAGGACTTTCTCGACCATTGGCTGCACCGCAGTGGGAGGGATGGATTCATACGTCCGTCACTCTTGGACACATTGACCTCCAGATTCTTATCAATACCTTTTTCCTTCCCACAACTTCCTCTCCTTTCTTTACCTAAAAATATCCTCCAAACAGCATTATCAAATATGCCATAGGGATTTTTTTGTCCTCAGTGGAGCCAATGTAAAAAAAATCTTTGTTTCTTTCAAAAAATACCTGGCATTTTAAATAAAAGCTGTGGTTTAAGTATGAACTAAAATTATAATATAATATTCAGGTAAAATGGCGCAGTTTGGTTCAATATACTCGAAACATATCTATTGATTATTTTTAATTGATAAACTAATGTTTAAGACAAGATTTTAGGCATAGCACAAAGGGTAACAATTATTACAAGCAATAATTATTAGCCTGAAACACTCATCCACATTGAAACAATCTTAATTATCCGGATTAGGAGCAACTGACTGGACATCAGAAGTGCGCGGGTTTAAGTCCCGTCGGCGGCATGTATCTTTTCTCGGAAGATTGTTTCCATGTGGATGTATGTTTTTGGCTGATAATTATTGCTTATAATAATTAATATCTATTGATATTGACGTTGTTTTAATGTAAACATAAAAAAGATTTTTATTCATAAAAGTGTTCATATGTTTAAAATAATAGTATTTTTCCAAACACAAAATCTAGTTGCTTATTCAAACATAAAATCTCATTGCATACCTATGCAAAGTCCAATGTTTCATCAATTTGTATCAATCTGCAGAAATATCAATGACGAAAGACTTAGATATAATATGGCAATAAAAGTTCAAAAAGCTAAGTTAATTAATTTACCTATGTGAATTTAAGAATACCAAAACCGATCGGTTATTAATCAATATTTTTACAAAAAAAATCAATAATATGGATCCATAAAAAAAAAATTATAAATATATTATTTCAGAGTGGAATCAATATACCTATAATCAATATTACACAATCAGAAAATTCTTTATTTTTGTTGAACCTCCACTCCACACAGGAGGCCTTGAGGAAAATAATTTTCCTCATTTCCTATTTCATCTTTGGAAGGTTTTGAAAATTTATGGAAGATTTTTTTGAGGAGAGGAAGAAGTGAATAAGTTTTAAGAAAGAAGACACACAGAGCCTGGCAAAACGTTCCACAATCGAGGTGTTGAACTAGAAATCGAGTCGCGAAAACAACCCTTAATCATGTGACAAATTCCAACAACATATAAACGTGACTCAAGTGACACACTTAAACATTTTTTAAACGGGATGCCATAAATCGACTAACAGTGAAAACACACGTAAACATATAAAATTCGTTGAATTCATCTATTACAATCTTCTGTTCACATCTCTCGTTAGAAGTATTCTAGAATACAACTCTTCAATTTGGTCACCTGTCTTTAATAATCACATTAATATCATTGAAAGAGTCCAACGCAAATTTTTGAGGTGTATTAATTTTAGACTTGGAATTCCTTTAGAAACAATAGATTATGATTTTTTATTACATTCATTGAAATTGCTTAAGTTAAGTGATAGAAGAAAAATTTTTGATCTTATATTTTTTTATAAAATTGTAAATTATCGTTTGGATAGCCCTGCTATATTTCATGTACCTACCATTAGATCGAGGTCCTCTAGTATGTATTATTGTGACAATTATACCATAATCTCAGGATATAACTCAGTTATAAATAGGTTGAAAACCCTTGGTAACTTTTATGCTAAAATCGCCGATATTCTTAATACACCCATTGTGAAGTACAAAGCTACACTAATTAAACATTTTAATGTGGTCACTGTATAACAGGTTTTTGTTTTTGCTTCCATCTTTCTTAAAGTTGTTATTATTTTATTTGTTATGTTTCAATATAATTATATAATTTTCACTCATCAAAATTACTGTACAATGTGTGTGTAAAAAAAAAAATTATCTATGTAAATGGCATTCTAAATAAATAAATCATAAACCCATTTCTGAATTTAAAATAACATCCCGGGTTTATTCAGCAAACAGCTCACGATGAAGCAAGTAATAAAATCTGCAGTCTAGGTTAGAGTTTGGGCTGACGCGACGGAACAAAGTGCAGTAGAAGTCATAAAATGACCTGGAGACGTGAGCTTATTACAGAACCACTGTGCTCTCGTCATACCTTAATGCACTTAAGGTGGAGCTTGTTTTAGTTCATACATTTTACACAGTTTTGTAACGTTCTCATTGGGTGTTTCTGTAAATTTAAAGTTTTAACCCTTTTAATTTGCGGTGACCCGATAGTTGTCCACCGAAATTATATCTAATATATAAAAAATAATGTTTGTTTGTCTGTGTGTTCGTATGTGATGCGCGGCCATACCGTTAATCCGATTGCGATGAAACTTTGGGAAAATGATGTGCGCATACCCGGGATGGTTTTAGGACAGTGAGCTCATTAAGGCATTATTTCCTATACTTTTCATTCGATTGCGATTAAAATTTCATCCGATTGCAATAATTTTTTTTTAAATTGTTGAGAACATGCCAGTGAATATTTCTATATATATATATTGGTGAGCTCTGGCGTTATGACATTTGAATAAAAAAATGAAATAGGTCACGCGAGTTTATGGAAATTTTATGGTTATTTCTTAAAACTTCGCAAAATCACTTTGTGGCGTCATTTTTAATTAAATAAAACAAATAACTTTAAAAATTTATGGAGTCGGCGGCATGGAAAAAGGCTGTATGGGGAGGTTTGCGGGAGGGTAGGATGGGGTCTTCGTAGGGGTGACGAGGGAGAGAGGAAGGCGGAGAAGGTGGAAACGGAATGTGTGAGAAAAATTTTGTTTTGAAGAGTTTTAATTTTCAATGTACTATCGTTACTTAAATTTTAATTTTCAATGTACTATCGTTACTTAAATTTTAATTTTTATTAAGCATAAAAATTAAAATTTAAGTAACGATAGTACATTGAAAATTAAAACTCTTCAAAACAAAATGTCTAGAAATTGTTACATAGTTAATGCCCAAGAAATACAAAAAAGTGTGAGAAAAAAATAGAGAAAAAAAGCGAGAAAGGGGAGAGAGGGAGAGGGGACGGGGGAACGCGGAGAAGGTGAAAGGTGACACGGAAGTGGAAGAGGAAGAGGTGGAGGAAGGGAACGGGGAGGAATGGGAAATGTAACGCATGCCTAGTATCAGCTAGTTTATACTAAAATAATGATTTTTCTGCAAATCTATTTTGTGGCAACAAATTCAATTTTTTTTAAAATTAGTTTTAACCACTTTTATTGCTTTAACATTCAACATGTTTCGTAAGAAATGCTTACTTCATCATTAAAGATAACATCAGAATTCAATACAGGATTCATTACCTAGTTGCGATCGAATCTTTACATGATTTTTCTCTTTTTAATATTCGTTTGAATGTCGCTAATATTGCCTTTAATGAATTATACTTAAACCGAATTAGGTACATGATTTTAGGAAAAAAAAGCGAAATTAAAGTCAACGAGATTTTTCAAATTATTTTTCCTGTAATCTCAACAGGCTCAAAAATAATAAAAATATTTTCCAAATTTAATAGTCATGCATGGATTGAATATTTAGGTTAATAGTTTTAGTCCACTCTTTGAGTTATCAATTATCAGTTTTATTTATTCATGTTATTTTGAGGTTATTACTAGGTTTAAGTAATCAAATTGACATTCCGACAATACTAGTCTGCCCATTCCAAGGCATTTTTGTTAATTTAAAAATTAAGATATATCGAAAAAAGCACATAATCTTGTATAAAATAACACTTAATCACCAACTAAATGGTTTCTGGTATAAGTTCCATGAAGTAAAATTTATAAGCCAATCTGTTTTAGTCAATAATTTTACACAAGCTGCTTTGTAAAATCAACCTAACTTATGATTAGTTAGATAGTTAGTGCACCCTCAGGTAATTTTTGCAAGATAGAGCTAATAGCGTGCCACAAGCGGCACGCGTGCCCAACCAGCACGCGTGCCGCTTTATCCACCCCCCCCCCCCCTGAAGAGTCACGGAGGTTATAAAAAGGCACGACACTGTATAAATATTACGAACATTAACGTACAGTTTTAACCCCTGTCCGGCGGCATGGGCACAATTGTAACTATTGCGCTTTAATTTGTGATATTTTTTTGTAAATGTTGTAGATACCTAAAATTTTGTAACATCTCTACATTTTAAAGTTAAATTATTTAGGCTAATATTAAAAAATATTTTGATGATTATTTGTACAGCGCTGCTTTGTGACAAACTACCTCAACGACGCTTTATCAATATTGTTAGTAACGATAAATAAAATAATCTTCTTTAACACCTCCTATTATATTTGTATATTGTACGTATCGAAAAAAATGTTATTCGAAAAAACGTAATAACGGTTAAAAACGGGACTGAAGTTCTTACGAACAAATTAACAGGGTTTCAATGTTTATTGGCGGGAACATGTAATAATAGTTTTATGGTATACGTAATTTCGTACGTATACCAACAAAATTTTCCCGCCAATAAACACCGAAACACTGTTAATTAATTCTTAAGAACTTCAGTCCCGTTTTTAACCATTTTTACTATTAAAAGATCGTTTTTTCGAATAACATTTTTCTCCGTGTACAGGCAGGTAATTTACACAGCAAGACTTATCTGATAGTTCAATGAATGTAGATTAAAACTTTTGATAACATTTTTAACACATATTTTTATTATCCCCATTAAGGGGCCCACGAGAAAAATAATTTTCCTAAAAGCCTATGTCATATTTCGGGATACTGTGTGAGGGTATTTTTAAGGAGATGAAACAAGGTTTGAGGGGTTTTATTTTTTATTGTCAAAAAACTAACAAGTGCCATAATCAATGCTTACTTCACCAGAGTTTACTTAAAACTAATTACAACAATGGACTTAAAGATATTTACTATAAAAGTATTTAAAATTAAGTGTTAATTAAGTTTTAATTAAAATAGTGTCACAAATATTAGAAATAATGGAACATAACTGGTTTAATTAAATTTCACTATTTTATGTTCAATTATTTATTAAATTTTTAATGGAATGGACATCATAGATCTCCATTCCATTAAAAATTTAAAAACACAGTTAGATGTGATGGTACAATTGTACCCGAGCCGCCTGTTAGCATTGTAAAATTATCCCGCCGGACGAAGGTTAAACAGGGAAATATGTTCAAAATACGTGCTCTATATTACTTGGCACATTCTGCTACGGACACGAAGCGTCTGAAAAGCTTTATTTTATGAAACACCATTATTATCTCTCGGATTTGCGATTTATTATTGCGAAAGGTGTGTTTACGAGAAGTAAGTTAAAATGTGACAGGTTTTGTGGATGATATCTTGTTTAGTAACTTACAAACACGCGATTTCTCTCGAGGTATGGGAATGAAATATGAAACGCCAAAAAAGTTTGTCCTGTCGCTTGTTACTTGCTATATCCACATTTATAAATGTTGTTTTGCGCATCACTAGGGATGAACTAACTGTCATATAATTATTGTCTATGGTCTCTCTATGAATAATGTCAATCGTGTCAAGTCGTAAATAATAATATCTGCATTATAAAATATTAAACAGCGTTTCCATAAACCGTAAATATTACAAAGGGTAACAATTATTATAAGCAATAATTAATAGCCTGAAACACTCATCCATATTGAAAAAACCTCCCGAAAAAATATACATGTCGCCGAGGGGACTCGAACCCGCACCCCTTCGATTGCCGGTCAAGAGCTCTACCATTATGCTACGGCGCCTTATCTGTTACCCTCCAAATGATTCAATATATACTAGTGTTTCATTCAACAATTACCGCTTATTACATTTATTTTCCGTCGGCGACAAGTATCTTTTCTCGGGAAGTTTTTTCAATATGGATGAGTGTTTCAGGCTAATATTTATTACTAATAATAATTGTTACCCTTTGTGCTATGCATAAAATCTTGTCTTAAACATTAGTTTATCAATTAAAAATAATCGTAAATATTAAATACATAACGAAAGAGTTATTCCAGCCACTGAACTGACCTGATTCAACTACTTAATCAAATCAAATCTAAATAAAGAAAATGGTGTTTCTTGTTTGTGCGTACCACTCTGTACCATGCAAGTTATTCGAATAATGAAAGTGTTTGGTGAATAAATCGAATAAACGTGAAAGTTATGTGTGCCTCACAAATTCAAATAGTTATATTTTGTGACATCAATTTAGAATATATATTTTGTATGCTGATGATGCGGTGCTGATTTCTAACAGTATGGAAGATCTACAAGTCTCTCGTGTCAAGGATGAACGAACGTATGAAGAATGAGTGAATGATGAATGCAAGAAGCCTTAAGCCATGGTTTTTGAAAGAAAGAGTATGAAAACAGTATGCAATATAGTTGTGAATGATAAATATTTGGAGCAAGTGGATGAGTTTGTATATCTGGGAAATATGTTTGCGAAAGAAGGTTGATAGAGATATTTAAAGAAGGGTAAATGCAGGTAAAAATTAACGGAGGACTGAATGCAGTTGGCGCTGACTAAAAACTGTCCAAAGAACCGAAGCAAACAGTCCACAATGCAGTGCTGGTACCTAGCCTGATGTATGGCAGTGAGGAATGGGACTTGCAGAAGAAGGCTGGAAGAATGAATGCTCTAGAAATGAGATCCATGAGGCATATGTGCAGTAAAACCATGTATGATCGTATGAGAAATGTGAATATCTGCAAAGAATGCAAGGCTGTTGTAAGCGTAATGAGTAACATTAAGAAAGGGACCTTAAAATGGTTTGGGCATGCAGAGCAAATGAACGAAGAAAGGAGTGTAAGGAGAATATATGACGCAAATGTGAATGGAAGACATGGCACGTTCAAATGAACCAGATACTTGAAACGGCTTGATGGTTACTTATTTATAAAATTAGAAAACATCTTTCGAAAAATTGTGTAAATCAAGTCAATGTAGATCGCTTTTTGAATGTTGAACTTTTGCCCTGTATTTTCACCCGTATAATAGAATCAACCGTTGCCAGGAAATACGAAAAATTATTTGATCTCCGGTTCTTTTATTTTGGCCCACAAATAAAATCATTATTCAAGCCAATGTAGCGTACGCATTGTATAGCCGTTTAATTATTTTACTGCACGGGCAACACCAAAAGGCCCCGCGCCATACGACTGTAAACTTGCCCGTCATTCTGGTTTCACGGCCCGGTTGTCGAGTTGCTTCTCTGCGTACGCTCTGTTAAATCCTTCTGATATTAAAATAACGTGTGTCGGTTTCAATAAATGAGAATTAAACATTCACCATAGTATTCATTTAAATACCGACCATCCTTTGGTAACATCAACGTGTTTGGAGTCCACGTGTGGATCCACCAATGGAACCACCGATATACAACATTATCCCACATACCAAATTAAAATAAATAAATAAATCTTCATACATTTTGAATAAGATAGCTCAACGCATTTTAAAAAGAATTCAGAATATTTTAATAGGTTGGGTACTGACTTTGACGCGCCTTTTTACAACAATGGAAATATTAGCAGCAAATAATAGAAAAGTTTTTTTTTTCTTATTTTGGTTGGCACTCATTTTTACTTGATTATGAATTATATTAGACTAGCGAGTACCCAGCATGCGTTGCAATGCCACATAGAGAAATAAATCGTTTATCCCTGCATGTCCCTTTCCTCCCTTCCCGCGGATTCCTTCGCCCTTCCGACTTCCCTTTCTGCCGCTAAACTATATGTAATACACACATTTTCCAAACAACACGCCCACCACCTATTGCATAGCTTTTATACAAATTTCAGAACGCTAGAGCTCACTATTACCTATATTAAATCTTTATAAAGAAACCTTCGCGACAAATCACCAAAGTTTCATTGCAATTGGATGAATGATATTGGAAATAATTTCATAACGCCAGAGCTCACTATTATCTATATTAAACCTATATAAAGAAACCTTCGCGAGAAATCACCAAAGTTTCATCGCAATTGGTTGAATGATATTGGAAATAATTTCATAACGCCAGAGCTCACAAAAAAAAATATAGAGACCGCAAAGTTTTATCGCATTCGGTTGAATGGTTTACGAACGCATATGGGACAAACAAAGAATATTATATATTAAGAATATAAATGTTTTTGTGATATTATTGCACAAAAAATACTTACCGGAGCTTAGGTGACTAAGACAAACCCAAATGGGAAAAAATTGCGAGACTTTTTTTTCTACATTAACTCCACACAGGAGGCCTTGAGGAAAACAATTTCCCTCAGGGCCTATGTCATCTTTGAAGATGCTGCGTGTAGGGTCTTTTTAGGAGAGGAAGGAGTAGAGATGGGTCTTGAAGAGACCCATGTTGTATGAAAGAGGTAACACAGAGGCCAGCAAATCGTTCCACAGCCAAGCTGTTGAATTCAAGAATGAGTCCTAGAAGCGACCCGTTCTCATGTGACAAATGTCAACCGTGTACATATGTTGTTTCCCGACTATCCACAGATGCCCAGGCGATCAATGACGCTAGTTCCTCTGAGAATCTTCCATTGAAATACCGGTAGAACAAGGATAGCATTCCCACTTGACGCCTCCGCGGAGAATCTATCAAACGGACCCCATGTTTCTGAAATTTTCCGACCGTATTTTAAAAGTAATTTTGAAGCTTTGAGATTTTTTGTTTATTATTTTGACATGAAACGACAAAAAATTGAGGTGATAATAACGTTGATAATACTACTTATCCACTAAATAAATTTATCAATTTTTTTATTTATATTTATCCACTAAATAAATAAAAATAAAATTAAAACTTCTTCAGTCTTCGCAAAATCACTTTCTGGTGTCAGTTTTATTTAAATGAAACACAAAAATTTGGGTACACCATATATATAATCACAATAATCCACTGGAGCGGCAGAGCAATTTAAAACATTTTTCTCAAATTGCTAAAGGAAATTTTTCCGCCTACATTAAAAAAAAATTATGCCTCCGAATTATGAAAACATAAAAACTGACTATAGTTCAATATAGCCAATGAATTCACCCATCTTTTGTCTATTACTACATATTCGTAGGATTTATACTTTTTTTTTATTAAATCGTTAAGTTTAAAATATTTTGAAGAATGTAGAGTATATTTATTTTGTTATATTTTGAATATACAATATATTATATAGCCGCTTTAATAAAAAATAAAAATGGCTATTTTTGGCAACAAAGCAATCCGTGGTTATGGAAATAGTGCCATATTATGGAAAAAAGCGCTCGAGTAGCTAACGACAAGTTATGAAACCAAAGGTTTCTTCGTCAGTTCGTATTTGTTTCATTTAATTATAAAATTTTGCCCCACGGTTGAAATTGGCAGCCACCTTTGGTCTGGATCCCCAAAATACCTGAAAAACACCCTCTACTCTGTGCAGAAATGGGCGGTCCGTTTGATAGATTCTCCCGTCTTAACAAACAGATTGCAATCTTTATAGCACAGCCGTCGGGTGGGAATGCTATCCTTGTTCTACCGGTATTTCAATGGAAATTGCTCCGAGGAACTAGCGTCATTGATCCCCTTGGCACCGGTGCATAGTCGGGAAACATGCCAAACGATCGCCCAACATATGTACACGGTTGACATTTGTCACATGAGAACTGGTAATTTTTACGACTCGTTCTTGAGTTTAATAGCTCGGCCTCTATGTTTCCTCCTTCTAACAACATGGATCTCTTCAAGACTCATGTTCACTCCCTCCTCTCCTCAAAAAGACCCTCCACGCAGCATCTTCAAAGATGACATAGGCCCCGAGGGAAATTATATTCCGTTTCGTTTTTACGACTCGTTCTTGAGTTCAATAGCTCGGCTGTGGAACGGTTTACCGGCCTCTGTGTTTCCTCCTTCTTACAAAATGGGTCTCTTTAAGACCCATTTTCACTCCTTCCTCTCCTCAGAAAGACCCTACACGCAGCATCTTCGAAGATGACATAGTTTATAAAATATATAGTTTTTTTATATTAACTCCATACAGGAGGCCCTGAGAAAAATAATTTCTATGCTATGCCTATGCCTATGTCATCTTTGAAGATGCTGCGTGGATGGTCTTTTTGAAGAAAAGAAGGAGTGAACATGGAAAAAACAAAAAAACACAAACTTTCAAATTTTATAATTCGAAATAAATATATATATATATATATATATATATATATATATATATATATATATATATATATATATAATTTGAAAGCGTATTTAATCACCTTTCCAAAACAGTTTTTAGGTTTCCGATACATTCAGAAATAATCCATTTATTTGCATTTTTTCGGAAAACGGTAATATTTAATAACCCTTTGATAAAATACTGTCGAGGCTTGAGGGTTTAAAAATCAGTAGAGAAGAAGCCAGTTGGACTTAGTAATAATTAACGGTGTAATTATTCCTACCTGACGCCCAAAACTGAACAATATAACAAGCAAATGGCCACAACGGTGGCTTTATTGTAACTTTTGGTATACTGACCTTCCGAAATTCTACGGTTTCGTATATACATAATGTTTCATCACAACCTTCATCAGGCTCTAAAGCCCTGCTTTAAATACAAGTCCGTTGGTGATCTCACTCTAAGTCACAGAATATAACACTAACGGTTAGTTGTACGAGAGATAAGTAAGTTTAGAGGCTGTGGTCTATAATATGTCCAATTTCACTTAATTTTTGTAATGTTGGCATTTTTAAACTCTGACGGAAATAACGATACAGAAATACCGTAAAAATACAGGATCAAAAGCTGAATTTAATTTCATAATGAATCGTCATATCGCTGCCCTAGTGCTTGTATGTTCAATAGACCATTTTGCAAATTTTACAGATGACGTTTTTTTTGTTTTTTACAGGCAAATTCTAAATAATTCTGACTTTAGTCATTTCGTTTTACACATATCTTTTGAATACGGTATAAAATAAAATGACAAAAGTCGAGAATTATTTAGAATTTGCCTGTAAAAAACAAAAAAAAAACGTCATCTGTAAAATTTGCAAAAAGGTCTATTGAACATACAAGCACTAGGGCAGCGATATGTTTTTGATGATGATATATATATAGAAATAATAAAAAACATACAAACATTATAATCTTAACATGTAAAACAAAGTCGGGTTAGTTACACCATTTATAACTCAAGAATGGCTGGACCGATTTTCATGATCTTTGATTTGTTGACTTTGTCTCCGTCCCGATTAACAGAATAACTATTAAAACATAGGAAAAAATCACGGGAAAAATAATTATAGAGAAAATATTTTTTTCATATATTTTGTATGGAACGATTTTTCAAATAATGTGCTTGGTCGACATAATTTGAATTAATTCGAACAGCTAATAAATTAAACACAACATTCTGAGGCGGTACGAAGTTTGCCGGGTCAACTAGTAATATAATAAAACAAACATTAAACTTTTTTCCGATTTAATTTATTGACCGTAACCGGTTTCAGCTTGTCAAAGCCATCTTCAGACTGGTATAATTTATTCTTAAACTACGGATTATATACACAACATATATTAGGGTAGTCTGGTAAGGCTCTGGACTCCCATTCCGAAGATCGTGGGTTCGAACCCGGCGTGCGCAAATATTTGTTTTTTGATTAATTTGTGTTATTTCATAATTAATTAATTTAAAATAATATATGCTATATTTGCGGCACGTTCCAGGGTGGAAGATACTCTTAGTATCGCCCTGGTATAAGACCACTATTCAGAATTGAAACATTGCTTGAAATGGCTTTAGCCGTTGATCTAAATAGCCAGGTACTTCTCCACCTTCCTCTTACCCATCTCCTTCCCTTCCTCACTTACCTTAAGCTTCACAAAATACACCCTTGGGGATGCCATAATCTCACTGGCTCTAGACGGGAGCAGTTGGGACTCTTGTGAGATATTCATTATAAAAAAGGGGGAGGGGGGAAGGTATGGTCTACAAAGATTTTATTCAATTATAAGAGTTTTTTTACTTTTGATGCTAAGTGGTCTTTGTATGTCCAACTTTCAAATTATTTTAATTATTCCCAGTAGGCTAATTACCTAGAGTTGGTAGCTTACATACTTTAGTATTGTTTGGGAAATACCTTACAAACATTGTGAATTATTAGCAACCTAATTTTATTGGTGTCATTTCTATTATTAAGTAAAATTGTTATTATATTTATGAAGATATAGAATTTTTGATCAATCGATTGATTTTTAAAGGGGGCATACATATGAGTAGGATTATTCTTATAATAGACCTAACCTAAACAAAGTACGTATTTTAATTAAACAAAATGATAGAAAATTACAATGGAAATAAGAGCGCAGCTTTTGAAAATGATTCTAATTTCTTAACCATTACAAAGAAATTAGAATCATATGCTAAATCCCCGCTCATATATCTATTGTAATTTTCTATCATAAAAATCTCTTATATCGTAAAAGACGTCAAACGGCGTTAATTGATAATAAATAAATAAATACACTTTGCGTAGAAAATTGTCATATGACTAAAAAAATTATTTTACTGGAGAATTTTTTTTTTTAAGTTAGTTCTTCACAGGAGGCTCTGAGAAAAATATTTCCCCTCAGGGCCTACATCATTTTTGGAGAGGTTTAGAGGAAAATAAGGAGGTGAAGTTATGGGTAGTAAAAGGTATGATGGGTGGGTAGAATTCTGGGGTCCAATGTCTCCAGGAGTGACAGACGTATGCATCCATCCCTCCTACTGCGGTGCAAGGAGATGCTCCGAGGGGGTCTTGCTGGAGAGGTCAAAAAGTTCTCTCTCAATAAATCTCTCCCGATCCGGCTTGCCACGCAACTGGGGCGCAGATGCATTCACCACCAAGACGGGATATAACTCACCCCATGAACCAGGGCATTCCTGCTAAGTCATGCGTAGCGAACGACTTCGAATGACTTATAGCTGAGGTGTTAGTTATCCAATAAATGGTTCCCGGGGCAGCAGTACCCATACCCGCCTACAAAGTTGAAATTGAAAGGCGGAACTAGTCAGTTAATACTTTCATCGTGCTGATGAACATTTCCAGTTATATAATCCTTCCAGCATTGAGATTTAAAGCAAGTAATTAGTTCGGGACGTTTCCCTAGGCTTTCAGTAGTTTACTTAATCCTTCATTAAACTGGGCTTTTGGAAACAATTTGGAGAAGCCGGGACTTGCTATTTGTTATCATATAATTCTGAACAAATATGGTCCTACGAACTTGCGCAGATATGTAGTTGGAAATAAGCAATACTATTTGATATTTCACTCTAATTAAAGTACGATTTTTTGTATAGTTTGAAAAGTGTTGTGTAGTCCTATTTGCAATATTTAAATTCATTTTCTACCTGTCCTTTTGCATTTAAATTCATCTTGATTCATTTACATCTATGGCCTCTTTTACATTCAATTTCACGTGTGTGTCACATATTATCCTCATTTATACAACAAAATTGACTTTGTATCATTTTGTCTATGCTTTTACGAAAAGCAAAAGTTTCAAGTTATTAAACCCTAACCACTGGAGCGACAGAGCAATTAAAATATTCTTTCTCGGATTGCTAAAGGAAATTTTTTCGCCCACATTAAAAAAATCATACCTCCGAATTTTAATATGGAGACATACAAACTGATTATAGTTCCATGTAGCCAATGAATTCCCCTATCTTTTGTTTATTATCACTTATTTGTAGGATTTATTAAAAAATATAAATAAATATTTAACAATAAAACATTTTAAAGAATCTATAGAATATTTATTTTGTTATATTTTGAATGTACAATATATTATATACTCTTTTTTTTTCAAATTTGACACATATTGGCAACAAAGCAATCCGAGGTTTTTTAAATAGTGCCAAAATGTGGCAAAAAGCTCTCGAGTGGTGTTATAATAATTCATATTTAAAATAAAGTTTAAAAAAATCATTAGTTAATGCATTTTTATTTCATAACTTTTGAATTTTTTGACAACCGTGCTAGGGACAATGAATGCTCACCATTAATCAAATAATTATTTCGTGTGTCTGTGTTTAAATATTAAATACGCTATAACATAATACCGGGAGGCTTAACGGTCCGGTATATTAATTTGACATTTTGAAATATCCTACTAGTGACCCAGAAAACATCAACATTTTGTTAAATTCTCTACTTCTGCATTATAATTTATTTAATTGTGTTTATGAGAGTAGTCTGAATATGGTACCAGATAGAGGGACACTTTTACATTTAACTGCATACTTAACTCAAATATCGATTTATCGGAGATGTATAACTAACCAACTGGACGATCAATATTTCAGGATGTTAAGGGACGTAGGTACTTGACTGACCTTAAACCAATGATTTCTGACATAATTTAAATTTGATATTTTTATTAGAAATTTTATGTATTGTATTCTGAAGAAGGAAACAATAAGTCAAGTATGTCTCTTAAAACCCTGTTTACCTATAATAAATAATAATAATAATAATTGGATAATTTGTAGAGCGCCGTTTTTGTGAAAAATCACCTCAAGGGCGCTGTACATCTAATTACGACTTCTTAGGCTTTACGTAGAACTATTATTTACAAATAGATACAGAAGGCAGGTCACTTCCGATAAATACAATTTAATTAGAAAGTTTATGCTTGGAGGAGATACGACTTTGCACGCGGAGGATACTATAATAAAACATTGGACATTGCATAATTTTACATTTGCTACACCATCATTTTTCATATTACATTTATAAGAAGATTACGTTGGCAGATTTGTTCAATTTTCAAACGATAGATTCTATTAAACAACACAAATTTCAAATCATATAATCATACAAAAAATAAATCAATACATAATCTAGTCAACAGAGTTGTAAAAATTTAAATTTTAGTTAAATTAAAATCATTAAAAAATAAATCCGAGAACGTTTTGTGACAAAAATACTTCAGTTTTTCTATTTAATTAAGGTCTCATTTTAATTTTTTTTACACACTTATTTTGTTTTGACATTATTAAAAAATTATAAATACTTATAAACAAAAAATACACTATTTTTAATAATTTATCATCGTGCGTTATGAGCATTTTTATTGCTCCTTGAATGTAGGTATATATTAAAGCAAGTTTTGAATGAAATAAATCGATATTAATTTTTTTATTTAAAAAATTTGATAAAGGGAACAATCGATCTTTCTTATTGGAACCTCCCTGTACAGTTGCAAGCATTTTTAAACTTTTATTCTCAGCTGCTGGTCAATCGCTTTTAACCCAAATATGGATTAACCTTACCCCAGTGGCATTATCAACCGAACACTATATCTAAATTACCGGAACAATGGTATAATCTATGCTCAGCGGTGTCTACCGTTTTATGTTTAATTCTGGGTTTAATTGTTTCAGCTATTGACGTCGGCATCGGCAGTGCGCCCGCCGCATACATTTACGTAGCTCATCAACAACCATTGTTCGGGAGTTCGGAGTTCGTGTGCGTTCTGCCATAGCTCAGATTACTAATTAAGATAAATTTATTTCAAACGTACAACTATTTTTAGATAATTATACACAAAGCTGTTCTTTAGTAAGAAAGTTTATAATACATTATGTTTTCAAATTTAGCTGGTTATTAGTATATTAGTTACATTTAAATTGTTGTTCATTTGTGTTCTTACATCTTCTATTATTTTTTATTTAATATTTACAATATTGTACTTTTTGTAAATATGTCAGCCCATGGGTATAGGACCCTTAGTTTTTTTTTAATTATTATTATTACAATTTTAAGTTATGTGAAAATCTGTAATTGGATTTATTAAGTTTTTTGTAATATATGTAAATCAAATTATTAATAATTAATTATTAATTATTAATGTAGCTGCCTATATATCTTATTATTAGGCATATACATTGAAATATCTTATAGATGTAATTCAAATAATCTAATATTATTATGTGATCTATCCTAATGTTTCCTGAAAATTATATAATATGTATTAACAAATATTTCCTTATGTATAATATTAAGAGTGATAAATTGTAGAACCTACAGAAAAGCTGCCATATGACAGCTTTGTGGGACTACCCTTATTTTGTACAAATTTATTTATGATAAATAATAAATAAAAAAATAAATTTCGCGGTTGGTGTTCAACAGTGTTCAACGAGTGTAAAGAGCTGAAAAGAAGTATTTGTAAACTTTGAATTTGTATTTTAAAAAACGTTACCTAAGAAAAATCAAAAAAAAAAAAAAATCTGTTGATTTTCCTAAATAAATAAGTAATGCAATTAGAATAGGGGGCTTGTATTGCTAACTTTGAACCCATCATATATCGGATTCATTCTATTAGAAAGTCAGAAAACTTCCGCTTTACAATATATATTTCTGAATGTATTCGAAAACTAAAATCTGTTTTTGATATTTAGAATATGCTAATGTTTTTTTTATAAAAAATATAGCAAAACGACGTAACTCTCGCATGATTGGGCTAGCTAAAATAAACCACCAGGTTGACTAAAACACGAAAAGAGAGAGGCAGACTTTCACGACCTACGAAAACCGACCACGAAACAAATGCTCTTGCAAATATAACTAATATACATTTTTTTTATAAGAAAAACTCTCTTTTTAACTTTTGAAGGTTGTTCCCATCAATGTAGTATATCATTGAAGAAGAAGATAACAATAATAATCTAATTTTTTTAAATATGAAAACGAACAAGACACAGAAAAACAATGAAAGATAATGATCGCAACTGTGAGTCCAACCCTGAACCTTACATCTTAAAATATAACTTAATATAATTTCGGAAATTTGAAATATGAATTTGTCAATTACGACAGTCTCATAATAGATCGCAATGGCCCAATTGGTAGAGGTGTATGTCCCGGTAAGACGTAAGGTTCTGGGTTTGAGTCCCAGTTGCGAACATTATCTTTTATTATTTTACTGTGTCTTATTCACAAAAAAATTTGATTATTATTGTTATCTTCTTATTCAATGATATAAATAATATACATTAGCATAACAAATAAATATGGACAAAGTACGTTAAATTACATGATTCCCAGTTGTTTAAATATGTTACCTGCTGACATTAAAAACTGAGCCCAAAACAAACAATTGGTGAATTTACTGAAGACTTGGCTTACGGAAAGAATTAATATGTATTAGCTTACAATGACATATTATTCTAAAGATTTTAAAATTGTTATTTATGTTTTCATAACTTTTCTTTTATGTTTATTTACGTAAAAAGTTTAATTTTATTTTATATCTATACTTGTAAAAATGTAACTATTAAATCACTATAATAAGATCTCTAACGTAAAGAACCCGTTAGACAAACTGCAAAAAAGTAGTTATCGGGACTTTTTGTCTTATATTTGTAAAGTGTATAAAATAAATTTAAAAAAAATAATGGCTGAATTTTTTCATACGCTTTTCGTCCTAGGCACCTGTGACCCAAAATGCTCCTTATGTTTAAATAAACTTAGGGCCGGTATATCAGTTGGTCTAAAGCTCGGCTTTGAAGGAATGTGGAGCTCAGCATGGCTTAGCACACAATCCGTATATCAGTCGTAATCCTAGAGTTGACCAATTTTAAACGTTTGGTCTATGATAATTTTAGTAATTTCTATGCCGATCAAATCTATTTATGTAAGTATCTATGGACTCTATGGTTTAATCAAACAACCAAACGTCAAACGATGTCTAATTGTCATCACTCGAAGAAAGTTCGAATTCCATATTGATAGATAAACTTATTCCTCCAATGTAATTTATTGCGTCCGTACGTAGTATGTACGTAGCAGATCGAAACCGAAGCAATGTGAAATCTAACAGATGACAGATGTGTTTTTGCCAATAGCGCTATAGCGTCTAGCAAAGGAACTATTCTGCGGCTTACCACGGCTTAAGCGGCCGATTTCGGCGGTTTAAGTTGAGCGAGGAATGTGCTCCTTAGCAAAGACTGATATACCGGCCCTTAGAGAGATAACTAAATCTGAAAAAACTAATGCGACGTATATTAACCACCTGGTTTCAATGAGATTTGCGTTGTAAAAGCTGAGATATTTCTCAGAAATCGGTTCGTATTTCATTAGGAATAAGAGCAATATTGTTTTTCCAGTCACGTTGCACACAAAGTTCTGTTTTGTTTTTATTTTATTTCCTTTATACAACTTCCTCACAGTTTTCTGTTGCTATTTCCTCGAACATTACTTTTTACGACAACAACAAATAATTTTTGATGAAAGTATTTTTTAATAACAAAGCCATCAGGAATAAGGAAAAAAATGCATTGATGAAACAGAATAAATAAATAAAAGTACTATCGTAATTATACGTAAAGAATTGATTGTGTTCATGTATAATTTTTTTAATCTTTTGTTTGTGATACCGTAGAATAGTTTCATGAGTAGAGTGGATGAGAATAAGGGTAGGCGAGACAAATAAGATGGTTTGACAGCAATTGTTCCACATAGAAGGCCCTGAGTAAAACAGTTCGAGGCTTCTATCATCTTAAGGGATGCTGTGTGTATGGTATTTTTAGGGAAAGGAAGAAGAGGAAGCTCTGAGCGGCAAAAAGGTATGAATCTGGGGTCTATGTGTCCGGGAGTGATGGACGTATGAATCCATTACGTGTACGGAAATGGGTCGAGAGAGTCTAGCTCGAGAGGTCTGTGCTTGGCCTCCCTCAACCAGTCTCTTCCGATCCGGCCGGCCATGCAGTAGGTGGTCAACCGCATTCGCCGTCAAGACCTAAACAAGCCCAACCCCATGCTCCCGGCATGAGTATACGTAGCAAATCACTTGGGGTGACCAATGTCAGGTTATCCAACAAATGGTTTCCGGGGTGGCGGTACCCGTACCCACACCCACATTCCATTTGAAGCAATGCTACTATTCTAAATATACGTTTCTTGAAAGGTGTGAATCACAGTAATTTTTCTGTTATTTCATTTCCACGATTTGCAAAAATCAATACAATAAAGCCAGACTGGGTTTTGAACTCACTACCCTTAGAATGAAAGTGATTAAAAAAAAATGGAATTTATTATTTTATATTATCCATGTTCTTCAATAATCGTAATGACATGAGAATGTGTCGCTAAAACGATCCGTTCAGATTTCTGTTTCTCTACTGTGCAAGTCGTCGGATAACATTGTTTTTGTTTTTATATATATTTGTTAAAAATTGAAATTGGGAGAGAATAATTAATTCGTTCTTAATCTACGTCTCTGTTTTAAATATTTTTATAAAATCATTATTTATTGAAAACTATTCACATAAACTATTGACAAAAAACTAAGTAACTTTTAAAGTGGATAAGAAAACTAAACATTGAAGAATTTCGTCTAGCTTCCATGTTCAGTACAAAGTTCCATTTGCGCTTAATTTGTAAAACTCCGAATTCTTTTGAAAGAAATCCTAAGAAATTTTCCATTTTCATGCAAATCCTCCTTCAAAATAGAGCAAAAAAACCGAATTCCGGTCTTCTTATGAGAACTTACACTGGTTGTTTCCAGTGTGTAGATGATTTATTAACAGAATTGTGCTTGGGAAAGCACTAATAATTAATGTCTTATCATTTATATTATCGTTCCCTACTTTCTAAGCTAGTTTTGCGACTTAACTTTTTTGTGGGAGAACTGAAGAATTGGGGAATGTAACATAATACACACACCCAATTTTTTTTGTATTATTACGGTTATTATCGTCGTTGCATATAGAATATGAACTATGTGAGACTGAGTACATTCTGAGAAAATTGATAAAAACTGTTATATGTAATTTAAAAAAAATAACGATGTGAAAATAACAATTCTATTTATGGACAAAGTAGGAAAAATATATTTTGTTCATTATAAAAATATATTTATGGCAAACTTTAATTATTTTACAGTAACAGTTTTTCTCACACGGTTCATATTCTATGTACAGTTTTCGTCATAATTTTAAATACCCTAATAATTTAAAAATATTTATTTTAAATTTATTCAAATTTGACAGCTAGGCATCACAAAACTATGTTAATACCAAGGCATTTGAATTGTGTAGTGGTATGCAGAGGATATGACTTAAGAAAAATCAAATTTAACAGCTAGGCATCACAAAATTATGTTAATACCAAGGCATTTGAATTGTGTAGTGGTATGCAGAGGATATGACTTAAAATAATATCATGTATTAAGTACTATTTTGATTGTCCTCACATGGTTTATTATCTATCACCTTTAATATTTGATATTTATACATGGCTCATATTGTAGAAGATGGACGAAAAAATAAGAAAAATAACAGTATATTTAACTCATTTTCATAAAAATCGTCGCATTGTTCATATTAAATATGCAACGACGTTATATTAAACATATTTCTTAGGATTATGTATTGATTACAGTGGCTAAGACAGGGATAACACTATTTCACATCTGCCCTGATAATGGAGATGAAATGGTGTCCGAAACGTTGGCTAAAGAAAGACGTAGCGCAACACGACATAATAATCCAAAAAATAAATTAAAATAAATGGTATCATTAGATATTATTTTCTTTAGATTTTCATGAACAAAAGTATTATCTCAGACTGGAATATTATTTTTTTAGGTTACACGACAACTCAGAATCTATGAAAAAAAAAGAAAATAACCCCTTACCTAACCTATTTTTTAAATATATTTTTTTCATAACTTTTAATGACTTTTCAACGGAGGTGTTTAACTTATTCTAAGTATCTATCATCCGGTCACCATTTTTTTAAATTGTAGAAATCAATTTTCATTTAAAGTTTTTATTTATGTATTCAATAAAATTATTAATCAATTTCTAAAAAAAACCTGTTTATTTATAAACAAGTTCTGATATGTAATAATTATTATTACGTGTGACAGATGTTTCGCCTTTTGAAAGCACTTTGACAATGACTTCAGAAGTTGAAACAGCTGATATGTCTAATACTTATTTAAGCAGAACTTGTTTTAAATGATACATCAATTTAAATTTCGATTGTATTTTTTTGAATGAATGCAATTCTTGGAAGTGGAAAATAACCCACATTGTTGACAAATGCATTCTATTAACGTTTGGTGACATTCACAGGCATGTCTCTGAAATTGAATATTAGACGACCAATGCAAAGGCTCGAAAATTGAAAATGGATGTATTATGTTAAAAAAACTCTTTTTTTTTTATTACGGGTTGATTTTTTATTGAATAATAATATTATTAAAAGAAAGGTATATAAAATAAAATTAAAAAATAAATTTTTAATTCTTGAACGAAATGATTAATTATTATAACGATTTTGAAAAAAGCCGTATGCAAGCAATTAATCTGTGTTGGTACTGTATTTGTGTCAACCTATAACAATAAAAATATATCACGACGCAAAAACTAAAAACGACCCATGAACTCCTAAAGATAACATTAAGACTTCTAGTATATCCGTACATTGAGACGATTCATTTGCGTAATATAATATAACTTTTTAATTAATGAAGATAATTTTAGCGAAAGTCAAACGAAAATCCGAAACAGAAAAATCAGAAAAATATACGGATACATCTGGGACTCGAACCCAGGTCCTCTGGCAATCCGGGCAATTAAAATATTATCTCAGCAATCTGGCAATCTCAGCATTAAAATATTATAATTTGAGGTTTAACTCTTTAAGTTAAAAAGTTAAAAATAAAAATAAAATATAATATAACTTAATATTCTACGCATTTTTCAGTGATAAAATTAACAAATTACGTTGCCAGTTTAAATCATTGCAAAATTTTTATTAATGTTTCAATGGTTTCATTTAAATCTTTATACATTGTTCAAATTTAATTAATTCTTAAACCATCTAAATATTTACCATCCATAAATTTGTATAGATAATCATCTGAACCCGTTTATTATTGTCAAAGTACTTTTTAAAGTCAGTTAAAGCGATAAAGGACTTCGCCGGAATCGGCAACAATGTACGGAACGGAAGTCTAAAAAAACCTCCAAAAGGATCCTTTCACCAAAGCTTTTAGGGTATTCTATTCAGCAATTGTTGGGTAACATAATAAAAGCATTTTAAATTACATTCTTTTTTGAATTTGTTCGGAATCAAGCTCTCCAAGTCATTTTTAACCCGGTCGAAAGTTTAAGTTTGCTTTCTGACTTGGAAGGGGTGATAATGCTCTTAGGGTTCATTTTAACCCCATTTAAATTGTCATCGCTAAAGTATTCTTTCAATTTTAACAGAATGGTAAAAAATGTATCTTTATTATGTAAGGTAAGAGAAATATTTAAAAAAAAACAGTGGGAACTTCAAGGGTAGTTCAGAGGTCACTTTGCATGAAATATGGATGGAAAGAATCTGTGATTAGGACTTTAGGCAACTTTATACCAAAAACATTATAGAATAAATACCGTTTCATTAACAGAATTGCATTTTTAAATGTTAAGCTACTCGAGATACAAAACCAAATTGCATAATCACTTATTTATCCACTCCAGCGCTTTTTGCCACATTATGGCACTATTTATAAAACCACGGATTGCTTTGTTGCCAAAATGTGGCAAATATATATATTTATTTAAGCGACTATACAGGGTGTATCGGTACGTACCCGACAAACTTTAACCAGCGATTCCTGATCATATTTAGAGTAAAAAATGTTATGGCGACTTTTCTCTCCGGTAACGTTTATTTTCAATTAAAGAAATAAAACATAGAAAAATTTTACACGCCGTCATTATCCACATATCCACGATACCCCCCTCGTCTACCGCCGCGATGTTTATCGCGTTATTGGTACGGGTAGCGAGGTGGGGGTAGAGTGGAGTGGTAGACAGTGACAGAGTGTGATTTTTTTTTAAAATTTAATTTTTTTATTGAAAATAAACATTACCGGAGAGAATAAGTCGCAATAACATTTTTTACTCTAAATATAGTTTGTCGGGTACGTATCGGTACACCCTGTATAATACATTGTACATTCAAAATATAACGAAATAAATATTCTCTAGATTATTTAAAATGTTTTAAGATTAAATATTTAATAATATATTTTTTATAAAACCTACCAATGTGTGATAATGGATAAAATATAGGTTAACTCATTGGCTATGTAGATGTATAATCAGTTTGTATGTCTCCATAATCAAATTCGGAGATATGATTTTTTTAATGTGGGCGGAAAAATTTCCTTTAGCAATCCGAGGAAAAAGATTTAATTTAATTTCAAATAAATTTTAGATTCCTTGTAACAAAGCTGTCCAATGCGTTTCCACTGGCCGAGTCTTGGATCATCAGCCAATACGGAATTAACACGAAAGATTTTATCAAAACCAATTTACAAGTATAAGATACATGGTTACCTATGAATGGCACATTTAGTAAAAACTTAGTACATAGGTATTAATTAAAAAAAATAATAATAATTTAAATTGCATTTGGCACTTTACACACTTTGGTTCCTTAGAACAGGCAATCTGCCTAGCTAGGAACTAATATCGACCTAAAACAACGTAATAACACTTGTATGCATTTTAAATATATTCTCTTATTATGTAATATTATTTGTTATTTTGGCTTTAAATGTATCAAATGTAAATAAATAAATAAATAAATAAGTATGCTTTTCCAATGATGCAGTGCTAATTGTCTTTTACTTTAAACGTAACATTGTGGTGTTATTTTTTTATTTTTGTTACAAACTAAGTAAATTGTAAACTGCACCTTCACTCGACTGTAAACAGAAGTATGCGTATCCGATGGTATGATGATGATTGTTTGTTATATTAAATGTAATATTGTATTGTTACTTGTATTGTTTTTATAAATTACTTATGTTTTAATCTCCTTTTCCACCTGTCAACACATCAATAATTATAGTCTACAATTTATAAAGATTAATAAAATATTAATATTTCTTCTAAATTCGCAAAATCACTTTGTGGCGTCATTTCGAATTAAATTAAACAAATAACTTTGTATTAAACCACTATTATATAATCACAATTACCTACATGTTTCGAAACCGATGGTTTTAATGACATTAAATAACAAAAGAAACAAACAAGTATAGACTAAAAAGAACAGACTAAAAAGAACTATGGACAAAAATATTATAGAGAGAGGTGATTCATTAATTAAAAAATATAGTAAAAAACCATTATTTAAAATGAAATATAAAATTATTTTAGAAAATGAAAAATTACATTATATAAATTATGAAAACATAATAAAGATGTTTAAACAACAAAAATAAATTATTTTAAATATAAGTATTAATAAGAAAATAAATTTAAGAGGTGGCTATGTTAAAAAAAATATTTGGATATTAATAATATTTAATTTACTATTAACATTTTTTCGAATTTCTAAAATTTCTATGTTTGCTAATTGTAAATCTGTTGTGTTTGTGTGTAAAATTTTTAACCCTTTATTTATATCAAAAGAATCATCGTGACAAATCAGTCGTTTCAATGCACTGAGTTTGCACACTCTAAATGAAAACTTGATTAATTTTATTATGGGAATTACGCTTAGAATCGGATTGTTGATTTAATTCTTACAAAGTTTAAAATAAATGCCAAATTGCCAAATGCACCCATTCCAAACGTCATTTCTATGGATTTGAGCACTGTAGTTACGATTAGACTGTGAGGAATGAACCACAAAATTAATGTAATTTGTTTATCGTTCGCCTATCGTTCGTCTCGTAACGCTGTAATTTCCGTAACGCACATTCGCCAGTTTACCCCTCAAGTCAAGCGTACGTAAAGATATATTTACTTCAAAAATTGTGTTCACAAACCACGGTGACCTACGATAAAGTTATGTATGTAACACAATTCTGATTTCATTTTTATCAGAATAAGTAACTTTTTTTTAACAAACTGTATAATTGTATTTATCCTTCAATAGTCGTCATCTTTGGTCTCTCATAATATACTATGGTTACTTACTCTTTAGCAGGTTTAACGTGTCATTAAAAAGAGGGCGAAGAATTTTCTTGAGTGCATACCTGAAACAAAAGAAAAAAAATACAGTTAATTTAAAAGAAAAATTTATAAGGACATAGAAACCTTTCAAAATAACATATTTATTTTTATAGTTAGTTTTAATAGATAAAATAATGTTTACTTAAATGCCCGTGACATCATAAGGAGCCAGCTGACGTCACCAGTCACCAGTAACTTACTTTGTTGTACCAACAGAGTCAATTCAGAGCATCTATGCTCAGTACTGGGTCGGTCGGAAATTAAAAGTTGTTCTATTTCCGTCTGTGTAACGGTGAGATGATATACGATTTAAGCAGGTTAGAAAGATATCGCACAACGCCTTGTATTTGCATCCAAAAGCTTACCATACACTTTCAAATAATTTTTAAATTGTTTTTCAAAATGATATTTGTCCCATTCTACAATGTTATATTTGGCCGATAAAGGAAATTTGAACAAGCTAGAAGTTATACAGAACAGAGCTATGAGGTGTATGCTGGTAAAAGGCGACTATGCAAGGGTTAATCAAATGAGAGAGGAGCTAAATTGGATTCCAATAAAAAAGAGACGGTCGTGAAAAATATGTTAAATTTTGTGCATACGATCATGAAAAACCAAATGCCAAAATACTTACAGGATTAAATTGTTTTAATAGATATATACACAATACGAAATCAGAAATATGAATATAGTTAGATTGTTACATACGAGATAATCAAAATCAAGCAGCTGCCTAATGCATAGAGGACTACAGATATATGATGAAATGCCTGAAACTAAGAGTATGGATATTAGAGAGACGGCATGTGAAGTGTGCCCGCGCGCTCCAAGTGTGCATTTTCGAGAATTCTACCCACACGGCTGACATTGGCTGTCACCAATAAAATGGCTGCTGTCGTAAAAATGTCGAAACGTATTAAACGGCCAAAAACCAGTAGCCAATGTCAGTCGTTTGGATAAAAATTGTCGAAAAGGCACACTTGGAGCGCGCGGGCACACTTCACATGCCGTCTCTCTAATATCCATACTCTTAAGCCTGAAAGTTTAATTGTCCGAAAGTCTGAAGGAAGAATTAATGTATTTAAAAAGAAAAGTTAAGGTTTCTGTAAAAAAAAAAAATTACAAAATAAAATTAAGTATTCGTTTATGTTATAATGTAGTATAAACTATTTGAATAAATAATAAAAAAATTGAGTGCGTCCAACCTTTACGCGCGGTTGAAGTAAAACTTATTTCTTCAATATTTGCAAAATTACTTTGTGGCATCATCTTAATTAAATGAAACAATTTACTTTGCGTAAACTACTATAATCACATGTTATAATATCTACATGTTTCAAAACCGATGATTTCTTCGTCAGGATAATAAAATGAATAATTGATAGTGTTGTACACAAAGTAGTAAAAAAAAAGTAAAGTAGTTTGTTTCATTTAATTAAAATAGTCATGAAAACTAAAAATTAAATTTAAATGATGAGTTTTTTTCGTTCAAATTATTTACCGACAAATGGGTAAAATTTTCCTGCGAATCAGCCATTTGATTCTAATCAACACTATTTTTATTATATTAATTTAAAAAACATTTGTTATAAAAATTAAATTCTACCATTCTACATAGTTTGCCGCATTGAAACCAATATTATACAATTGGTAAAGTCCTTTCAGATGCACATTCGAAATGTATTGAATTGTCAATTGCATTGAGAATGAAAACCGCGCAGCTAAAGTTTTATTTTGTCGCAAAGTAACATTGTATTTGATTAAAGCAATGACCGACAAACTGGATACAGTTGAAATGAGCATTTTTGATATAAAATAAACGTCAAGGATAGAAAGAGACAGATCCGAAGAAATATTGCATTGAATATAAATATAAAATCCCAGGAACATTTAAAATTTGAAATGATGCAAGGAGAAATACTTTGATAAATAAAATTAAATCAAATAGAATTTGAAGAGAAACGCAGTAAACTATATAGAAAAATTTATTTGTTGATCCTGAAATATCCCAAAGGCTGAAATCCTGAATATATTATGAAAAGTTGAATGATTAAAAATACCATACTCGGTAGACGGCCTCCGGGGTCGAGTGTGATGCTCTCTCTACTAGCGAGCAAATTTTTTTTTTGAATGATTTGCGTTAATTCCCAATTTAATAATAATATAAGGTATATTTGAGGAACGTTCCAGATCGAAAGATACTCTGAGTATGTCCCTGCTGTAAGACCACCTTTCAGAATTGAAACGTTACTTGAAATGGCTCTAACCATGTTTGTTGACTAGATCTGAATAGCTAGTTACTTCAACAACCTTCCTATTTCCCGTCTCCTTTCCTTCCCTTCTACCATCATCCTCACAACGTACTCCAATTGGGGATGCCACAGTCTCACTGGCTCCCGACGGTTTGGAGCAGTTGGGCCACTTATAATCTAAAACATTTCCCAGAAGCAGAAAACTAACCAAATTCCCTTGTTCTCCAAACGTTCATAATCTCTCCCTTAACACAACTCTTGGCATATTTTTTTGACAGTTGACCCCTCCAAAAATTAATCCCCCGACAGATGACCCAATAGTTGATCCTCCGACAGTTTACCCCCCGACAGTTGATCCCCTGACAGTTGATAAACCATAGTTGATCTCTGAGAGTTAATCCTCTGACAGTCGATTCCCCGACAGTTAGTTCCCCGGCATCCTTATACACAATAAGCATATTTTTTTACAGTTGACCCCTCCAAAAATTAATCCCCCGACAGATGACCCGACAGTTGATCCTCCGACAGTTGACCCCCCGACAGTTGATCCCCTGACAGTTGATAAACCATAGTTGATCTCTGAGAGTTAATCCCCTGACAGTCGATTCCCCGACAGTTAGTTCCCCAGCATCCTTATACGCAATAAGCATATTTTTTGACAGTTGACCCCTCCAAAAATTAATCCCCCGACAGATGACCCGACAGTTGATCCCCGACAGTTGACCCCCCGACAGTTGATCCCCTGACAGTTGATAAAAAATAGTTGATCTCTGACAGTTAATCCTCTGACAGTCGATTCCCCGACAGTTAGTTCCCCGGCATCCTTATACGCAATAAGCATATTTTTTTACATTTGACCCCTCCAAAAATTAATCCCCCGACAGATGACCCGACAGTTGATCCCCTGACACTTGACCCCCCGACAGTTGATCCCCTGACAGTTGATAAAAAAATAGTTGATCTCTGACAGTTAATCCTCTGACAGTCGATTCCCCGACAGTTAGTTCCCCGGCATCCTTATACGCAATAAGCATATTTTTTGACATTTGACCCCTCCAAAAATTAATCCCCCGACAGATGACCCGACAGTTGATCCTCCGACAGTTGACCCCCCGACAGTTGATCCCCTGACAGTTGATAAACCATAGTTGATCTCTGACAGTTAATCCTCTGACAGTTAATCCTCTGACAGTCGATTCCCTGACAGTTAGTTCCCCGGCATCCTTATACGCAATATGCATATTTTTTGTGTAGTAAGTATTAACCAATTTCGAATTTAAAATCGAAAGTTGGTATAGGCCATCAAACGAATTTACTTACAGTGTAGATTTTTTGTACTTATAAGCTGTTAGTTTTATCCTTGGAGCATTTGAAGGAAAATATGTTTTAGGCTTTTGATATTCGGGGGTATATCCTCTCTGCACACCTCTTTGGCCATACTTGTTTATGTTTAATGCAAGTAGGTAAAACGTATTTTCCCAAAACCAATTGCAATTTTTATTATTGTAATCGTAACTGGAGCCAACTTTTGGTGGATTAACTGTCATGGAATCGGTAAAAATATACTACCTTGACATTAAAAAAAATGGATGAATTATAATATATAACTATTATTTAATTAATTGTGGTTGTGCCAAAATCTGCTGGAAATTAATAATAATTATTGCCTTTGTTAAAACCCCACCGGTGGAATCTCGGGTTGAAACTCATCGGTAGAACATATTCATTCCCAATACAGGTTATATGAGGATGAAAGTAAAGCGTATACAGAATTGACTTTTGGCATAGAAATTGAAAAAGCATATTTGGCAGAATGGGAGTTTAATGAGCCATTTAATCGATATTAAATATAAATTCAATTTCCTCACTGTGGAAATCGAATGAGATTTTATCTTTTGATTATGGTATGGTATTATTTTTTTTTGTATTTGAGAGAGCTTTAGATGCGAAATATGAAAATAGAATTTAAAACAACAAGATTGTAAGGTTTTTAATCAAGTTTTAATTAAATTTTTAGGCGATAGATTATGCGAGTTAATATTATGTCCAGGAGAGACGGACATATGAATCCTTCCCTCCCACTGCGGTGCTAGTCGATGGGTTGAGAGAGTCCGGTTGGTTGAAGTGAAGGATAAATCTTTATCAACCAGTCTCTCCTGCATTCAAATGCTTTCGCCGCCAAGACCTAGACAAACCTTACCCCATGAATCTGGGAACCCCTGCAAAATCACTAAACGAAGCTATCCATACGGGGATATACAAAATACTTATCTCTACGTAGGTATAACATATTATAACAAACTACCATTATATCTGAAAGTTATCGAAAATATTTAGGAATTTCAGCAAAAATTAAAAAAATACCTAAAACAACTATAAGAGTCTATATCTCACTATTATTATTATTTCTTTCAAATCCTTTATTGATAAATCTTGCAATTTCTTAATTATGCCTTGTTTTTTGCCATATTGTATTATGTATTTACTTTCACACATGATATTGTATAATTGAAATATAATTGAACTAAAATTCCCTCACCAAACACAAGAGCCTTGTCTCTTTATGGTGAGGAAAAGCTATTCTTATCCACTATTTTACCACTGCATAAAATGTAAAAATTGTGTATTTATTGTAATAAAAACCTTTAAATATTAAATGAAAAAAAAAAAATAAAAAAAAAATATTATTCGAAAAAACGATCATTTTAATAGTAAAAACGGGACTGAAGTTCTTACGAACAAATTAACCGCTTGGGCACATAAGCTTGTTTTCACGACAGTTTAACGTAGGTAGACATAGGAATGACGTATGTCCCGGACCTGAGTTATCAGTGTTTTAATGTTTATTGGCGGGAAAATGTAAGAATAATTTGTTGGTAGACGTACGAAATTACGTATACCAACAAATTATTCTTACATGTTCCCGCCAATAAACATTAAACCCCTGTTAATTTGTTCGTAAGAACTTCAGTCCCGTTTTTAACCGTTTTTACTATTAAAATGATCGTTTTTTCGAATAAAATTTTTCTCCGTGCACTTGGGGTAACTTATGGCAGGAGTGTTGGTTATCCAATAAATGGTTCACGGGGCAGCGGTCCTCATATCCGCCTCCCAAATTGAATTCCTAACTATAGTTGTGTATAAAACTTGACTTTTAAAACCCATTACAATCAAAGTGGATTAATCATGCAATAAAACAATATTAAAAATATTGGTAAATTCAAGAAAATAAATATAGAAGATATACTTAGTTAGGGAGAAGGGGGTTCCACAGCAGAACGAATAATCTACGACTGATATTGACAAATTAATAGGTTGCAAATAACAGGCATTTACTCACTAGTAAAGCTTTCATTAATCATACAGTTGACAATATTTCAAGCGTTCACAGTGAGAAAAGCACACAAATGAAGTACTCGTATTCTCGTAGAATATGCGATAGGATTTTTACAGACATGTCTAACAGACACAGGGAGAACATAATGAGATAGCAGTAATGGATGCCTCTCAGACGCATGTGTGGATAAGCATTACTTGACAGAATGAATAATTGAACTATTACTTAAGAGAGAGAGAGGTAGTTAATGTTAATAATAAAAATACAGTCTAGTTTTTAAAGAGCTTTTTGCTGTAATATAAATCTTCTAAAGAGATTTAGAATGCTAGACAATTGGGTACCTTTTGTAAAAAGCAGAAGTTTAAGTTTTGTTAAAGTACTAAGCTACACGGAGAAAAATGTTTTTCTAAAGTACGATCATTTTATTCGTAAAAACGGTTAAAAACGGGACTGAAGTTCTTACGAACAAATTAACAGTATTTCAATGTTTATTGGCGGGAAAATGTAAGAATAATTTGTTGGTATACGTACGAAATTACATATACCAACAAATTATTCTTAAATTTTCCCGCCAATAAACATTGAAACCATGTTACTGTAATGTAACAAACAAATTACTTATAATGAAAACATTGTTGTAATTTAGCTTTTTTGTTTATATTACCCGCAGTGCCTTAGTGGGTTCCCATTACCTACATTTGTCTAATATTATATACTTAATCTTATACTTACCTATTGCTAACTTTTACATTACTTATACCTTATGTTTTACAACATCTTACTGAATTTATAAATTATGTAAAATTACTTATGATATGTATGTTGATATAATGGGAAAAAATAAAGACATTTAAAAAAAAAATTTATTATGAAAAGTTTTTTCGAAGTTATGAAGTTGTTGCAAAAATATATAAATGGTGATTCAAAGATATTTAGAGAAAATATTGCTTGATTCCGATAGACAGTCGAGGGGTAAGGCTCTCGACTAGCAATTCAAAGGTCGCGGGTTCTAATTCTAATCCCATCGTGCTAAAGTAAATTTTATTTAATTTGATTTAATTGTGTTGATATCATTTTTTTATTTCATGTGATTGTATTTTATTATTTACATTTTTTTTAATTCATTTGATTGTACTTTATTATTTATATTTTTTTATTTCATCTGATTATATTTTATTATATCCATTTTTTATTTCATTTGATTGTATTTTATTGTTTCCATTTTTTTAAATTCATTTGATTGTACTTTATTATTTACATTTTTTTATTTCATCTGATTGTATTTTATTATATCCATTTTTTATTTCATTTGATTGTATTTTATTATTTACATTTTTTTTAATTCATTTGATTGTACTTTATTATTTACATTTTTTTTATTTCATCTGATTGTATTTTATTATATCCATTTTTTATTTCATTTGATTGTATTTTATTGTTTCCATTTTTTTTATTTCATATGATTGTATTTTTTTTTTTTTTTTTTTTTTAATTCTTTTGATTTATTGCGTTATTTCCATTTGTTGTAAATTTTGTTTGTTTAAATTATGTTAATAATAAGAATAAATGGAAGATACTCCCAGTATTGCCTTGGTGTAAGACCACCATTCATTATTGAAACATTGCTTGAATTGACCACCAAACTTTCTTCTTTCCAATCTCCTTCCTCTCCCTTCTACCCCTCCAGTCTAACAAAACCCCAATTGGAGATGTCACAGTCTTACTGACTGGGAGCAGTTGGTAAGTGCGGTATTTAATAAAATAAAATCGGCCGATAATATAAAAAAAAAAACTTATTTTTTTCAATTAATCAACTTTAACGATACTCTGCGAGACACACTTAATTAATAATTGAGAGATATAATAGAACGAGGTAATGGTTCGGTATGTACATTGTACATACCTGACATGAGATAAGTAAGTAACAATCTATTTATTATAGAAATGTTATCAGAGTTAGTTATTAGTTAGTTCTCTGAATTACGTGGAGTTTTGAATGGTTTGTATACAATTCAAGAGGGATACAGATTTAAGCTTTGTTTTGTATTGTTTACGTCCCTAGTACTATAGCTTTTTGTGTAGGTGTCCTTATAATGAGACGGGGGAAGGATAATTTTATTACGAAGGATGTTCGTTAGGCAAATGTGGACAATTTAACAAAGAATTGTTTGGATAACCTCGGGGAAATCAGCAATCATCATTTGCGAAAACGGAAAGGAATGAACCTGCAAATCAAGATAAGTACATTAAACACAAAGTTAACTTAAAGTACATTAACTTTTTATACATTAACCCCTCACACACTGAAAGAAATGTTTAGGTACTTTTTACTAAATTTTCAGTAATTATCTACCAAACAGTTTAGTTGATGTAGTGACTGCCGAACTTTTAGCTACTGTTTGCTAAACAGCAGTTTATTTATGACAGCTTAACGATTCAGATATTCTAGCTAAACTAATCGGTTGAGACAGCTTTCTGTGTTTAGTTGTGTTACCAAAACTTTTGTGTATTTTATATCTAAACCATTTTGGAGTGTTTGGTCAGAAAAACATAAGTGTTTAGATGTAGTATCCTTATTATTTAGTAAATATTCCAAAATGGTAACCTAGTTTAAAGCCAGATACGTTTTTAGATTTTGACGGCCAAAAGCATTTTCGTTGTTGGTTTTTGGGGTGTTATGCCGTGTTGCGCTACCTCCTTCTTTAGCCGACGTTTCAGACAGCGTTGCAGTGTCCATCATCAGGGAAAATCTGCCGGAGATCTGCCGGATCTGCCCTGATGATGGACACTGCAACGCTGTCCGAAACGTCGGCTAAAAAAGGAGGTAGTGTAACATAAGTGCGGCATAACACCCCAAAAACAAACAACGAAAATGCTTTTGGCCGTCAAAATCTAAAAACATATCTGGCTTTAAACTAGGTTACCAATTTGGAATATTTACTAAATAATAAGGATACTACATCTAAACACTTATGTTTTTCTGACCAAACACTCCAAAATGGTTTAGATATAAAATACACAAAAGTTTAAAGCCGTTTTAACCATACAACATACTTCGTATTTCACTGTTATGACATAATACGACTTGTATTAGTTATGCTACGATTATAAGTACTTTAACTGTTACGACCTAATACGACGTGTATTCGTTATACTACGATTATAAGTAAGGGGTATGAATCCCATTATCCAACAACAGCATAAAAGCTTCCGGAATATTCAATCAAGTATTGGAAATCCCTTAGATTTAATGGGGACTATGAACTAACTTCAAAGATATATATTTTTTTAAACATACTATAAATGCATTTATTAAAACAATTAAAGCAACTTTCTCGAATCCAATGTGTGTAACTTATTTTCTAAACCACTACCTACTTATTTTCGAACATACAATGAATTTTGCTGTGTCACAAAAAAAAAAGAAAAAAAAACAATCGTATGTTAAAATTCTTTAAATTATGTGTTAACATGTTTCAAAATTTGTGAAACTAACCTATGTCTTTCTAAATTGCTTTATCCACTGGAGCAACAGAGCAATTAAAATATTTTTTCTCGGATTGCTAGAGGAAATTTTTCCGCC
Source organism: Limnephilus auricula (assembly GCA_951813805.1). Classification (NCBI taxonomy): domain Eukaryota; kingdom Metazoa; phylum Arthropoda; class Insecta; order Trichoptera; family Limnephilidae; genus Limnephilus; species Limnephilus auricula. Next base: position 3,063,576 of record OX638409.1, on the reverse strand, counting down.
CACATTAAAAAAATCATACATCCGAATTTGAATATCGAGACATACAAACTGATTATAGTTCTATGTAGCCAATGAATTCCCCTATCTTTTGTTTATTATCACATATTTGTAGGATTTATAAAAAAAAAAAAATCTTTAACTTTAAAACATTTTAAAGAATCTAGAGAATATTTTGAATGTACAATATATTATATAGTCGTTTTAATAAAAATAATTTTTTGAAAATTTGCCATATTTTGGCAACAAAACAATTCGAGGTTTTGTAAATAGTGCCATAATGTGGCAAAACGCGCTCGAGTGGATTTAGTTCAATACCTTGATAAAGAAAGAAGTATCCTCCAAGGAAGCACATTATTTTCTTCGTGATCCTCTGATAAATGTCTATATTTTCTCTTTCTGTTGTACTCTTCAGAACTGTTGCAGAACAGTCTTTGTTCAATCAACGAAACTTTGTCTGATTACAGAAATCAGAATGAACATTTCTGATCAACGATACTTTTATTATTATTTGCGATGCTGAGTGTGTTTTTTTTTTATCTCAACGGCAAGATTTTCATGGAAAGGATCTAAGAATTGTCGCCTTCTGCTTGAGAAAGTTTTTAATATAAATTTTTGTGAAAAAAGTGCTTTAAAATCACTTGTTGTAAAAGCGATAGCGGGGTTATAACTTTTTTTAGAGGAAAGAATAAAATTTTTGTAATATATTCATGGTTTTATATCGGAGAGGCCGGTTTATAGTAGGCGTGAATACAAAGTATGCTTGTACGACACATAAATTTAATAATAATGAGCTTACGTGGTACCAGTTTGTTGTGTTTATTGTATTTTATTTATTTATTTGAGACATAAACAGGACATTTATAGAATTGATGATAATATAAAAATAATAAGTTTTCAAATATACATGTCCCCAGACTAATGCGTCTGCAGTATTCACATTTTCACATCCACAAAAACAAACACATACATTTAAAATTTGAAACATCTGTGACAGTAAGCAAATACACTTATACAAACACAGGTTATATTATTATTTCTTATAAGCAAAATTGTCCCACGCCCCATTGTGCCATAACTCTGTTTCATTGAACCTGTAAGAAATATATAAAAATAAAATCTACTTTATCACTGAAGAAAACCAAATACAAATTGTATCGTCGTATCTGCTGGATCTGCCCTGATGATCGACACTGCAACGCTGTCCGAAAAGTCTGCTAAAGAAGGAGGTAGTGTAACACGGCATAACACCCCAAAAACAAACAACGAAAATGCTTTTAGCCGTGAAAATCTAAAAACGTATCTAAAAATTGTGTGTTTATATAAATAAAAGATACACTGACTGCGAAAAGCAATTTACTATAATCATAAAATATGGGTTTTCAAAATGACATAACTATAGAAATTTGTGAACAGAGGACACTGGAAGGCAATCTAACTTACCTTAATTTCCCGAGTTTAAGAACTGCACAAATTTCCGAACGAATCGATATTAAAGTGAACGAGGTATCATAAGAGGTGATAACTGCTCGGATAACTTAAATAGAAACCGATTACACACACTGAGAGATTATTAGATTGGTAATAATTGGACAGAGGCTTTTTTAGCATGATCGATATCAAAGAACTGAGTGAACAGTTGAACATGGCACTGGACAGATTCTTCCTTAGGAGTTATTCCACAAAGACACAGGTAATATTGGCGCATTTTATCAGATAGAATAAATATGTAAGGGTTGGTTGGGTGGAGGAAGGTTTATATACATGGATGCGTCAACAAATTATTACTGTTTTTTCAGATACCGAAATCATGGATACATATTACAGTGAGCCACACAGATGTACACTGTAACATTGGCTAGAGAAAGAGAGTTGGCTAATGTAAATTGAAGCCTTTTTTATTGATTCTTTTAGATCTTAAAGTATTAATTTATAACTCACGGCTTTTGAACTGATTCGTATCCAAATTACGACTCTCATTTGAGTCGTATTTCCTGGTAGCGATCTTTCAACACTTTTGTTTTGTTTAATAGTGAGTAGGTATGGTGCACTGAAGAGAGTATCCTCAGTAAGAGCGTAAGAAGAAGAGTAAGACCTTTCGAATCTCTCTGGAGTCGAAAGGTCTTAAAAAAATATCTTTTATGAATTATCTTAAATTTACTATCTTAAACCGAAACGGTAACGGAACGTACAATCAAATTTACAGATATGTCTGACGACCAGAATATATTAGTACCTCGCACTGCAATTCCTACGCCGAATTATTATTTCGCCGCCTACTGGAAAGGTCTAGATCTGCAATCAGTAATACACAACTCGCCGAAACTTTGCAAAAGATCTCGTGTGTGTTTTGCTTGCCTTTCCAGTAGCTACTAAACCAGTCGGCTATATAAGACGTCGGCAGTCCCGTGCGAGTCCTAGCCGTTGGAATTTTTTACTACGTTTGCAAAATCGTAAACAGTAAATAAACTTCTCAACGTGATTATTCACCGAGTATTATATCAACGACCACATGCCAGGTATCATAATGTCCGAAACATCTTCAGTGGAGATCAGATAAATACCTCCAAATAAATAAATGTGAGACGGTCGAGTGAAAACAAAACTTCATTACGCTAAGCCAAAAAATTACAATATTGAAAATGATATAAATATCTTACTAGATGTAAGAAAAGATAGTGTTTACATCGGGCATACCCACACCCACAACATACTTGTATAAGTTTATGCCTTCAATAGGTACAGTGTAAAAATATAGGTGGGTGGGTACAGGATACCCCCCGTACTTCTTTTGTAACGATCACGAAATGTTCTGACAGAACAAAGTTTCATAAAGAGAAAGAGAGATAGGACGGTAGCACATTGAACCGCATTTGTTCCGTTCCGTTCCGAAGCTGATGAGAGTTAAAAGAGCGGAAACCAGCGGAATCTATTCTTTCATCAGACGATTAACCAATTTCACTCAGTTTCTTTCAAAAAAGTTACATTTCCTTCACAAACAAAGTAGCACTTTTAAAGAATCATAGGTAGGTATGTAATGAAACTTTCGGCAAAAGAAATGGTTTTTTTGCCTTTTGGTGATTATTTAAAACTAGTGTAAGCCCTGATAGACGATCTAGTTGATATCCAATTGATATACCAAAACCCTTTAACAAAGTCCTTCTTTTGTCAATGCAAAAACCTAATAATTTTATACTTTTGAAATTAGCTATCACTTTGTGGTTATCCATTTTATAATTAAATGAAACAATATATCTTAGTTACAACCACTGATTTATTTAGTTACACGCCGACCGGTTTCGGAACAACCGTTCCTTCTTCAGGGCAAACATATAATGATGACAATTTACAAATTAGTGTGTGGGTACAATTTATCAGTAGGTGTTGTGGTAGGGGTGGGGGCGTCGCTAGGAATTGATGAAGAGTAAGTGGGGACAGAATGGACACCGAATGGGAAGAGATTTAATATTGGGCTATAGGTTAATATTTTTTGTTTATTGATAATCGACTCATTATTTTTAAGGGATTTTTTTTATTTCTAGAGCTTCTAAGTTATCTAAGCGTTTTCCTTTATTATTAATGTGAAGAATATTTATCCCTGTATTTTTTTCAAAACTATGGTTATTTTCAATTATATGGTTAGCGAAATCGGAAAAATTATTATTATTAAGACACCTTAAGTGTTCTTTGATTCTAATTTCGAAATTACGCGTTGTTTTCCCGATATAAAATGAGGAACAGTCATTACATTTGAGTTTATATATTCCCGGTGTCCATTCTGTCCCCACTTACTCTTCATCAATTCCTAGCCACGCCCCCACCCCTACCACAACACCTACTGATAAATTGTACCCACACACTAATTTGTAAATTGTCATCATTATATGTTTGCCCTGAAGAAGGAACGGTTGTTCCGAAACCGGTCGGCGTGTAACTAAATAAATCAGTGGTTGTAACTAAGATATATTGTTTCATTTAATACTAATAATTTTACTTCTCCAAACACAGCAAACTTATTTGGTGGCACCATTTTATTTGAAAATCAGTAAAAAAATTGTTTTTTTTTTACATTAGCTCCACACACTAAGGGAAAAATTCCCTCAGGGCCTATGTCATCTTTGAAGATGCTGTGTGGAGGGTTAACAACTTTATTAAAACTAAGTATTTTATTAATTTTGAGATAAAAATTTAGCTTAATTCTGCTGAGATCTGAGAACCGTAAAAATATCCAAAGAAATATAACTCTCTTAATGGTTTACTTTAAAAGAGAAAAAAATACAGTTAAATACAAAAAATAAACAAAAAACTACCAAGGATCGCAGACAGCTAGACTAAGGCGCTCCGCTGACGAGGCGACTGAAACCAAACTAAAACCGGCTGATTTATATGTCTTGATTGGTCAAAAAGCTTGTTTAACCATAGACGAAGAACAATCAGCTGACATCTAGCAACGGCCGGCCACGGCAATCAGCAGTGCGAGTCGCGAGCCACCGCTTGCGTTACCATTGACAACGGGTTTTTGAGTGATTGTGTAGTGTGCGGGCCATCACATTGTCATAAAAAAACCATTGCCAGTTGTTGAGAGATTTCAGTTGCCTCAGTGAGCGGATCGCCTAACAATGTCATCTTCTATTTTTAAATTAATCAAAGTTTTTTATTTATTTAAAAATAATAAAACACCTTTAATTAGTAAAGATTGTTCAGTCTTTTTGGAAATTAAAAAAAAAGTTTAATTTAAAAGTGACCTAAAAGTTGATTTGTTTTTAAAGGTTCTTTAACAAATATAATAAACTTTAATAAATTATCGATTGAAATCAGGTAAATATATCTAAACTAACTACATTAATACCTTATCAAATTAAATCAATTTGGGAGATGGGTATGCGCACCGCCACCGCCCCGGGTTCATGGGGTGAGGTTGGTCTAGGCTGGATGGGGAATCTAGATATCTCAAACCGGATTCTCTCGACCCATTTCTTTGCAGCTCAGTGGGAGGGATGGTTCATACGTCCGTCACTCCTGAACACATTAACCCAGGACTCTTACCCATATCCTCATTCCTTCCCAGAACTTCCTCTCCTTTGTTTGCCGAAAAGACCCTCCACACTGCATCTAAAGTAATCTTTTTTATCGTACGTCCCATTTTTTTTTATTTTTTTTTTATAGTGAATACTTCACAAGAGTCCCATCTGCTCCCGTCTGGAGCCAGTGAGACTATGGCATCCCCAATTGGGGTATGTTATGAGACTGAAGGTAAGTAAGGAAGGGAAGGAGACGAGGAAGGGAAGGTGGGGAAGTACCTGGATATTCAGATCTAGTCACTAAACACGGCTAAAGCCATTTCAAGCAACGTTTTAATTCTGAATGGTGGTCTTACACCAGGGCGATACTAAGAGTATCTTCCACTCTGGAATGTGCCGCAAATATATTATATATTATTTTAATATAATTCGTTGTGAAATAACACAAATCAATTAAATAAAATTTATTTGCGCACGCCGGGTTCGAACCCGCGACCTTCGGAATGGGAGTCAAACGCTCTACCGCTGGACTACGCCGGCCGTCAAGTGTGAAGTTAATGTAAAAAGTGTGAAGGTAATGTAAAAAAAATCTTAAAATTTACCCATAATTATATTATTTGAGTACCCACTAATGTAGAAAATTTATTCCAAGAGCAAAATAATTCAGTCAAAAAATTTCGCAGTTTGCTTCGCTCTTTAATTACAAACATGGTAATGTCTACCTCGTCATCTAACTAAGGGCGGGCATTTATAAAGATAGGGCGGGTATTTTATTTGGGAATTTACCGGTCGAGGAGGTATTTAGGGGTGAACGACTATTTGGGAGGGGTGCGGGGAAATTTCCAGTAACAAGAACTGAAGGGGGGGAAATTGAATTGGTGGTTCAATAAGAAACGTTTTTTTTTTAGCGTTTTCGCTTATTATTTGAAAAAAACTATCTAGTATAATTCAAAAGTAACTTAACCGATTTTTTAGTGATATATATAACCACTGGAGCGACAGAGCAATTTAAAACTTTTATCTCGGATTGCTCAAGTAAATTTTTCCACACATATTAAAAAAATCATACCTTCTAATTTGATGATGGAGTCATATAAACTGATTATAGTTCTATATAGCCAATGAATTCACCTATTTTTTTGTCTGTTATCACACATTCGTAGGTTTTTTTGTTTTTTTATTAAATCGTTAAATTTAAAACATTTCAAAGAATCTAGAAAATATTTGCCATATTTTGGCAGCAAAGTAATCCATGGTTGTGGAAATAGTGGCATATTGTGGCAAAAAGCGCTCAAGTGGATAACACAAGATTTTGTGTTTATGGGATTATGGTTGTTGTGTAGAATGATGGATTGTGTATAAATCAAATATGTTTTTACTCTGTACTTACAAGTTTATTGAAACAATTTACATCCGATTCCAACCGACCAATAATTTATTATTTATAACGAATTCGTATATGAAAGTGGTAGCGAACGAGAAACTTCGGTATTTTAGAAAATAATGATTCTATCTCTAGTGTCTAGGATGAACGAAGTATGTAGGAAGAATGAGTTAATGATGAATATAAGTAAGTCTAAAGTCATGGTGTTTGAAAGAAAGAGTGCGAAAACAATGTGCAATATAATTGTGGATGTGAATACTTGGAGCAAGCGGATGAGTTTGTGTATTTGGGAAGTATATTTAAGAGAGATGGGAAGGCTGATAAGGATATTGAAAGAAGGGTGAATGCTGGTAACTCTTTTAATGGTAGACTGAACGCCGTTGGCGCCAACAATAAGCTGTCCAAAGAAGCGAAGCTAGCAGTCCACAATAAAATGCTCGTACCTACCCTGATGTATGATAGTGAAGCATGGAATTGGAAGAGGAAGGGTCTGTAGAGATGAGATCCCTGAGGCGTATGTGTGTAATCGTGTGAGAAACGTGGATATCCGCAAATAATGCAAAGCTGACGTTAACGTAATGAGTAAGATTAAGAAAGGGACCCTCAGATGGTTTGAGCATGTAGAGCTAATAAACGAAGAAAGGAGTGTAAGGAAGATATATGACGCAAAAGTGAATGGAAGAAGAAGTTGTGGACGCCCGAGGAAGACATGGCACGATGAAGTGAACTAGATACTTGAGTCGGGCCATGTCAGGAGTCGGAATAATAGAAGAGCATGAATGAGAAGATGTATGAATGTGAATGAAGCAAGAAGTGTGTGCCAAGACCGAGTTGTTTAGCGGTCCGTCCTCTCTGCCTACCCCTGCGGAGAAACGGCGTGATGGTTAGTTAGTAAGTTGATTCTGTTACAATTGTAACAGTAGACGGTGACTTGTGCAAATGTTGAGTGGTCGCCATTGGCGTGTGAGAAGCCAATAGGAAATCGCTTATCGTTCGCTTTGCCATATATTATATGCATGCTGCAATTTTTCAAATCAATTATTTACTCAATATCAATAACATTCAAGCGTTTTTTCTGGAGTAGGCAGAAATAATTAACCGTCGGTTCAGTTTGGTTCCCGAACCTGTTAAATACATGTCCCAAAGAAAGATCGTCTAAACAACAAAATCAGAAAATAAAATAGAAATTTGATAGAATTAGAACAAACCAAGTATATATCTGATAATATTTTCGCACACATTCGCTGCAGAGGCAAACTATATATTCAAATAATAAAACAGTAAAATCCTTATCCGATGGTTCTCAAGTATACTTTGAACCGAGGACTTGTCCCAATTCAACAGATTTACGGATTGAATCGACTATAAAACATAACTTTTGTTATTTTCCGGATGCGGAAGTGGTTCTGAAGCCAGAGGCTAGGAGATATTCGGATTTGATAAGGAGATAAGCGTTTAGCGGAAGCTCGGGATGGGATACGACAGAAGGAAGGATTATTATTTAAATCTGATATCTTGAATACTGAATAGGGTTGTAAAATATCTAGGTTAATGTTTTGTAGTAAGTTGAAGTTAAAAATTGAAAGCTTGGTTAAATACACTGAAAAGGTATTTAGAATAATGTAAAAGATTCATTATCGATTTGTGCAGAAGGTTATTTGAAAGAGTGTTCGTGTGTGGGTGACCCCAACAGTAGATCCCCCGACAGGCCCCCTGAAATTATAATCATTATAAAATTATAATTTTTGGTGCCATATTTTTATCAATGTCAAACTTAAAATTGTCTTCAAAATACTATTTTTATGGATATCATACATAGATATAATAACTTGGTCAAAGATATCAAACGAATTTATCTACACGGAGAAAAATATTAATCGAAAAAACGATAATTTCAATAGAAAAACAGTTAAAAACGGGACTGAAGTTCTAACGAACAAATTAACAGGGTTTCAAAGTTTATTGGCGGGAAAGTGTAAGAATAATTTTCGTACGTATACCAACAAATTATTCTTACATTTTCCCGACAATAAACATTAAAACACTGTTAATTTGTTCGTAAGAACTGCAGTCCCGTTTTAAAATGTTTTTACTATTAAAATGATCGTTTTTTCGAATAAAATTTTTCTCCGCGTACAGAGTCGAGTTTTTGTACTTATGCGATGGCATATGTAGTATATAATATTGACAAGTTGTTTTTCCTAGATGAATTTGAATGAAAATGAGTGTTATACTTTTATTATATGGCGGTACATCCTCTCTGCACATTCCTTCGGGGACACTCAGATGATGTTTATGTAAGTAGGTATACTGAGTGTAAACCGACTGCATATTATTGTACATAAGTATGCCGGGGGCTAACTATCGGGGATCAAGTGTTATCAAGCGTTGTACCTGACTTTTCAAATCTGGTCACTAAACATAGATAGAGCCATTTTAAACAATGCTTTGATCCAAAATATCTCACCAATACGACTGTTGGAATGAGTATAAATTATTATATATATTTTTTTATTTCAAAGTGTAAAATTGTTCAACTTCGAAATGTGAGAAGGCCCAAGTTTTTTTATTGTTTTTTTATCTTTTTCTTGAAGAATTTCATTTATATACATATTTTTAATTAAAGTAAATTAAGTCTTTAAAAAGTATATTTACAGGAACGGGTTTAGTTTTTCCCATATGAAAAACTAAACCCTTTCATACACTTTTCCATATAAATGATCATCTAGTAAATCCACGTTATGCAAGTATATTATATAAGTATAATTAATACAAAACAATACAAGAAAACACGTTAATCTACCAAACTGTTAAATGGGAATATAATTCACCGTCTCCAGATATTTTCATATCAGAGGGTTCGGCTCTGTGGAATTCCTAATTTGACCGATAAATCCTACTGATCCCTCAATATAAATATTTAAAAAATCTTTCGTAATTCTACATGTATTTAAAATGAATTATTGTTAAAAATATTAAATTTTTAGAATTATTATTAAAAATAGTAATTTTAGTAATAATTTAAATAAATGACCAGTTCTGGAAAGGGGACTCCATCGAAGCCAGAGTTAAGTTAGCCTCTCTGAAACTGGGCCTATCGTACAGGACTAGCAAATGCAGATAATGTAGATAGTACCTACTTATATAACTACTTTAATAATAAACAATCGCAAGTGCACCCACCTCTGTTCTGGAGCCCCAAAATGCATAAAAAATCTTAACTCTGTGCAAAAGGGGGCTTTACCAGTATGTGTTCTACTGGTATTACAATGGAAGATGCTTCGAGGAACTAGCGTCATTGATTCCTCTCCTTCACAGACCCTGCATAGTCGAAAACCACGCCGAACGAAATTTGTCCAATGAAATTTATCACATTAAAACGGGTCGCTTTTGCGATTCGTTCTTGAGTTCAACAGCTCAGCCGATTTGTCGGCCTCTGTGTATTCCTCCCTCCTACAATATGTGTCTATTCAAGAGTCATGTTCATTCCCTTCTCTCCTCAAAGGATCATCCACATAAGAGGACATAGGCCTTAAGGGAAATTATTTTCCTCTAATTACGTCCTCCTGTGTGCTGTTAATGAAAAAAAATCTACACCTCTACACAACCTTACGAAAAACGTCAACATAACGTGAACCACAATATAATACAGTCTTAGCTTCATAATTAAGTTTGGTTCAAACAGTGTTTTAATGTATTATTATTTGAAGTGGCGGCATGCCTTTAATTACAGGATCTTACGTCAGGAGAGAAAGAGAGGGTGAGTGGAACCCTTCTCGCTCCCACCCACCACTCACAACTTTCCCCCTCTCCCACCCCCCCCAGAGGTAATACTGATTGATGCAAGGTTTCAATCACCACGAAGTAACCCCTATACCTACAGTACACTCAGCTACTATTTCGCTCTTACTGTGAAGCAGAGATCGAAAACACTCCCAAAAAAGTTTGTTTTTCAAGTTACTTTTCATAAAATATCGGAAAAAAATCTCAAAATTTTATGTATTAGTTTCGGGTCTTGCCGAGTGCCGGCGGAGATACCCGAAGACTCAGCTATAACCAAGCGGTCCTGATTACGGAGCGACACTTCTTCGGCAGTTCGCGGTCAGCTTTAAATACTAGAAATAGTTATATCTGTATTTTTATTATCTACCAATACATGCGTGTTAAAGTGTACGAAGTACCCAAAAGACTCTCATTGAAAGTTCCTAAAGTATTCAAGAGATAAGGGAGATATTAACCTCCTTATCTAGGAGTAAACAAGGATTAAATCGTGATCAATACTACCCGGAATATCAGTACATTACAATTATCATACTTAATCCACATATTTTAAAAGCTTATACACGTTGTTAAGGGGCGTATTTGGCTTACTTTAACAAGTGAACTATGACATAATTTTTGGTCGATTATTTTATCAATTTTTTTTTTCATTAAAACCTAACAAAAAAATTCTTCCACATCTCGTCACTGGTCACTCAGCCGAGTGACTGACCAGCCCCTAACTCTTTACCTAACTGTCCAAAACCAATAATTTTTTTATGCTTTTAGTTTAAAATTATAAAAAAAGGCAATGGAGACCAAAATTTCGTTTGCATTTTTTACTCTAAATATGTGTATACCGAGACCGAGTTATTTGGTAGTGCAGCCTCTCTCTGCTCTGAAGAGCAAATGACGTGATGGTTAGTTAGTGTGGTGTTTGCAATGCTGCTTCTTACTCTACGATAGATGGGCGGGCTCTACCGCCGAGCAACGTCCCGAACGTTGACGGAGTTGCGACCCGAAGTGGGTCATTTCAAGGCAGCGCTTTAGCGAGCGCTGCTGGACGGCTGGACGTTTACTTTGTAACCATTTGTATTCAATAAACGACGATCTCGTATAACGAACCTCTATTGTATTAATTACATATACTCAGTATGTAGTACTGAAGATAAGATTGAAGACATTATCCCAATCTAGTTCCTGAACGCTACATTTAGTTAGTTACAGTAGTTATAACTTAATTTTTTTTGTATTATTTTACAATAATTCACATAAAAAATAAACTTATTTTCCATGTTCGTAATAAACATTAACTTTGTGGCTCGTTATAATTTACAATAAAATATATAAATTATTAATATTTTATTGTAAACTTATTTTCATCTCAAAGTTACCTATAATGAAACGTTAGAATAATAAATAATAATGAACAGGTCAAGTTAGAATTTTATCGATTATTTTTTTTTTTAAATTGGTAAACTAATGTTTAAGACAAGATTTTTTATGCATAGCACAAAGGGTAAGAATTATTATAAGCTACAAACCTTAATACTCGCCTTAAACATTAGTTTATCAATTTTAAAAAAAATAATCAATATTTGACGAGTTAAAGTATTTTCACCAAAAAAATGTAGATATAATATGTCTCGACGCTAGCTAGTGAGAAAGTTAGCACTTACATGCCTTTCTCATATAAAAATAAAGTTGGTTTTTTGCAGGTGAAAACAAAAAATATAATAAGCGATAATTGTTGAATGAATCACTAGGTATATATTGAATCATTTGGAGGGTAGGAGGTATCCCGCCGTAGCTTAATGGTAGAGCTCCTGTCCGGCAAACAGATGGTGCGGGTTCGAGTCCCGTCGGCGACATATATCTTTTCTCGGGAGAGTTTTCAATATAGATGAGTGTTTCAGGCTAATAATTATTGCTTATAATAATTTTTCAATTTTATCGTTATAAAAGCTCAACCATTCAATTGGAGCATTTAATAAAAGTGTTGACGATCTCTTTTTCAGGCTCTATTATTTTCTAACCCGCCTTATACCGTGTACCGTATAGTGTACAGGGTACAGTGGATTGTGTATAGCCTGCAGGGGTGGTGGTGTTATATAAATAAGGCTTTCAATTAACCGACTACCCTCCCATTTGTGGATTACGCGTTCGGCGTGCTTATCTTCGCGATTTGCTGATTAACCTTGATCCACTTTCAAACCAAAGCATTTAATTAATTAATTTAATCCAATATAACCGGGTGGTTTCTAACTGAAATAGGCAGTGATGCTGTGCTTACAACGTATCTCAATGGAATCAAGAGCAAATAATTCTTCTCAACTCAAGACCCTCTACTCCAATATCAATGGTGGACAAGACTCCTCCAATCCTCGCAGTTCTGCGCTGCGTGGAGAGCAAAGGACACCAAATGTCAGTGATATCCAGGTTACTCCAGCACCTTAGAGACGTTCCTCTGCTCCTTCTGTCTTCAACTTTGCCAGTGACTATGCGTTTCCCAAGTTGGAGTCCGCAGTTTGGATCTTTTCAATCTTAAGATACTGCAGTATATTTACAAGTAGGTTCAGTGGGTTAGCAATTGATGGCAGGAGTCATAAAGCTTTCACTAGTGTCCGTCAGATGACGGGGGGATAGAGTTGTCCCTAGGAATACATATAGTCGGTTTTGTACAGCTCTGCGCTCTCAGATTTACCTACTATTCAATTGAAACTAGTCGCATAAGCTCAGGTCTCTTATTATTATATTGTGCAAATATACAGTTTGTAAGACCAACCAAGGATTTATTGAGAACTAACCAACAGTGTGATTGAATGTAAATGAAGCAACATTACAGATATATTGTAGGCAGATAGTTGAAAGCCAATTGTCGATGTCTAGCTCTTCCAAGATCGAAAACATTTGTGCGTCTGGCTGTCCATGGAATCCTGAGCATTCTTTTCCAGCGTCACATTTCGATTACGGCTTTCAGTTTTCTTTCACTGGTTCTAAATGTCCATGTTTCCACACCGTACAGATGGGAATAATCAATGCCCGAACAAGTCTTATCTTGCTGGTTTCCGTTAATAATATCAGAAGATTTAACTAAATCACTGATATCTCACAAAACGGATCATTCATTTGACTGTAGGTAACGAGTCGAAACATCATGCCCCGGATTCCCCATTACAATATGCCCACTAAATTCATCCATCAGCCAGCGGCTATCACTTTGTCAGTCTGACAGCTGTACAACAGATAACCATGATTTCATTTTGTGATCATCAGAGCCACGTTTTAGCAGAAACTAGAAGAGTGTATCTTTTGCGTTAAGACAGCGTTACGAGACAATTATGAAATATAGGCTAAATCTGTCGGACATCGGAAGGCGTCCGTCGTGCGCTGTTGTTCAGAAGGGTGATTCTTTATCTTTTCCGACAGCTTAATGCACATTAAATCGGCTGAACACGACACATTTTGACAGTTTTCTTTACTGCGTTTATATTGTGTTTATAAACGCAGTAAAGAATTTTTTTTTTATTTTTTATAGAGAATACCTTACAAGAGTCCCAACTGCTCCCGTCTGGAGCCAGTGAGACTATGGCATCCCCAATTGGGGTATGTTGTGAGGCTGAAGGAAAGTGGGGAAGGGAAGGAGATGGGGAAGAGGAAGGTAGGAAAGTACCTGGCTATTCAGATCTAGTCACTAAACACGGCTAAAGCCATTATTAAGCAACGTCTCAATTCTGAATGGTGGTCTTACACCAGGGCGATACTGACAGTATCTTCCACTCTGGAACGTGCCGCAAAATGTAGTATATATTATTTTTATTAATTAATTGTGAAATAACACAAATTAATCAAATAAAATTTATTTGCGCACGCCGGGTTCGAACCCGCAACCTTCCGATTGGGAGTCAAGTGTTGTTACCACTCGACCACGGACGGTCGTCAATCGTTTAGTCAGTCAGTCATGTTATGGAAAATTTGCTCAGTCATGTCATGGAAAATTTCGTCAGTCATAGAAAATTTGCCAGTCATTTGCCAGTCAGGAAAATTGGTCAGTCATGTCATGGAAAATTTCGTCAGTCATGGAAAATAATTTGCGAATCGAATGTCAGCGCGTACAAACATCAAAATAATACGTCAAACCGATAGTGATTTATAAACGCCTATTAGTTCCTCCGCTGACGAGGCAACTGAAACCAAACTAAAACCTGCTAGTTGCTATAGGAGAGTGTAGTTGGTAGTTCAAAATTCAATCATTATATGTTCCAAATTGATCAGAAAAACCTTCGCAAATGCAATTACACGGATTATTTTTCTTTGTATGGATTCGATTCTATAATTGTAAATCTCATAATTGGGAGACCAAATAATCTTCTTATGTTATGTTTTAATAGGATATTTTTCATAATAATTTCATTATCAAATAAACAAAATTATCTTTTTAAATCAAACACCTGCATTATATTTCACAATACAATCAAATAATATATTCAAAAAACATAAAATTCTTTAAATTCCGCCATATTGTTCGCGGACTAACAGAATAATGTTGCCATTGTGTGGTGTGAATACCAGTTAATTTATTCCCATTTCCCTGGTAGGTACCTGCCCAGTACCTATCCAGGCGAATAACTAGGCGCGCCTCACTCGAGGCGGGTCGAGTGTGGCCGGGCCTTAATGTGTGCGTCAATAGATGTGATGGAGCCGCTGCTAGTTTAAAGGGAACATAAACCTCGTTTGATGAAAGCTTTACATGTACGTATACAATTTAAAAAAAAAAAAAATTTCAGTTTAGTGCCAATAATTCGTCATTAAATGAAATATATATTTTATATAAAGCAAACAACAGTATTTAAAATTACCATCATTAATTTTCTATATAATTTAATTGGATTTTTATTTCAAGTGAATCCCACACGAGAGTCCCAAGTGCTTTGACTATGGCGTCCATTATCTAAGTGGTGAGAGCATCTGCCCTGATAGCCGAAGGTCCTGGGTTCGAGTCCCAGATGTATCCGTATCGTCTTTTGATTTTTCTGTTTCAGATTTTCGATTTAGTTTCGCTAATATTATCTTCATTAATTATAATATGATATATAAACATATAGCCGTTATTTCGGCTAATGGCATTATACCTAGCTCTCTCATTAAAAATTAAGGCATTTTAGATTTGTCAAAGAATTTGTATATAAAAATCCAAAAATAAGTCATTTGAAAAACACTTAGGATTACGAAAGATTTTTAAATATTTATATTGAGGGATGTGTAGGATTTATTGGTCAAATTAGGAATTCCACCGAGCCGAACCCTCTGATATGAAAATATCTGGAGTCGGTGAATTATATTCCCATTTAATAGTTTGGTAGATTAACGTGTTGTTCTTGTATTGTTTTGTATTAATTATACTTATATAATACACTTGCATAGCGTGGATTTACTAGATTATCACTTTTGTGGAAAAGTGTATGAAAGTGTTTAGTTTTTCCCATGGGAAAAACTAAACCCGGACCTAAAAGTCTGACGCGTAAAAAAAGAAATTTATTTATTTTTATTTACAACTATCATAATTTTTTAAAACTAAAACTAGAATGATTTTGAAAATAATAAATCCTAAAACGCATCTCCAAAACAGTGATCTCAGCGCCTTAAAAGCAAAAAAAAAACAAATATTACAAACATGGAAAAATGATGAGAGAACCAGCGTTCCAAGCGCCTTAAAAGAAAAAAAAAACAAACAAATATTGCAAACACGTAAACAAAACGAGAGATGCATACTAAACCAATAAAAATGACAACAGATTTAGCATCGATACGTAAAAAATCACTTGCCTAGTGAACCATTCAACTCTGAAATGATATTTCAAAAACTGTCACAGGCAGATACAAACTATTGACATCTTGAAACAGAAAAATCTGCAGTTAGCTTTGGTAGAACGCATTACTAATATTCCCAGTCGGGTTTAACTGAACCGAAATACAACAGAGCTGAATGCAACCGTTCTGAAGGATGAAATATGCAGAGTTTCCGTTTTGTATTTGCATATTTGTGTTCTGTTTTCGAGCCGAGCCGCTGAGTTGGGAGTAACTCGACGAAATAATAATGCTATTTTGAAATACACCACAGAAAGGCATGTATGGGGTTTTGCTGCGTTACAATATATTTGCAATAATTTATTTATTTTATTTACAATTGTCAGGTAAAAACCCCTGTAAATTAAACTGCAAGAGCATAACGTAAATAAAAAAGGATTTTTTAAAATAAATCATAGAGTTCAATACAATACAATTTGGAGGTGGGAATGGGCATGGCCGCACCGGGAACTATATACTGGATAACCACTTTAATTGTTTAAATCTTTACATAAAAATACTACAGTTCATTGAGGAAATCTATAATTGGTTTCTCAGTTAGGTAAATTACACGTGTATAAATGAACCGCATTGTAAACTGTTGATTTTCCTAAAATAAAATAAATAAATAAACACCTTATTTCTTATAATTTTGAAATTTACCTATTTAAATAAAATTAATATTTAAACTCACCTTTCATTTCTCTAAATGATGGTTTTGAACACTCTTGAAGGCTGACACCAGAAATAATTGGGAAAAAACTCTCTTTTTTACTTTACTTCGTGGAGGGAATTTTAGGGGATATTTAATAATTTATGTTGAATAATTTTTTTTATAGTTGTTTTTAAGTATATTGTTTAAATATTTAGATAAAAATACTATAGTTCATTGAGGAAATCTATAATTGGTTTCTCAGTTAGGTAAATTACACGTGTATAAATATGAACCACATTGTAATCTGTTGATTTCCCTAAAATAAAATAAATACCTCATTTCTTATACTTTTTAAATTTAACTATTTAAATAAAATTAATAATTAAATTCACCTTTCAATTCTCAAAATGATGGTCTTGAACACTCTTGAAGGCTGAAACCAGAAATAATTGAAAAAAAACTCTCTTTTTTATTATTTTTTAATTGATAAACTAATGTTTAAGACAAGATTTTTTTATGCATAGCACAAAGGGTAACAATTATTACAAGCAATAATTATTAGCCTGAGACACTCATCCATATTGAAAGAATCTTCCGAGAAAAGATGCATATCGCTGACGGGACTCGAACCCGCACCCTTTTGATTACCGGTCAAGTGCTCTACCATTAAGCTACGGCGGAATACCTCCTACCCGCCAAATGATTCAATATATACCTAGTGTTTCATTCAACAATTACTGCTTATTACACTTGGTTGGTTGTTTGCAGGTGAAAAAGTGTAATAAGCAGTAATTGTTGAATGAAACACTAGGTATATATTGAATCATTTGGCGGGTAGGAGGTATCCCGCCGTAGCTTAATAGTAGAGCACTTGACCGGCAATCAAAAGGGTGCGGGTTCGAGTCCCATCGGCGATGTGTATCTTTTCTCGGAAGATTCTCTTTTTTAGTTTACTTTGTGGAGGGACTTTTTAGGGAAAGGAAGTTCTGGGAAGGAATGAAGTATAAGGAATGGGTAGGAATATGTGAGTCAATGTAAGCAGGAGTGACGGAAGTATAAATCCAACCTTTCTGCAGCGGTGCAAGACGATAGTTCGAGAGAGAGTCCCGTTGGAGAGGTCTACTATAGGTCTCCATCAACAAGTTGTTTCCCGATCCGGCCCGAAGCGCAGAAGG
The DNA here is from genome assembly GCA_951813805.1 of Limnephilus auricula. NCBI lineage: Eukaryota > Metazoa > Arthropoda > Insecta > Trichoptera > Limnephilidae > Limnephilus > Limnephilus auricula. The sequence goes on along the minus strand of OX638409.1, from coordinate 3,045,738 downwards.
TGGACAAACGTATTCGCCACCAAGACTTAAACAAACCTCACCCTATGAACTCGGGCACTCCTGCTAAGTCACCAAATTAGTACATGAAATATATTAAGTTTAGAGCAATGTGATTGCTCAATGATTAAATAACTAGTAATGTTGTTTATTTAAATAAAATCAATATCATAAAAATAATTCGTTCGATTTTATAAAATGCGCAACAGTACCCCTATTTCCATGTACCGCTCAATTTGCTGTAACCAGAAGTGAAAACTGGAAGAGCGGGTCTTTAAAACTCTGGAATCTCCAGTCTCTATTTGCGGCTGTGCTCTGTCCAGCGCTTAGCTAAGCTCATTAAGCCCAGGAGCTTTTAAGTGCCAGAAAAGCTCCCTATTTGCACATATTAAATAATAAAATTCGCACAAAGAACCGAGAACACGTTCCATACATCTGTCCCCTGACGTAATAATAAGATAAATGTGTATTTTACGACGATTTTAATAAAGAGAAACGTTGGTTCAGATTAAAATAAACCGTGTTTAAGTTTGTGCTTATGTGAGTTACTCAACTTACATTGGGTTGTACCAACATAATTAATGAACGACCTTTAACAAAGGTTTAAATATATATATATATATATATATATGTTTACATTATTACATTTCCCGAATTATGAAAATAGTTTTGTGTTTTAAAATAATGACGTTGGCGATCACTCTGGTGAATACATCTCTAACTTGCGCTGCCCGGTATAGCTCCTCCACACTTCTAACACCGGTCCACTCTCGTACATTTCGTAGTCAAGATATTTGTCTCCGACCAGGCTGAAAATAATGTTATTATCAAGCTCTGCAAGCATTTTGGATTTAAGGGGAAAAAATAATCATACAAATGAGCCGACTCAAAGTGGTCTTTTTTGGTTTGAAAACAGTTTTAAAATGCCGTTGTGAGCCTAAACAGCTACCAGAACAATAAAAAACAAAAATACTTGCATTTTTAAATTAAATTTCTATGTGTTGAAAAAAATTAAACAAAGTTTTATGAATTGACACAAAAACAATGGCATAATATTGTTGTTACACGATTTTAAAATGTTATTTCAAATTGGCGTCAGAACTTCCGAACACAATTTACGCACAAATACGCCTCTATCTGTACAGTTTAAAAACAGTGTAAAACCTCCTAGTTGGACAACGTTGTGAGGTGGGTTAAGATAGAAGTTGTAGGATGGGATGTATTAATGCGGGTCTTCAAGAGGCCCGGATTGTATGAAGGAAGAAAAACAGATACAGGTAGATGGCTCCACATATTAGCCGACCTTCATAAACAACTAGTACAAGAGACCAATTCTCATGAAGTCGACATCAACCGTTAACGGTCGTATCTATGCTTCATTTTTGAGTCCAAGAGCTCGGCTGTGGAACGATTTCCGACCTATGTGTTTCTTCTCACCTACAACATGTTTACTCCTTCCTATCCCCAGAAAGTTATACCACAAAGCATCATGAAAGATGACGTAGACCTCGAGGGAAATTATTTTACTCAAAGCCTCCTGTGCGAGTTACGAAAAACAACCTTCGAGATCATGATCCCAACAAGTATATGTCCCTAACAAGTATATGTCCCTAATAAGTATTTGTCCCTAACAAGTATTTGTCCCTAACAAGTATATGTCCCTAACAAGTATATGTCCCTAAAAAGTATGTGTCCTTAACACAGGCCGCAAAGATATATGTCCCTAACAAATACATGTCCCTAACAAGTATACTCGTGAGAGATTCCAAGCACTTTTTTATGCTCCGAAAGCGAGGACTTCTGCCTATCAAAAGGCGCTAATAAACAGAGCGACTCAACTGCTTAACGATTCTGCATTGACCATCGATATTTTCAATGTCAGTTACAGATAGTTCAGCAACTATCTTTTGACACACATCACAGAATAGTAAAACTGCACGTTTTTTATTAGTAATCTTTTACATGATATATTGTTGTATAAGCGTTTTATGGAGAACATGAAAAATAAATAAATAAATGATAAATGTGTGCAACTCACATTTTATCTGATTCTTAAATCTTTAACTAAGTCTCGTTTATCAATGTTGTATAAATTTACGTGATCGTTTATAAAGATGGCGTAGTGCTTTTGCCACAAAGATATATCCACAAACAAAAAGGTCACTCCTCCCTTAAGATTTATTTGCTTCGTTTATTACCTTCCACAAAATCACCTGTTTCGATAGTTTTCTTTCCACCCCAAACAATCGACGCAACAATTCGCTTCGGAACAACCCCCGGTGCAAATATAAATCAACCCCTAAGCAGTGGGAACACCTGAAGAATTGCATGGCAACCGGCAACAGCCTTGTATCCACTGAAGATAATGATATACCTAAACCTAAATAAGTGTGTTGTAAGGGTGGCTGTCTGTCTGACGTAAGTTTCATTTTATTTTTGTTCTCGTATAATTACACTGGTGTAGAAATATATATATATTATACGTTATAAAAGGCTTTTATACTAAAGTGATACATGAGATTTAAGTTTACAGTGGTACACAGTAGGAAAAAGTATTATTTTAAGAACAATATAAGTACTCAGAAATAATATAGAAATATCATTAAAAATAACATCAAGTATATTTATATATTCATACATTCGCATTGTTATTTGCAATTCGTTGAATTCTAGGAATAGGCTAACATATATAATAATTTAGTATTGAGATTGTTACCTGCAAAATTATATTTGTTTTAAATGGCTGAGTACTGGGAGTTAGATCTGTTAAATTTAAAGATTTAATAATAATTTTGGATTAAAAATAACAAATGTGAATAAGACTATACGTTTTTTAGCTAACACTCTTCTGTCTGATAGTTAGATAGGATATATATGAAGTAAGTAGTTTGGATTCTGTGGTAAAATATGAATTAGAAACCATGCAGGAGAGTGGTATAATGCCTAACATTGATTACTGTGATTAAGGTATGTTATTATAGCCTTCTTATAAATATATTCCGTGCAGTTGAACACATCTACTACTTCTGAGAATGCATTGCCATCCGATGCAATCTAGGTATAAGCGAATATCTAAATGACTCAGTCTTGATATGTCATAAAAATGTCATAAATTTTGTAAATAGAGCTATGAAATTTATAATAATAGTGGTCCTAAATTAAAACCCTGAGGGACTCCAGAATTTTTAAGACTATTTGTTTTCCTTTATTAATAAATATTTATAATGAGTAGATTTTAGTAGATATGGTCGATATTATCTCTGACCCGGTTTCTATTGCTGTCATTGGAACCATCAATATTATTTCAACCGGCTTTTTTTGAAACCGGGTCCTTTTGCCAAATTTATCGAAAGTCAAAAAATGTACGAAAAATTGTAAAAATGATTAAAAACTTTTTAAAAATTTATAAAACGATTTACATAATCAATGATTTAAATATTGTCCAAATTTAACCGTAATTTAAAAACTGCCTTTCAAAATGGATGTTTGTCCAATAGGAAAAAAATTATGTCAAAATGGAAAAATTCATGTGGTTAATTATCAATTGACAAAATCTACAATTATAAATGATATAACAATAAAGATCACAGATGGACAAAAGCCATCGTATTTTATCTACTAAAATCCGTGCATATTCCATAAATCTCCTTAAAACTTGTATTTTTCCATATTGCGTACATTTTTACTTTTGCCAATACGATGTTACGAATTGCCCTTCGCAAAAAACTACGAAGAATTACAAAGTTTATTTTAGTTACAAAAAGCATGGGCAATTTATTAAAACTCTGTAAATTAGAACATAAATTCGATGTTTTTCTATCAATAGTTCACCCCTTATCACAAAGGTGGGGGGAAAGGTGGGTAACAAAGGTAAACGAGGCCAATCGTATTTTCTAAACCGTTCAGTGCAACAGGCAGGAGAAATAGGAAATGGATTTATTTTTATATTTCCGCTATGCTGCCACCGACCTCTCGACCAACCCGTTTGGTTGCAACGTGACCAATTTCGAAATAAAACACGATGGATTGCGGATTCGGGATTATACGGTGAACTTTTATTTTAAGCCGAATTTAAGTTATGCAACTAGTTGCATGCATGATCCAAATAATTAAAAGACACAAAAAGTTGATGTAAATTGTGCAAATTTAGTATCGTGCAACCTTTAGCAATACAACAAAAAAAAGTTTTTTCTGCAAGCATAATGGTGTTGTACACAACTCTCACGCAGTAAGGAAATAGTTTTGGTTGCATCAGGTTTTTACACTTGGCAATTAGTTGCATACCACTAGTGTTGCCGTAATTTCGCGTTTGCGCGATTCTAATTTTGTGGTATACAACTAATGCATGCATGATGAAACTATAAATGTTAACACGTGAAACTAGCAGTGCAACTTATGAAATTCAACAGTTGCGTAATTATTTATTGTTTTTGTGTTTAATTCGTAGAACTGCATTTAATTTAGAAAAAAAAAAAATTTAAATTAATTAAGAAATGTTTAAATTAATTAAAAAGTTTCGGCTTACAAGGCCATTTTAAAACTGAGGTGTTTTATAATTAGACGACAATATTTATACGATTTAAAATGTCAATTTGAAAGTGAGCAAATTGATTTATTATCGGTTAAACCGAAATCTTGGGAAAGTAATAGATTTTCCCTCATGGGTATTTTGAAATTTGTAAATGTGTTCTTAATTTTTTAATAATGACGTTACTGCTATGTTTAGTTTATTTTTTAGTTTGTTCTTTTTTTTAGTTTTTTACTAATATTGTTTAGGTTTTGTGAACAAAACAGTTGCGTAATGTAAATTCGGCTTAACCACTCGAGGGCTTTTTGCCACATTGTGGCACTATTTACAATACCTCGGATTGATTTGTTGCCAAAATGTGGCAAATTATTTTTTTTTTTTTTTTATTAAAATGACTATATAATATATTGTACATTCAAAATATAACAAAATAAATATTCACTAGATTTCTTTAAAATGTTTTAAGGTTAAAGATTTAATTATATGTTTTTTTATAAAACCTAAAAATATGTGATAATAGACAAAAAGAAAGGGGAATTCATTGGCTACATAGAAGTACAATCAGTTTGTATGTTTCCAAGTTCAAATTTAGAGGTACGATTTTTTTTAATGTGGGCGGAAAAAATTCCTCTAGCAATCCGAGAAAAAAATATTTTAATTGTTCTGTCGCTCCAGTGGTTAAGAGGCGATATTGGAAGAAAGTAAATATAAAGGTTGCAGATCAGATCGAAAGATGTAAATTTTTTAATCTTCATCGAATTAAGGGTGCTCGTAATTTTCGATTAAGAAAAATAAAAGATTGATTATCTTTTGGTTCTAGATAAATTTTTTAGTCAAAACTGCAGAAGGTACGTTTTTTTATGGGTGGTTGGCTATTTTAACATAATGTAATTACAGATTCTTGAAGATTATTTATCAAGAACCAATCTTGTTTTCCTGTCATTGTGGTTACTTCATTGGCTTGCTTTAATTTTTTTGTTTAACCTTTTTATGTTACGTTGGTAAGAATAAATCAAGAGGAAGCGCAGAAAACAAGAGGCTATAAAAATATAACTCAGTCGAGGTAATGGTAATAAAGGGAATTGTTCCGATGCCTTAAACTCAAAACAGAAAATGTGTTTTCAAAATCAATAAATAATATTTAATAAAATATAAGACTCTATAAAAACCCCTCCTCTTTTTCACTTTTCAGGACAGTGTCTTATACTAGTATATATATAGAGATATTAGCGTATTCCGAAAGGCTTAGCAAAATATATACAAGAGGGGTGAGGAAGGAAGCACAAGGAAGAAAACCGGGGATTCTTGTAAAATTTAATGTTGATAGGTATTCTACCATCTGTGAAAAATTCAGCTTCCGGGAATTAGTTCCGACATAAAACCTTTATTGACTGGGCTATAAGTAGAAGGTAGAGTAGGTAAAGTAGAGGTAAATTAAATGCTTATTCATGTCATGTGTCATATCAGAAGCTTTAAGAACAGAACAGCTTTAGGAAAGTGCATATAATGACGTATGACTGTAGATGAATGTGAAGGAAGATAAAGTAAAGTTGTAGGCGTTCCATCTTCATTTTTTTTTTCTATGTAGAATACCTCACAAGAGTTACAACTGCTCCTGTCTGGATCCAGTGGGACTATGGCATCCCCAATTGGGGTATGTTGTGAGGCTTAAGGTAAGTTGGGAAGGAAAGGAAGGTGGGAAAGAGGAAGGTGGGGAAGTACCTGGCTATTCAGATCTTTTTTTTTTTTTTTAAAAGAAAGACAAACATTCCCGGGTTACGAATAACCCAACAACATTTGAAAATCTCCTACTACCACCACACTAAGCGGAAGATGTTGCTTGTAAATCTCTATAAAAGATTTAGTCACTAAACACAGCTAAAAGCCATTTCAAGGAACGCTTCAATTCTGAATGGTGGTAATACATCAAGGCGATACTAAGAGTACCTTGCACTCTGGAATGTGCCACAAATATAGTATATATTATTTTTAATAACTAATTGTGAAATAATACGAATTAATCAAATAAAATTTATTTGCGCACGTCGTGTTCGAACCCGCGACCTTGGGAATGGGAGTCCAAAGCCCTGCCCTTGGACTACGCCGACCCACACAAAACGACACGGCCTTATTTCTTTAGATAGACAGTTATCGTAACTGTCATCAATAATATTTTACTCCTGTATTAATAAATAAATAATTATTAACGAACTATGCAGATGAGATCAAAGTCTTTCCTATGTTTTTCTAAAGAAGAAAGGTTTGATACTTTTGAAAGCTTTTAGAAACCCTTTGTTCAGTATTACCGCTTAAACGACTCAAAAAGGTTACGACAAATATGATTTCACTAACCGGCGCCTGCTCTAGAAACACAAAAAATTCTATCCACTTTTTTAATTAAATGTTTGTTTTGGGAAATTAATGATAAGTAGGGTTTTTATCAATTTAAATCATTTTTTTCTAAGGGCAGGACCTGACCCTCCATTCGGCAAACAAGTATTCGCTGGAAGATACTCGAGTTTTGGTAAAATTCATTTTTAAACGCTTAGAGCTCTCGGGACGGAAGCAATTAAAAATGGCGACGACTGAAGATTTAAATTTAACGAATTTATTTTTTCAGATATTGACAAAAGCTTTATAAATATATCGGCTGACTCATTTTCGTGAAAGTTACTAATGTAAATTCGCAACGGAATACATGGACTGAAATGAATACAAAAAAGTGTATTACCCCTTAGGATAATTTGTTCGCTTTTCATATAAGTCTTATAGAAAAATTGTGTCTCCTTTACATTAGAAAGAGAAATCACCACGCTTTATATTCTGTAAACCACAAAATTAGTAAAATGTAGACCTTTATAAAATCAAAGTTTCGGATAGAAATATGAAAAAAAAGAAACATTGGGAATTATTTAGGAATTACAATAACAAAAAAAGTGAGATGACGTTGTCAGTAATTTTATTTACAAAAAACGTAAGGCGAGCCATTTTTAAAACGTTTTATGTTTGCATGCAAAGTTTTTGTATTTCAAAAACTATATGTTTATTTCGATTTATAAAATTTGAAAGCGTCTCGTATAACATACCAAAGACACTTTTTAATATTCGGATATGTAAAATTTTTTTTTTTTTGATTTTATGTAAAGTGGTAATATTTTGACCCTCTGACAAAATGTGGTCGAGGCGTGATAGGTTAAATGGCACACATTTATGCAAATTCATATTACGGGGTATTAACTAATTATACATTCCACAAATAGGATATTACAAAGAAACATGTCATAGGTACTCACAATGAAATACTACTTAACTAACCATCACACCGTTTTACTGCAGGGGTAGGCAGAGAGGACGGATCGCCAAACAACTCGGTCTTGGCATACACTCCTTGCTTCATTCACATTCACACATCTTCTCATACATGCTCTCCTATTATTCCGACTCTTGACATGGCCCGACTCAAGTATCCGGTTCACTTGATCGTGCCATGTCTTCTTCGGTCCTCCACAACTTCGTCTTCTAATCACATTTGCATCATATACTCCTTTCTTCGTTCATTCGCTCTGCACGTCCTAACCATCTGAGGGTCCCTTTCTTGATCTTACTAAAATACTACTTAATTTCTGTAAATAAAATGTATCGCTGTAACCAATGTACTGTTTGTATCAATAATATTAAATAAATGACATGGGCTCTGACGAAAGTTATTTTCCTCAATGACTCCTGTATGGAGTTAAAAAAAAACTATGAAATAACATAATCGTAAAAGAAATTCGCTTTTATAAGGAAAAATTAAAAGTGCTTCCGTTTATTAAGTTCCTCACTAAACACGTTTTGGAATACCTATCACGAATGGTGACCCCGTTTAAAGTTAACATTCTGTATTATTTGAACTGGGTATTTGAATGTTCCCAATTTGAAAAGTAAAGGCAGTGCGGTTTTATGAACCATTTCCCCAAACTAACTAACAGCAGTTATTGTGAGCTTGAACTGTGGGGATTTATGACCTTTTTTAAACCGAAAGAGCACAAGCTGCGGTTAAAAGCTTCTAATAGCGGACAGAAACATATATTTTAATTACGAACTACATTATATTTTGTAGTGGCTTTGTTATTAAATATACTTAAAACTATATTTATATCTACTTCAGAAAGACAAACTAAAACGGCGTGCTTCATAGCTGGAAAACACGCGCTTAATATTTGTACATAGTTTACATTTGTCATATGATAACTGGTCGTTTCTACTGCACGTTCTTGAGTTCAACAGCTCGGTTTTGCCAGCCTCTGGATTTCTTTCCACTCTCCTAAAAATAGGTTATTTCAAGATCCATGTTCACTCCCTTCTCTCCTCAAAAAAAGGTCATGATCCAAAATCAGCAAGAAACTGCACGCTGCACTAACTGCAATAACCCCTATCACCCAAGGAATAAAAAATACAACACTAGAAGTGCTTTGCAAACAAATTAATATTACATTTTTCACCTCCCCCCCAGCTTTTCATTATTTTTGAAATTTATAAAACACACTTAACTAACTAACCATCAAGCCGTTTCCCGCAGGGATAGGCAGAGAGGACGGACCACCAAACAACTCGGTATTGGACACACTCTTTGCTTCATTCACAATCATACATAGCCTCATGCATAAACTTATATATTATTCTGTATTTTTCTGACTCTTGACATTACCCGACTCAAGTATCTGATTCACTTGATCGTGCCATGTCTTCCTCGGTCGTTTTTTGCGTGTAAAATATTGGACAAATCTGCCAAATTGGGCAAATGTATAGATCACTAATGCACATATGCGTACTAGATATTTTATTTTGATTAAAAATATAAGTATTCAGTTTGGTTAAGTATTTTGGCTTAAAAAACAAATTAAAGTTTAGCGTGAAAAAGACGCGCAGCCGTCTCTCTTAATCACTGGAGCGACAGTGCAATAATTTTTTTTTCTCGGATTGCTAAAGGACATTTTTCCGTCCACATTAAAAAAAACTCATACCTCCGAATTTGAATATGGAAACAGACGAATTGATTACAGTTCTATATAAAAAAAAAAATTAAAAAAACACCCTAATTTTAAAACATTTCAAAGATTCTAGAGATTATTTGCCACATTGTGGCAGCGAAGCAATCTGTGGCTTTGGAAATAGTGCCATAATATGCCAAAAAGCATTGGAGTGGTTAAGACGAAAAGAATATTATTTGAAATTCTTTATGTGCTTTTATGTTTCACGAAAACAACTGAAATGCCAAACGAACATCTAGTTTGGACAATGATCTGGGTAGACAAGAGTATTATTTTATAAGAGAATGTGTCCTTACTGGGGTACCCCATTCTGAAGTCACATAGTACTATTACGTGTTTAAATTAATGTAAATAACAATTTTTAAATAATATGTGGAAAATTATAAAACAATATCTAGAAGAAAATATACCACAATACAAGCTTTCATCTTTGTTAACTTCTACGAGATCGATCCTTCCGCTGCGCGCTGGTTCGTAATCTTTCATTATCATCTTTCAAATCATTTCACTGATACAATGAATGTGTCTTAAATACTATTATACTTTGTTTTTGATGTAAACTGCGAGTTTCCCGAATAAAATATATTATAAAGGCTCATCAATATCCATTTTTCCCTAACACAACATAACCCATATTTATTTATTGTTTTTGTGTTTTTTTTTATTTTTTTTATTTTTTTTTTTTTTTTTTTTTTTATAGAGAAACCTCACAAGAGTCCCAACTGCTCCCTTCTGGAGCCAGTGAGACTATGGCATCCCCAATTGGAGTATGTTGTGAGGCTGGAGGTAAGTGGGGAAGGGAAGGAGATGGGGAAGAGGAAGGTGGGAAAGTACCTGGCTATTCAGAACTAGTCACTAAACACGGCTAAAGCCATTATTAAGCAACGTTTCAATTCTGAATGGTGGTCTTACACCAGGGCGATACTGAGAGTATCTTCCACTCTGGAACGTGCCGCAAAAATAACATATATTATTTTTATTAATTAATTGTCAAATAACACAAATTAATCAAATAAAATTTATTTGCCCACGCCGGGTTCGAACCCGCGACCTTCCGAATGGGAGTCAAGTGTCTTACCACTCGACCACGGACGGTCGAGTGTTTAATCATATAACTATAATTCATATATATATATATTATTGTGACAGCTGTTAAACTGCAGAACTTAATAATAACATTATTAAATTTAAATTAAATTAAATAAAAAAATAAATTATAAAAAAGCAGAATAAATGGAAGAAAGAAAAAAATATATAATAATGGAAAACATTGAAAACGACAAGAAGAAAAATAATGGTTAGTAAAAAATAATTCTTTCACATAACCATTTTATAGCATACATTTCCTTCTTAAAGTCAATTCACATTTTTTTCATTGAATTGGGTAACACGTTGTAAATTATTAGAACGTGGTATTCTAGAGTACATTGACTGTATTTATTTAGTTTAATTTATTCAGTTAGTCTTGCATTATAAACATGTACCACCATTTTTAGATTCTTTTGTAGATTGAGATTTAGATTTTGAAAATTTTCAGCCACAATACAGCACGAAAAGGTAATATATTTACAGAGTTGTATAGTAATGATTTCGGTACATCATATCTACGTTCGTAATCAGATTTGTTTAATAATAATTTTACTAAAAACTATTGTAAATTTTGCACTGAAAGAAGATTTGTTTTTGTTGAATGTCCCCATGCAGTTATTCCATATCTCATTAGGGTTTCCGCCAAAACCAATTTAAAATTTAAAACAATTTAGCGACTTTCTAAGTGAAAGCAAATAATATATGAACTAATTGGGTCAAGTGCAAGGGGGAGAGGAGCAACAGCTGTTACGGGGTTAATTGCCTGTGGTATTAATTTGATCTTTGTGTTTACTTTCCCGCGAACACTTGGATCGTACAAGATACCATTAATTTATAATTACCTAGTTTCCGCCTAATTGCCCAAAAGCGTTGGTGCCAAGATTCAAATTAGTAGAGAGAAGATATTATAATAAATTATTGTAACACGTGGCGTCATCCGGTTTATTTGCCAATTTAATGCTATCAGATTTAAGGATTCAGATTAGGATACAATGATATTTAAAATCAATCACGAAAAGATAAAATCCACAATGTTGTCCAGAAACACCCAGATATTAGTGTACAAAACTCTTATTAGACCAGTGCTCACGCACGAAGCTGAGACATGGGTACTAACTAGCGAGCACTGGACGTTTTTGAAAGGAAAATTTTGAGAAAATTCGGACCGGTTCTAGAAAACGGATTTTGGCGTAGACGTAACAACGATGAGCTCTATACTCTGTTGAAGGAACCAAACGTGACAAAATTTATAAAGTTGGAAAGACTTCGGTGGCTGGGTCAAGTGGAGAGAATGATCGAGCATCAAACACCAAAGTCCCTGCTAAAATCTAGACCTGTAGGGCGAAGGAGCTTCGGAAGCCCAACATTAAGATGGAGGTCTCTCTCTCTCTCTGCTTTCAATCCTGGGATTGGTTTGCAGCAATTTCCTCTATTTTTCTCTTTCATTTTTCCCTGTCTTTTGAAGTCTGCATATGATGAGCAGCGCATGTCCACAAGCAGGTCCTCCAGGTACTCTCGGCGTGGGCGTCCCCTAGAGTTTGTCCCCTCGGTCATACCCTCCATTATGGCATGCAAGAGGATAATAACAAGATGGAGCTATACGTCCTTAAAGACCTATGTACCTTGGAGCTTCCAAACTGGAGAGAGCTGGCACAAAACAGATATGAGTGGAGGAAGACTCTTGAGGAGGCCAAGAACCACCTCGGGTTGTAGAGCCAATTGTGATGATGAATATTTAAAAATTTGATCGGTTCAAAATTACCAACCCTACTACCAAAGCGATTCACTGTATTAGTATTTATAGAAAATTTGTACTGTTATTCGAAATATTGAAGATGCCTTAATTAAATACTTCAAGTAGAACTCATTTTGGCCTTTGAAATGGTCGACCATTTTTATAAGCTCAGAAAAAAATAAAGCATCCAATCCGTAAAAATTGCTTTATAGTGATAAATTCTCTACTCACAAAGGGGTTCGTAAAACCTTCAATCTCCTACTTACAACGTATTCACTGTACAACTGAGTATTGTCCTAACTGAGTGAGGTTGAATGTTTTCTTTTTTCTTATAAGATTTAACAAAGCCGTTCATTATATTTATCATCAGACAACTTTTAAAGTAGAAATATTATATTTCTTGCTATGTTTTTGTTTTTTTTAAATACGCCTTTAACATTAATTCTTCATTAAATTTTACAAATGCGATAATAACAATACAGGCTGTTACTTTGCTCTACGTTTTAAGGCATTTATACAGTTACTCTTTTTATACCTAAAATTACACTTAATTCTTAAATCTCCTATTAACCATAAAATTATAATAAATTCAATATTATACCCACGCTCAGGCATTTGCCTTTGTGGGATTTTTTTGTTCATACAATATTATATTTAAGTATGTAATATACATTTTATTATTTTATGTACCATTGTGTCAAAAATTTTTCAATTAAAAAAATGTACTGGAGAGGGGAAGGAGATGAGGAGAGAAACAGAAGAAGTGCCTGGCTATTCAGATCTTGTCACAAAACACGGATAAATCCATTTCAAGATACGTTTCAATTCTGAATAGTACTCTTACACCAGGGAAATACTAAGAGTATCCTACACTCTGGAACGTTCCGCGAATATATTTGTGAAACATTTGGAATGTGCAGCTAAATTTCAAGATACGTTTCAATTCTGAATAGTACTCTTACACCAGGGCAATACTAAGAGTATCCTACACTCTGGAACGTTCCGCGAATATATTTGTGAAACATTTGGAATGTGCAGCTAAATTTCAAGATACGTTTCAATTCTGAATAGTACTCTTACACCAGGGCAATACTAAGAGTATCCTACACTCTGGAACGTTCCGCGAATATATTTGTGAAACATTTGGAATGTGCAGCTAAATTTCAAGATACGTTTCAATTCTGAATAGTACTCTTACACCAGGGCAATACTAAGAGTATCCTACACTCTGGAACGTTCCGCGAATATATTTGTGAAACATTTGGAATGTGCAGCTAAATTTCAAGATACGTTTCAATTCTGAATAGTACTCTTACACCAGGGCAATACTAAGAGTATCCTACACTCTGGAACGTTCCGCGAATATATTTGTGAAACATTTGGAATGTGCAGCTAAATTTCAAGATACGTTTCAATTCTGAATAGTACTCTTACACCAGGGCAATACTAAGAGTATCCTACACTCTGGAACGTTCCGCGAATATATTTGTGAAACATTTGGAATGTGCAGCTAAATTTCAAGATACGTTTCAATTCTGAATAGTACTCTTACACCAGGGCAATACTAAGAGTATCCTACACTCTGGAACGTTCCGCGAATATATTTGTGAAACATTTGGAATGTGCAGCTAAATTTCAAGATACGTTTCAATTCTGAATAGTACTCTTACACCAGGGCAATACTAAGAGTATCCTACACTCTGGAACGTTCCGCGAATATATTTGTGAAACATTTGGAATGTGCAGCTAAATTTCAAGATACGTTTCAATTCTGAATAGTACTCTTACACCAGGGCAATACTAAGAGTATCCTACACTCTGGAACGTTCCGCGAATATATTTGTGAAACATTTGGAATGTGCAGCTAAATTTCAAGATACGTTTCAATTCTGAATAGTACTCTTACACCAGGGCAATACTAAGAGTATCCTACACTCTGGAACGTTCCGCGAATATATTTGTGAAACATTTGGAATGTGCAGCTAAATTTCAAGATACGTTTCAATTCTGAATAGTACTCTTACACCAGGGCAATACTAAGAGTATCCTACACTCTGGAACGTTCCGCGAATATATTTGTGAAACATTTGGAATGTGCAGCTAAATTTCAAGATACGTTTCAATTCTGAATAGTACTCTTACACCAGGGCAATACTAAGAGTATCCTACACTCTGGAACGTTCCGCGAATATATTTGTGAAACATTTGGAATGTGCAGCTAAATTTCAAGATACGTTTCAATTCTGAATAGTACTCTTACACCAGGGCAATACTAAGAGTATCCTACACTCTGGAACGTTCCGCGAATATATTTGTGAAACATTTGGAATGTGCAGCTAAATTTCAAGATACGTTTCAATTCTGAATAGTACTCTTACACCAGGGCAATACTAAGAGTATCCTACACTCTGGAACGTTCCGCGAATATATTTGTGAAACATTTGGAATGTGCAGCTAAATTTCAAGATACGTTTCAATTCTGAATAGTACTCTTACACCAGGGCAATACTAAGAGTATCCTACACTCTGGAACGTTCCGCGAATATATTTGTGAAACATTTGGAATGTGCAGCTAAATTTCAAGATACGTTTCAATTCTGAATAGTACTCTTACACCAGGGCAATACTAAGAGTATCCTACACTCTGGAACGTTCCGCGAATATATTTGTGAAACATTTGGAATGTGCAGCTAAATTTCAAGATACGTTTCAATTCTGAATAGTACTCTTACACCAGGGCAATACTAAGAGTATCCTACACTCTGGAACGTTCCGCGAATATATTTGTGAAACATTTGGAATGTGCAGCTAAATTTCAAGATACGTTTCAATTCTGAATAGTACTCTTACACCAGGGCAATACTAAGAGTATCCTACACTCTGGAACGTTCCGCGAATATATTTGTGAAACATTTGGAATGTGCAGCTAAATTTCAAGATACGTTTCAATTCTGAATAGTACTCTTACACCAGGGCAATACTAAGAGTATCCTACACTCTGGAACGTTCCGCGAATATATTTGTGAAACATTTGGAATGTGCAGCTAAATTTCAAGATACGTTTCAATTCTGAATAGTACTCTTACACCAGGGCAATACTAAGAGTATCCTACACTCTGGAACGTTCCGCGAATATATTTGTGAAACATTTGGAATGTGCAGCTAAATTTCAAGATACGTTTCAATTCTGAATAGTACTCTTACACCAGGGCAATACTAAGAGTATCCTACACTCTGGAACGTTCCGCGAATATATTTGTGAAACATTTGGAATGTGCAGCTAAATTTCAAGATACGTTTCAATTTATTATTATTATTAACTTTAAATTATTATTATTATTATTATTATTAACACATTTCTATATCTTTATATTGTAAATCTTATTGTTATTCCTCTATCTTGTTATCAGATACCTTGTTTACACTTTTCAACACTCCCAACTTACATACTTATCCCATAGTCTGTAATTCTGAATATATTATTTGTTACCAGGTTAATTCGGTAAATCCGAATAGCTAATATGCTAACAGATTACTTTTTTGCATAGTCACAAAAAAAATGTATGTATCTTTTTTATATATTTCTTCGTAACACAACTCAATTTAAAAAAAAAAAGAATTTTCTTGTTTTTATCTTTGTTTTTATTTTTGTTTGCAATTATGTACTTAAGGAATAATATGAACTAAACCTGTCAATTTGTCTGTCCTGGAACGGGAAATTTTCCTAGTTGGACAGGCAAAGCTTCCTAATGTGTAACTTGTACTTTCTTTTGTATCTATAAATAAATAAATAAATAAAATAAATAAATTCTGAATAGTACTCTTACACCAGGGCAATACTAAGAGTATCCTACACTCTGGAACGTTCCGCGAATATATTTGTGAAACATTTGGAATGTGCAGCTAAATTTCAAGATACGTTTCAATTCTGAATAGTACTCTTACACCAGGGCAATACTAAGAGTATCCTACACTCTGGAACGTTCCGCGAATATATTTGTGAAACATTTGGAATGTGCAGCTAAATTTCAAGATACGTTTCAATTCTGAATAGTACTCTTACACCAGGGCAATACTAAGAGTATCCTACACTCTGGAACGTTCCGCGAATATATTTGTGAAACATTTGGAATGTGCAGCTAAATTTCAAGATACGTTTCAATTCTGAATAGTACTCTTACACCAGGGCAATACTAAGAGTATCCTACACTCTGGAACGTTCCGCGAATATATTTGTGAAACATTTGGAATGTGCAGCTAAATTTGGTTTCTTTGTATAATGTGGAAAATTAAGTTCATTAGAAAATGATCAGAAAACTTTTTAATATTTGTGCCTGAACTTAACAAAACAAACACAAAATCTTTTTTTGTATAGATCAAAAAAGGCACCTGGTGTGGTCGCATCTGTGAGTTAACACTTCACATGTTCTTAAATAACCACAATAGATGTTCAAATTCCCCGCAAGTTCCTTGCGATAAAAAAAAAATGGTTTTATTTTTTTGCTATGTAGACATTTTGGAATTTTTTTCTTTTATTGAGGTATTATATTATAAACAGAAATTTGTGAACTGCAAAATGAAATTATTGTTAATTCTCACAATTATTGCAAATACATTTTTTAAATGGTTGGATAATGAGGAAATGCCCAAAATCTACGTATTTTCCCCACAAAAAAGTTCTCCCCTTCTCCAAATCTTAAAAATTTTTAGTAGTTCCCGTCAATTTGGGGAATTCCCCACGAATTGAAAACCTGGTGTAAGATGCGACCTAATCTATTTCCGATTTATCTGATTCACATTTTACGTTAAGAGAGTTGTTATATTTATTTTAATTTATTTATTTATTCTTAATGTAATGTACACATATAACCATTTGAGCGATTAGTGTTCAGTTTTTGATTTGTCCATTCGATTTAATTAATATCAGTCCACAAAATATTAATATGAACACATATAAACTGTTTACTGCGGTTTAAAGAAATATCTAATGAATCCACATAGATTTCACCGTTTATCCCACATTTGTGGGTTAAAAGTGGTCCAATTTTGGACCGATGTCAATCGTAGAAAAATAAAAGCGGTTCAAATTTGGACCGAAATCGCTCCAGTGGATAAATTACATAAGTATAGTATATATTGTCCTCTACGCTAGCAGTTCACCTGTGCTGTAGAAGACATTTTTCAATTGTACATATATTATAAATTTTATATGGTAAAACAAACAGTGGGATTAGTTATTATCTTCAATGATTAAATATTATAATATGAGGTTTTAGTCGATAAGTTATTCCTCCATTAAAATTTTAATACTTAGTTAATATATTGGTAGCATGACTAAATGTGCACATAAACTACATTTGTTTACCAAATTCCCCTCTCCCAACAGTATTTACTGGGTGCAAAATTGCCATAAATTTATCACCATCATTATTACCAACTGAATAGAAAGTTAGTAACTAAAGTTTGAGTATGTAAATAGTTTTCAAGTTCCAGAGCTTAGCGCAGAGGAATAAAGTATGCGGTTTGTCAGTGTTGCAAGTTGTTGCAACTGTTGCTCAGTGGCAACACTGGGCCCAACCCAGGGGAATACATTAACATCAATTATTTAGATTGCTGGCAACATTTCCGGTCACTGGAAATCATCTAATTTGAATTCTGGCTAAGGTGGCACGTAGGTTAATTTGTATGTAAATAAATGAATATGTTTAAAGAAAAATGTGTGTTTTGATGTTGAATAAACGGGAAACAAGGAAGGTCGAGTTTGAAGAATGACTTTCAAAATGCTTGTGTTTCTTTAACTTTTTTATGAAAAAAACATGCAAACTCGAAGCAGCGGTACTTTTAAATATAACAAAAACCTCAAAACTAAATACTCTATTTATTTACCAATTCCTGGAATTTGTCGCTTTGCGAATTACCATTACAAACTTATAGATATATAGTTCGTCTAGTTGATTTTTTTAATTGTGATTTTTTTTTTAATTAAAAAAGTTATTGATACACACATTTATAGGTTCATACATAAATGAAGAGAGTAACACAAAAATCCCACAAAGGCGAAGCCTGTGCGTGGGCATTATAATAAATGGATATTAAACAGTGGTGGTATCTCTGAAAAATCGAAATTTGAGTTGAGTACGCAATTAAGGGCATATGTAATAGAATATCTTCTATCTGGTACGATACTCAGATTACTCGAAAACACGCATGGATGGCTTAATACGCCCGTCAGTCCACCAGATTTCTAACCACCCCTCATACAATTTACTTTCCTAGAACTTCCTCAACTTCCTTTCACTAAACAGACCCTCCTCACATCATCTCCAAAGATGATATAGTCCGTGAGGATTCTTTCCTCCGGGCCTCCTGTTTGGAGCTACTGTAAAAAAATACAAATTTGCTCGGATTTGGATTTGGTACATGAATTTGCTCGGTCTTCGCCCACCTTTGGCCGCGGGTCGAAATTAAAAAAAATAAATTATTTGAAGCGATTTTGTTCTTTATGTATAAAGAAGTTGTATGAAGAACAAGGTCAAAATCGCTTGCGCCGTTCTCGGTCTTGACATAGGAAAAATTCGCATAGCGCCAACCCATCTAGATAATTTATAATAAATATCTATGGTCAACTTGGCGTCACTTTTACAAACGGTTTTCAACTGTCATTTCATTTTCAAACAAGTATTTATGTCATTACTTCTTCAAAAACACCTTTGAATTGGTTTTTTTCATGTAGGGTGTCTATTCAGGTTTGTAGAGAAATAAAAAAAATTGATCATTTTCGTATGAATATATTATTTACATTTTTTTGTCGAATGGGAAATATTTTCATACATTTTTTTGTTAAAAATAGCTATTCTGGGAAAACTTGTAAAGATATTATCATGAAATATATATGAATAATAAGGTACATTATCTGGCAAACAGAAAACAATCACAAAAAAAAACAATTCCTTTGTTTTTATACGATATTTGAGCAAAAGCCGGGAAGATAATTTCGAGCGATTTTTTCCAAATACACCTGGCCTTCGAGAGGTTAAGACAATTTTTTAATTGACTTTTTACATTTATATTAAACCGTTTTGGCTTTCCGAAAAATCGAATTGATATTGGCAAATATACTCAATGTGACAAGAATTAACACAATTCGAATTTAATTACTTTTTCGTAGTCATCTAATTTATTTAAGAGTTTCACAATTTGAGCATCCATTCTATATAATTACAATTATTTTGTGTTTTTAGCAAAACGCACTGTTACCAAAACACCTGGGAAATTCGACAAAGGCCATGGTTTGTTAATAACATTCTTTAATTATAGGTTTTAAATCCACGCTTCGTATATACCACAATATCTGCTAACTCTGGTTATAATTACGTTCCTTATAATATGATGGCGTTTAAAAGTTATGCCACATCACATTGTCTAAACTAAAATCATAATTACTGTTATAAATTGTTCCAAAAACCACGGCATTTCTAAATCCAATCTGGCTACAAAATATTTATGGAGCGTATCATGTTGGATAATTTAGCATTTTAAATTGTTTGGAAGTTGCATTTCAAAGAATTAAAACAAATTATACTATCATGTACCTACATGTACATTTAACCGATGTTAGCAGATATTTTGTTCAAGAAAACGGTGAGCAACGGCTTTATGAAATTAACATCTGCTATGTTATCAAAAATTAATACTTAAATGAAACAAATTACTTTGTGTAAACCACTATAATCACAGTGATTATAGTGATTACACAAAGTAATTGGTTTCATATATTTAAAATGATGCCACAAAGTAATTTTGCAAAGATTGAAGAAATTAATAAATACTTTATCAGAGGAAATTTGTGGCATTGTGGAGAGTGGCAAACCCGATCCACGTCGGCGCATTCGACGCTTGTCAAATGGCTTGGTTTTGCAACATTTGTAGTTTGTTTATGTGTGTGTGAGCTGCATGTCTATGGGTTTAAGCGCATGTGAAGCCAGACCTAATTGTTTTCTTCTAAAGTAGTAATTTATTGGCTCATGAAAATCGACTTTTTCTATCTATTAAAATAGAGAATTGGTGAATGAATAAATGCAAATATTTTACATTAGATTTTCAGACTTCTGAGATAAAAAGCCAAAAGTTTGCTGGATTTTTTAAAATGTTTAATTATATCGTGTTCTCACCACCCAGCATTCTGTATTGTATCCCAATATTGATAATAGGTTAGTATTAAGGATAACCTTGTTGCGTGGTTTACGTAGGTGTATATTATCTGCGTCAGAGCCTCTCTCTAACACGGCCATTTACCATTACAAGCACCGTGAATAGAGCCACCCTAATCCTCTAAAACAAAACTAGCACTCCACTGTGTCACTGGAACCTATTATTTCCTGAGCATTAGAGCAATTTGACACGCCGGGAGCGAGATTAGGCAGATAAATTATCGGGTACATGGAGGCTCTAGTATTTCGGGTTATTAATGTTGGAATGAACCAGGGATATCCCGTTTGGTACTTCTGGAATGACCTACTACTGCAAAAGTTTAAGTGTGAATTTGTATGTGGTTATTAATTGTGATATTATTTGTGGGTTAGGGTTGTGGTCCTCAAGGTCAACATCCCGTGAGCTATTTTACCAAACGTAATAAATAAGCCATTAATACCACCAAACCATTCAAGATGGCAATCGTCCATTCCCATCTTCTGTAATACTTAATATTTTATTTTACTTACTAAATACTAGCCCACAATATTATTATTAAAGTCATTTATTAATATTGAAAATCGAAAATTAACAATTGTTTAATTTATTTTTATGTGTCATTATTCTTTAAATGATGTCATATTTTTCTAACAATTATGTAATCATTTTATTTATTTATTTATTAGAAATATTTAAAAAAAAAAATGTTTTCAGTTTTAAATAACAATTATTCATGTTTTTTCAAACTTAAAAATAAAATAAAATCTAAAACGTGTAGATATTAGGTGTCAAATGTTTTCTTAAGATTTTGAAGATAGTTTAGTTATTCTTAGTGTGCCTTATATCGCCATGAATATCTATACGTAACAGCCAAACAAAATCGCTTGGCAAACGGAGTCTACCGGTCGAGATTTCAAGCGCAAAAGTGGTTTTTATGTATTTTGTGAATAATTTTGTAAGAAAGGAAAAAGTTCATTCAAGGACAAATTTTATAAAGGTGGTTTCTTATGTGCGTTCGTACATTATTAATGAAAAAATACATTTTTAGAAATTTACGCTTACTTTACTTAATTGTACTTAATGGAAGCGAAAGGAGAAGCTTCAATTTAATCGAACAATATTTTTTGTATTCATAATGTGAACTGATTCGAAGTAAATTTTAATTTAAAATATACATTTATTAATTAATATTCGCATTAAGGTAAGCTTTTAAAACAATAGGTAATTTATAAAAAATATATTTTAGAGATTACACTGGGATGCACGGACATTAATTATCTTACTTTGGAATTGATACATCTCGTATTATGGACTTAAATTTTTGAAATCAGGAAAATATAAATATATTTTGAAAAAAAAGTGCTTACGACGGCCCGCGTACCATTATTGTTTATGTCGGGCCAACATCGAAACAGATATCTTAGAAATGTCACATAATTTAATAATATTGTTCTTTTATCATTTACAACAAGAACAAGAATATAACGATACAAAATTTAATATAGCAAACGCTATGAAAAATATTGAAGACATCAGAAAACAAAGAACAGACTTCGGCTAATTTCGGTCATTAGATAACCTCCCGACATAAACAAAAACGTGCCGTCAGACCCATCAATACCTATCTGCCCTATAAATACAAGCTATTAGCTTTAACAGGCCATCAAGTGGTGAGGTCCGACCGCCCAGAGTCCATAAACTCCGGGTTAACCTCATTTCCCAGCGAAAACATTAAGGCAGGTAAGTTAACCAAGAATCTCTGGAGCTTGAGGAAGATTTCTTAGACAAGTTAATAATAAAAAATGGTTAAGAATTAGCTGGAAATAGAAATCTCATGTTCTTTAAATTCAAAGTAAAATATAATCTGGTCCTTCGAGCCGGGCGTTTTTTTTTCATAAACCCACACGGAGAAAACTAATATTCTAAAATACGATCATTTTATTCGTAAAAACAGTTAAAATCGGGACTGAAGTTCTTACGAACAAATTGACAGTGTTTCAATGTTTATTTTCGGGAAAATGTAAGAATAATTTGTTCGTAAGAACTTCAGTCCCGTTTTTAACCGTTTTTGCGAATAAAATGATGGTATTTTAGAATAACATTTTTTTCCGTAGCACATACTGCAATTATGTAAAGTCTTGGTACCCGGAGGAAACTTTGTGAGTATTGCTCATTAGTCCCAACTGCCTTTTTTTTTTTTACATTAACTCCACACAGGAGGCCCTGAGGAAAATAATTTCCATCAGGGCCTATGTCATCTTTGAAGATGCTGTAAGGAGGGTCTTTTTGAGGAGAGGAAGGAGTGAACGTGGGTCTTGAAGAGACCCATGTTATAGGAAGGAGGAAACACAGAGGCCGGCAAATCGTTCCACAGCTGAGCTGTTGAACACAAGAACGAGTCGTAGAAGCGTCCCGTTCTCATGTGACAAATGTCAACCGTGTACATATGTTGGGCGAGCGTTTGGCGTGTTTCCCGACTATGCACCGGTGCCGAGGGGATCAATGAGGCTAGTTCCTCGGAGCATCTTCCATTGAAATACCGGTAGAACAAGGAAAGCATTCCTACCCGACGCCTGTGCTCTAAAGATTGCAATCCGTTTGTTAAGACGGGAGAATCTATCAAACGGACCGCCCGTTTCTGCACAGAGTCGAGGGTGTTTTTCAGGTACTTTGGGGCTCCAGACCAGAGGTGGCTGCCAAATTCAACCGTGGGGCGCACTTGCGATTTGTACAGGGTTAGCAGTTGTGTACTATTAAAGTATCTGCGGGCCCTGTACAATACGCCCAGTTTCTGAGAGGCTAACTTAACTCTGGCCTCGATGGAGCCCTTATATCTGAGCTGGTCACTTAGAGTTACACCGAGCATATCAATGGAAGACCTGTTCGGAAGAATGCTACCGTTGAAGGAGACTAGATAGACTGGAGCCAGTGAGACTATATCAACCCCAATTGGGGTGTGAGGCTGAAGATAGTGGGGAGGGGAAGGAGATAGGAAAGATGGATGTGAGGAAGTACCTGGTGAAATCCGAATCGATAGTCTTACCCCTCGAACGCGGAGGCCGTCGAATTTATCATAATTGCTAAACAGAAATGATTAAAATATTTTAAAAAATTCTTCTAGTCTGTACCAAATTTAAAAAAAATATTCCTTCAGTTTAAAAGTAACCCCGATATCACGATTAACTGGTAACCCCTGATTACTATCTATCAATTTGTATTGAATTGGCGTTAGAAACAATGGCAGACAGTTTGGCCGCGGCGGTTACTTTTAACTCGATATTCGAATCGATTTTGGTTCACCAAACTCACCGAACTTAGGTCGAAATCGCGCTCAGTTCGCCGATTTTGTAACAAGTTATTATCAATAATAATTCCAAAGTAACTCTAAACGTAGGTGTGGAGAAAGCATTGTAATAAATAGAAATATTATTAATTTGGATAAGATTTAAGATTTTCACGGCCAAAAGTATTTTTGTAATTGAATATAAGAAACAGAAAATCAGGAAAAGAAACAGTCACATCTGGGACTCAAACCAGGTTTTCCGGGCTGCTGCTCTGATCACTGAGATAATGTGTCCCTTTCCGATTCTACGAAATGGGATCGTATAAGAAACTCTACGATCCGACATGATCTAAGCATTGAACCACTGCTACTCTTCATAGAAAAATCGCAACTGAGGTGGCTTGGTACTAAGAATGTCTGATGACCGAATTCCGAGGAAAATACTCAGTGCCATTCCAGAGAGTAGACGTCCAGTGGGCCGCCCCACACACAGTTAGGCGAGGCAACTCCAGAAACTGTGCGAGGAGACGATGGGTCTGCCATTGACGGAGGCCGAACAATCGGCGCAAGACAGGGACGTATGGAGGAGCAATGTCGATGCAGCGGGTCCCCGACCTGAATAGAACAAGGGGAAGAAGAAGAAGATTTTTGATTTTTGAGTTTCGCTGGTATGTTTTTAGTTTGGACATAATTAATGTCGGGCGTGTTATGCATCTTAGTTCCGGAGAGAGTTTATTCCAAGCCTTACCCCGAAATCTCCAAACATAGTATTTAATAGTAGAATAGAAGAACGTAGTAGAATACCTACATATTCTAATTACTTTTTTGGAACCTTGACCTACTTATACTTAATGGCTTTTAACGTAAAAACGAATATTCTATCTGAAAAGTGATTACCTTTTGAAATTTATTTAAAAACAAAAAATCTTTCTTGAAAAGCACTGTAGTAATAAGTACCTAGTTACTTTATAATTATTATGACTGTAGAACTTATTTTATTTCTGCCTCGTTGGAAACTGAATTTTATTTAATATCATAATAAAAAGCAAGCACTCGTCTTATCAGAATGTAATCACATAATTTAATGAGATAATATTACTCCCTAGACTCTTTTTATCCCAGTTTCTAGAAAAAAGTTCGCCATTGGATAAAAATTATTCTTCCCTTAGGAATTTACATTAAAACCGTATTAATTATGGCGCAGGGGTCAAACTGCATTAAAATTACCGTTTCTTCATCCCTTTGAGAGTCATTTCTTTGCCATTATCTCGGAAGAACCAAGCAAAGGCTTGGTTTGCACAAATTAAATTAGAGAAGGACGTTACCTATATTCTCTTCATGGATCGTTAGATTTTATTTCTAACTCTTTCCGAAATCTGGAAAAGTTAATGTGATTAGAAAACTGTTGGCAAAGTTAACATGCAGAATAACACAGAGTCTCGATGTTAACCCTTCCGCACCGTATGGGTTACCACACTTCCCCCAAAGGACAGTTTTGTTTTTAATTGCAAATCAATATGAGGACTGAGTTATTTAGATACTCGCTTGTAATAATTATTACTTTTTATAGTTATAAAAAGGCTATAATTACTTAATAATATATAATACCAGGCGCGGTCCCTTCATACACACTGTGGATGCTGCGCTTCCCTTCCTTTCAAGGCCTATAATAAATTCAAAATTAATATTTTTTTTTATTCCGAATTAAAAAAAAGATTTGAGGTTATTTTTTCCCGCCGTAAACAGCAATAGATACCGAGTTTTAACTTCACCGTCTCAATCTCAGAGACTAACAACAACAAAACGCAGCGCGCGATGCGAGTCGAAATATTATACCTACATATTATAATAACATTCTCGATGCTCAAATATCGCCTAAACACACCAATGCATACCAATACCAGCAACAGTGGATTCTCTGCTTCGTTCCGTATCCACGAAGCTAGAAGAAGTTTGATATTCACGCATGCGCATTGATTCGTGCATGCCTAAGTTTGCTTGAAGCCGGATGCGTTTTCGATAAGAGCATCCAACGCACAGAAAACGACTGTACAGACTTGCATAGCCGAAGCGATCATTTTTTACAGTTTGGCTTAGTTTGGTTTGAATAACTGAAACCGATTGATGCGTTGAATATCTTTCCAATACATATTTAATTAATTTAATTTTGGAACTGTAATAATTGATTTAAAGCTTAAATAATTTATAGAGCTAATCTGATGTAGGTACTATTTTTATTAGTATTTGCATCTTGTTCGTGGGCTAGATTATTATATAGATTTTTATATTTAATAATAGATATATACTTCAGCACCCCTTATACAAAATGACACTGACCGCCACTGCATAATACCTTATATTTTTCTGCATGAGTTCTATATAATTTTGTTAGCATAATTTACTTCACTATTACTGTTCCACAAAATTATTATATTATAATATATTGTTCTATAGTAGAGCCGTCTGAGTATACATTTAGGCACAATCAGGTTTTAAAAATAATTCACCAAAGTTTGGTAATTAAACATAACTTGATTGACTGTCATAATATAGTACCATATTATGAATACGAACCAAATTCATTTTTAGAAAATAATTTCTTTAAAATTTACTATGATAAAACTATACTAACAGACAGACCAATTGGTCATAATAGACCTGATATAGTTTTACATGACAAAATTAAAAAAATAACTTATATTATTGATGTAGCTATTCCAAATTCCTGTAATATTAAAAAATCTGTTTCTGAAAAAATAAGAAAGTATACAGATTTAGGAAATGAAATTAAAAGAATTTGGCATTCTCAGACTATAAAAATATAACCTTTTTATTTTTAACTTTTTAACTTAAAGAGTTAAACCTCAAATTATAATATTTTAATTAATGAAGATAATATTAGCGAAAGTCAATCGAAAATCTGAAACAGAAAAATCAGAAAAAGATACGGATACATCTGGGACTCGAACCCAGGTCCTCCGGCAATCCGGGCCGACGCGCTAACCAACTGCGCCAACGTATCCCTATCCGATTCGGTCATTTTTAACTGTATCATACTTCGACTGAGAACCACCAACATTATTTTCATTTTTCTTATCGCTAATATTATCTTCATTAATTAAAATATTATAATTTGAGGTTTAACTCTTTAAGTTAAAAAGTTAAAAATAAAAATATTTCATCCTAGACTTGCAGATAAAGTCAATAGATGTCGCATATTAATAAAAAGTGATAAAATTTATCCTGACACTATCTAGAGGGCATTTAGTTCGAGTTGAATCTTGCAATCACACATAAAGGTAGCAGCCAATAAAAATATGCGATAAGAAAAATGAAAATAATGTTGGTGGTTCTCAGTCGAAGTATGATACAGTTAAAAATGACCGAATCGGATAGGGATACGTTGGCGCAGTTGGTTAGCGCGTCGGCCCGGATTGCCGGAGGACCTGGGTTCGAGTCCCAGATGTATCCGTATCTTTTTCTGATTTTTCTGTTTCAGATTTTCGATTGACTTTCGCTAATATTATCTTCATTAATTAAAATATTATAATTTGAGGTTTAACTCTTTAAGTTAAAAAGTTAAAAATAAAAATATTTCATCCTAGACTTGCAGATAAAGTCAATAGATGTCGCATATTAATAAAAAGTGATAAAATTTATCCTGACACTATCTAGAGGGCATTTAGTTCGAGTTGAATCTTGCAATCACACATAAAGGTAGCAGCCAATAAAAATATGCGATAAGAAAAATGAAAATAATGTTGGTGGTTCTCAGTCGAAGTATGATACAGTTAAAAATGACCGAATCGGATAGGGATACGTTGGCGCAGTTAGTTAGCGCGTCGGCCCGGATTGCCGGAGGACCTGGGTTCGAGTCCCAGATGTATCCGTATCTTTTTCTGATTTTTCTGTTTCAGATTTTCGATTGGCTTTCGCTAATATTATCTTCATTAATTAAAATATTATAATTTGAGGTTTAACTCTTTAAGTTAAAAAGTTAAAAATAAAAATATTTCATCCTAGACTTGCAGATAAAGTCAATAGATGTCGCATATTAATAAAAAGTGATAAAATTTATCCTGACACTATCTAGAGGGCATTTAGTTCGAGTTGAATCTTGCAATCACACATAAAGGTAGCAGCCAATAAAAATATGCGATAAGAAAAATGAAAATAATGTTGGTGGTTCTCAGTCGAAGTATGATACAGTTAAAAATGACCGAATCGGATAGGGATACGTTGGCGCAGTTGGTTAGCGCGTCGGCCCGGATTGCCGGAGGACCTGGGTTCGAGTCCCAG
Source organism: Limnephilus auricula (assembly GCA_951813805.1). Classification (NCBI taxonomy): domain Eukaryota; kingdom Metazoa; phylum Arthropoda; class Insecta; order Trichoptera; family Limnephilidae; genus Limnephilus; species Limnephilus auricula. The sequence goes on along the minus strand of OX638409.1, from coordinate 3,017,584 downwards.
ATGTATCCGTATCTTTTTCTGATTTTTCTGTTTCAGATTTTCGATTGACTTTCGCTAATATTATCTTCATTAATTAAAATATTATAATTTGAGGTTTAACTCTTTAAGTTAAAAAGTTAAAAATAAAAATATTTCATCCTAGACTTGCAGATAAAGTCAATAGATGTCGCATATTAATAAAAAGTGATAAAATTCATCCTGACACTATCTAGAGGGCATTTAGTTCGAGTTGAATCTTGCAATCACACATAAAGGTAGCAGCCAATAAAAATATGCGATAAGAAAAATGAAAATAATGTTGGTGGTTCTCAGTCGAAGTATGATACAGTTAAAAATGACCGAATCGGATAGGGATACGTTGGCGCAGTTGGTTAGCGCGTCGGCCCGGATTGCCGGAGGACCTGGGTTCGAGTCCCAGATGTATCCGTATCTTTTTCTGATTTTTCTGTTTCAGATTTTCGATTGACTTTCGCTAATATTATCTTCATTAATTAAAATATTATAATTTGAGGTTTAACTCTTTAAGTTAAAAAGTTAAAAATAAAAATATTTCATCCTAGACTTGCAGATAAAGTCAATAGATGTCGCATATTAATAAAAAGTGATAAAATTTATCCTGACACTATCTAGAGGGCATTTAGTTCGAGTTGAATCTTGCAATCACACATAAAGGTAGCAGCCAATAAAAATATGCGATAAGAAAAATGAAAATAATGTTGGTGGTTCTCAGTCGAAGTATGATACAGTTAAAAATGACCGAATCGGATAGGGATACGTTGGCGCAGTTGGTTAGCGCGTCGGCCCGGATTGCCGGAGGACCTGGGTTCGAGTCCCAGATGTATCCGTATCTTTTTCTGATTTTTCTGTTTCAGATTTTCGATTGACTTTCGCTAATATTATCTTCATTAATTAAAATATTATAATTTGAGGTTTAACTCTTTAAGTTAAAAAGTTAAAAATAAAAATATTTCATCCTAGACTTGCAGATAAAGTCAATAGATGTCGCATATTAATAAAAAGTGATAAAATTCATCCTGACACTATCTAGAGGGCATTTAGTTCGAGTTGAATCTTGCAATCACACATAAAGGTAGCAGCCAATAAAAATATGCGATAAGAAAAATGAAAATAATGTTGGTGGTTCTCAGTCGAAGTATGATACAGTTAAAAATGACCGAATCGGATAGGGATACGTTGGCGCAGTTGGTTAGCGCGTCGGCCCGGATTGCCGGAGGACCTGGGTTCGAGTCCCAGATGTATCCGTATCTTTTTCTGATTTTTCTGTTTCAGATTTTCGATTGACTTTCGCTAATATTATCTTCATTAATTAAAATATTATAATTTGAGGTTTAACTCTTTAAGTTAAAAAGTTAAAAATAAAAATATTTCATCCTAGACTTGCAGATAAAGTCAATAGATGTCGCATATTAATAAAAAGTGATAAAATTTATCCTGACACTATCTAGAGGGCATTTAGTTCGAGTTGAATCTTGCAATCACACATAAAGGTAGCAGCCAATAAAAATATGCGATAAGAAAAATGAAAATAATGTTGGTGGTTCTCAGTCGAAGTATGATACAGTTAAAAATGACCGAATCGGATAGGGATACGTTGGCGCAGTTGGTTAGCGCGTCGGCCCGGATTGCCGGAGGACCTGGGTTCGAGTCCCAGATGTATCCGTATCTTTTTCTGATTTTTCTGTTTCAGATTTTCGATTGGCTTTCGCTTATATTATCTTCATTAATTAAAATATTATAATTTGAGGTTTAACTCTTTAAGTTAAAAAGTTAAAAATAAAAATATTTCATCCTAGACTTGCAGATAAAGTCAATAGATGTCGCATATTAATAAAAAGTGATAAAATTTATCCTGACACTATCTAGAGGGCATTTAGTTCGAGTTGAATCTTGCAATCACACATAAAGGTAGCAGCCAATAAAAATATGCGATAAGAAAAATGAAAATAATGTTGGTGGTTCTCAGTCGAAGTATGATACAGTTAAAAATGACCGAATCGGATAGGGATACGTTGGCGCAGTTGGTTAGCGCGTCGGCCCGGATTGCCGGAGGACCTGGGTTCGAGTCCCAGATGTATCCGTATCTTTTTCTGATTTTTCTGTTTCAGATTTTCGATTGACTTTCGCTAATATTATCTTCATTAATTAAAATATTATAATTTGAGGTTTAACTCTTTAAGTTAAAAAGTTAAAAATAAAAATATTTCATCCTAGACTTGCAGATAAAGTCAATAGATGTCGCATATTAATAAAAAGTGATAAAATTCATCCTGACACTATCTAGAGGGCATTTAGTTCGAGTTGAATCTTGCAATCACACATAAAGGTAGCAGCCAATAAAAATATGCGATAAGAAAAATGAAAATAATGTTGGTGGTTCTCAGTCGAAGTATGATACAGTTAAAAATGACCGAATCGGATAGGGATACGTTGGCGCAGTTGGTTAGCGCGTCGGCCCGGATTGCCGGAGGACCTGGGTTCGAGTCCCAGATGTATCCGTATCTTTTTCTGATTTTTCTGTTTCAGATTTTCGATTGGCTTTCGCTAATATTATCTTCATTAATTAAAATATTATAATTTGAGGTTTAACTCTTTAAGTTAAAAAGTTAAAAATAAAAATATTTCATCCTAGACTTGCAGATAAAGTCAATAGATGTCGCATATTAATAAAAAGTGATAAAATTTATCCTGACACTATCTAGAGGGCATTTAGTTCGAGTTGAATCTTGCAATCACACATAAAGGTAGCAGCCAATAAAAATATGCGATAAGAAAAATGAAAATAATGTTGGTGGTTCTCAGTCGAAGTATGATACAGTTAAAAATGACCGAATCGGATAGGGATACGTTGGCGCAGTTGGTTAGCGCGTCGGCCCGGATTGCCGGAGGACCTGGGTTCGAGTCCCAGATGTATCCGTATCTTTTTCTGATTTTTCTGTTTCAGATTTTCGATTGACTTTCGCTAATATTATCTTCATTAATTAAAATATTATAATTTGAGGTTTAACTCTTTAAGTTAAAAAGTTAAAAATAAAAATATTTCATCCTAGACTTGCAGATAAAGTCAATAGATGTCGCATATTAATAAAAAGTGATAAAATTCATCCTGACACTATCTAGAGGGCATTTAGTTCGAGTTGAATCTTGCAATCACACATAAAGGTAGCAGCCAATAAAAATATGCGATAAGAAAAATGAAAATAATGTTGGTGGTTCTCAGTCGAAGTATGATACAGTTAAAAATGACCGAATCGGATAGGGATACGTTGGCGCAGTTGGTTAGCGCGTCGGCCCGGATTGCCGGAGGACCTGGGTTCGAGTCCCAGATGTATCCGTATCTTTTTCTGATTTTTCTGTTTCAGATTTTCGATTGACTTTCGCTAATATTATCTTCATTAATTAAAATATTATAATTTGAGGTTTAACTCTTTAAGTTAAAAAGTTAAAAATAAAAATATTTCATCCTAGACTTGCAGATAAAGTCAATAGATGTCGCATATTAATAAAAAGTGATAAAATTTATCCTGACACTATCTAGAGGGCATTTAGTTCGAGTTGAATCTTGCAATCACACATAAAGGTAGCAGCCAATAAAAATATGCGATAAGAAAAATGAAAATAATGTTGGTGGTTCTCAGTCGAAGTATGATACAGTTAAAAATGACCGAATCGGATAGGTATACGTTGGCGCAGTTGGTTAGCGCGTCGGCCCGGATTGCCGGAGGACCTGGGTTCGAGTCCCAGATGTATCCGTATCTTTTTCTGATTTTTCTGTTTCAGATTTTCGATTGACTTTCGCTAATATTATCTTCATTAATTAAAATATTATAATTTGAGGTTTAACTCTTTAAGTTAAAAAGTTAAAAATAAAAATATTTCATCCTAGACTTGCAGATAAAGTCAATAGATGTCGCATATTAATAAAAAGTGATAAAATTTATCCTGACACTATCTAGAGGGCATTTAGTTCGAGTTGAATCTTGCAATCACACATAAAGGTAGCAGCCAATAAAAATATGCGATAAGAAAAATGAAAATAATGTTGGTGGTTCTCAGTCGAAGTATGATACAGTTAAAAATGACCGAATCGGATAGGGATACGTTGGCGCAGTTGGTTAGCGCGTCGGCCCGGATTGCCGGAGGACCTGGGTTCGAGTCCCAGATGTATCCGTATCTTTTTCTGATTTTTCTGTTTCAGATTTTCGATTGACTTTCGCTAATATTATCTTCATTAATTAAAATATTATAATTTGAGGTTTAACTCTTTAAGTTAAAAAGTTAAAAATAAAAATATTTCATCCTAGACTTGCAGATAAAGTCAATAGATGTCGCATATTAATAAAAAGTGATAAAATTCATCCTGACACTATCTAGAGGGCATTTAGTTCGAGTTGAATCTTGCAATCACACATAAAGGTAGCAGCCAATAAAAATATGCGATAAGAAAAATGAAAATAATGTTGGTGGTTCTCAGTCGAAGTATGATACAGTTAAAAATGACCGAATCGGATAGGGATACGTTGGCGCAGTTGGTTAGCGCGTCGGCCCGGATTGCCGGAGGACCTGGGTTCGAGTCCCAGATGTATCCGTATCTTTTTCTGATTTTTCTGTTTCAGATTTTCGATTGACTTTCGCTAATATTATCTTCATTAATTAAAATATTATAATTTGAGGTTTAACTCTTTAAGTTAAAAAGTTAAAAATAAAAATATTTCATCCTAGACTTGCAGATAAAGTCAATAGATGTCGCATATTAATAAAAAGTGATAAAATTTATCCTGACACTATCTAGAGGGCATTTAGTTCGAGTTGAATCTTGCAATCACACATAAAGGTAGCAGCCAATAAAAATATGCGATAAGAAAAATGAAAATAATGTTGGTGGTTCTCAGTCGAAGTATGATACAGTTAAAAATGACCGAATCGGATAGGGATACGTTGGCGCAGTTGGTTAGCGCGTCGGCCCGGATTGCCGGAGGACCTGGGTTCGAGTCCCAGATGTATCCGTATCTTTTTCTGATTTTTCTGTTTCAGATTTTCGATTGACTTTCGCTAATATTATCTTCATTAATTAAAATATTATAATTTGAGGTTTAACTCTTTAAGTTAAAAAGTTAAAAATAAAAATATTTCATCCTAGACTTGCAGATAAAGTCAATAGATGTCGCATATTAATAAAAAGTGATAAAATTTATCCTGACACTATCTAGAGGGCATTTAGTTCGAGTTGAATCTTGCAATCACACATAAAGGTAGCAGCCAATAAAAATATGCGATAAGAAAAATGAAAATAATGTTGGTGGTTCTCAGTCGAAGTATGATACAGTTAAAAATGACCGAATCGGATAGGGATACGTTGGCGCAGTTGGTTAGCGCGTCGGCCCGGATTGCCGGAGGACCTGGGTTCGAGTCCCAGATGTATCCGTATCTTTTTCTGATTTTTCTGTTTCAGATTTTCGATTGACTTTCGCTAATATTATCTTCATTAATTAAAATATATAACCTTTTGTTATTTCTGCTACTGGCATTATACCTAGCTCTCTTATTAAAAATTTAGGCATATTAGATTTGTCAAATTTGTATATAAAAATGCAAAAATCAGTCATTTTAAATACATGTAGAATTACGAAAGATTTTTTAAATATTTATATAGAGGGATCAGTAAGATTTATCGGTCAAATTAGGAATTCCACAGAGCCGAACCCTCTGATATGAAAATATCTGGAGACGGTGAATTATATTCCCATTTAATAGTTTGGTAGATTAACGTGTTGTTCTTGTATTGTTTTGTATTAATTATACTTATATAATACACTTGCATAACGTGGATTTACTAGATGATCATTTATATGGAAAAGTGTATGAAAGGGTTTAGTTTTTCCTATGGGAAAAACTAAACCCGTTCCTGACAATTTGGTGCGTTAAAAAAAAGAAAAAAAAATAGTTATAATGTTGCTAGAACTCAAGGCTTCGCAGGGTAACGATTAATGAGTGATTGTTAGAATTCTGCATTAGAATGTAAGGAATACTCAAAGTAAGGTATTTATGTCTGAGGAAAAGGATTTTCATTAGTGGATGCGAGTTATCCCTTCCCTCTGACGGGAAAATGCAAAAGTTCAAGCATGTGTCAAATGCGATCGATTTTGAATCTCTTCACATTTGATTTTTTTTTTAAATTTGAGATTCACGTTGTTTTTTACTCCAACTTGTCCTATACAGACACATTCTAATGAAGAAAACATTGTTTTCGAAACATCCAGCTATTCGCCGCCTGAGTGTTTAATTGTCCAATCTTTTAGTTTTTGTTCAGTCTTCATTTTAAAATCAAAAATAAACTAATCAGACCTTTACCTTTATGGGTATAGCTTCATTTTAAACACCTTCATAATGTTTCATTGAAATAATGAAAGAAAACATCCTCCTCCTGTAACGTATTTTACTTAATATAGAGCTTTAAATAAGTAATTTGACTTTAATTACTTGACTTTAATTCGTAAAATGAATTTAATAAATAGGTTAATATAAAATTATAACCAACCCAGAAGTAATCAGTGCACCCTGCACAGTATCAAATCAAAAATCTTCCTTCTGTTAAAATTAGATACTCCCCCTTTATCGGCTTGGTGCTTCAAAGTTTAAACCTGGTAATAACAACTTCTCCCGATAACTGTTATTACGGCTGTAATCGTAATGAGGCGCTTAGAGCAGAAAGCCGACCTTGTAGATATGAAATTTGGGTAAATCTTTATTATATTACAGGGGAGTGGTGAGATGTAATATATAATTTTGATTTAAAAAAATAATCTCCAAAATAAAATTATTCTCCTCAAGCCTTTGTTATCTTTTGGGAAGCTATGTTGAGGTCTTTTCAGGAACAGCAGAAAAGGTTTTAATTCTGGAAAACGAAAAGAAATAAAAACACACACATATGTTATTACAAAAATTAAAAACGTTATAGGCACTTTACTTTGTTGTTGTTTCATGTGAAAATAAAAAAATTATATAAAAAATTAAAAAAAAAAATTTTTTTTTTTCAATTTGCTTTAAAAAACGTTGGTTTTATACACGGAGAAAATTTTTATTCTAAAATACGATCATTTTATTCGTAAAAACGGTTAATAACGGGACTGAAGTTCTCACGAACAAATTAACAGGGTTTCAATGTTTATTGGCGGGAACATGTAATAATAATTTGTTGGCATATTTTCGTACGTATACCAACAAATTATTCTTAAATTTTCCCGCCAATAAACATCGAAACACTATTAATTTGTTCGTAAAAACTTCAGTCCCGTTTTTAACCGTTTTTACGAACAAAATATTCGTATTTTAGAATAACATTTTTCTCCGTGTAGTAGTGTAAATTTTAATTGTTTTGTGGTTATATTGCAGATATAAATATAAAGCGTAGTGCTTTCTCTTTTTATTACCGTCTAGATTAGTGTGTCTTAACCGTATTGAAAGAATCGCCCCCTTTACCACAGTAAAATTATCCAGGCACCCCCCGCCCCTTCCGCAACAAAAACAAAAATTAATTTACACCATCTAGTGCGGTACAATATTTTCACTCATAGGTGATATGTTTAACCTTTTTGAATGGGACTTTACGATATATGAAGAACATGATATTGAGTATTGTGCCTCAGTTTAGAAGTAGTTTATTAAAGAGAACTTAAAAAATCAAAGCGCCTAAGGAAAGTGTAAAAGTATGTCAGTATGCATAGCTCATGAATAAGCTTATTTTTCTATATTGATACAATGCCCACTCGAACTTATGCAGCGTCCCCTAAATACTAAAAATTTAAATAGGCCCCACCCCAGACCTCCAAAACGCCCCTAAAGGCACCCTGGTTGAAAATCACTGGTTTAGATCATATTTCACACCACGATGTCTATAGACCTATAAGAGTTGTTCCTATGAGAGGTTAATGGATCTGAGTAGAACTTTAAAATTTAATGAATTATTAAATCTCTAGTCAAACAACCCGAACTCATTATTATCTAATGTTTTAAAGACAAATTAATGTATATTAAAATAAATAAAAACATTAAAAAAAGCCTTGCATAACTTTCGGCGATTTAAAAAAAAGTTAACTTAACATTACATTAAAGAGAAGTCACATTTTCCTTTGAAATAATCATGAAAATTACCTTTTGGTTCTGAGGAAGTCATAGTATGGCATAAACCCCTTGTAATAAAGAAGAATTCGTATAAAATACCCTTATTTCAGAACCTGCTTCATTCTTTATAGCAGAATATCTAAATAAAGCACGGAGAGGGTATTTACTACCCAGAATTCCTTCTTCTTCTGTCAGTGCTGTAATATTCATATGGAATTAGGACTGCTATCAGAGGTACATAGAACAGACAGGTACATACAGAGAACCATAAAATGCAAAAAATAATAACTAACTAACCATCACGCCGTTTTTCATTAACTTACTCACATGCATACGTCGTCTCATACATACTCTTCTATTATTATGTATCTTGACGTGGCCCGACTCAAGTATCCGATTCACATTTGCGTCATATATTCTCCTTACACTCCTTGATTTGTTCGTTCGCTCTTCGTACACAAACCATTTGGTTTTTGTTTGGTATTACTTAATTTTACTCATTACACTTACATCAGCCTTGTATTCTGTTAATCCTACCGGCTGCGCCACTGTTAATCTTGGATGATTATTAGATATTTATAATGATGGTACACGGTGTATTATAAAAGTTGGTTTATTGTAACTACGAGTATGTACAGTATATTTAGTCGAAAGTGCTAGCTGGGAAAAGAGGGCGCTACTGATCACTATAAGGCTTATAACGACACTCTGTCTCTTTTCATCTTCCGACTCTGTTAACTACTACGGAAGTCAATGTGAAACCTATCTCACATATTCTTTGACGATATCCACTATCTTAAATGATAATATGTGGTTTAACACACAAACGCCTCGGGGATCTCATTTCTACACCATTTAATCTACTTTCACCATTCCTCTGCCAGTTTCATTTCTCACTGCTGTACAAATATCAAACACATAACCAAAATCATTTTTTTACGCGGATATCGCACAGGAGTCCCAAGTGCTACCAACTGGAGCCAGTAAGATTTGGCATCTCCGATTGGCGTTGTGAGTTTAAAGGTAGGAGGGGTAGGAGATGGAAAAGAGGAAGATATATAGATACATGGTTATTCAGATCTGATCACAAAACATGGCTAAGGCCATTTCAAGCAACGTTTCAATTCCGAATGGTGGTCTAACACGAGGGCAATAAAGAGAATATCTTCCACTCTGGTACGTGCCGCAATAAAATCTTGCACTCGCTAGGTACGAGAGGACGGTTACCGACAAGTTCATCGAAAATCAATTCATCGAAAGCAAATTTATCGACAACAAGAGAGGTTAGGTTAGATTTGATTAGGTTAGTTTAGGTTAGGTTAGGTTAGGTTGAAGTCGTTTTCGATGAACTCGCCGTGATCCGAGAGGACTTCGTACGAATTTGATTTTTTTTTTTTGAAACTTTTGATTACATCGATGTGCTCAAATACATTCAAACGTGTCCTCTTTAAAATAAGTTGCCTATATAGACCAATAAAAAATATTTTATAATCCACAATATTTTCCTAAACACACGAAACATCCACATTCTTCTTCTTCTTCTTCGATGGCGCTACAGCCCATATCGAGCTTTGGCCTCCCGCAACATTCGCCTCCAGCTCCTCCTGTCCTCAGTAGTTGACTTCCAGTTTGTTACCTGGAGAAGCTGTGCCGCATCCCCTCTTACCTCGTCTTTCCACCTCAGTCTGGGTCTTCCCACTTTTCTCTTTCCACCTGGGTGTTCAGTCATAATTCTTTTTGGGACGCGTGTGTCCGTTATTATTATTAATACGAATTAGTATCTATTAATACGAACTGCACGCCACTTATAAATAAAAAAAGTTTTGATTAAATACCAAAGGAATAAATTATGTGTTAAGTTAATTAAAAAAATCAAATTATCACAAAACATACAGGAGCCATGTTTTCCATCACTTACATTATTAAAAGCATCAAAAAGTAAAACCATTCCGCGGTAAAAATTGTTTTCACTGAAAAATATTATCTAAATATAATTTCAGAGCACTGAATAATAATCATATAGAAGTGTTTTGTGGGTATGTAAAAGATTTTTTTTTCTTTAGTTTTGTTAAGATTAATCATTAATGTTGACAATTTGAGAGGTGGGGGTGGGGGTAACGCCGATTTCCACAAAAATGATCATCTAGTAAATCTACAAAACAATACAAATCAGTATAATTAATACAAAACAATACAAGAACAACATGATAACTTACCAGACTATTAAATGGGAAACTATAGTTCATCGACTCCAGATATTTTCATAACAGATGGTTTGTTTGGTGGAACTCCTAATTTGACTGCCTAGGAATACCTGCTTTTGTTTTTTGGGAACCATTTTTTGGATGACCCAAACCTCTGCCATGGGTCATCCTAAGTAGTTCGCTACATTTGGCGACGTAGTATGGGTGCCCGGCTTCATGAGGTGAGGTTTGTCCGGGTCTTGGCGGGGTAGCAGGCTGGATCAAGAGAGAGTGGTTGATGGAGACTTTTTGACCAATCCAGCAGATTGAAAAATTGAAAAAAATTGGTTTGTAAAAATTTTCTCTCGCAAAAAAAATTGGTTTGTACCGTAGAGGGAGGTATGGATTCATACGTCCGTCACTCCTGGACACACTGACCCTCAGATTCTTATCCACGTCTCATACCCTTTTCATTCCCTTAAAAAACTCTCCTTACAGCATCCCCAAATATGATAAAGACCCTAAGGGGATTTATTATCAGGGATTACAGTGTGGAGATAAAGTAAAAAAAAACGAGTGTGCTTTAGACCACACAACTGAAGTAAATACTTCATCAGCTCCATCTATATGTATGTCCATATATAAGTTTATATGTATAAAATGTATACACATATATTAATTTTCTACAAATATTTATTTAAATTTATTATCATTCGCCTCGCTAGATCAAGCCGTGCGCATCGACTTCCGCTCCCCTCCTCGTTTGGCGCGTCACTGGTATTTCAAAATACTGACTGAAATATTTCATGCACTGGCAATGAGAGAAAGAGAGAAAGAAAATGTGCGCGCGCACTGCTCTCTCTTGCTTCTACAGTGAGCCCGTTCGCCTCGCAACGCATTTCAATTTCCGTTACACATTCGCCAGCTTACCCCCAAGTCAAGCGTGCGTAAAGAAGTATTTACTTAAACAATAATAAAAGTTTTTCTCGAATACCTAAACCAGAGGAAAGACTACCATTCACATCGAAAAGTTACTTGAAATGGCTTAACCTGTGTTTGGTAATAGTCTAGTAACAGTAGACTCCCCCTTCCAAAATCATTTCAGCCTAAGAACGTACCTCAATCAGGGATACCAAAATCACATTGGTTTCGGAAAGTTTGGAGCAGTTGGGACTCTTGCACCGTATTTACATTAAAAAGATCACACTTCTAGAATTGTGTTCAGTGTTTTAGAATGACAGTAAAATTTATTCAGTACTGATGTCACAATGAAGACAGGGTTACCATGAGTTATTAGAAGTGGCACGATACCATCGGATCGGACCTTTTCAGGGTAGGACTAAGTGATCCGTTATTAGGAGAGAGCCAATTTAATAACGTGGTTTTACTATCAGATCCTGGACGAGAATGGACTAAGAGAACTGAAATGGGGTGAACAAATTGTTTAAACCAATTTTCTCTTTCCGGGAGCAAGGGAAAGGACACGCCGGGGAGGGGCGATGGAGGATTTGGGGACGAAGGAGGGGCAGATGGAAAAATTGCAAAGGAGACATAGTAGCGGTAGGTAATAGCAGGGGGTAAATTTTGGAAAATCCATGCTTCTCACACGGACGGTTGTTAGAAGCAATCCAATAAACAGAATAAAAACTCAAATACCCTCGAACATTGGTATTTCCGGGTGCTCGCTAGTTTAGTCGTAATATTTGACGTTTTAAATTTTATTTTAAATCTATAATAAAAATACAATATACTAAATTACTAAGCTTAACCACATTATTTATAATTTTTTTTTTAAACCTAACATTCATTGTTTTACATGCTTAAAATAATAAGAATTAAAAATAATATTGAGAATACAACATTAAAAATTAACACCAAATTCCGTGAAAAATGGTGTTACATTACTTGGGCACCCAATACAAGGGTCACCATTCAGACATTTGAATTCCACCTGACAGCTGTTACTTGACGAGGGCAGGGCCGGGGGAGATTTGGAAATGGAGATTGTAACGTATAATTTGTTGGTTACGTTCCGGTTCCAGCTCTCCGGCCTCGTTCCTCTAACCAGTTACATAAAACCAAATAACTTGTTACAAGTCACTGGTTCCAATATTTTCAGCTTCAGATTTAATAAAACCGGGTAATTTGTTAATACCTAAACTATAGTAATTTTAACCATATCAGAATTTACCGTACATGTTGTAGTTGAAAGCAAAAGTAATCCAATAAGATGTTTGTGTTTTTGGGGTTTTATGCTGTGTTGCGCTACCTCCTTGGTTAATCAACGTTTTGGACAGCGTTACAGTGTACATTATCAGTGCAGAAGTGATGATGATGGAAATTGTAACGCGAAAAAGGAGGTGGCCCAATACGCATACCCCAACAATTAGACACTTTTGGCCGTGCAAATCCAAAATCATCTATTGTACAGTATATATCACTAGCCGTTTTGTGAACAAGAAGTATGTAAAAAAAAGTATGTTTTTAATTTTATGATAATTTAAATCAAAACCAAAATTTTCTTTCAAAACATAAGATTTGTAAGTGGGTTCTTACCTACGTACTAAAATAGAACCGTTAAGATGGCCACCATCTTGAAATTGGAACCGGATCGTAGCAACAAACAAATTCAGAAAATGCGAGATAACGTCTTCCCTCAAATGGCAAAAATATACCTGGATTCAAACCGACGATCTATGGATTGGTGGCAAAGGCTTTGACAACTTGGTCACGGAGGCCGTCAAAAATAAGATTCATAGAAGTAACAGGTTGAAAATAACCATTTTGTTTTGAAGAGTTTTAATTTTCAATGTACTATCGTTACTTAAATTTTAATTTTTATGCTACCGGTTTCGACACATCCGTGTCATTCACTAGCAAACTTAAAACTAAACTTAAAATTTAAAACAAGTACAGAAATGAATTAGATGTTATTAGGTGGGGGTGGTGGGAGGGGTGATTTTGGGGGAAGGGGAGAACAGTGGGCGGGGTCAATATCACACGGGAACAAAGTCAAAAGGGGAGATTTGCAGGGTGCTATTATTTTGTTAACTAAATTAATTTTTGATTTAATTTTTTTGTTTATTTCTAAAGTTTCTAAAGCGCACAAGTTAAAGTATGAATTTATATTTATATGTTTAAATTTGGTTTTTTCTTTGTTGAAGCTATGGCCTGTCTCTATTAAATGATTGGCGAATTCAGAATAGTTATTATTTCGTAAACAGAGTTCATGTTCCCTGATTCTAGTTCTAAAATTTCTAGTAGTCATTCCTACGTACTGGGCGTCGCAATCATTACATTCCAAAGTGTATATCCCGTTTTTTTCGAATTTATTAGAAACATCCTTGTTATTAATTAAATTTTTTATTTTAGAATTAGTATAGAAGGCTGGAGAAATGTGATCTGGTAATATGCGGGATATTTTTAAAGATAAGTCGCCTGTAAAAAGAAGTTTTTTATATATTAAGTTTTTACCAGGTTCGTTATTATTATTGCCACTATAAATGTACTTTTTTGTTAAAAATTTTGTTTGTTTCTTATTAACTAAGCGATTAATTATTTCAGGTTTATAACCATTGTTTAGGCCTATTTGTTTTATAATGTTAATTTCATTATTATAATTATCATTGCTTAAAGGGACATTAATAGCACGATGAATCATTGAGTTGAAGGAAGCAAGTTTGTGAGATATGGGATGAAGTGAAGTTGATGGTATAACACAGTCAGTGTGTGTAGGTTTTCTATAAATATTAAATACACACTTATTATTTTCTAAATTAATATTTAAGTCTAAGAAGTTCAAACTGTTGTTATCATTACGTTCCAGTGTAAATTTTATATTTTGATGTAGGCTATTAATGAAAGTGAGAAAATTTTCTAATTGTCTGTTGCTACCCGACCAAATTACAAAGATATCATCAACAAATCGATACCACACAAATACATTAGATAAAAGGGAAAGTCCACAATCGAATAGTTTGTTTTCAAAAGAATTCATAAATGAATTCTTTTATGAATTCTGAATGAATTCATTTATGAATGAACTGAATGAATTCATTTATGAATTCTTTTGAAAACAAACTATTCGATTGTGGACTTTCCCTTTTATCTAATGTATTTGTGTGGTATCGATTTGTTGATGATATCTTTGTAATTTGGTCGGGTAGCAACAGACAATTAGAAAATTTTCTCACTTTCATTAATAGCCTACATCAAAATATAAAATTTACACTGGAACGTAATGATAACAACAGTTTGAACTTCTTAGACTTAAATATTAATTTAGAAAATAATAAGTGTGTATTTAATATTTATAGAAAACCTACACACACTGACTGTGTTATACCATCAACTTCACTTCATCCCATATCTCACAAACTTGCTTCCTTCAACTCAATGATTCATCGTGCTATTAATGTCCCTTTAAGCAATGATAATTATAATAATGAAATTAACATTATAAAACAAATAGGCCTAAACAATGGTTATAAACCTGAAATAATTAATCGCTTAGTTAATAAGAAACAAACAAAATTTTTAACAAAAAAGTACATTTATAGTGGCAATAATAATAACGAACCTGGTAAAAACTTAATATATAAAAAACTTCTTTTTACAGGCGACTTATCTTTAAAAATATCCCGCATATTACCAGATCACATTTCTCCAGCCTTCTATACTAATTCTAAAATAAAAAATTTAATTAATAACAAGGATGTTTCTAATAAATTCGAAAAAAACGGGATATACACTTTGGAATGTAATGATTGCGACGCCCAGTACGTAGGAATGACTACTAGAAATTTTAGAACTAGAATCAGGGAACATGAACTCTGTTTACGAAATAATAACTATTCTGAATTCGCCAATCATTTAATAGAGACAGGCCATAGCTTCAACAAAGAAAAAACCAAATTTAAACATATAAATATAAATTCATACTTTAACTTGTGCGCTTTAGAAACTTTAGAAATAAACAAAAAAATTAAATCAAAAATTAATTTAGTTAACAAAATAATAGCACCCTGCAAATCTCCCCTTTTGACTTTGTTCCCGTGTGATATTGACCCCGCCCACTGTTCTCCCCTTCCCCCAAAATCACCCCTCCCACCACCCCCACCTAATAACATCTAATTCATTTCTGTACTTGTTTTAAATTTTAAGTTTAGTTTTAAGTTTGCTAGTGAATGACACGGATGTGTCGAAACCGGTAGCATAAAAATTAAAATTTAAGTAACGATAGTACATTGAAAATTAAAACTCTTCAAAACAAAATGTCTAGAAATTGTTACATAGTTAATGCCCAAGAAATACAAAAAATTGAAAATAACCAGTTCCAAATGCCCATTCCAGTTCCGGGAAGGTTCAATTTGTAATGGAATACGCTCAATTTGTTCTAAGATGTTAGGTTAATTTGATATAACCCTGTCTTCGGAGATCATCTTAGGTTATTCTGGAAGAGGGTTAGACCTAGTCAAGATAGTGGGAAGACGATACAATAAATGTGTTGTAACCTTGTATATTCATTTACGTGGGCATACTCGAACATGGATGGAAAAACTGTATTTAATACCGACTAAAAATCTTTTTGTGAGAACATCAAGTATCGACAATATTTCTTATAGTTCAATAGTGTCAAACCACAGTGCCCTTCTTAGCAAGTAGGATATTGTGTTTTGATTTATGTCGATAGAATACCACTTAATTCAAAACATGCGAACACCTCAGCACAGTTTTTCCCAGAGAGATGTTCACAAAATGCTACTACTAACCTTTTTACATCCTGTTTCTAAATATTAACATTTTTGTACTACCTATTATTTACGTTATTTATTATAAAATTTATGTCGATACTAGTTGGTATAGAGATAAATTAAAAAAAATAATAATACGATTAGATAGAAACTCTGTTCTATCTCCAAAAGCTTACATTTCTGAAAGGCTGATGCATATGTGAGGTAAATTAAATTATCTTACTTTTAGGGCGACTTACGATTTATGATGAAGTGAAGTGAATCTTGGAACGTACCTGAAACAAAGAAAACAGAAAATAAGTTTTTTCAATTCAATATTTTTTTCCGCTGGGTGGTTCTAAACTTGGTACTGCAATTAATTCTAAAGTGGACCACTAATTAGAACCGGAAAATTGTTTAAAATATATGTGGAAGTCAGATAACATGAAAAGCTAGATCACATGCATCCTTATCTACCACATCTCCTTCTTCTGCGAAACCCCCACCAGCTTGACAATTTATTTTGGAAATTTAATTTAAATAAATATTAATAATCTTAAGAAGTGTTTTAATTTTTTATTATTATTGTGACAGCTGATTCGGCGTTCTATGCCATTTTCAATTGGAAATCAGTAAACGAAAGATCCTAATGTAACATTAATTAATAAACTAAGAAAAAATATTTATTCTCCATTTCTCAGTATGTTCACAAGACCTAAAGAAGAATGCTAATTTATATAATAGGTTCTCAAGCTAAAAGCGGAGACCCAAATTTCATTTACATTTTTTACTCCAAATAATGTCAGGAATCACTGGTTAAAGTAAGTCAAGTACGATGTTTAACACCCTGTATTTTACAAGAAGTCATAACAGAAAGGATCTCGTGGTCCCAGGGAGCAATACGTCAGTATCAAAAGACGTATACGTATCTGGGACCAAAATTATACAATAAACTCCCCAACTCCCCAACTCCATTCTTAGGTAACCATGTATAGTTTTAAGTGACATTATGTAATAGTTTTTCGGACTCCTCCCTACCCAAGCCAATCAACCGGTCAGTTTGAATGGGCATCGCGTTAGTAGTGTGGTGGTAGTAAGAGATTTTCAAATCTTGTTGGGTTATTCGTAAACAGGGAATGTTTCTCTTTCTTAAAAAAAAATAACTATTTAGTTATCATTGGTTCAATGATAACTAAATATACTATTACATAATGTCACTTAAAACTATACATGGTTACCTAAGAATGGCATATTTATTAAAAACTTAGTACATATTAATTTTTAAAAAATAATAATAATTCCTATACCCTTTCATGCACAATTTTGTTGGGAAGTTCTCCAAAAATCGTATTAATGATAACGTATATTCATCGGTCTTCTTTATTTTCGTTTCACGCGTCGTTGGATCGCCAAATTCGATCGCATCCCCACCGCGAAGAGGCAACCATCAATTTATTTAGCGCACCGAATTATTCGAAAAATTCTCACGTAATTCCCTTGCAAAGGGCTTTTTTAAATTCGTAACTCGCAATTTGAAACCGAAAAGGCGTAATAAATTCATAACTCGAAACTTTAGTGTCTTTGTGGGAACAGAGATCAAATTTTCGAACGTTTATCCCTATATTTTGAGATGTTAGGTTCTCGTATACTTATAAACAGCGAACAGCTAATTCCTAGAAAAGTGAACCACTCAAAAAAAAAAAAAATTATATGTCGCCAATTCGTCTGAGCCTAGAAAAGTCTTGTTTTGACTGCTGTTTTGCATTTCGTCTACATAAAAAAGTCTTGTTTGTACGTTCCGTTTCCAGTTCAAGATTTTGTGCCGTTTAAATGGTTTTGAACTTTCTTATTAGCATTTTTTTTCAATAATACTTACCTGATTGAAGAAAATTTTAATAAAGAGGCCTTGAGAAAAATAATTTCCGTTTAAATATTTATTTTTAAGGAAAGGGCAAGAGAATTTTTTGGGAAGGGAAAATGTATGAGGGATGGGCAGGAATCTGGGGATCAGTGTGTCCAGGAGTGACGGACGAATAAATCCATAGCGGTGCAAGGCAATGGGTCTGGCGAGTCCGGCAGGAGAGATCAAAAGGTCTCTCTCAGCTGGTCTTCCCCGATTCGGCCTGCCACCCAGTTGGTGACAAACCTCACCCCATGAACCAGGGCACCCCTGATTAGTCACCAAACGTATCCATCCACTTAAGGTGATCTGTGGCAGAGGTGTGGTTATCCAATAGTGTGTAAGGTGGTACCTACCTCCCAAATAGGTGTGTCTATAAAAAATTAATAATTAATTTCAAAACTAATAAAGGTAACAACTTTTATTGTTTAAAAACCAAACATGTTTCATAAACAATGTTTATTTACTTCATCAGGGTCATAGAAACTTCATCAACTAATTACAAAATAGTCTTAAAGATGTGAATGGATTGGGTGGGAGGGGTTAATGGGGGGGGGGGGGGGGTTAAATGGAGCGTAATTGACAAAGGGAACAAATTTAATAAACGATCATGTTAATCCATAGTTTGCTATGAAATATAAATCTTCATATATATAAATGATTGTTTCTTTTTTTATCCCATACGCATTCCTAAATCACTCATCCGATTATTTTTTTTTTATGTGAATATCTCACAAGAATCCCAACTGCTCCCGTCTGGAGCCAGTGAGACTATTGCATCCCCAATTGGGGTATGTTCTGAGGCTGAAGGTAAGTGGGGAGGAGAACGAGAGTTGGAGGAGGAAGGTGGGGAAGCATCTGGCTATTCAGATCTAGTCACTAAACACGGCTAAAGCCATTATTAAGCAACGTTTCAATTCTGAATGATAGTCCTACACCAGGGCGATACTGAGAGTAGGTATCTTCCTTTCTGGAACGTGCCGCAAATATACTATATATTATTTTTAATTAATTAATTGTGAAGTATTATAAATTAATCAAATGAAATTTATTTGCGCACATTCAACGCACTGCATGCAGGGAACATTTTTCCCTTGGTCACGCAATAACTTCAGAACGACATTACCTATCTCAATCATCTTTTTTAAAAAAGTGTTCTAAAACTTTGTATAAGATTTTTACGGAAAGAAAAATTTAAAAAAATTGCGCAGAAAATTGGATAATTGGACTATTTTAACTTCGTACTTTTGACAGTTCGCGCGTTTGATATATTTAGAAAAATTTCATAAACTATTCATCCAATTGCGATAAAAATTTGGTGAATTATTGTGGACATGCCCGTGAAGGTTTCTATACAGTAATATTTCGATATTGGCGAGTTCTGGAGTTATGAAATTTGCAAAGTAAAATTGCAATAGGGCACACGCGAGTTGTTTGAAAAATGTGTGCGTTTTATGGAGTTTAGCGGCAGGAAAAAAAGGCGGGAGGGGGAGGAGAATCCCGAGGGGGGTTGAGGGAAATGTAGGAGGGGTTGTTCGTAGAAGGGAGGACGAGGGAGGGGGAAGGCGGAGAAGGTGGAAGGATAATTCGTGAGAGGGAGGTTTACGAGAAGGGGGGACAGTGGGAGGGGGAGGGGGAACGCGTGGAAGGTGAAAAGGGAACGCGCAATGAATTGGAAAGGACACGCAGATACACAACTACTTTATTTAGGTGGCATTGCATCGCATGCCGGGTATCAGCTAGTAAATTATAAATTTGACTATGTGATTTACAAAAATATTTTACATCAATTTCAATACCCTGTATTATGGCGACATTAGTTTCCATTAAAATCTACGTGAAAAGCATTTTAGTGTGCATGTTATAATTTATTCAGTGCTTGTAATGTACTCGTTGTCCATCCCTGCTCTAGCATTTGAAATAATCCAATAAAATCAGACCATGACACTTGTGAAATGAAAATTTAAATAGTTGAGTACTTGATTGTTGGGTCCGACCGGGATTTGAACCCTTTTCAGTGGCGTACAACTAATCCACGTCTGCCCTTTGGACCTATGGAATTTTCAATCAACCCAATGAACAATGTCCAGTGCTTTCAAACAAATCTCAGAATGTAAATACGAATTCAATTAGTAAAACAATGGGACAGAGTTTCTGAATTTATCCTGTATTGTTCAGGCAAATCTAAATGGAATAAATGAATTGTCACCTCAGCTATTCTGAAGAGATGTTTTTTTTTGTTAAATTGAGTTTACAATTAACAGATAGGACTTGAATTTTTTTGTTTAGATGATCAGTAAAAATATAACAAGAATGATTTGAGACTCTTACGGCCAAACATAATAATATCATTTATTTTTGGAATATTATTATGCTGTGTTGCTGATTTCCAACTGTAGTCAATATTTCGGACAGCTTTACACTGTCAATCGTCAGGGAAGATGATATCCAAATCTGCCTTGATGACGGAAAGTCTAACACCGTCTGAAACTTAAAGAATGGGGAAGCGGAACATGGTATAATGCCCCACGAATCAATTAAAATAAATATATATATATATATCAAGTTTACTTGGGTAATTTTGAGGCCTCCTTGGTAGACTAGCAATCCATACGTTGTGGGTTCAAATCCCAACGTGCACAAATAAATTTTATTTGATGAAGTTGTGTTATTTAACAAATTATTCATATAATAGTACATTTGTATCAGGTTACAGAGTTGAAGATACTGTCAGTATCACCCTGCTGTAAGACCACCATTCAGAATTGCTTGAAATGGCATGGCATTAACCGTGTTTGGTGACCATATTTGAATGGTAAGATACATCCACACCTTCTTTTTCCCCATATGATTCCTCACCTTCAGCGACACAACATAACCTGGTCAGGATGCCGTAGTCTCATTGGCTCCAGACGGGAGAAGCTGGGACTTTGTGCGGTATCTACATAAAACAGGGTAAATGAATCCAAAATCGATATTTTAAATGGAGCGTTTAGAGGATATTAGATTTTCTGACCTTATAACAATCTTAAAAGTTATTATTTAAAAAAATCTACATTGTAGGCCTTGCGGTCTTGCGGATCTCCAAATTACTCCCACGATCATACTTGGTTTTACAACATATACGCCTCAAGGATTTCATTTTTACATCATTCAGCCTTCTTTCATCCTTTCTCTGAAAATTCCATGCCTCACTGCCATACATCAGGGTAGATACCAGTACTGCATTGTGGACTGCTAGCTTCGCTTCTTTGGTTAGTTTTTTGTTAACGCCAACTGCATTCAGTCCTTCAATGGATTTACCTGCATTTAATCTTCTTTTAATATATCTATCAGCCTTCCCATCTCTCGTAAACATACTTTCCAGATACATAAAGTCATCCACCTGCTCCGTGTATTCATCATTCACAAATATATTTCACACTGGGTTAAATTTAACCACTGACCGTGGCGTTAAAATTCAGTGATTGACGTTCCAAAAAAAGAGGCTTGTTCTTTTATATAATCTTTGGATATAAGAGGTGCTTCGCTACATGCAGAAATACATTTTAAGGCAAAAAGAGTTGAAATAAGTTTTAAATTATAATGTCTCATTTCTTTGGAAATGTCATTTTCAGTGAGTGAACTCTGAAGGTACAAGACCCAACAGCTTAAAACTTTCTAAGACGTTTAACAATTGGTAAAGTTTTTGAATATTTAAAATAGCCAGACTGTTGTACGTAATTTGGAATAATTTAAAACAACTCCAACTATTTTTGCCATTGTAAAGTTAAGACAGAAGGCATTTGAACCTAATTTTTATGGTACTTAAAAGAAGAGTTATTATTCTTCTTCTTCCTTGCACTGTCCCAACTCATTGCCTAGGTAGTCTGTTGGGGTCGGCTCTCCTCGTTCTCAGGTTGTAGTTTCTTCGGTTCTGGGTATCGCTCTCTTCCAGGCCGTTTTTACTTAGGATTTTAGTGCATTGAGTCATCCAGGAGTTCTTTGGTCTTCCTCTGGATGACTGTCGATGAAGCTACATAGATATTGCCTGCTTCACTGAGTGGTCTGGTGGTCTCCGTTTTATGTGACCATACCATCTCAACTGTCGTTGAAAGAGAAGAGTTCTTGACTGTGTTAAAAATTTTGTGGGTTATTTAACAAGATAGTATAATATTTTATTTATTTTGTTAGGTTACCCTTTAAAATGGTGATGTTTAAAAAAGGATACATTTGTTACTTTGGTTCAAATAGGAGGTGTTAAAACAAATATTCATTCGAAATTAAACAACTTTTTCACTTTGTTCCACTTACTTATTTTCAACAGGACCGGTTTCTGGTAGTTGAAATTCTTATGCTACGGAATTTGTACAAATTTAGGCAGGTGTGCACAACATTTATATAATGAATGTTTCTATTTTGTTTAGTTAAGGTACATATATGTAATTATAAAGTTTATTATTAAAATTATGGATTATGTTACATAGTAATTAGATATTTTTAATTCACATGAATATATATGAATTTTTTAATATTTCTATTTTTGAAACTGATAATTCGTGGTGGAATTCCATTATAATATTATAATAAAACAAATTTAAAACTTTTTCCACTTTAATTTAATGACCGTAACCGGTTTCAGCTTGTCAAAGCCATCTTCAGACTGGTGAAAAATATTCTTAACCTAGGGATTTTATACAAAACATATTAGGGAGGGGGAGGAGGGGGCGGGGGGGAGGGAGGGGTGGTCTACAGGGATTTTATTCAATTATGGATTTTATTACATTTGTTGTTAAGTGGTCTTGAGTGTCCAACTATCTAATTATTTTTTTGGTTATTCCCAGTAGGCTAATTACATAGGGTTACATAAAATCCCTGTAGACCACCCCTCCCTCCCCCCGCCCCCTCCTCCCCCTCCCTAATATGTTTTGTATAAAATCCCTAGGTTAAGAATATTTTTCACCAGTCTGAAGATGGCTTTGACAAGCTGAAACCGGTTACGGTCATTAAATTAAAGTGGAAAAAGTTTTAAATTTGTTTTATTATAATAATATATGAATTTATATAGTTGAAATGGTTTGTGATTACTAATTTTTTTTTATTTTGGTAACTTTGGGATATTCCCTTCTTGTTGCTTATTCCAACACGAATTAACATTACAAAAACTAGACTCATTAAATATACATTCATTACTTTGAATGTTATACTTTCGATCAAATAGGTGGTGTTAAAAATAATATTCATTTGTTACTTTGAATCTTATACTTTGGATCAAATAGGTATTGTGTAAAACAATATACATTTATTACTTTGAATCTTATACTTTGGAACAAATGGGTATTGTTTAAAATAATATTTATTTGTTACTTTGAATCTTATACTTTGGGTCACACAGGTGATGTTGAACAAAATATGCATTTGTTGCTTCAAAAAAAGAGTTAACAATTTGTTTTCGTTAGTTATATAGATAGGCCTCCCAAGGTATTATATCCGTTCTGTGGTCTACATATTACAGTAATATTAGTGTTTTACACTATTTCTTAGTGATTTGAACGTCTAATATAAAAATTAAGAGAGAACCTAGTTCTAAGCATGTGGCTTCTGTTAGTCTTGTTGTGTTAATGGTTCGTTTTTGAAAATTAGATTGGTTTTTTTTAGTTAATATTATACAATTTTAGAACATGTAGTACGTTTGATGATGTAGCAGGGATGCCCGGTTTCATGTTCAACGGAGGTTTGTTTAGGTCTTGGCAGCGGCATGTGCACGGCAGTGGCATGCTTTTGCCCTCGGGTTGTCTGGTTGAGGGAGATCTGTTGACCTCTCCAGCCGGACTCGATCGACCCATCGCCTTGCACCTTAAAGGTAGGATTGGATTCATTCACCATCGACTGTGCGCAGAAACGGGCGGTCTGTTTGATAGATTCTCCCGTCTTAACAAACGGATTGCAATCTTTAGAGCACATGCATCGGGTGAGAATGCTATCCTTGTTCTACCTGTATTCCAATGGAAGATTCTCCGAGGAACTAGCGTCATTGATCCCCTCGGCACCGGTGCATAGTCGGGAAACACGCCAAACACTCGCCCAACATATGTACATGGTTGACATTTGTCACATGAGAACTGGTCGTTTTTAAACTGTTTTCTTCAAACTTCTCGATTTTCATAAAATACACCAGTAAATCAAAAACATATTTTTTAAAGCCGTAAGTTTGCTAATTCAGAAAAGCTTTCGTATAAGATTACCAATAACAAACGCCACACTTGTTATTGGGCAGTTTTTCACTCATAAAACGTGCCAGGATGTCAAAAGCGAAGATAAAAAATGTGTTTACAAAAATAATATAAACTAGACCAAACAATGATAAAAGATTTCGTTGAGTATTTTGGTTTGTAAAAATTAAAATGCTAGCGGTTTTTATATCGGGTCATCATAGTACCTACGTCTGATAATACTCCACTACACTTTTAAGAGGAACGGTTGCGCCACATTTTTCATACAAAACTTAATTTTGGATTTGAAACAAAAATACCCCACCAAACTGATCCATTTTATTTTAATCAAAAGCTATGCATATTAATTATCCAGTAGATCAGAATACAATTTTTATTTAATTTGGAGGCAATTTTTTTTTTTTTGAGAGTTAATCAAATATCTTGGCATATCTACGGATATCTATTGAAAATAAAATAAAACATCGGAGTGCTTATTCTTACCATTTTATTTTTACTTTTTTATATTTCATATTATTGTTAAAATAAATACATTAAAATTATTGTTTGTAATTAAAAATCATTTACTCATAAATAATTGCCCAATTTGCCTATAATATCATAATATATCGTAATCTTTAATAGCCCATATTTTATAAATAAAAATAAAAATTAATAAAGTACCACATATCCATTCTAGATATTATTAATAAACCTTTCGATTACAAAAATAATATTTCAGTATAGTTGTGATTGTGTTGACAAATAAAAAATTAAGATTTGTAGACAAATTTGTATTTTTGCCCAACCGTTCCCCAAAGAAATGAATTTAACAATAACCTGGAAAATATGCCACTATATGCAATGCCAAAAAAATACTACTTTCAGATGGTTATTATATATATATTTTTTTTTCAAAAGAAGCAAATTCACTGTGACTTGTCATTTTAAATAAATGAAAAGACAATACTTGGTTTTAAGTCAATATTGTTATATTTTTACTGTCCACTGGTATCGTTACCTCCGTACTATCATCAGGACTGTTACAAAAATAATGCCTACAAATACAAAGGTACACATATATATATATATATATATATATATAAATATATTGTTAAGAAAGAAAGGGATGGTATACTAGAATGGGACAATGCGTCACTTGTGTGGGAGTGGAATGGGGGATAAGTGAAGTAACAGGAAACATACTTAAAATAGGACTGAAGGTTAAGTTTAGTTGGTTATTTTGTTCTAGTTATTGGTTAATCGGTATCAAAATATCAAAAAAATAAAGACCCGTTTTATTTTTAAAACATCTTTATTCTGTTCTGAAATAAAATAAATGGTATGGGCAAAATATTTCCCTTCTGAGAATCTGCAAAACGAGAATTTTTATTCACATTTCCTGGAATGGCAGGTTTTTTTTACAAGAATACCGGAAGCCAAAAAAACTTCCATATTATTTGTAACAGATTTCCGAGAAACAAGAAAACATTTTTTCAGAATTTCTTTTTATTTAAAATAACAGAATTTTAAAATCAAAATAGAATTTTGAGTCCAAAATGGTGTGCAATAACATCCCTTATGTAGGCAGTAAGAGGAGAAACTGGCAAATAAAGTAAGAAGACAGATTTTTTTGTGTGAATACAACCCAGAGCCAGTGATTTTCTGTGGTTCAAACGCAATTAGGGTTTGTAGTGAGGCTTAAGGTACTGGAGAGAAGAATGTGGAAAATAAAGGTGGGGAAGTTTCTGGCTATTCAGATCTGGTCACCAAACCCAGCTAAAGCGTCACGTTTTAAATCTGAATGGTAGTCTTATACCAGGGTGATATTGAGAGTATCTTCCACTCTGGAACGTGCCGCTTTTATATTTTATTTATTATAGAAGGATACAAAAGAAGTACATTTTACATATAAGAAAGCTTTGCCTGTCCAACTAGGAAAGTTTCCCGTTCTAGGACAGACAAATTGACAGGTTTTAGTTCATATTATTAGTCCTTAAGAAATGTACATAATTACATAACAAAAAACTGAAAACCATAAAAAACAAAAAAATATTATTTTTCTCTGAAACCAAAACTCTGTATTGAAAAGTATAAACCAGGTATGTGATAACAGGATGTAGGAATTATAAAAATTTTACAGCATAAAAATATGAAGTTATTTTAGGTTACGGGTTTAGAAGTGTGAGCTTATAATACATAGTACATTAAAATTTACAATATTAGATATAATTTAAGTATGCAATAATATATATGATTTTTTTCCTAAGCGTAACTACGATGTGCAATAAATTATGTGCAATCATGATTATTTTCACTGATTTAAAACATGTTTTCAGTTCATACGACAATACCAATCAATATACACCGCGCTAATCGCTTGAACTAATCCTGCTAAAATATAAAAACAATAACTATAAATATAGGTAGAAATATAAATAGATACTATGAATATACATATATATATATATATATAATACCTCATTTAATGCTAATTTGATTACGGTATTGTGAAATTAGTGTATTACTTTGTACGTCATACATGTTGTGTTATGTATTGTTTATTTATAATAAATCATCACCGCTGTAAGGTACCAAGTTTCGCACAGCTAGCCTTGTTAATGTGTGACGTGCATATGATACGCCTTACAGCGGTGTCCTACTAGGACCAAACAGTCTTCAGGGGCGCAAAACCATAAACTGATATAAAAACATCAAAAAGGATGTCGAAAAATTTCAAAGCATTATCAGAACTCAATGGAGTGTGGTGGGAATTTTGGTCTAGTGATCAGGAAAGTTGGGTGATTTTGTTTATCAGTTAAACAGCATACGCTCACTTTCGACTCTCCCTAAGTCTAGAATCCAATCATTGACTAATTTACGCAGGACGCTTGCACTTTTCAATTTCCAAGAACCGGGTATAAGGTTGAACATTTTCGGACCTAAGTAAGAATATTGTCTTTGTGCAAGGGATGTCACAGTAGTAAGTGGAACTATTGGATTCCTCCCTGCATGTCGGGTGTCGTGATAATGTTCTACGGAGGGGAAGAGGTGACGATATTTTTGTGTGTATAATATAACTTTTCTTATGAATAGTTGCCTCACATCCAGAACTCCTATCTCTTTGAATAAATCGTTACTGGGGTGTCTAAAAGGTTTTTTAAGGATGACCCTCAGTAGTGATTTCTGTGCTTTGGTTAAAGGATCTAGTATTGATTTTGTACATCCTCCCCATCCTAAAGATGCATATTCAAGTAATGAGTTGCATGAATATATAACTTATGTTACTTTAATTGTGTAATAACACAAATCAAACAAAGAAAATTTACTTGCACTCGCCGAGATTTGAACACGCGACCTTTGGATTTGCCAGTTAAGAGCCTCACTTCTCGTCCACGGAAGCCGTCTGGAATGCTGCAGAAATTATATCTTTGAGATCCACGTGTATTAAAACCGTATCTTATACAACCACAGATGAGAGAAACAAGGGGAGATATGCTATGTTGGCCGCCAAAACGTGGACGGACTACTACCTGACAAGGGTAGTTGGAATACGGAAAGAACTCGTTCAATCAGTTGATTTTGTGTCGTGACGGAGTGCAGTTTGTGCCCGTTTTATTCAAAATGCCGTCTTGTTCAGTGCAACTATGTAAAAATACCACAAGCAATGTGAACTTCAAGATAAATGGAGTTTCATTTCACCATTAGGTACAAAATTAGAGTTCGTTATCAATTATTAATGATTATTCGAAGTTTTTCTTGACATAAGGCCCCATTAAAGCAAACATCGCTGCTCTTTCAATGGTAGTGATGGGAACGCGAATTCTTTTAATTACTGACTATCGATATTTCGTAATTATTAGCAGGGCTTTGTAAATATATTTATATAAATAAACATATTATTTTGTAGATACTGATTGGTGGTAGAAACAAATGCAATGCTTTTCTTTTAAAATCTTTATTTATAAAAATGAATGTTTCTTTGTTTGTTCCGCATGCGTTCGTGTACCATTTTTTGATTTTCAATGAAACTTTGGTGATTTTTTGTGCCGGAGCCGCGGAGGTTCCTATATACGAGTATAATGGTGGGCTCTAGCATTATGAAATTATTTCCTATACCATTCATCCGACTGGGATGAAACTCTTGGGTTTTATTGTGGGCACGCCCGTAAAGGTTTCAATATAGATAACGGTAAGCTCTGGCGTTACGCATTTTTTATATTTTTTGGCGCGTGATTAGTTTGAGAAATGTATGTATTTCATATAGTTTAGCGGCAGGAAGGTAAGGAGAAGGGGAAGGGAATCCGGGGCGAGGGATCCGATAGGGGGAGGGTTATGTGGGTAGGGGAGGGAAACAAAGGAGGGGTTTGACGGTGGTGAGAGAGCGATGAGGGGTGGTAGGGAAGGTTTTCGGGACGGGAAGAAGCATAACAAAAAAGCGTGATAATTTATTTATCTCAGTAAAAGAATAATTTATATCCGTTTTTAGATGTAGTAACTTATAGTATTTTAATTATTTCAGATTTCCGAAGGACGGAAAAATTAAAGAAAAATTGACGCAACGAGGAGAAGGGGAAACTGGTTTCCGACCAATGACCAATGACCAATCACCAATCACCAATGAATAATCATTAAGTTCAACTCACTAAAGCCGTTAGAAAAATATCTTGATATCAGTTTATTTACTTAGTTAAAAACGTAACACCAAAATTATCGAAGCGACAAGTATTACACAAATATCTCCACTTTACCGGTCAATAATAAGTATTTTTTAAATGTTTGTTAGCTAAATGAAATACCTATAGTACATACATATTTGTAAATATTTTTGTTAATTTGTTGGAATTGTTGTGCATGTATTTTAAAAAAGAGTATACCCGGTTGGGTTTTTTTTTTTTTTTTTAATTTACGGTTTTGTTCTGATATTGATGAAAACTAGCACACAAAGAGGAGGAAAATAACTGTCTACATATTATTTTTAAAAAGCTTCCTGTAAAACATGGGTAATAAATAGATCATGAAACAAAATATGAAATCGCAAAATAAAGGCCCTAACACGGATAGAGCACCCAGCGTTGCCCAAAATACTTGTCATTAATATTGTAAAATTATTAATTGTGAACACTTTCAGTATAACCCTGATTAAAGACCACCATGCAGAATATAAAGATTGCTTTAAATTTATTAGCCGTGTTTGGCGACCAGATCTGAATAACCGGGTACTTCCCCACCTTCCATTTCCTCGCCTTCCTCCCCTCCCCACGACCTGAAGCCTCATAACATACCCCAATTGCGGATGCCCTAGTCCCACTGGCTCCAGATGGTTGGAAGCAGATGGGACTCTTCGGAAGTACTCAAATACAAAATAAATTAACATGAGTAAAAAATTAGAGTTTTATTATGGATTTTTACAACAATAAAAACATTGTGAGT
Organism: Limnephilus auricula; assembly: GCA_951813805.1. Taxonomy (NCBI): domain Eukaryota; kingdom Metazoa; phylum Arthropoda; class Insecta; order Trichoptera; family Limnephilidae; genus Limnephilus; species Limnephilus auricula. Next base: position 2,988,006 of record OX638409.1, on the reverse strand, counting down.
GTTATTGTGATTGATTAACATTATTAAACAAAACCAAAAACTGTTAAAAATCAGTTATCTAATTATAGATTATGAGACACGTTAAACGTGTCAGTAGTCTAGGGCACACTTATTCCGATTTATCGGTTCTGAGAATTGACCACACTTGTTCCGATTTATCGGTTCTGAGAATAAGAATTTTTCATCAAAATTTTAACTGGAATCATTTTAAACTAACATATCGATCTATATCGATTTGTATTATTGCAAGCTTTATTCGTCGTCATTTATATGTGTTGCTAATCGCGAATGGATTCAAAACGTGTACGCATAGAAATCTGTTCTATGTATTAGTGCCAACGAAAACGACAAGTTTTAAGTGTGAGTTCGAAAAGGGGCGGATACTTTAGCGTAAGCGAAGGTGTGCAATAGTATTAGTTAAAAATATCGGCGACACGAAGGAATAGAGTTCCATACGGTTCAAACTGCCTATAGCATATCTCGTGTTTCTAATATCTTTGTATACAACCGTAATACGATTTTCAGAGATCTGGAGAAAATGTAAGTATTAATTAGATTAAGAGAGGAACGCTTAGATGGTTTGGATGTGTGGAACGGTTGATCGATGAAAGGAATGTAAGTAGAGTATATGCGATATGAAACTGAGTGTTTGAAGAAGTCTGGGACGCCCGATGTATCAAATACTTGAGACGGTTCACGTCAAGAGTCATAATGGCAGATCAATATGAATGTGAATGAAGCAGAGAGTGTGCCATGATGGAAATGTGAGTGGCTTATCTTCTCTGCCTACCCCTCAAAAGCTACCGGCCGCTATGTTAGGAACTGTTGCAAGTTTCGTTGAAAAATAACATTTCGTGTTTTTAAATTTCAAAAAATAACCATTAAAATGTACTTTTTTCGTAATTCCGGTAAATGAATTGATTAGTACTAGTTAATATCTAACTACTACAACTTTTTAAATAAATTTTTTTCGTCAATATTAAGCGTAAAACGGTTTTTTAAATACTTTACCTTATATTTCACACATCAAGGACCGGGTTACGTCACGAACTCTCCTGCATGGTATTATGCTCTTGTCGGCGTTTTCGCGGGCATAATAAAATGCAAGCTTGTAGAATTAATTTAAATATGAAAACGAACTTTACAAAATAAAAAAAATACTAGTATTTAAGTTTACATGTAAACATTGATAAAAAAAATAAAAATAGGACTCAACTTCCTTATTGTAGCTCATAGTAATATATTCGTAGTTTCATTGTCTTTCAATAGACGTCGTTTTTAATGTTGATTTATGGAGTCAGTAAAAACTACTAAGTGGAGAGTGGTAACTGACTAATACCCGATCGACAGCGGGGCACATTCCATGCCAAGTTCCTTTGCTTCGGAAATACACAAAGCATTCATTAGAACGGACGTTAGATCCAGAAAAATATGATTTATAAACCAGAAGAAATAAACACGACTCGTAACCTGACGAACCGAGTATCATCAATCGAAACTCCATATCATCTGAGAGGTATTGTTCAACAGAGAAAACCACAAAACATCACAAGAATTATTTATACTTTTTTTTCGTTTTATGTGAACATAATTAACTTTTACGAGGGATGGGAAGACTGATCGGGATATTGAAATAAGGTTGAATGCAGGTAACTCCATTAATGGAGGATTGAACGCTGTTGGAGCCAACAAAAAGTTGACCACAGAAGCGAAGCTAGCAGTCCACAATGGAGTACTGGTACCTACCCTGATGTATGGCAGTGAAGCATGAAACTGACAGAGAAAGGATGAAAGTAGTCTGAATGCTGTATTAATGAGATCCCCGAGGCGTATGTGTGGTAAAACCATGTATGACCGTGTGAGGAACGTGAAGATCCGAAAAGATTTCAAGGCTGATGTGACCTTTATAAGAAGATTAAGAAAGGGACGCTTAGATAGTTTGGTCATATTGAGCGAATGAATAAAGAAAGGAGGTAAAGAGAATTTATGACGCGAATGTAAATGGCAGAACAAGCCGAGGACGCCCTAGGAAGACGTGGCACGATCAAGTGAATCAGATACTTGAGTTGGGCCATGTCAAGAGTCAGAATAATAGAAGAGTATGTATGAGAAGATGTATGAATGTGAATGAGGCAAGGAGTGTGTGACAAGACAGAGTTGTTTGGCAGTCCGTCCTCTCTGCCTACCCCATCGGGAAACGGCATGATGGTTTGTTAGTTAGTTATCTTTTCTAAAAATACAATTTAATTAATGGAGATTATCAACTTAGAACATTCAGACCCAAAGCCTTGCTCCTACGCAGTGTAAAAAAATAACACCCACATTAAAGGATCACATAATATTTTGTCAAAATTTGCAAGGAAAAGTGGATAATTTATAAACATAGAAAAAGCTTGCGAATCATCCACTACGGATTTAGATAATTCACCTTCAAAGAAGATTTTCATGGAATATGAAAATTGTATGCATAGTTTTAAATATTGAGTTTATAAATAATTCAAAAATCCTACACGAATAAATTTGCTTAAGAAAGCGTTAGGGTGTAAACGAAGCGAGAAAAGCGGAAATTGTATACATATATGGAGGTTTTTTCAAAATTATGCCAGCCTTATAGACAGCAAAAAAAGGTACACCGAGTAGGCCTTCATTCTGTTCCAAGAGGTGTGGAAAATAATATAATGGGTTTCAAATTATGTATTTATTTTGTATTTTCATGTTCATTTTCTGGTACTGTATGACAGGTAAAACAGGGTGGCTCTATCAAAGTCAGTATATAAAGTGACATGTTTTATCTTGTTTTGGGGATAGGCATATTTGGTATTCCGTTTCAAATTTACTTTTAAAAAGGAATGCAAATTTCAATGTTGGAGGCGAGTATGGATACCATGTATTGTATAACCAACACTCCTGAAATAGTTCATCCCAAGTGAATTGCTATGTTTAGTGACTAAGAAGGGGTGCCCGGGTTCATGGGTTGAGGATTGTCTTTGCAACGAATGAGTTTGCCCATGTACAGTGTGGCAAGCCGGATGGGGAGAGACTTGTTAAGGTGGACCTAACCTAGACTTCTCCAGCTGGACTCTTTCGATTCACCGCCTAGCACCGTAGTGGGATTAATACCTCCGTCACTCCTGAACCCATTATCTTTCAGATTCCTACCCCCCTCCTCACACTTTTTTCCTTCCAAAAAGTCCTATAGAATTTGATTTCAACTTGACTGGAAAACAATCATTAATCTTTTTTTTAAATATGTTCCACACAGGAGGCCCTGAAAATAATTCCCCTCATGGCCTATGTCGTCTTGTGGAGGGTATTTTTAGGAAAGGAAGAATAGGATATTTTGGGTAAGAAAAAGGAATGGATAGGAATCTGGGATCAGCGTCTCCAGGAGACATGGACGTATAAATCTATTCCTTCCACTGCGGTGTCAGAATATGTTCCGAAAGACCTGCTGGAGAGGTCAACATGTCTCTCTCAACCGGTCTCTCCTGGTCCGGCCTACCATGCAGTTGGTAGGCAGACGCCTTCACCGCCGAGATTTAGACAAACCTCACTCCTACGAACCCAGGTCCCCCTGTTAACTCACCAAACGTAGCGAGCCACTAAGGGTAACCTACGGCCGAGGTGTTGGTTACGCAATAAATGGTTCCCGGGACGGAGGCGCCCGTACCAGACTCTAAATTAAATTATTTCTTCAAACTTCGCAAAATCACTTTGTGGCGTCATTTTGAATTAAATTAAAACAAATAACTTTGTTTAAACCACTAATATAATCACAATTACTAAATTAAATGTTTTAAAAAAAAAACATTGATCAAAGTTGAGGCTTCGCTTTAAAGCACGAAAAAATTAACAAATTTAAAGGCTTCCACGTGTTTACATGATCCATTTTATTTTTGTAGAACATAAAATATTGTATTACATCAGTAATTAAGTTTATAAAAAAAAACTGACTGAAGCCGACTCACGAACCATTTATTTTAAATTTGTTTAACCCCTCTCTAAAAATAACCAACCCGTATATATTACGAAAGCGAGCACACGCTCTCTTTCTATATAATGTCAGTGAAATATTTCGCACAAACATCCGAAAAAACGGTATAAATCCGACCGTTTATCCAATAAACCACCCGCTCAGCATGGAATTCCAAAACCGAAGGGTCCACGTTTCCACAAATTTAATAAAACAAAAGATGGCGGAGGCTCCACGGGTGACGTCACTGACAAAGGTCCACAAAATACTGCCACAAGTCCCGCGTAGCCAACCCTTTGATTTCCCTGGGGTCCGTTTTGCCCTGTCGCCAAAACCGCACAACTCCCTTTTCAGCCCCCCACTGATGAGCGGTAATTTTTTACTTATTCCCTCTGCGGCTGTGTACGGATAGTGAAATAAATAGGATCGGTACAAATGAAAAGACATTTTTCTGGATGGGCGAGATTGAAATATTTAGTGTTTTTGAAGAGGGATATTTTATGTGAATACACACAAATGTTAAAACTCCTCCTAACCTAACCACGGGTCTATGGAATTTCCAATTGGGGTATGTTGTAAGGCTCAAGAGAGTTGTGAGGGGAAAGATAAGGTGGGGAAGTAGGGAAAGCACCTTGCATGGTCACCAAACATGGATAAAGCCAATTTTTTAACAATGTTTCGATTCTGAATGGCGGTTTTTCAACCAAGACTTGAGAGTTTTTTTTTATTTTTGATCTCATTTATAAATTATTGCAACTCTTAAAATTTAATATTCTAAAATAATTTTTATATTTTATTATATGTAATTGTTTTTTTTTATACTTTTAACTAATTAATCAACATCCTTCGTAATGTTATTTTTTATGTATTTAGGTCCTTATTTATCTATACTTGCTTGTCATATGTCATATTTTTTGTTAAGAGCGATTGACCAGCAGCTGAGAATAAAAGTTTAAAAATGCTTGCAACTGTACAGGGAAATTCCAATGAGAAAGATCGATGATTCCCCATATCGAAATTTTGAAAATAAAAATTTAATATCGATTTATTTCATTCCAAACTTGCTTTAATATATACCTACATTTAAGTAATCAATAAAAATGCTCAAAACGCACGATGATACATTATTAAATATCGTGTACTTCTTAAAAGTATATTTTGATCATAAGTATTAATGATTTTTCAATAATGTTGTTATATTATATAAGACCTTAAATAAATACAAAAACTGAGGTATTTTTGTCACAAAACATGTTCTCAGATTTATTTTTTAATGATTTTAATTAAACAAAAATAAAAATACTTAAAACTGTGTTGACTAGATTATGTATTAAATTATTTTGTTGTATGATTATATGATTTGGAATTTGTGTTTTTAATAGAATCTACTATCATATTTTTATAAGAAAAACTCTCTTTTTAACTTTTGAAGGTTATTCCCATCAATGTAATATATATAAAAAAAATGATTATTATTGTTATCTTCTTCTTCAATGAATCTACTATCGTTTGAATGTTGAACAAATCTGCCAACGACCAACAGTAAAACCTTAGTATATTAGAAATACACTAAGGACCAGTTGTTTCGGAAAATTTCACGTTTGAATTTCCTTCAAATCGACATTCACCAAAAAATTGGGTTGTTTCAACCTCCGTCAGAAGAAATTTAATCGAAAATTCCATAGGACCAGTTGTTTCGGAATTCCCTTCAAATTTGAATTTCCTTCAAATTTGAATTTCCTTCAAATCGTCATTCATCGAAAAATTGGGTTGTTTCAACTTCCGTCAGCAGTAAATAGCATCAAATAACGTTCGATAAATTTGAAAATTTTATTCAAGTGTTCCCCGCCGAATTACAATTTTGACGTCTGCGCATGCGCCTCTCATTATTTCGCTAACCGTCCGGACTCGGCTGATCACATTCACATCACATTTCTATAGTATTTTCACTGCTGACGGAAGTTGAAACAACCCAATTTTTCGGTGAATGACGATTTGAAGGAAATTCAAATTTGAAGGGAATTCCGAAACAACTGGTCCTATGGAATTTTCGATGAAATTTCTTCTGACGGAGGTTGAAACAACCCAATTTTTCGGTGAATGTCGATTTGAGGGAAATTCAAACGTGAAATTTTCCGAAACAACTGGTCCTAAGTTTTTCAAAATTTTAAAACTTTGTGCGTATACCAGAAAAAATAACAATCCTTCAAAATCAATTTATGTTTTTTTTTTAAAAAGAGTCAATACGTCTAGAATTTGATTTAAAAAGGACCGAAGAAACCATTGGTTTCGAAACAAGTTCATACACCATATATGGACTAAACTGACTGTTCTCTAAATTCTCTAACACCATTATTGAAGAGTCACCTGCCTAAATGCAGTATATCTACTAAATTGTACTGTAATAATAAAAGAAAATAAAAATAATTATTGATAATTGTGTTTAAATTAGTGGTGTATAATAACATCACTTGTTTTCATGTAATTAAAATGATGCCACAAAGTGAATTGAATTTTTGTCACTACATAAAAAACATAATATTTTATGCTTCACTTAAATATAAGCAAGAGAGCTCTATCATAGCAGTCTCGCAGGCTGTTGATAATTTTGAAAATTGAGTCTCTCTCTATTATCGGTTAGGTAAACATGTTGCCACACTCCAAACCACCAATCACCTTTAACAAAGCACCCCCCATACATTGTTGTCACTCCAGGCTTCAGAATAGATTCGTTACATTTATTTATTGTCAGTTTGATACATGGATGATTTCATCTTTTGAATATTCCACCTCCGCGTAACATCTTTGCCGCATCTATGCGAGCGCTTTGTTACGCGTAACAATGAATTTATACTCTGAACTGAGCCGATGTTACTATGTTGGTTGGATGTTAGGCACAAAGGTGTGGATTTTATGAGATATGCCCTTATACTACTGAATGTATTTTTAAAAATAATATATATTGCCGATTTATGTAATCCTGTTACACCCTAGTATCGGATGGCAGTGATACTTGGTCACTCCAGCGCCTGTAAATGCCTAGCTCTTGCCTGAATTGACAAATTTGTTCGTCAATTTCATGTATCCATGGAATCCTAAGCATTTCGAGGGCGTCTATCCATCCATGATTTTGATGACTGTAAGTGTTTATATGTCCACACAATGTATCAATAATATATTTTAGAATTCTTTTCTAAAATGTCGAATTTACATGCTAGAAAATGGTCTGAACATCTAAAGGGCGTGGACCTCGGGATTCGTCATGCACATTCTCATTAAGACTGCAAGGTGGTTTGCGGAATACCTTCACTGGCTATTCTTTCTTTTTCATATTACGTTATTACTGTTTCTTCTTAATTATTACTTTATTTTCAGAAGGTTTCTTCGACGGGTTGCAGCTCTTATATATCTTTCCCTTTTACTAACACTTTTACGTATATTTTTAAACTATCTTTTTCAGAAGAATTCTTCCACGAGCAGCTACTTTTATTTCTCTCTCATATTATGTCAATGTAAGTACTTGCATACTGCTTCCTAACCTCGTACGCATGGACATTGGATGTTCTAGAGTCGTTCAAAATAAATGTAGCTTCGTTCAAAACAATTAAATTTAGAGACTTGACGTGTGCGGTAAAGGAGGAAACCATATGTTTCCTTATAATGCCGTTGGGAAAGTGGTGGGGTCCCCTCCAATGGTCTGAACATTTAAGAGCATATAAACTCGACAAATTGGCAATTGATGAGCATTTAATTGAAACCCACCATTACATTGGATTTTTTTTCCCCTAAAGTCCTAGGAATACCCAAAACGAACAGAGCATGCCTAATTACGTAAGCAATTGAAATTCAAAAAAATCCAATAAATGTTAATAAATAACACTAAGCTCACTAGTTCTTGAAGCCGATAGTTGACGGCTACACCAAAACTAAAACATAAACCAATATAAAACCTCATGATGCACACTGTAATGCTCTCCGAAATGTTGGCTAAAGAAAGAGGCAGCAAAAAGCAGCATAATAACTCAAACATACAATCACGATAATGCTTATTGCAGTGAAAATATAAAATCATATCTCATCCGTAATTGCATAAGAAATATGTTTCGCTTATAATGATGGTAGTATAAGTTTTTCAAATATTGTCAGGATATACCTACTTAATCCATAATATTAAAGTATATCTCTCTTAAAGATATGGAAAAAATTGATTTACATGAAAGAAGATTTCCCAAATAATAATCCAGTACGTTTTAAATCATTGCTTACAAAGGAGATAATTTATTTTGAGTTATGTCTCGCTGCCTGAGGTAAATATTGTATACATAACACGATAAAAAGGAGTGATCGTGAACGATTACTGTATATTAAATATACTATCTGCTTACACAAAGGTCTAAATAATATATTTGCATATGTTATTCCCAAGGGTAAAAATAGAATTGATAGTTATTGATGACCAGGAATAAAGACCTAACTCATTTAAATACACATGATTTAATATGATGAACTCTTAAATAGGGTTTATATTATGTACAAATACATATAATATATACAAAGAACGGGGGGCCACGGATCCGGCACATATTAAGTCACCAAACGTAGCGATTCACTTGGGATGACCTTCATATGGCAGGGATCTTGGTTATCCAAGAAACTGTTCCGGGAGCTTACCAAATTGATATGATTGCTGTACCGTACCAACACAAAAACAAAAAATCTATTTAATTTTATTCTGAACTAGCTGATACCCGGCAAGCCCCCCTCCTTAATTTCCCATCCGACCCTTCCGCATACCGCTCCCCCAGCTTTTTCTCCCTGCCGCTTAACTCCATAAAATACACCAATTTTTTCCAACAACTCGCGTTACCTATTTAATTTTTTTATTGCAAATTTCATAATGCCAGAGCTCACCATTATGTGTATAGAAATATTCACGGGCATGTTCACAACAATTAAAAAAAAATAATAGCAATCGGATGAAATTTTAATAGCAATTATGAATTAATTTCATAACGCCAGAGCTCACTATCCTATAACCATCCCGGGTATGCGCACATCATATTCCCCAAGTTGCATCGCAATCTAATGTACGGTATAGCCGCGCATAATATACGAACACACATACAAACAAAGAAACATTCATTTTTATATATTAGATTAATTTTTTTTTCAAATTGTTGTTTCAAAGGCTTGTTTATTGATTGGATTAGTTAGGATAATCCGCATATAATGCTTGTACCTACGCATAACCCCTATCACGTGCAACAGCAAGCGGGAATCCATTAACAGAAGTATTTTTTACAGCTTGTGGTTTAGTAAGCCGAGCTTAGGGTTTTAAGCGTTTTTAATTAAAATGATTAGCATCGCGTTACACCGATGCGGAATGGATCCGCGTACCACTTAATATCCCTGTTATGCAAATAATTGAAGATTAAACGTCCTATTTTGGTCATTCAGAGGGCATAACCAGACAATACCGGAAATTTGTCTTTCATAAATCAAATTTTAGACTATAGAGTCTTTTTTACAAAAAAATATACATTGATTTCAAATAACAATGATTGTTATTTTATCTAATAAAGTTATGTTTTTTAATTTTTTAAAATAATTTAATTTTTTAAATTATAAGATTACCTTTGATCGTTGGCAGATTTTCTAAATTTTCAAATGAAATATTGTAAGGTTATTCGTGAGGAAACTAATGATTTTAGATCAATAGAGGTCGCAAACCTTCGAAAATTCTAAACTACCGATATTTCAAATTGTTGTTCACACGATTCATCCGATTGCGATGAAACTTTGGTTTGTTGATACACGAATTGTTGTGTATATGTCATAATGGTGAGCTCTGGATTATGAAATTATTATAAAAATTGACAAGAGATCGCTCGCGAGTAGTTTGAAAATGTGTGCATTTCACATAATTTTGTGGCAGGGAGAGAAGGCAAGAGGGGGCGGGAAATAAGGGGGGGGGGCTCGAGGATCAGGAAGATGCGGGAGAAGGGGAAGGCGAGGAAGGTGGAATGAAACGCGGGAGGGAAGGGAACGCGAGGGAAAGAATTTATTTCCTTGAGTGGCATAGCGCGAAGCATGTTAGGTATTCACTAGTATAGTATAACGACTCGAGGGCTTTTTGCCACATTATGGCACTATTTCCAAAACCACGGATTGCTTTGTTGCCAAAATAGGGCAAATTCATTTTTTTTATTTATTTATTAAGACGACTATATAATATATTGATCATACAACAAAATATAAAAAAAAATATATTCTCTAGATTCTTTAAAAAATTGAGGACTTTTTGCCATTATGGCACTATTTCCAAAACCACGGATTGCTTTGTTGCCAAAATGTGGCAAATTAATTTTTTTATTTATTTATTAAAACGACTATATAACATATTGATCATTCAACAAAATATAAAAAAAATAAATGTTCTCTAGATTCTTTAAAAGTTTTTAATGTTAAAGATTTAATAATATATTTTTTATAAATCCTACGAATATGTGATGATAAACAAAAGATAGGTGAATTCATTGGCTATATAGAACCCTAAGAAGTTTGTATGTCTCCATTTTCAAATTCGAAGGTATGATTTTTTTAAAGTGGGCGGAAAAAAATCCATTATCAATCTGAGAAAAAATATTTAAATTGCTCTGTCACTCCAGTGGTTATTAATAGTGAATCTAATCTATTAAAAATAGATAAAAGAGAATTCTTAATTAATAAAACGAATTGAATCTAAGCCAATTAACACCCAATAAAGTCTAAGCTAACAGGTGATAATGAACAGCGAACAACTTTAAAACACCAGGAGAACAGAATACCAAGGGACAGCCTTTTTTCTTCTAGTAACGTCTTATTCTCCTAGGGTCACCGGCAAACTGTACACAATAATTTCTATTAAAAATAGACAAAAGAGAATTCTTAATTAATAAAACGAATTGAATTTAAGCCAATTAACAGCCAATAAAGTCTGACCTAACAGGTGATAATGAACAGCGAACAACTTTAAAACACCAGGAGAACAGAATACCAAGGGACAGCCTTTTTTCTTCTAGTAACGTCTTATTCTCCTAGGGTCATCGGCAAACTGTATCACAATAATTTCTATTATAAATAAATGAAAGAGAATTCTTAAGTAATAAAATGAATTGAATCTAAGCCAAGTAACAGCCAATAAAGTCACACCTAACAGGTGATAATGAACAGCGAACAACTTTAAAATACCAGGAGAACAGAATACCCAATGGACAGCTTTTTTTCTTCTAGTAACGTCTTATTCTCCTAGGGTCACCGGCACCCCGTCTTCATGCTACCAATACAATGGCCTTAGTACCACCTCCGTCTTCCTATCCGTCTCTATAGTTCCGGGACAATGGATCCGCGCACCGCTTATCCGATAAAATGTGTTTCACTGGCGTGGAATAAATTCACTGCAATTTTTCAGCATTAAGTCGGCGAGATCTAACGCCCCCTGACCCTGAGGTAGGATTTTGTATCCAGGGATGCAGCCATGCTTTCAAATTCTAATTCTAATTAAATCTGTATTGCAATATGGTATAGCTGGCTGGGGTGGTGCATTTAAAACTTCTCTCTTGCCTTTAGAAAGTATGCAAAGAATATTAATAAATACTAGCAGTGAAAAAGCCGCTCCGCGGGTTTTTGTTGCTAGGCCCTGCGATAGATTACCCCAAGTGGTTCGATATGTTTGGTGACTTAGCAGGGGTGCCCAAGTTCATTGGGTGAGGTTTGTCTAGGTATTGGCGGCAGATGAGTTTGCCCGACCATTGCGTGGCGAGTCAAATAGGAGGGACTGGTTGATGGTACACATTTTATCTCTCCAACCGGACTCTCTCGACCTATCACCTTGTAATGCAATGGGAGGGATGGATTCATACGTCCGTCACTCCTGAACATATTGACCCCCAGATCCCTATCCACCCTTCATACTTTTTTTCTTAAATATAGTATTATAGATGGCGCCACTTCCGTTTGCAAATCGCAGGTGCGTGGAAAAAGGCACTTTCAAAGATGGGTAAGAACGGTTTCCATACAGTGGGGCGTTGGAGATTTACTCGGAGTCGGGTTCCTTAATTTGAACCGTACGGGCATTACCGTATTAATATACTTCGATGACGATATCAAATTTAATTCCAAGGGAAAAATAATAATATGTAAACTTCAACAGCATTTTACCTGATGGCGCCACCTTCGTTTGCAAATCGCGTGTGGGCGAGTGATAAGTGTGTTTATTACAGCAGCAGCTTCGTGGAAAACTGCACGTTCACAGACGGCTCAGAACGGTTTCCATACAGTGTGGTGTTGGAGATTTACTCGGAGTCGGGTTCCTTAATTTGAACCATACGGGCACTTCCGTATTAATATATACTTCGATAATTTAAAAATAAGCCGTGTGATTATTCCACCATCAGATATTTTTAAGCAGTTGAGGTCTCTTCACTGCAAATTATTAAAAATAACCCTTTTACAAATTCACTTAGATTGTTTTAACAATGAAAATTAAATATTTTTTTCGAACAGCAAGATACCAAATGTTCTTGGCTCTATAACTATCCGGTGGTGTAACACTACTATGGCAATTTTACAAATATATTGGAGAGAAATTATTTAACCAATTATCCTTTAACATAAGGTGGGAAAAAAAATATACAAAATTCAAAAATACAATCAAAAACTGTATCACAATAATGTTTATGCTTGGTAATTTAATATTTACCTTGTTCTCTCGTCTTCTTTTTTCTGTTCTCTTTCATATCTGTTATTTTTCTTATCTATAAATGTATTTTTTCTCGTTCCTTAAGTTTTCAGATTTTTTTTTTGTTAAAATGTTATTTATATACGTTTCTTCGCCCTTTTTACACGAACATTTCTCTGAAAAAAAGGTGTAACACGATTTATGTCATACATTAATTATTCATTAATAATCATTTTAAAAAAAAAACTGTATGTAAGGTATATATATTTATATATACCATTAAGGCCAATAATAATTACATAAATTTTTTCTATTATTATAGTTACATAAATAAACCCATCATATATCAAATATAAGAAAAAAGTTGGGGTGTGTAGTATCTCCATTCTGCTGTTAATTTTTTGCGTGAAAACATTTCGTTCATCTCAGAGTAAAATTTATGCTTTTCTGCTGAACTTAATTTTTATAACACCTCAAGATCTGCACGACGACGCACGAATGTAACCCTTTCCGTAGCAGAGTTATGGCTGATTATTGAGACGCGCAGAGTGAATTTTGAGGCTCTTATCTGAATCCCATCCCCGCTCGATGACGTAAACGCATTACAAGCAACGGATATTTTCTTTAAAATTTATACGCCGCTTTGCGCCACAACCCTTGGGCCACGATATATATTTTACGTTCAATACTTGGCGTCAAAAAAGCATTCCATTGTTTACTCTGGCAGGACCTTACGTCACCTGAGTGCTTATTTGTCTTTTTGTCTTATTTGTCTCCATTTTGGTTTTTGTTCAATCTTCATTTTAAAATTAAGAATTAATAATCAAAAATGATTATTAATCACTTAACTAACTTAAGAATTATTTAAACTAACAAGACCCTTTACCTTTACGGGAATAGCTCCTTCTTAAACTTAAAGAAAACCTCCTCCTCCTGTTAAACTTGCAAATAGTCGTTTGGACAATTAAGCACGCAGGCGACGCTTAGTGCGAAATGTCTTTTCAATATCAATCCTTTAAAACAATAATTAACAAGATCTTCTGTTCTTCTTTCATCTCCTTCTACAACCTATGTATGTCCCTTCAACCCCTACGCTTGAATTCCATCCCCAAACGCCGCCCGAAGCTCTAGCTCTGAAAATCTCAGCAGGGACTGAAAACTTATGCCCTCAAATAAATGTAACACCTTCAAACACCGTTCGTCGAAGAGAAATTTGGAAAAATTAATTATTTCTACCCTTATTTTAGTTTTAAGATAATATTTAATTTATTTGAAATTTAATACTTTATTTATCTGTGTGCATTAAATAATTAAAATATTTTACACAAATGTGAGACTAAAAACTATATTTTTATTTTTAAAATGCGTCAAATTAAATGAAGTCAATATTAGGAAATTCAATCAAAAATCGGAAAGCAGAAAAATCAGTAAAAGATACGGTAACATCTAGGATTCGAACCAACTGAGCCAATGTGTCCCTATCCAATTCGGTCATAATGTGTAACTGTATCATACGTAAATAACATAAAAATAAATAAATAACCCAAATTACCATCAATTATTATTTTATCTATAAACTTCATTGACGTAAATTCATTGTTATATTATCTGTAAACTTCATTATCATTAATTATCATATTAACTTTAGAATTTTAGATAGAAAAAACGTAACGTGAGCCATTTTCACAATTTTTTTATGCTTGTATTTGTATTTTAGCATTTCGGATATCAAAAACGTTTAATTCTTATAATAAAATTTGAGAAAATATTATATCACCTTTCAAAAATACTTTTAGTTTTTGGATACATTCAGAAATATTACATTTACTTGGATTTATTGAGAGCGGAATTTTTCTGTTCTTCTGACAGAATATACCCGTAATCAGAAGGCACATTATTTATTTAACCAAGTTATATTATAATTTTGTATTACAAAGGTTTACTCTAAAGTAAAAGTGATTAATACTAGTTATCTTTGATTATAAGAAACGTATGTGGATTATTTTCCTAGGCAGCGAATTTCGAGAAGAAGATGTGAGATTACGTCTGGTATAAATGGTGGCAATTTGAGACACTGTGATTAAACGTCCTCCTGCCAGCAGTTTCCCAACCATTGTTAACATACACTGGTCCTATGTTAGCCTATGTATTTACTCGTATGTATTAAATGTGGAATCATTTCGATGGGTGAGAATTTCTCACTGAGAAACACATAAGCGTAACAAAAAAAATCGGCAGAGCCGAACAAAACTATTTTAGAAATTTGTTTTAACTTCTCCGTAAAAATAGATTAATTGATAATTCCTAATTACATTCATAAGATTGACAAGACCTAATCGCAGAATTCCAAATTACATTCATAAGATAGACAAGACCTAATCGCAGAATTCCAAATTACATTCAAAGATTGACAAGACCTAATCGCAGAATTCCAAATTACATTCATAAGATAGACAAGACCTAATCGCAGAATTCCAAATTACATTCATAAGATTGACAAGACCCAATCGCAGTGGTTGAGATTACTTGATTTATGTTCGGGAAAACTCCGAGGATCGAGGAGAGGTCATGATCGAGGTTCGTCGAGATTATAAGTAGCTTTTTTACAATATTTTAATTAATCAAGATAATATTAGCGAAACTCCATCTAAAATCTTAAACAAAAAAAATCTGAAAAAGACACGGATACATCTAGGACTCGAACCCAGGACCTTCGGCTTTCCGGGCAGACGCTCTCACCACTGAGCTAACGTATCCCTTTCCGATTCGGTCATATTTAACTGTATCATACTTCGACTGAGAACTACCAACAATATCTTCATCTTCTTAACGCTTGCTTTATTTAACTGGACCAGACGTCCGTGCTACAAGAAGCTCTAAGTTATTCTGAAGCTAGAGGAGCCTGAATATTGTGTATCACCGGCTATATCCGTGACCGATCGTGCAATAGAAACAAACGACGATAGTTGATACTCAATGAAAAGTAGTACTTAACTGACACCTCAAAACTTTTTGTTGACACCTCAAAACTTTCTGTTGACACCTCAAAACTACATTATAATTATATATATTTTAAAAAAAGTTGCAAGATTTTGAAACTAAACGTATAATTCTGTACACCACATTATTTTTTTGTAAAATTATTGCGTAATGAATGTGAATAAAGCAATAAGTGCTTTTCCAGTAAGTTTGCGTTCCCCTGCGAAAAACTATACAACACGTTTTTATACATGAAATTATACTCCTAAACAGTGCAGGAAACGACTGTTTAAAACACTTAAATAAATATAAAGTGAAATATATTGAATTTGATCCACACACTACGTAGGTACAAAATATATAAAAATATTAATAAATCGAAAATATTTTTTTTCTTTCAGCCGACAAAATTCTATTAATGTGTTAGTCAATTTAAATAGCTTTATCAAAATATTCTCCTACTTGATGAAAAAAACTTCAATAAGATACTAACTAATATTAGAGAATATATCATATTATAACAATGTTCTGCAGTTTTTGGGAGTATCTTGTTTCATGTGAATGGCGCACAAGAGTCCAAACTTTCTGGAGCCAATGATACTATGGAATCTTCAATTGGATTAGATAGTGAGACTGAAGATTGTGGGATGGGAAGGCGATGAGGAAAAGGAAGACGGGGAAGTGCTTAGGCACCAAAAACGGCTAATACTATTTCATAAAAATTTCATTACTGAATGGTTGTATTTCTCCAGAGATAAGGAGAGTATCTTCCACTATGGAATGCGCCGCAAATATAATATAATTAATTTTTGGCAATGTTAGATATTCGTCACAACCCACAAGCATGCCATTTTTCGAATAATGGAATTTTGCAAGTATGCTATGTAGATATGTGTATTTACATATTATAAGGAATACATTATTTGCGTTCAACCCTCAACAATGTGGGTATGGCCCTACCGAGGCTCAACAAAAAGAGGGATAGAATATTATAATCAATTTTAGGTTTTTGCAGCTCGTTAGTATTGTGATTAAAGAATTCACGTTATTCTTCAGAAAACGAAGAATGATAAGTTTTTATGGGGTTTCGATGGGTACATTTATTGTTATAATGTTACGTTCTGTTAGTTCGAATCCCATAGAGGCTAGGTTTATTTTGGAAATGACGTGCAATGCAGTATGGGTTTGACATTCCTTAATTGGAAAAGTTGTAGGACGAAATGAAATAGGAGTGGTAGCAAAGGGAATACAGTTTACCAAATGTTTGAAAGTACCTGGATATTTAAATCTTGTTAAAACGCATTTTAAATAATAACACAGGTACTTGGTACTGTAAAATTACTAACAATGTTATAACTTAGACAGTGATTATTGATTCTGATATTATTTGGAGTAAAAATCTTATTGGAATTTTGGACTGTGTCATTTTTTTGATGTTTTTTTAAACATTTAAAACATAAAAAATCATTGGTAATAGACAAACGGTATTCAACAGTTACGGTAGGGGAAATGATTGGACGGTTAAACGGCTGAGTGACCAGTGATGCCACGCGTTTAATTTATCGTAATATCTACAATAGTAATACTCTACAGTCGTTTTTTTAAAGATGAGATCTGAAAGCGAACAACAACCAATCTGCCCCTTAAGTTTAACCAACTTTAAGGTTCATTTTGGTCACAGCTGGCCATGGACGGTAATCGTGTGTAAAAATTCAGCCTTTGAAATTTTCACTTTTTATTAGCAAAAATCGACCACTCTGCGTAGTATATATTTTGTTTTAGTTTCTATGTTAATTTATGTTACTTTTTACATATTTTATCATCCTTGCATCCTTGAGGTGATTTTTCACAAAACCGGTTCTTTACAAAAAAACATTTTGTGAAAAATTAATAATTTTTTAAGTATTATTATTATTTATAGTTATTTAATCGTTGTTCAAACAAGTGCTGCTTAGCAAAAATGATTGTTCTGGGAAACCCAGATGAGGCAGCTTGAAAACAAATTAAATCCAATAAATGACTAACGAATGCAGCAGAACTGATTTCCCTGGGGCAAGAACTTGGTAAAATCGTACTGGTACCACCGAATCGTAAATGAGGATATCCAGAAGGAATTAAAGACCGGAGATAACGTTACCAATGTAAAGAAAATGGGGCATTTAATAGGTTTGCCTTACTGATGTGTCAAATAGATGATTTACTATAATAATGTAGTGTTAATAGAGTATTGTCATGCGATCAGAAATTAATTGGGTGGAGTCAGGAATTCCAAGTAAATGGATGGGTTTGCTTGTAGAAATACTATTGTTTGTTTTTATTTTTAACTTTTATCTTAATGAGTAAAACCTCAAATTATAATAATATTTTAAATTATCGAAGAAAGTAAACACTTTGTGGCTTGACATTATACCAAATGAAACAAATACTTCGTTTTAAACCACTTTATTTTACAAATTTTTATTTTACAAATAAAGTGGTTTAAGACTAAGTATTTGTTTCATTTGGTATAATATTTTAATTAATTAAGATAATATTAGCGTAACTCAATCAAAAATCTGAATTTCAAAAATCAGAAAAAGAAACGGATACATCTGGGACTCGAACCCAGATATTCATTAATTAAAATACTACAAATATTTGTGATTATTTCCTCGTGAGAAAATCAAGCAGCCGAGAAATTTGACCTCCCGTATACTATACGAAATAGACAACTGCATCTCTGGCAGATAATACTAAATAAAATCGTGAAAATCGAGATTTCGTATTCCCATTTTTCTCCTCTAAAGCTGGTGAGCTTTTTATGATTTTTTTAACAGAACTGTATTGGAAGAAAATGGTCTATTTGTGGTACATTTTCTAGTTTGATGGCGTTCAAACCAGGCAAATTTAAATTTAATATAAAGGGTACTAACTCCTATAAAAAATAACTTATCAAAAAAAAAACATATATATATTGAAAAATATTTGCACTAGCGTTAAAATCCAGACGGGAAATTTAAGAAAACGTTTGTATGGAGAAAACGCCGCGCGTTTTCTTTTAAGACTGCCCTAGAATTTTCCGAACCAAACAAAATACATAAGCATATTCGATTGAAATAGGAAACAAATCAGAAAACAGAAAACTACGGTAAATCAACTTTAAGAGAATAGGATAGATAAGTATATAATTTTTCAGACCATAAATTTTAACACTAATCTAAAACTTGCGTGAAACAAATAATATAATATTTTTTTTAAAACTGTAAAAGCACCTAAATACGAATAATAGCTTCACTTTAATCTAAACTTCTTAATACGCGGAAAATTTTGGATCGAATTTTCCCGTTTTCATCTGTTTTCAAAATACCTGCCGAAAATACCCAATAATATATTATTTTCGGTCTCAGACATGAATCCATTAGCGAAACATTTTAAAAGGAGGTAATCTATAAATACCTCGACCATAACCGCGTGTTTATGATGCGGTGAATTTCCAGATGAAATTTCAGAAGCGTACCTGAAACAAAAAGAAATAATCCTGGTTAGTTAAGTACACGAAAACTAATTTTATTAATATCTTGGTAGAAAACACTTTGTGGTTTGACATATTCATAAAATAAGACAATTTGTTTATAACCACAAAATTTATTTAAATAATACGACCAACTCGAGGGCTTTTTGCTACATGATGGCACTATTTACAAAGCCTCGCATTGCTTTGTTGCCACAATGTGGCAAGTATTTCCCAGATTCGATAAAAATATTTTTCAAATTTTTTGGAATCTTCCCTCATAGTTAGCTGTAATAATAAGTTAGCTGATAAAATGTTTACGTGATTGAACGATATATGTCTCTTTTCCTTATTATGTGTTGATCGTGAGAACGATTTTAGTAACGGTATTTTCAGAATCATTTTTTCACTCTGACATTTTTAAACTGTCAACCGCGTACTTAGTAATACTGTCAAAAGTGTTTGTTTTATTTGATATTTATTACGTATATGCACGAGTCTTATCGCAGTTGAATTATCCATCTATTGAACGTATTTTCAAGCTATTTAAAATTAAAAAAATAGTAGCTTTTTAGCATTTTTCGAAACCCAAATGTGAATTGAAATGTCATCCGTCAAAGTGTTTTAATTTTTACAATTATCGATCTTATTCGTAACAAAAGGATAAATATAAATCTCATTTAGTTGAGATAACTTTTAACTTAATAAATTACAATATAATCAAGCTGTCAGTCGACCTCGGGGCGGGGCAATGTCCAATGTTTTAAATATGGTGTCCTCCGCGTGCAAAGTCGTACCCTTTCCAAGCATAAACTTTCTAATTAAAGTGTGGTTATTGGAAGTGACTCACCAGGTAAGCATGTTTTCTGTATCTATTTATAAAGAATAGTTCTAGGTAGAGCCTAAAATAAAATGTACAGCGCCCTTGAGGTGATTTCTCACAAAAATGGCGCTCTACAAATTATCCAACTATTATTATTAACCCGCCCTATAACGCTGCCTATACAACTATAAGGTGGCAATACAGTACCCCTGTCTTATATACTGCACGGACAGGGTCTATCTTGTGAGGTATCACATAAAATAACAAAACAATAAATCTTTAAGCTCTTTGTGCAGTGAACATAACAGTATTTACAGATAAACACTTCCAATACTCGCCCGAGCTGTAAAAATGAAATAAACACTAAATAGATTCAGTCCCGAACCTTCGTCAGAAAGAAAACTGTACACTTTATAGAACAGGACATCGCACATTGTACCATTTTCCCGAAGCAATTCATCCACAATGGAGTGGACCCAACGCTACAATTCGGATTGAAACTTTCGATCCGAAACTTGCAGTTGAATGAAGAAACGGTGCAATAAATTGCATAATTCAAACGGCCAGCACTTCGATGCAAGTCCTGGTTTCTGTTTTAGAGTTGAATGTAAAGTATTGAATTTTCTTACTAATATTATAAACGCGAAAGTTTGTATGGATGTATGTGTATTTGTTACTTATGACATTTTGCAAAACAATGATTATTAAACCAAAATTCTAAGATTTAAAATAGTGCAAAGATTTAAAATAATGCATTTATTTAAAGTACTCGCCTAATATTTTGAATCGAATCAAGAATTATAGATATTTTAAATAAATAGGTTAAGAATTTTGGTATATAAGTAGATGGGACCCAGGTAAAGAAATATATTCTCGAAGTACTAATCCTTCTTTTTTATTGATTGTTATTAAGTTTATTTTGTAGAACTCCATTTTTAATTTTAGTTTCTTTTATATATTCAATAATATTATTATTCAATGTATAAAAACAGTTTATTATAAACAAGTTCTGCTTTGTAATTATTATTATGTGTTACAGCTGTTTCGCCCTATAAAGGCATTGTCAAACTGGTGTCAAAACCACACAGACCAGCCATAACCAGAAACATAAACTGGAGTCAAAACCACACAGACCAGCCATAACCAGAAACATAATAATATTATTAAATATATAAAAGAAATAAAAAAAAAAAAAAAAAAAAATACTAATCCTTTGCAGACGAAGTCGCGGGCAGAAGCTAGTTAGTAATAATAATAACTTATCTGAACTTTTTTAACTGATTGTAATGACAAAGAATATTTATTTAACCACTCTGATATCTAAAATCTGAATTTCAACGATTGCACGGCAATCTATTTACGTAAAAATCTGTTTTTATTTGACCGTTCGGCATTTGATCAGTATGTAAATTTGTTTAGGTGTTTCTTTTCCGGTTCAAGAAGATGGCAGTATTGGACACTGCTTATTTATCCCCTATTCTTCTGCAAGCTGAATAATTAATATTATCCATTGGAGCGACATAGCAATTTAAAACTTTTTACTCGGATTGCTAATGGAAATTTTTAAACCCACATAAAAAAATCTTACCTCCGAATTTGAATATGGAGACATACAAACTGATTATAGTTCCATGTAGCCAATGAATCAGTCTATCTTTTGTCTATTGTCACGTATTCGTAGGATTTATAAACAAATATTATAAAATCGATTACTTTAAAACATTTTAAAGAATCTAGAGAATAATTGCCATATTTTGGCAGCAAAGCAATCCGTGGTTTCGGAAAAAGTGCCATATTTTGGCAAAAAGCTTTCGAGTGGTTATAGTACCTACCTATTATAGTTCTAATGCAAATCTGAATAATTAATATTACAGTACCTACCTATGTGAAGAAAGTTTTAGAAAATTAAAAAAAAAAAACTCATTCAGACAGTGAAGTTTGTTTAGATTTTTTTTTTGTTTCATTTGAAAAATAACAATACTTATAAGTAACTCAGTTTGAAAAACCAGACTTATCCACAATAAACATGAAAGTGCACTGAAGGACAAAATGTTCCCTGAGAATTCATCCATTTATGGAATTGTACCAAATTGGGAAACCCATTCAGAGTCAAATAATAGTGGGGCGAATGAAACAGTTTCCAAGGAACTAGAATATTTTGTCATTTAATTTATGACCATTATCTATATTCATTGAAGTATTAACATAGGTAAGATTATATTATTTTTATCAATAGATATGTATACACTACCTAGTAAAAAAAAATTGTCTAAATAATTATTAAAGTTTTTTTAATCTGATAGTATTATTGTCCTAAAGCCCGTAGGCAAAATTTGAGAATCCCACTTCGATGACATCTCTGACGTCGCGGGTTACCAAAACCCTCTATTCCATCTCTGTACGCAAAAGTTTGGGATAAACTACTGCTGTGATTTATAATAACGCCTATTCGGTTGAATTTAAGAACCCCACTCTAATTACATTTATGACGCCGCGGCATATCTGAACCCTCTCTTCCATCGCTGTGCGTGAGTGTTTGGGACTAAGCTGCTTTTGTGATTTGTGGCCACTCGCTAGCATGCTTAATTTCGCGTAACGCCGCGTGTGGCGCTGATGTCGTGTTGGTTCATTTATGCTGCAGTCATTGAAAAAATTTCAATGATCACAAACGACACAGACACAACACGGAGAAGTCGCTGTCAGCGGATTGTCTTGAGATGATCGATCATATTTATGTAGTCTATATTCCTGTCACGGTTACTTCGATTTATTATAAAAGTTGAATACATTGTAGGAGAATAGATTTGCTTTTAATGTTTTTTGGTAAAATCATAATATTATTTCAACCAAATGTAGATTTTTTATATATTTAAAAAAATGCATTTACTTTGATAATATTTTGGTAAGAGTAAGTTTAGCTGGATTTCATGTAAAATTATTATGTTATTATTATTATATATATATATATATTAATTTCCGTGAACGTTTATATAAATTTTACAAATTTATTTCGATAAAAAGAATACATTTCAGAGGTATTTTTTTAACATTAGCTCCACACAGGAGACCCTGAGGAAAACAATTTTCCCTCGGGGCCTATGTTATCGTTGGGGATGCTGTGTGGATGTTCTTTTTAGAGAAAATAAGGAGAGGAAGTTCTATGTAGATTTATTATATATTTAAAAAAATGCATTTACTTTGATAATATTTTGGTAAGAGTAAGTTTACCTAGATTTCATGTAAAATTATTATGTTATTATTATTATATATATATATTTTAATTTCCGTGAACGTTTATATAAATTTTACAAATTTATTTCGATAAAAAGAAATCATTTCAGAGGTATTTTTTTAACATTAGCTCCACACAGGAGACCCTGAGGAAAACAATTTCCCCTCGGGGCCTATGTTATCGTTGGGGATGCTGTGTAGATGTTCTTTTTAGAGAAAATAAGGAGAGGAAGTTCTATGTCGATTTATTATATATTTTAAAAAATGCATTTACTTTGATAATATTTTGGTAAGAGTAAGTTTAGCTAGATTTCATGTAAAATTATTATGTTATTATTATTATATATATATATATATTTTAATTTCCGTGAACGTTTATATAAATTTTACAAATTTATTTCGATAAAAAGAAATCATTTCACAGGTATTTTTTTTAACATTAGCTCCACACGGGAGACCCTGAGGAAAACAATTTTCCCTCGGGGCCTATGTTATCGTTGGGGATGCTGTGTGGATGTTCTTTTTAGAGAAAATAAGGAGAGGAAGTTCTGGGAAGGAAAAATATGAAGGATGAGTAGGAATCTGGGGGTCGATGTGTCCAGGAGTGACGGACCTATGAATGCATCTCTCCCACTGCGCTACAAGGCGATGGGTCGAGAGAGTCCTGTTGAAGAGCTAAAATGTCTCCATCAACCAGTATCTACCAATCCGAACCGCCACGCAATAGAGGGCAAACGCATGTGCCGCCAAAATATAGACAAACCTTACCCTATGAACCTGGGCACCCCTGCTAAGTCACTAAACATAGCGAACCACTTAGAGTTACCTATGGCAAGGGTGTTGATTATCCAATAAACGGTATTGGGAAGAAACATTTGTCTCTTTCATTCATTACTAAGAAGATACCATTTATTATTCGTGTTTTTGTTTTTGATTTGATTTGATTACTACATTATTTATTTTGACTATATTTTATACTTGACGATTTTATTTTGAGTTTTAATTAAGAATATTTTATTCGAATTGATTTTATTATTTTTTTGAGTTTTAATATTAAGATTATTGCCTTTAATTTGAATTCCGACTTACATTATTAATTTATGTTTTTTTTATATATTGTATTGTGTGTATTGAATTAGAGATTTGATTTAATTATTTTTATGTAATTTAATTTAATTGTATTTATTATATTTTGATTAATTTATTTTATTTTATTTTCTGTTTTATACTGGAGGCACTGCTGAAAACCAACTGCATTCCAGGAGAAATCCTGAATTGTAGCTGAACAGTGACCTTTACGCTAATAGAATCAATGATTAAGAACAAAATGTGTAATGTTGTAATAAATCTATTGATGAATAAATATTTTTATTTTTATCAATTTTCTTTTTTTGTCATTGACGTGGATGAACGAGATTTAGGTATGCTGAGTTGATTCTTTTCCGAAATTCTACTCACTGTCCGCGGTCTTATAATACAGAATGTCTACTGTTATATATCCACATATTAAATGTAAGTGTTTTGTAGTTTTATATTCACAGTTGTTATTTTTGCATAAGGGCGGAGCCTTATAGATGGTCACCAACACTTGGCGAAATCGGGCGAAGCCCGAAGAAAAGCCGCCCGCAGGGCCTAGCAGCAAAAACCCGCGGAGCGGGTTTTTAACTGCTAGTTCTTTATTATTAATCATTCACTTTGGTAGGCTGGGTTAGGTATCGCCCCTCGGGGAACCATGTAATGGATAACCAACACCTCTGCCATAGGTCACAACAAGTGGTTCGTTATGTTTGGTGACTTAGCAGGGGTGCCCGGCTTCATGGGGTGAGGTTTGTCCGGG
The DNA here is from genome assembly GCA_951813805.1 of Limnephilus auricula. Taxonomy (NCBI): domain Eukaryota; kingdom Metazoa; phylum Arthropoda; class Insecta; order Trichoptera; family Limnephilidae; genus Limnephilus; species Limnephilus auricula. The sequence continues at coordinate 2,962,954 of OX638409.1, read as the reverse complement.
TTTTGGTGGCAGATGTGTCTGCCCACCAATTGCGTGGCAGGCATGATCGGGAGAGACTAGTTGAGAGAGACCTTTCGACTTCCCCAGCAGGGCTCTGTCGGAACATCACCTAACACCGCATGGAATGGAATCATTCGTCCGTCACTCCTGGGAACACTGACTCCCAGATTCCTACCCACCCCTTATTACTTTTTCCTTCCCAGAACATCCCATCCTTCCTCTCCTAAAAAAAATTCTCCACTCAGTATCTCCAAAGATGACTAAGGCCTTAGACTTAGGTTTAATTAATTTTGCTGACCTATTTCATCTTCAATTATCTAACAAAGCTTTTCACTTTTATAAAATCGGTCACCAAAAAAAAAATTATTTAGAAATTATTAAAACTGTTCTGTTGAGTTTTTTAAAAATTTTAACAAATATCAATTTATATTCTTTCTTACAATAAAGAGAAACACAATCTTGTTTTACCAGGAGAACATACGTTGAAGAATATGGATAGAAGAATAAAATTGTTTCTCGCGCCACCGCGCACTCTCTAAAAATAATACATTTGTTCTGAACTCGGTTCGAGCTTTTTCTGCCACTCTTTTTCCGCTGCAGGGAGCTTATCTCCTGGTGCTTTAAAGCTCCATGACTATGAATTTTAGATTATATTTTTATTTATACAGCTTGTATACCCAGCCTTTGAAGGATTACTGAACTTTACAGCCTTGAATGCAGTTCATACACAAAACAAAAGTTACGTTCTTTTGTGCCTTCGGGACTCGAAAACTTCGATCGCTTTGAGATTGAAAATAATATACTTTTTTGAAAGACGATGAGAAAGGTTTACATTCTATTTGTATCGTAACAAAAAATGTACTGTTTTGTAACAAGTCTAAAAATAAAGACAATTTTAAAATATCTTACGATCTACGATTGGACATCCAAAATTTTTGCTATTATCACTACAACTTCAGCAGTTATGTTTATATTTCTATGATTCTTCACTATTCTTCATAGATTCATGATAAAATTCATGATTTGATCATGAACTTATACTTCGCATGTTAAATTAAAATTTAGCTTTAAAAAAAAAAAGAATGGTACCAAGTGGGTTCCCTGAGGAACTCTTTCCATATTTAAAGAAGAGGCTAAAATAAAACTCTTTTGACAAAATTTAAATCTAATTTCAAATTAGCAAGTATTGAGTTCAGTATTATCATCTTCAAAACCTCAAATTCAGGTGCCTCTCCTTCATTTTTTCAAATGTAGGTACTACCTATAACCAACTGTTAAGCCAACATCCATGGTATTAGCATAACATTAACTACAATTCGTAGATAAGTCACGGCAGGTTAGCGCAATGTATCCGGGAGTATTTTGCAAGTCGGCTCGCATAAATACGGGGGGGCTTTATGAACCGACTTCCGTAGTGTAATTAGAATTATTTATTATTATAATGCCTGACTTTAGTGCCATGATTAATACGGTAATTAGCCGGTGCTAAAGGTAGACCTGCACGGGAACATCTGTATTGAATGAGGCAATGAGGGTAGGGCTAAGGTGTGGCGACTAAATTGCTTAATTATCTTGCAAAATGTTCACTTTGAAATGAATAAGAGACGTGTGTTTGTTTAAAGCACTTCTTTTGAGTTTGGATCAAGCTGGATTTGGTTAAAACCGTGCATTTCTCATACAGGAATTATTTTCTGGAACTGGCGAAAGCCTTTGGAATTACGGAATCCCTAATTTGAGGAATGTTTTAAGACTAATGAAAGTGGGAAAGGATTGAGAAGAGGAATGTTGGATAGTACCTGGCTTTACAGATTGGGTGACAAAATACGTCTAAAGCCATTTCTAGCAAACGTCATATTTCTGGAAGGTGGTCTCTCATTACGGCAAAACTGAGAGTAATAATTGCTTCTGGAATGAGGTACAGGTTTAAATCTTAAAGTTTTAGTTCAGTTGTTCAGTTTTTGATTTGGCCATTCGATTTAATTAATATCATTCCTCAAAATATTAATATGAAAACATATAAACTGTTTACTGCGGTTTAAAGCTAATGAATCCACCTAGATTTCACCGTTTATCTCATATTTATAGGTTCGTTAAATGTGGTGAAATTTTAGATCGATATCAATCGCAGAAAAATAAAAGCGGGCCGAATTTGGACGTAAATCGCTCCAGCGGTTAAACAATAATTGAAACATGTTACAGTTTCAAGGTTAACAGGTTTAAGGTTTAAGTTTAACGTCAAGGTTAACGTCGGCTGTCAAGTCAGTGACGCGACAGCTGGCGTTTTGGCAACTACCAACATAACGGACATTTAATTTTTTAAACGTCTATAAATAATAATGATTGCGAATGTTTTCACGTTTTTCTAAATACACGTTATTCAATAATGTTGAAAAGTGTTTTTTGAAATTTTTGAAATATATATTATCTATGAAGGTTTTTAAATTACATATCAATAATCATCTCATATAATGTATCCTTAAAGGGTGAATCAGCTAATAAATCCTCATAGTATCTCTGAAGACAATACTATTGTAGAGTAATTCATGTGAATAATAGTTAATAATCTAATTTATGGGGTGACATAACCCATTCTCATCCCCGTCCCTTAAACAAACAGCCCCTCAGCTGGAAAACAATCGAAGATAAAATTAGTTATCTTATTGCCAAGTAGATTTGTAGCTCTATTGTGCCGATTATAAAACGGCAGAGAACTCTCTTCAACACTACTTAAAGTTATAATATTATTTGTAAAAAAATATTTTACAAAATTAAAAAAAAAAAATTATTGATGTAGCTATTCCAAATTCCTGTAATATTGAAAAATCTGTTTCTGAAAAAATAACTAAATATACAGATTTAGGAAATGAAATAAAAAGAATTTGGCATTCTCAGACTATAAAAATATTACCATTTGTTATTTCGGCTAGGTACCGGCATTATACCTAGCTCTCTCATTCAAACTTTTTGATTATTAGATTTGTCAAAGAATTTATACAAAAAATGCAAAAATCAGTCATTTTAAATACATGTTGGATTACGAAAGATTTTTTAAATATTTATATTAAGGGATTAGTCGGATTTATCGGTCATATCATTAATTTTCTAAGAAAAGTTAAAAGATTATAATATCGACCAATTGATTAGTCAGATATCTCCAAATACTATGTTTTGAGGTAATGAGAAAAGAAATATTCGAATGCTCACCATAAATCAAATTGTATTTACACGTTTATGTGTATTACATATTACATTAACTATTACAACAAATTTATGTGTTTTACATATTACATAAACTATTACAACAAGCTTATGTCATTTACATATTACATAAACTATTACAACAAGTTTATCTGTTTTACATATTACATAAACTATTACAACAAGTTTATGTGTTTTACATATTACATAAACTATTACAACAAGTTTATGTGTTTTACATATTACATAAACTATTACAACAAGTTTATGTGTTTTACATATTACATAAACTATTACAACAAGTTTATGTGTTTTACATATTACATAAACTATTACAACAAGTTTATGTGTTTTACATATTACATAAACTATTACAACAAATATTACATAAACTTTTACAAAAAGTTTATGTATTTTACATATTACATAAACTATTACAACAAGTTTATGTGTTTTACATATTACATAAACTATTACAACAAGTTTATGTGTTTTACATATTACATAAACTATTACAACAAATATTACATAAACTTTTACAAAAAGTTTATGTATTTTACATATTACATAAACTATTACAACAAGTTTATGTGTTTTACATATTATATAAACTATTACAACAAGTTTTTCTGCATTATAATTGATTTAGTGGTGTTTATGAGTAACCTGATTTTTTAACCAGATAGAGGGTACACTTTTATAAATAACCAACGATGTCTGACTAACCAACTGAGCCTTCGATATAATATCTCTTGGTAATTTTAAAATACTTATGTTAAGCAGCGCTACCAAAGAACCTTATATTCTGATGAAAGCTTTTGCTTCAAAATTCAAATAAATGTCTGCTGGATAACGGGGTCGAACACACAAAGTAAAATAGGATTATTATAATGTAAATACCTACCTACGGTGATGATACGCGGTACTTAACCCTAAATAAAGAAGCTGAATGAAGAAAATAATAGGCTGTTATGTCGTTAAGATAGAGTCGAAAGAGTACTGGACCTAAATGGCTTCCTTGAGGTAAGCCGCTAGAGGATTTAGATGTCGTTTTTACATTTACAAATACCCTCTTTCATTCAGATAGATGAATCATCAAGCTGCTATCAAATAAGCAATTTTCCGAATATAATATATGTATATTATCCAAGTATTTTGAAGACCCCAAAGCACATGATTGGCTGATCGAGTGTAAATATTGCCAAGTGATAGAAATCAGATAAAAATTGTTCAGTGGTACCTCATTAGAAATGACTAAGAGGCAGATTGAGGAAGAGTGAGATTGACTGCATGGAAGAAGTGTGCAGCAGAATGGGAAATGGGGAGTCTTTAGGACTAGAGCCGATTATCCAATTAACCACGATAGTGATAGTCAGCAGTGAGGTATTTTGGAGAAGGCCAAATTTCATCCTAGAAAATGTTGATCGTCCCGATAATTTTTTCGTCTTTTAAGTATGTAAATAATGTGCCTAAAATAATCATTTGAATAATAACCTCAAATTCCATAATCCAATAGCATCCAACTTAATACCTACATACATATGAAAAGAATTCGCATGTTGGGATACAAATTTACTGTCTTTGGTAAAGAAAAACATTTCTGTTATATTTGTTTATTTTTCTAAAGTCAATTTTTTTCAATTATTAAAGCGAAAGCACAAAAGTCATTTTATTTCATCAAAATAATTTTGTTATTTTGCACCAAAGGTCGTTATTTAAAGCAGTTTTTTATATTAGATATGATTTTAGATTTTCACGGCCAAAAGTATTTTTGTTATTTGTTTTTGGGGTGTTAAGCCGTGTTACGCTTCCTCCTTCTTTAGCCAACGTTTCGGAGAAAGTTACAGTATCCATCATCAGGGCAGATGTTTTATTATTAGATTAATTTATTTGAGAATTGGTAGTCCTCTGAAACAATAATTGTTATTTCTTCGTTATCCTCCAATGAGGGAAGTAACTCTGTATATTTTATCAGTGTGTATTTAGTGCCTAATCTACATAGAAATGTAGTGTTGGAAGCTGAGAATGGTCCATTACTCTGTCGAAACCGTTTATAACTCGTTGCTTGGGAAGACGTTATTGTTACAAACACGATTATGGTGTAAAATTATTATTCTACGAGATGTTAATTCAATGGATTGGAATGTTATTAATTTGCCTATGTAAATTATTACTGAATAAATTATGGAGAAGCGAAGTTGATGTAAGTTGGAGATGAGAACCATTCTTGGTATTAAAGAGATTTTCGTAATACCAAAATTTGATGTTTTGAATCTGGTAAAAAGGGGACGACCTTCAACATTTACCTCCTGATACGCAAATGTGTATGTATAAATGGCAAAACTCCTCCATGAAAACCTGTTTTTTTTAACATCAATCAACATAAAACATTGTCAGATCTTTAGCAGAATCTAAATAAACTTATATCGAATAATTGTGACATTGAGAGTTTTGACATTCATTCAAAACTTACCCTGACAGTGACCCTATGGCGAACTCTACACGTTCAACATTTATTGTAATCCGTCAGTATTTACCACGTATCGTGATATTTATTGAACTTGTAGGGTATGTATTGACGGATCACAAAATTTATCACAGATTTCTAGGTTTATGAATTCTGTATCGTGTATCCACAGATCGTGATAAATATTGATGCTTAGGCTACACTTTCCATATTTATCACGATCCGGAATTCCGAATTAAAATCAATCAAAATTATCTAAATATTATGCAATGCGTATTGTGATCCGTCAATATGCTAGCCCTCACTAATATAACGATATTTGATCGTTCCATCAATAATATATAGATCGTGATAAATATTGAACGAGTTGCCTACGATCAATGTTCACAAAACACTACTACAAACTTATTTACAACTGATTATTAATATATTTTTTTATTACTGAAACTTATTATCCACGTAAACAAACTACTGTAATCATTTGTGAAGTGTATGTTCAGGAATAGAAATAAATAAATATCTAAATGTATTTCCTGTATTTCAGAAACCATCTTACACGTGGGTGACTGTGGATACAGATGACCGGAAAAGAATGATCGAAAGCGACAAATTCCCGGAAGTGGAGAGTGGTTCGACGTAAAAATATTTTACGTCGTATTGGTTTAGTACAGAGTGGAGTGCAAATGCACTCCTAGTGAGGGTGGTCACTAGGAGTGCATTTGAAGAACTAGAATATTCGATTTATTTTTCAATTTGTCCAACGCAAATAATGATATAACAACCATTCTGTTTGGTTGTCGTATATATAGGACATCGCTTTTAATATCAAGAAAATATTGTGAAATGTCTGGCAGGTAAGAAAGTGTGTGAACTCCACGATCAAAATTCAATAATTTTAACCAAATGATCGATTTTGTGTCATTTAAAACTATGATAAGAAATAAAGTAAAATCGAATCTCGGAAGAACAAATTAGAAAAATTTTCAAGACAGATAATGTTAGAGGTTAAATTCCTTTTCAGAAGGGTGTTAAAATGCTTCATGTCAAAACCTTATCACACTCTAACCCAGTGGTTCCCAAACTCTTTTGGCCCACGGATCACTTTTTACAGTCAAAATTTGCCCACGGACCCCGGGGTAGGGAATGAGTGATCCTGCCAAATTTTTTGCCTTATCATTATCATTGCGTCTCCCGTGGACCCTTGGGGATCGACCTGGACCACTTTGGGAATCACTGTTCAATCTAACAAAATCAAACTCATCATCAACGGATGCAAACAAGTTAAAATAATGGATATACTTAGCAATATGTGCTCAACCGACTACGGTATTCCTCAAGGAACTGTATTGAGACTGAATCTATTTTCCCATGATTCCTGTCTAACTGTCTGGAGTCAGTGGGGCTATGGCATCCCCAATGGGCGTATCTTGCGAGGCTGAAAGTAGCGGGAAGGGGAAGGAGATGGAGAAAAGAAAGGAAGTGAAGTTCCTACCGGACTATTCAGAATTTCACAAAATACGGTTAATATGATTTCAAACAAAGTTTCATTCTGAACGGTGGTCTTTTACCAGGGCGTGACTGAGAGTATCTTCCACTCTGGAACCAAATCAAATGAACCCTACTTGCCCAAGCTGGGATTTCAACCCGCAACCTCTGGATTCGTAGACAAAGAGTCTTACCCCTTGACGTCGAAGGCAATAAATGCAATAATTGTGATTTTTTGTTGTATTTCGTTAAAATAATCAATTTTTATTTGTTGGTATCCTCAACAATAATATTGCGGTCCAATTGATCTCCAAATACTTAGTTTTGAGATAATGAGGAAAGCAATTTTCGAATGCTCACCATAAATCAGATATTATTTACACGTGTCTGTGTTTTTCATAACCAATTTGCTATAAATTTACACCGGAATACATAAAGGTCCGGCACCCTGCTGGTGACCCAGAAAACAACAATATTTTGCTCAATTCGCTACAAGTTTTTCTGCATTATAATTGATTTGGTGGTAACAATTATTATAAGCAATAATTATTAGCCTGAAATCATTCATATTGAAAAAATCTCCCGAGAAAAGATACATGCCGCTAGTGAGACTCGAACCCGTGACCTTCTGATTATCAGTCAACTGCTCTTATCCATTGAGCTACGTCGGCTTATCTCTTACCCGCCAGATAATTCGATATATACTAGTATTTCATTCAACAATTATTATTGCTTATTACATTTTTTCAACCAACTTTATTTTATATGTGAAAGGCATTGTAAGTGCTAAATCTCCCTACTTTAATTCGTCAAACACACGAAAAGATACTTTTTTGATAAAAGAGACTTTTTCAATGTGAATGATTGTTTCAGGCTAATGATTATTGCTTATAATAACTGTTGACCTTTGTGGTATGCATAAAAATCTTGTATTAAACATTAGTTTATGAATTAAAAAATAATAATTGATTTGGTGGTAATCTGAGTATTACACCAGAAAGAGGGTACACTTTGACATATAACTGCATACTCAACTCAAATTTAGATTTTTCTTAGAAGTCTGACGCAGTACAGAACATACTAATGTAGTTCAATCAGTGAAAGAATGTATACGAGTAAGACAATAAGAAATTTTATTAATTTTAAAAAAAAAATTCAAGAGCCTCTATTGTCTCTAGAAAGTCTCTTAAGAAAGCTCTAAGCCTTCACAATGAAAGCAAGAAAAAACAAAAAATCACCAAGAAAACACCAAGGAAATACTAAGAAATGTCGTGAAATAATGGCGCAAGTGTCTTTACAGCAATGGCGACCGGAAACAGGAGCCATCACGTGATTGACGACCGCGTCACGTGATCCCAAAGCCGGAAGTGCTGTGTCACTGATCTCGGAAGCGGAAGTCCGAGGAGCGCGAGCGGAGGAAACACCCGGGATCACAGATGAAAAAATACAGGCTTTATTGTATTTTCTTTCTCTCAGTTGGTCTTGGTGGTAAAATGATTGATGTATTCACGACAATACCAATTATTTTATCACTTGGTTGTCAGAATTCATGATGTAAAATATTTTTGTTGGCACTTCTTTGCTGTACGGTGTATATTGTATGTGCTTATTAAAACATATTATGCATCGCGTTCCAGTGGTAGGTGGTAATTCATAATGATCTTAGAAAAAATATTCCAACAAAATTTAAAGGAAGCAATTCTCATTACCAAAAAAATGTTATAAAAGTTGTTCAGTATAATCGTAGCCTCACGTTTGCGAGTAATGCACGTTTGGATAACAAAATGGCGACCCTCACCTTTCAAATCTTAAATAAAACAGCCGACTAACTGCGAAGAAATACAAATTATAAAAACGCATTTGTTTATATGAATGATTTTTAAAGCACAAAAAAAATAAGAAATTTATAAGTTCTTTTTATTTGGGCACTAATGAAATTTAATTTTTAATTTTCGCTAAGTTTTTTTAAGGTTTAATACTCTGCTAGCTAAGTACGTTATTTTTTTCATAATTGGTTATATACTATGGCTGACTAACTAGGAACTCCTGTGTTGAAAGCGGGCACAGTTTATATTATAAATTCCAAGGGCCTTTAGCTTGTCCATTATCTCTATAACAATATTGTTCTTTGAAGTATCATTTTTATTTTACCTATATTATTTTGTGTTTTTTGAAGAATTATTTTTGTTTTTCGTTTTGTGTTATTTTGTTACTTTAAGTAAATAATTGTTAACCTAAACACAGGCTTGTCCTAGTGAGGTTAAAAATTGTATTGTAAACTGTTATACCTAAAATGTGAAGAAGAAACAATAAAATAAAAAAATAAAAATAAAACTTATATAATCCAAATAAAAACACAATATTACGTTAAAAATAAAAGACAATCAGCATCGTACCATTGGAAATGCTTACCTTATAAATTGGTTTTAATCAAATCTTTGATTTTAGATCTGTCTTGGCTGATGATCCAAATTTGATATCTGATTTATATTTAACATACGGTGTGTTCTTTATAGTGGCGTGTGGAAGTGCATTGTATAGCTCTGTTGCGAAGTATCTAAATCTTTTCTTCTAGTATCTCGAGCAGTTTGGACATTTTCAAAAGCAGTTCTGTGTTTGAAGAGGTATGCTAGTAAATTTTTGGCATAAATTTACCTAATGTCTAAAACACAGATTATCTTAAAGATTTCATCCGAACTGCCTGTGATCGGTAGTTTTAGAATAATCTTTATAATTAGTTTTTGAGCTATAAAAATCGATCAATTGCAGCGGCGTTTGCCCCTCCCCAGGCTACAATACCGTACTCGATTATAGATTAATATTGTAAATTAGTAAAGAAATATATGAATTTTCTAAGTTTGTTTGCTGTGGGGATAATATGTTCTTTCCAATATAAATTACTGTCAAAAGTAATACCAAAGTATGCAATTTTAGTCACCAATTCTAAGTAAGAACAATCTGTTATTAGCATTTGTAATAGGACAAGCACTTATTTTAATTTGATTTTCTGGGATGCTTAAGGAAGGATTCTTAATACATCTAGCGGGGAGTAGGGATAGCTCAAATACAAGTTATCAGTAAATATCTCCAGGTGTTGATTTGGTAATACCAGTATGCATATATTTTATGGACAATCTCAAGAATATTTCAATATGTTTTTGTCGGTGTATACCAAATTCTCCTGAACATTACTATCACTCTACTCTGCATCGATGTTGTTTTAACTCATAGTTCTGTGAATCTCCCAACTCAGGGGAGTACCTAAAAGCATCCCTCAAACATTAAACCTGCCAACTGCCCATAGATTTAGTGCCTATTTCCTGCCACAGACCAACACTGAATGCACCGTACAAATGTACGAATAACCTCCTTTATTCGTCCAGGGAGAACGGTAAATTCAAATGCATTGTTATTTACTGAGCGAAACATAAATGTGGACCGGGAGGAGCTGATGCAATGAGTGTTGTTTTACGAGAACTTGACTGAAATCAAATATAACTTGTTTATTTAAATCTCTTTTTACACACTTATCTCAAATCTCCAGACTCTCCTAAATGTGATATAGGTATTGACGTTTACCACAACAATTCTAATGACAGAATACTTCAATCTATTTCAAACCAATTTTTGATATTTTCAGCCGAGTGCATTGCAATAATTGACCCTCCCAAATATGCAATCAAATATAACAAACGTTTGAACCTTATTCTCTCTGACTCTCTCAGTTCTCTTCAAAAACTTAAATTCAGTTATGTTCTTCACCCTGATGAATACTTTTTTACGACTTATTCGAGTGCTGATTGCCTCCATTTAAAGATCATAAAAAACGTAACTCTGATTTGGGTTCCTGCACATTATGGCGAATTGCAGTGAACAATATTGCAGATTCCTTGGAAAACAAGGAGCATCCAGTCCTATTGTTGTCTCGTAAACCACATTCCTTTTTTTCATCCTCAAAGATAGATCTCGCAAGAAAAGAGGTGATGCAATGAGACGCGGTTTACGAGATAGACTCGCTGTTTTTTTTCTATTATATTTATATTTTTTTGGGAATGTCACTAAATTTAATCACCACAGTGAGTAATTGTTTTTTCTGTAACGTTATACCCGTGTGCAATATTTTTGTGAATGATGAATACTTGGAGCAGATGGATGAGTTTGTGTATCTGGGAAGTGTAATATGTTTTCGAGAGAAGGGAAGGCTGATAGAGATATTGAAAGAAGGGTAAATGTAGGTAACTCCTTTGATGGGGGACTGAATGCCGCTGGAGCTAATTAAAAACAGTCCAAAGAAACGAAGTTAGCAGTCTACAATGGAGTGCTAGTTCTACCCTTATGTATAGCAGTGAAGCATGATATCTCTGAGGCGCAAGACTAGTAAAACTATGTATGATCGTGTGAGAAATGAGGAGATCTGCTAAGAATGCAAGGCTGATGTAAGCATAATGAGTAAGATTAAGAAAAGGACTCTCCGAGAAATTAACGAAGAAAAAAGTCTTAGGAGAATATATAATGCAAGTGTGAATGTTAGAAGAAGACGGGGACACCCGACGAAGACATGACACAGTCAAGTGAATCAGATACTTGTGTTGGGCCATGCCAAGAGTCAGAAAAATAGAAGAGTATGTTTATTTATTTATTTATTAAAAGAATTTTATACATAGTGTAGATACTGTGTTATTTCGCCCGCCATGCTAGGGATGTCCCTGTGTTATGGCGGGTGAAGTATGCAGATTATATAATTTAAGGTAATGAAGTACGTTTACTGATAATATAATAATTATGATAATGAGGTTTACAGTTAATGCAGCAATGAATTTATGATAATGAAATTTACATATAATATATTAATTGATGTATGAGACTATGTATGAATGTGAATGTATGTGCGAAGATCGAGTTTTTTTGGCGGACCGTCCTCTCTGCTTACCCTGAGGAGAAACGGCGTGATGGTTAGTTAGTTAATCAGTTGACAAACACCGTAATATAAATAAGAATGAAAATAGTAATATATTTTTTTGTGAATATTATTATAGAGAATATATTTTTTATAGAGAATATCTCACAAGAGTCCCAACTGCTCCCGTCTGGAGCCTGTGAGACTATGGCAACCCCAATTGGGGTATGTTGTGAGGATGAAGGTAAGTGGGGAAGGGAAGGAGATGGGTAAGAGGAAGGTGTGAAAGTACCTGGCTATTCAGATGTAGTCACTAAACACGGCTAAAACCATTTTTAAGCAACGTTTCAATTCTGAATGGTGGTCTTACACCAGGGCGATACTGGCAGTATCTTCCATTTATGCATATATAATATGTGAAAAAGGAAGACCACAAATTAATATTTGATAAAGATTTTTAATACATGATTTATTTCATTTCTCTCTTCAAGTACAATTTTACATACTAGCAAGTACCCGGCATACGCTGAATGCCACTCAGAGAAAGAAAGTGTTCTTTTTCCAATTCTGTTTATTAAAGTGCTTTTAGATACAGAATATATATTTTTTTTCTGTCTAGTGCGTACACACATAAATCAAAAGATTCTCCCCCTACACCAAAATCAACCCCTTCCACTACCCGCATCTAATTAAAAATAATCATTTATGTACTTGTAATTTTTAAGATTTTTAAAAACTCTTCAAAACAACATGTGTAGAAAATCTTACATAGTTAATTCCCAAAAAAATACAAAAAAAACTATATCATGTACGTACATTCTACTTTATATTATTATACACTACTACTTTATATTATTATATAAATAAAATAAAGTCGGGATGGTTACACCCAGTGGCGGCTCGTGACTTTTGGTGAGCTAGAGTGCTAATATTAACAAAAATGGCATTATTGATGTCGCAGTAGCCGAAAAATATTTTTTATTTTTTTTTCGAAAATTTATTTTTTGTATGAAGATTTTCAGGAAATTTCAGTTTTGCCGTGCGCCGCACCGATTTCCTGAAATTCTTTCGAAAAAAAAAATAAAAAATATTTTCCGGCTACAACGACATCAATAATGCCATTTTTGTTAATATTAGCACTCTAGCTCACCAAAAGTCACGAGCCGCCACTGGTTACACCATTTATAACTCAAGAACAACTAAACCGATTTTCATGATCTTTGATTTGTTGGATTTGTCTCCGTCCCGGTTAAAAGAATAACCATTAAAACATCGAAAAAAACCACGGGAAAAATAATTATGAAGAAAATATTTTTTTTCATATATTTTGTATTTATTTTTTTATTTATTTATTTATTTGAGACACAAACAGGATATTTATAAAACATTTATGTTGGTAATATAAAACAAAATTAAATACAAATATAAATATCCCTAGACTAATGTGTCTGCAGTAATCATATTTTAATATACTCATAAGCAAACACAAAGAAAAACATTGCCAGTATTTTTAAACTTAACTCTAAAAAACTTAATTATAATAATAAAAAATCGAACAAAAAGAAAATGTTTAGAAAAAATAATAAAACAACAAACAATCTTTTAAACAACAAACTCTAAAAAACTTAATTATAATAATAAAAAATCTAACAAAAAGAAAATGTTTATGAAAAAATAATAAAACAACAAACAGTTGTAAAATAATAAAACAACAAACAAATTTTTTTTAGGTACACAAATTGTGGAGATACTTCTTGAAACAAGTTATATTATTTACAAAAATATCTATGATAATGTGTGATTTGGCAAGATCATTGTATGATCTAGACATTCTAGAAATAGGATTAAAATATCCAGTATTATTGGTAAAAATTTCGGTCCAAAATATGTTAAGGTTTCTGGTAGATTTGGGCCTGGCATATAACTTGATTTGATTGATTAAGTTACTATCTACCCGATCATTTACAATTTTATAAAGCATTAAGAGGTCATTTATGTTACGTCTTTTAACTAGACTCTCTAATTTGAAATATGTTAGTCTTTGAAACGGTTTTTCAAATAATGTGCGTTGGTCGACATAATTTGAATCAATTCGAACAGCTAATAAATACAACATTGATTGATTCTTAGGCGGTACGAAGTTTGCCAGGTCAGCTAGTATAATATAAATGTAATGCATAGTATAGGTATTTCATAGTTAATTGATTGCAATTCAATCAGCAATGCCACACAACCATCTCAGAAATTAATCTAAGCAATTATAGTTGCAATTATCAATCTAATCGGCTAGATTGGAGCCAATACAGACCTCAATTGCTCCCTTATAACCCATAAAATCCCACATCACTTACAGGAATGCACAGCTACTGTGGAAGACCCTCTTAAGTAAATGGTCAGTATATGGTTTAAAATTTTTTAAACGCCGTATATGCGAACTATTTCTACTTAATTCATAAACTATTGTAAATACGAATGTTATACATTTTTATTAATACCTATTATTATTGATTTGGAGGATATTAGCAGGCTATCTATTTTTACTTTATTTATATTCTGTATTACCTATATTTTGTCAATTCATATTTTATCTAACCTATATTATGTGTCTTTATATTTTCTGTTACTTACCTGCATTATTCACTTATAACTCTTCACTGTAATTAATCAAAACATAACTAACTAACCATTACGCCGTTTCCCCGCAGGGGTAGGCAGAGAGGACGGAATGCCAAATAATGGTCTTGGAATACACTCCTCGCCTCATTCACATTCATACATCTTATCATATATGCTCTTCTATTATTCCTCTTGACATGGCCCGACTCAAGTATCTGATTCACTTGATCGTGCCATGTCTTCCTCGGGCGTCCTCGACTTCTTCTACCATTCACATTCGCATCACATATACTCTTGACACTTCTTTCTTCATTCATTCGCTCTACATGTCCAAACCATCCAAGCGTCCCTTTTTTAATCTTACTTATGACGCTCACATCGGCCTTGCATTCTTTTCGGATCTCCACATTCCTCACACGATCATACATGTATTGCTTTATGTATGTAAAAGCCCTATGGGCGTTTAAATATAAATAAATAAAACTTTAAGAAAAATAGTTGCGCAATAAAAGGGGCATTTTTGGACGTGTTAAAATGTATTTTATCTTTTGTAAAAAACTATATTAATCAGAATTAAAAACGAATCTCATAACTTTTAACTATTTGTAGTAACTATACATTTTTTTATCTACGAAACATAGACGATTTGCTCACGACCCGTCATCACGATTTATAATTTATTAATAAAAGCATGTCAAACTGATAATCTTTAGGAAAATGGTCCGATTTAATAAAAAAAATATATCAATCAAATTTAATGAGGTTATTTATTATCCAGTCATGAAAGAATTTTAGTTTATCTTAAATTGTGACAATTTTTTGGCATTCATGGCCGTTTTCAAACTGTTGAAATTGTCTAACAGTTTACAAAGGGCATTGAATGCCGAAACAGCTGTCACAATAATACAAAATACTTACAGAAGTAAATAATAACATTATTACAACTGATTAACATTAAATTAAAATTAAATTAAATTGAAATTTTACACAAAAACAAAGAATAAATTGGTTCAAACTTTGACTATTCGTTACTAATTACCAAATTGTTTTGAAAATTTTATCTTTTGAAGGTGAATATCATAAACTATCAAAAATTGTTACATAAACAATCTTACTTAATATTTAAAGCAAAATTACATGGATATTTCAAATGAAATCATTCAACCTTCAAGAAAAAGTGTTATTCCTTTTAAATTTGATTAAAAGCATTTTATTATTTTTTTTAAAGTTAGACCAACATTTCCGGATCACCAATAACCTAAGAATATTTAAAAATATCCTACTACAACTTCAGTATGCGTAAAATGTTGCTTGTGTCGTGATGAAGGACTTAGAAAGCCAAGGAATTAAACACACGACCGACGCATTGGTGGGACCCAAACGTGATGCTAATTTGACCACTGATAGATCGTCGTTCATCATCATAACTAAAAATGTATTACTTATATGAATTAACTATTTTTTACATATAAATAAAACAAAATTCATCATCATAAGTAAAAATATGGTACGTGTATCACAGTTCCCTTACAGTACCACAGAGCTTCACCCCACAGCACCCCACAGCATGCCCTGAAATTTAAGCCTCCAAGGCGAGATCGGTTCGCCACGTGAACTAGGCGGTTGCAGGTCAGAGCTTAACGGGCTGGAGGTGGTGAATATAAAAATTATCGCCTCTTTCTAACCCCATTTCGAAGCCTCAAACCTCCAGGGCCGAGGAAACTTTACAGCGGATGATGTATAAGGGTAGTTTATTTGAAGGGTAGATTTTAATAGTGAAATTTCCACGTTTATCTTGTTCTCTCGGTTGGTATTGAAAGCAGTTTGGCACGGAATCGGTTCTTACGAAGTTGAGTCTAAAACTGCAGTCAGGTAGAATTCTACAATAGATCACACAGGAGACACTGATGAAAATAATTCCCCTCAGGCCTCTGTATCTTTGGGGATGCTGTGTTGAGGGTTTTTTTATTGAAAGGATTGAGGGAATGTTCTGGGAACGAACAAGGTTTTTTTTACAATTTTTACAAGATAATGTGTCCCTACTGGGGTACCCCGTTCTAAGGTCACGTTACATATTTAAATTAAAGTAAGTAAAATATTACCAGGATAATTGTAAAACAATAACAAGAATAAAACACAATACAAGCATTAATATTTGTAACGTAGCAAAATAATATCTGCATTCTTTCTTCCCGTGTCTATAATCCATATCTTAATGATAAGGGTGTAATATAATGTATGAAAGGCGGATAGTAATCTGGGGGTCAGTGTGTCATCAATGAGTGAGGTGGGTTTTTTATTATTTAAAATTGATAAATAAAATTTGAGAGGCTATTTTATTATTAAGTTCAGCAAAAATTTTAGTATCTTATTCGACATTTTGTTTTGAAGAGTTTTAATTTTCAATGTACTATTGTTACTTAAATTTTTTGTTTAAATTTAATACCGGTTTCGACACATCCGTGTCATTCACTAGCAAACTTAAAACTAAACTTAAAATTTAAAACAAGTACAGAAATGAATTAGATGTTATTAGGTGGGGGTGGTGGAAGGGGTGATTTTGGGGGAAGGGGAGAACAGTGGGCGGGGTCAATATCACACGGGAACAAAGTCAAAAGGGGAGATTTGCAGGGTGCTATATCTTTTTCGACGTTTAAGGCCATTACAAACTGTGGTTATACCAATTGAAGACGACTTATTTATATAAATTTATTTTAACATACCTTTTGTTTATTGGTATGATGTTTATTGGTATATGATTTACATAAAACCAAAAAGTATCTGCCACTTACTGTTACTAAAAAATCTGTGCAAACTTCAAGATCTTAAAGCGTACCGCTGGCTGGTTTTAAACACATTATTCCTTTTATAGGTATGATTCGAGTAACTCCTTATTCAGGCGTCTTTACACTTTAAATCTGCCCTAACTAAAGCGAAATCCGACACTGCAAAGTACCTCCTAGCCTCGTGATAATAATATAATATTATTAACCGGCACGTTCTAGAACCTGCAGCCTCGACAGGGTGGTAAATTCCTCCCCATAAAACAGCGATTCTCAAAGTGGGGTCCATGACAGAGTGTCAGAGTTCCACAAGTTCGCAGTTTACTCCTTTTTACACTTCCTTAGAACACCTCAAAAAGAAACTTGAATGTTGTAGTGTCCTTGAGCGACATGTAGTTTCAGTTGTTTTTTATACATGCCGTTAGGCTTAGAGCTTAAATATGTCAAGTTCCGACGGTACCCAGCAGTTGGGGTAGATACACGCAGGCAATACACCTGATCGTCGATAGCTCAAGCTTCTCAGATTCAATTCTTAGAGAGTCATAGTCAGTCGTGAGATCCAGAAGTATAATGTATTCTAAGCACGTAAATATAATTAAAAAAACAGTTTGTAACAAGGACCAATTATTCTTGAAGAGCACCAACATAATTACTAACATCGGCCTGTGAATAAGGCAAACCTAATAGGTGCGAAGCCTATTTTCAATTCGTGTTGATAATATCGAATATCTTGTTAAAGACGACCTTATTGACATGAGATCCAAGGACAATTATTTCTAGCTACTTCAGACAAAGAGTCTTGGCGAGTTTTGGTGTTCTTTAGGACAAGCTTATCCTCTTTTTGTCAAACGAGCTATGTCTATTCTGATATCATTTTCAACTACGTATCTGTGTGAGTCTGGTTTTTGGTTCTGGGAAATTGAAACTAAAAATCGTAATAGATTGGACGTCAAATTGACATGTGCCTTGACTTATCGAAGACAATACTTCAATTTAACATCAGCATCCTTTATTTAGGTTAGCTACACACGAGAGGCCCTGAGGAAAAAAAATCCCTCAGTGCATCTTTGGGGGTGCTGTGTGGAGGGTGTTTTAAGGAAAAGGAAGGATAAGAAGTTCTGGGAATGAAAAAGGTTGATAGAAGGAATGGCTAGGAGTGACGGACGTAAGTATCAATCCCTCTCTCTGCAGTGCAAAGCGATTGGTTGAAAGAGAACGACTAAAGAAGTCTAGGTTAGGTCTCCCTCAACCTTTCTCCCCTGAACCGACCCGCAACGCAGTAGGAGGGTTAACACATTGGCCACCAAGACCAATACAAACCTCACCCTATAAACCTGTCAATTTGTCTGTCCTGGAACGGGAAACTTTCCTAGTTGGACAGGCAAAGCTTCCTAATGTGTAACTTGTGCTTTCTTTTGTATCTATCTATAAAAAAATAAAATAAATAAAAAAATTAATAAAAATAAATACGGGCACCCCTACTAATTGACCAAACAAACCGAACAACTTGAGGTGACCTATGGAAGGGGTGTTGGTTATCCAATACATGGCTTCCGTTTTTATTAATCTAGATATGATGTAATTTAGCTAGTTATGATGTAATTTAGCTAGTTATCAAGTATTAATTAACTAACATAATCTACTTACTACAACTAACATTGTAAGCTAATCAAGAAAAGTTATTTTTAAAGATCGTTTTTCTTTTCCTACATTTTTCTTTTAAATGGAGCCGTGGTTGTTTTGAAATTCTGAAAGATGATAATAATAAGTGTTTGATTTGTAGAGCGTCGTTTTTGTGAGAAATCACCCAAAGTGCGTTGTACAATTTATCATGAATTCTTAGGCTACTCGTAAGTATACATAATTTTATTATTTACAAATAGATACCGAAAAACATACTTACCTGGCAGGTCACTTCCGATAAACACACTTTAATTAGAAATTTTATGCTTAGCCCGTTTAATCACAGGAGACCATATTTGTCCCAGCTCACATAGGTCTCACAGAAATCGTTGTTTTTCCCTTACTATCATAGTCAGAAATGTGATCTAAACGGTATTGGAAAGAGAATACAACAAACTATATATTCAAATCTAAAAGAAAACCAAAAAAAAGTAAAATTTACCCCTTTCTGAAACCAAAGTTTCCGATAGCAATTTGAAAAAAAATTATGGAACTTTGTGAATTTTTTAAGATTTTTTTTTTACATAACACGAAAAAAAGTGAGGTGACAGTAAGGTTAATAATTCATTTATCTAATGATATAAGTATGTGTTTCATTTTTTTCATTATCAGTAATTTTAGTTAGAAAAAAAAAGTTAAGTGAGCCATTTTTAAAAGGTTTTTAAGTTTTCGCAAAAAAAAAATTATATTTAAAAAAATACATATTAATTTTTAATATAGAAATTTGAAAGCCTATTTCACCATAGAAGATGCGACTTTGCACACAGACACTAGACATTGCATGACTTTACATTTTTGCTACCCCTATCACTGTTGATATTGCATTAATAAAAATATTAATTCCATTATTTGAGTTAATATTTATATTGAAAGACTGGAGAATTTGGGGCTCTTTTCGACTGTAGAATTTTTGATGAAATAACTTTTATAAAAGCATACAAATAAGAATTTGCATATATTTTCACATAATTAGTTATTTAAAATGTCTATGGTTATAAAAAGTTTAAAAACCACTGCCATTAAGGCACCAGCGCTCCCAGAGGCAGGGGTGGCACAAATACCTGAGGCTCTCTCGCCTCCCATTGGGACCAGAGCCGTGGACTATTGGAGGTCAGACCATTAACTCTGCCTTAACGGGTATGTTGTGCTTGTATTTGATTATGTATGCATATTGAATAATATCGTAATTTGGTGTTGTAGGTGTCTTCGATATGAGGTCAGTTTAATTATGATGTTATTGGAAAATGCAATGTTAAGGCTTGTGGAGTTTGAAACCGGTGAAATATGAAGGGGTGTTCATTTTTTGTAATTGCTGCTCTTAGTTCTGCTTTTTATATTTTGGTTACCATTCATTGAGTAATTAGTTTTAACTAACCAACTAACCATAACACCGTTTCCGCACAGGAGTACGCAGAGAGGACGGACCGCCAAACACCTCGGTCTTGGTACACACTCTTTGCCTCATTCACATTCAAACATCGTCTCATACATACTATTTTTCTGACTCTTGACATTACCAGACTCAAGTATCTGATTCACTTGATAGTGCCACGTCTTCCTCGGACGTCCCCTACTTCTTATACCATTCACACTTGCATCATATATTCTCCTTACCCTCCTTTCTTTGTTCATTCGCTCTACATGCCCAAACCATCTGAGGGTCCCTTTCTTAATTTTACTCATTACTCTTGCATCAGCCTTGCATTCTTTTCGAATCTCCACATTTCTCACACGATCATACATGGTTTTACCACACATACGCCTCAGGGATCTCATTTCAACAGCATTCAGTCGATTTTCATCCTTCCTCTGCCAGTTCCATGCCTCACTGCCATACATACAAGGGTAGATACAAGCACTCCATTGTGGACTGCTAGTTTTGCTTCTTTGGACAGATTTTTGTTAGCGCCAACGGCAATGCAGGTAACTCCATTAATGGAGGACTGATTAATTTTTTATTTCTAAACACATATTTGTGAACATTATTAATTGGTCTTCCTTGTGTCTACCTCCTCTGTTTATTTTATTATAAAGAATGGTTAATGTTGCTTAAATAAATTTGAATTATTTCATTAAATTTAATGTTTACCAGGACCTTTTTTTAACCCGTTTAATTACAGTAAATCAAATATATCCCAGCTCACATAAACCTAACAACCTAACCTAACCTAACCTCTCGTTGTCGATGAATTTGCTTTCCATGACTTGATTTTTGATGAACTCGTCGGTTACCCTAAGAAACCAAGGTTTCCGATAGCAATCGGAGAAAAATGTTATGATGTAATTATTCATTATTTTTTTATGAAACGACGGTTAATGTGATTATATAACACTTTTTCCTAATAAAATATGTAAGCTTACTTATACTATCAGATGATTTCACAATTATTCCATTTATTTGCACGGAGAAAAATGTTATTCGAACATACGATAATTTTATTCGAAAAAACGGTTAAAAATGGGACTGAAATTTCACACACTAACAGCGTTTCAATGTTTATTGGCGGGAAAATGTAAGAATAATTTGTTGGTATACGTACGAAATTACGTATACCAACAAATTATTCTTACATGCTCCCGCCAATAAACATTGAAACCCTGTTAATTTGTTCGCAAGAACTTCAGTCCCGTTTTTAATCGTTTTTACGAATAAAATGATCGTATTTTAGATTAAGAGGATTTTATTACAAAGCGGAAATTTTCTGGCCTTCTGATAGAATACGCCCGAAATCTGAAATGCCCGAAAGTTAAAACATATTGAAATGTACATTTTACAACCATTCTACCTATTTCAAAATTAAAATGGCTTTTCACAAACGTATTTTCTTTTTATTAATCATTTTTAACAGTAAATTATATTTCTGTTTACAGATTGTCATAATTCATTAACTAGTGATGATTATTCAATTAAAACGGTCTCACGAATGAAAAGTTATTGTAGTAATTTATCTTTGTGAAAATGCTCCTTATGTATAAAAGATGTTTTTGTCATTGGTTCCTGCTGTTTTATTATACGATTTGAAATCGTATGGCTTACATATTTTATCGCCAATTCAGGATAACAGGGCTATCCCCATTTGGATAGATTAACCTATAATTATATTTTCCGTTACATTTATTTCCGTAGAAATCTACCAATGTAATGGGCTGTGTTGGAATAATGTTCGCAAATGTCATAAAATAAAGCAATAAAGAATAAAAAGGAAACATTAAAGGACATTAAAAAATTAAATAAAAACAGTCATGGGAATTTTCAAATCGGCGCTAAGGAAATTATTTAACATTTTTTACATTGTATTTACATCGTAAATGAAATTTGTATATTCCCAATTAATTAATTTTTTTATAGTGAACACCTCACAAGTGTCTCAACTGCTCCCGTCTGGAGCCAGTGAGACTATGGCATCCTTAATTGGGGTATATTGTGAGGCTGTAGGTAATCGGGGAAGGGAAGGAGATAGGGAAGAGGAAGGTGGGGATGTACCTGGCTATTCAGATTTAGTCACTAAATACGGCTAAATCCATTTCAAGCAACGTTTCAATTCTGAATGGTGGTCTTACACCAGGGCGATACCGAGAGTATCTTCCTCTCTGAAAACTGATACCATTTGAGATTTTCACGATGAAAAGTATTATCGTGATTTATTTTTCGGTATTATTTAGCCAACGTTTCGGACAGCTTACAGTGTCCATTATCAGGGCACCTCTGTCTGTAAGTAATGTTCAAAATGTCGATATTCACTGCAGACTCATTGAGTAAACTCAACTAATAGTAAAGTTTATTTTAAACGATAAGCGCTTTTATTTTTACCGTGACGACCCACGAAATGGCACGGCGACGGTAATGGCTTGCGCAATTTCATTTCTTTAAAACGAGTGAGGGAGAGGCCAGAAAAGTCATAATTTTCTTGCCTCTTCTTCATTCGTATTACAGAAATGAGATGGCGTGAGCCATTGCCGTCGCCGTGCCGTTTCCGTACGGCAATAATAAAAGAGCTCATTAGGTTTTTTTACTATTTTTGTCGCTGTCGCTGTGTTTCTCCTTAGAATAATTTAAATAATTTAACATAAATAATTTCCCATTAGCCAAAGGGAAAAATTTACCTATCGCTGATAATACCTCAATAAAAACATCAAAATCAAAGTTTTGTATTCCCCATTTTTCTCCTTGAAAACTGGGACGATTTTAAAGATATTTTTGGAACTGTTAAAGAAGGAAATATTATATGTCCGTAAGTTTTGATTTTTTAAAAATACATTGTCCAGTTTGTATAATGAACGTCTGTTGATGGCAATTTTAACGATTTTTTCAAGGTCCTAACTGCTTTGAACTAACTTATCAATATATACTGACACGTAGTGGTCAATATCTATATTACATTAAAAATATTAAACAGTCGAGTCGCTCTGTTCATTGTGACATGCAGTACGATGTCGTCGTTTAGACATTGAATAGATAAATTTTGACACAAAGTTGGGATATATTCAGTGCAGCGAAACCTTAAATAATTGCATTGTCTAATAGTTTACTTTGCAATAACTTTAATGAAGGATTTTGAGCTCTGCCGAGAGGGTCCATAATAGTTTTTGCAGCACCACTCAAACCAATCATACCATAAGTACCAAAGATATAGTATTGATTTAAAACAAACATTTTAACCAATAAAACATCTCGGGGTTGCATGAAAGGGAGGAGAAGAAACACAACAGAAACAGAAATAGAAAATAACTACACAAAAGGTCGCACTTAGCTTCCACAAAATCAATGCCTTGAACAAGCGCAACTTTCTTTTATTTATCGGCTTGCCTGACAGACGACTTGACGGCTATTGTGTGATATAATAAACCTAGTCTTATTTCGTGGATTGTATTTATAAGAAATAATATAACTTTAAAAGAAAATTCACCTTGGCAGCGAACGCGTACGCCTAAACTTCTGCCAAATGTTTAACTTGGAAATTACGCAGTATTTCAGGCCTGTCAAAAAGCCGCCATCTAGCGAAATTACGAATAACGTAACAGACTGTTTGGTACATGGTTTAAAACTTTGCTAAATGGGATAAATATGTCAAATTTATTTGGCATATACAACAAAGGAAGCTCTATTAAAAGTTAATATAACTTTTTGTAATGTTAATCTACACGTGGTGCAATCTAAAGGAAGATTCTCGGAAGCAAAAGACATATTTCTTTTAATATTGAATCATATTGAGTAATAATTTGTTGAGATGCCTTTGAATCTGCATAGTTCGTTGATGCGAAAGTGATATAATCGTAGGTGGTGCAATTAGAGTTGAGGCAAACAACCCATACTACTGAATTTGAACAAGAATTTGTTTGTTTTGGTACATACGTACGTACTTCTGACAGACTTTTGCCTTGCTTACGCTTTCTTGTAGTTATTATCGGGAAAGGGACAACAACACTCGATTATAAATTCAATGGTCGTTTAAGTAGATACTCTTAGAAATGGTTGATTCATCTTTCTTAAAATTAACCCCTTAGTAGCCAAGTCGATAAATGCGTCGGATTATATATTTATTCATTTTTCATTATAAAAAGGTTGTACATCAATAGGTATATCACATTGAAGAAGAAGATAACAATAATAGTCTAATGTTTTTTTTTCAATAATATGGAAAAAAAAAACATTAGTCGAAGATAATATTGTTAAATTTGAAATAAGAAGTTGACAATTACGACAGTCTCATATAAGATCGCAGTAGCCCAATTGGTAGAGGTGTATGTCCCGGTAAGACGTAAGGTTCTGGGTTCGAGTCCCAGTTGCGATTGTTATCTTTTATTTTTTTTCTGTGTCTAATCGTTTTTTTTTAAATACTGACAATTATTTGTAACCCGGGTAAGTCTGTCTTTCTTTAAAAAAATAAACCTACGTTTAATTTCCAAATAGCATTATTGGAATTATTGTAGAAGTAATTAGATATTTTCCGGAAATTTTATTGGTAAAATAAGAAATATTTCAACATCAATATTTAAGCAAATAAAAATAAACATTAAGATTAAGTAGTGACTATAAATATCATAAATTAGCAAAATATATTATAATACTAAGAATTCAAATATTGTTTAAAACCGCTTTATTTTGATACGATATTCCGACCTAACCAATTTTATATCCAGAAAACAAATAAAAGGGTACACCATAATAAAAATAATACAACATTATTTGATTACAAAATGTTTTCGCCACAAGAATAATTTTTATTTCAAAATTAAAACCATAAAAATTATTATAAAGTTTTTTTATTTTTTTTTTTTAAAGTTTATATTCAAACATCCTGTACCTACTTTGCTTCCGATTCGGCCATTCAATCACGTGCCTTGAAAATAATTCACATTTACGCAAAAATTCACAGATAATTGTTCTATTAATGTACATAAATGAAGAAACAAGTCTATTACAAATTTAAAAAAAAAACAACAATTTACATTTTGATTTTATAATAGTTGATGCCCCGATATTTGACCCCCCACCCCCGGCGCACAGTGGGCTGAAAATTTGCCTTTCATAGACATAGAGACTTGAATTTTCAAAGGTCTTTTTTTGGCTAGAAATGGATTCTGCTGATCATTACTATGCTATAAAATTTCGTATGAAGCAATTGCGTGTACATTGAAGGAGTTATCATTTTTAAAAGACAAAAATTTATGGCGCTGACATTAAAAATGAAGTTATCTCCGGAATCATAAGGTTGGCCATTATATCCTTACACACAGATATACTACTATTTATTTGTATTTTTTTGACATACTTCGTATTGTGGCGCAACTTGCGTTTTATTTTTAAAATCCTCAATGTTGAAAAAAAAACTTTTTTTATGTTGATGATTCATTTTAACCAGCCAAAAAAAGACCCTTGAAAATTCAAGTCTCTATGTCTATGAAAGACGATTTTCAGTCCACTGTGCGGCGCGCGGCGTACTAATAATATGCAGTCGATTTAGGGAAAATACGGTGTAACTACACAAATCATAAAACCCGTTCCGCGGGTTTTTGCTTCTAGGCCCTGCGGGCGGCTAATCCTTCTGCTTCGCCCAGTTTAAGTGTTGGTGACTATTTATAAGGCATCACCCTTTTGAAACACTACTATTGACGTTAAACTACAGAATAATTATATATAATAGGTAGATTTATAATAGTAGACATTCTTACATTAAGACCGTGAATTATGAGAGGAACACTCTTCACCCTAACATAAATCTTTTTATTATTGAATGAAATCGAAAAATGTTTCTTATTCTTCATACTTTTTTCCTGAAATGTAGTATTATAGATGGCGTCACTTCCGTTTGCAAATCGAATGTGAGCGAGTGATAAGTGTGTATATTACGGCAGCAGCTCCGTGCAAAAGGGCACGTTCACAGACTGGTCAGAACGGTTTCCATACAGTGTGGCGTTGGAGATTTACTCGGAGTAGGATTCCTTAATTTGAACCGTACGGGCATTACCGTATTAATATACTTCGATTGCAGAGAAGATGAAAAGTACCTCCGAATAACAAAAGCATAAAACGAATTTTAATTCGATGCATCAAGGGTAAAACTGCTTGCCTATACACTGAATGTACTGTAGGAACAGTAAATCGCATTTTTTAGCGATACAAACATTCGCGGCAGTTTCCTACACTGGCAACCCTCCTGCGCAGACCCGAGTGCGCGGGACGCAACTCGAACATTCCAGCTTCGACGATCGAACTATAAGCTGATATTAAACTCTCCTTCTGTAAATTCAATTCGCGGTAACTGTAATAACCCTGTAATCTTAAATAAATAACCAACAATTATAAAGTACTTTTATTATTTACAAACCGTGAATCAAGGTTAGGGACCGGCCCACGTAAGTGCCGTAGAATACATAACCCTAAAGTGGTGACCCCGACGTGATCTGAACACGCAACCTTCTGATCTGGAGTCACTGGATCTTGAATCTTAGTCAACGCACTTGTACAAAAAATTATGCTTAAACTTGTTATTAAAAATATTTTAAAAATTAATTATAGGTTTGAAATTGGTAAATAATGCAGAAAAAATATAACTTTATAATAAATATAATTTGGACCAATATGAGGGATATACTGTCGATTTCGGCCCATTCTATCCAAGGAAAAATTTCGAGTATTGAAAAAGTTTGATCAATTTAAAAAAAAAGGAAAAACCTAGCTTATTTTGGGAACAACCACAGTAGACATGCCCACAGATCAACCCGTTTGGTTTTATATCCCACGTTGACCCAGGAAAGCGTAGGTTTTCAATGAAACCCTTATTAATACATACGTTTTTTATTTATACCAATATATCGCCAGTACCTTTCTGCTGTGGAACTTATTTGAGAACCCGGAATAGAAATAAAAGAGATCCCATTTTAAACCTTTTGATTGCCTTTCAAGTAATATGAGCGAGTGAACTTAAACACTTGTCGATTAATTATTTACTTTCCTCAATATATAGACTTAATATACTTTAGGCTGAATAAAACAGACTTCTAAAGTGTTTTTTCAATTCTATTTATAAACTGAACACAGAATTTGTAAAAAAATTCAGTACTTTCTAAAACTGAAATTTTAAAACTGGAATTATGTCGTAGAACATCTCTGCTCCCGAAATAAAACTATTTAGAATTTTCTAACCATTTATTAAGAAATGGCTGTGGATTCAATTAAGAAAAAAAACTAAGATTAAACATTTAAATATAAATACATACCAGCTGACCCGCCCACGCTTTGCTGTGGCTAACGAAGTACAGCGCCGTCTACTGGATGGTTACCTAACCTAGATAGCAAAGTGTTGTGACAATAAATGAATTCATAACGCCCATCCGTCAGAAACTTATGGAACTTACACATAATTATCCTATATCATTGTCCCATAACAAACATTTAACGAACATTTAATTCGCAACAATAAATATTGAGGTCAATAATCGAGATATAAACTCTCCTAACTTTTAAGTTGGACCAAATTACACACAGTAAGCCAAATTTCATCAAAATCGGTTAAGTAGTTTCCGAGTTTGTCTTGGACAAACATAGTGACGCGAGATTTTTAAATATAAAGATTTTAATTTGTGCGCCTTAGAAGCCTTAAAAATAAACAAAAAAATAAATTAAAGACGATTCACTAAACAAAATTATAGCACTCTGTAAGTTACCTTTATTAACAATGTTTCCTTGATATTTTGACTTTTAAAATTTTTTTTTTTAACCCATTCAGACCCCTTGAGCACAATTATGCACACTAACTTCAAAGCATAATATAAGGAGTAATTTTATGTATTTTAAATGTTCCGCCTGTTTGTATTAAACTAGCAACATTATTTCTACCTAAAAATTTAACTAGTGGAGTTATCTTACCCGCAAAAGTTATAAATATCGGTTGTTTCGAAAAGTGCGATGAACCGTTTGACAGGAGTGCGGGTAGGTACATTTTGTTTTCATTGTTTTTATTAAAATTTCAAAATTATTTCATAAAAGAAGTACGCAGAAGCAATTCTAAAATGTTAATAAGTATTATGTATAAATTAAAAATGTAAATAGTTAAATAAATAAGCGTATGGAAGTGTTTGAATTTTGATGTGCAGAATTATGCACAATCAGTCTCTATGACACCTTTACATGATGTATACAAAATGTTGTACTCCTTTCTTTGTGATTTGGAAAAGTTATGTTATGTTGTTAATTTTAGGAAAAATGTATAACTCTGTGAACAAAGAAGATTTGGGGGTGATTTTAGGATTGTTGGAGAATTATTCTGACTCAGACCTTAGTGGTGATGATAATTTTGACGTAGAAGCTGAACGTTTGGAGGCGAGTTCTTTGGAACGTGAACCTTCGACTTCTACAAAACAAGTTAGAGAAAAGGTGCAGATAAAATTTCTCCAGATGCTATCAGAGGCATTATGAAGATATTGCATTTTAAGAAGATGAACCATTGGATATCAGGAAAAATATAATATAAAGGGGCGAAGGAGATTTTTTTTTTACATATTTTCTAAAATAAAGTTGCATTGCACGTTACTTTTGAAAATGGGGAGGACGACTATATTGGGCCTGCAATGCATTATTTTTTAGGTATATTAATGAAATTGAACTAGAAAAAATTACGGAATAAACAGACATTTATGCCCTGCAAATTGGCAAACGTAATTTTAAGCCAACGAAATTAAATCACTTATCAGGCTGCATATACATATTGGAACCTTAAATTTTCCAAGAGTTCAATTGTATTGGAAAAGGCTCTTGGTGCAAATTTATTTCTGGATACGATGATCTGGGACAGATTTTTTCAACAATGAAACAGTCTGAATTTAGTAAATAATTTGGAAATGACACACTCGTTTTCCGATAAACTTGCAAAAGTGCATACAATGCCATCAGTCAGAACACGTTGCCTGGAATTAAAGCCAAGTATTGTGTATCGATGAACAAATGGTGCCTTTCAGAGAAAAGTAGGAAGATGAGCCTTGCAGAACCATTAGTAAAGGCGGGTAAAAATAAAGCATTCAAAAGATAGTCCGGACGACCAAAATATCCAGATACGAGGGAACCTGCACCAAAAGAAAAAAAGTTAGTGAAGAAGTTCGACATGATAAGGTTGGCCATATGCCCCATCTTGACCAAAGAAAGCGATGTAAAAAAAACTCTCGGAATCAAAAAACTATTTTTTTGTGATAAATGCAAAATTCATTTATGCATAAAAAGGAACCAAATTTCATATCATGGAAATACTTAAAATAAACTTCAAAGATTTAGGTTCGCCACTGTTCATAAGAATTTCTATATTTCATTAATAATCGTTGAAAATTTTCTATTCAAAACCGATGCAACAATATTCTCCTTTCCGTGATCTGTGACCGTTGAGACCTGATGGGCATAATTATGCACATGTTCAATTTCCTAATAAACAAAACTAAAATAATATAAAAAAAATATTTTTGTGTTATTAAAACCACAATAAAGCCTAATCCACTCTTAAATAATTTTTTTCTCCTTTAAGAATAATTCAGGTCTGAATGGGTTAATATCAACTCCATACAGGAGGCCCTGAGGAAAATAATTTCCTTCGGGGCATATGTCATCTTTGAAGATGCTGCGTGGGAGAGTCTTTATGAGGAGAGGAAGGAGTGAACATGGGTCTTGAAGAGGCCCATGCTGTTGTAGGAAGGAGGAAAAACAGAGGCCGGCAAATCGTTCCACAGCCGAGCTGTTGAACTCATGAACGAGTCGTAAAAACAACCAACTACTCCCATTGTTCCCCCCCTCAAATCACCACTCCCACTACCCTCACCTAATAAAATCTGATCATTTCTATACTTGTGTAGTTTTTTAGTTAGTTTTTTCTTGAGAGTTAGTTTTAAAAACGCTAGTGAATATCTACATTGTTAATAAAAAATCTTTAAACAAAAATTATAACTTAATTGCGTTATAATAAAATACTTATTATTAAAATTTATTTTATGTTGTGAAAGTTTTGTGTTCGTTTTATTTCCGGTTCGCTATAAATATTCAATATATTCTATGTTTGTACCGATAAGAAATTCTCATAATTTTATCTAATTAATAACAAGGCTTGCGAGGACTAAGATATTCTTCATCTTGGCTGTAATTGAAATAAGTTGGACCAACTGGTGTATAAAATTACTGTGTTTTATGTTCAAAATACTTCGTATAATTATTCACATCTTTCTATAAACAAGGATTTATTTATCTTTTATCGATCATAGCTAAAACAGTTCTGTAATTTCATTTTCTGTTCAAACACCTTATTTTTACTAGGTTTATTTACGGAATACTTGTAATGATAATCGTTAACACAAAAATACACTTTGAAGTGTCGTCCTGATAGATAATCTTTATTTTTTTATTTTATTTATTTATTTATTTATTATAGATACAAAAGAAAGTACTAATTACATCTAAGGAAGCTTTGCCTGTCTAACTAGGAAAGTTTCCCGTTCCAGGACTGACAAATCGACAGGTTTAGTTCATATTATGCCTTAAGAAATGTACATAATTACGTAACAAAAAACCAAAACAAAAGAAGAAAAGCCAGATACCTCTTATCGCGCCCGTCACCCGATGAACCCAGGCAAGTCACCTAACGTAGTGAATCACTTGGGGTGACCTATGGCAGAGATGTTAATATCTAATAAATGGTTTCCGGAGCAACGGTACCCAAACTAGCCACCCAAACAAAATAGTACTAATAATGCAATGTGTCTAATGTCCACGAAATAGTAAATATTTTCAAAACTCCAAATCCAAAATAGTGCTGTATAATTCATTCACTCGCAGCGTGTTGGAATACGCAAGTTCTATATGGAGTCCAACCTACAAAGTTAACATTCAGCGAATAGAGCGGGTTCAAAAACATTTTATGTACCACCTAGCGCTGACCCTTCCTCATTATACCGATAGACTTGATTTCTACAATATACGCACCCTTGAATAGAGAAGACAAAATAAGGATTAAACTTTTCTTTTCAAAATTGTTAATGGTTTAATAAAATGCCCTTATATACATCATAAAATCGGGTTTAATATTCCTAAAATCGGTTCTTGACTTGTAAATTTTATTCCCCTGAATATTAAAAAACATCGAACCAAGCTGGGGTATGACACAGCCTTGTCGAGAATGTGCCATTATTTTAACGAAATATATAAAAACCATTCCATTAATTTGACAATGTCATGATGTGAATCATTGTTGACAAAATAGTTTAAAAAAATTTTGGACTATGGTATTTACAATTTAAAACATGCATTCATTAACCCATTAGAAATACTCTACTTTATTTGTTTTATATTTCAAAATTCCACCAAGATTTTCGGTGACCCATTAATTCGGCAACATCATCTGTTTTATGCGCGCAGTTCTTGATCAGCGATAGGCAAGTATTCCAGCATTTATAAATAAATAACATAATTTATCTTCAAATTAAACAATTTCCCATTAAGTTTTATATACGCAACTTGCAAAATACGCCTCAAACTTTTGGCATTATTATTATATCGAACAGTCAGCCAAACGTAATCGATGTCTACTATAAATCTTACTTAGCAGAAATGAGATATTTTATATCGGTATTTAGGAAAAACCAGTGGGTCCTGTGCTTTAAAGATATTACAATATCATGATTTATTTTATGTTTTCTCATGAAAATATAATAATAATAAATATAAGAAGATAATGTTCATAAATTGAAACGTAACGTAAAACAGATAAAAATACAGAAAATAAAAAAGGGGGTGGAACCCAGGACCTCTGTCTTACTGGGACAACACTCTAATCATAAAGCTACTATTAAGACTCGATTATATTTATGTATATTTAAATTCAACACTTGTAGAAATTGTGGACTCAACTATATGCATCTTTCAACAATCAGAAGCTATATTTACAACAGTCTTTTTTGGCACTAATCTTCTTATAAATCTTACTAATATTATAAACGTGAAAGTTTGTATGGATGTATTTGTGTTTGTTACTCTATCACTCAAAAACTACTGAATGGATTTTAATGAAACTTTACAATAATATAGCCCGTACATCAGAATAACATATAGGTTATAATTTATAAAATTGTTGTTTAATAGAAGATTTCAAAATTTAAGAATAACATTTTGCAAAACAATGATTGTTAAATAAAAAATATATATTTGAAAATATTTAAATTAGTGAATTTATTTGTATTACCAGCCTTTACTTTGAATTGAATCAAGAAGATATTTAAAATAAATAGGTTAATAATTTTGGTATAAAAATAGATGGGACCTAGGAAAAGAAAATAGGCTACTCGAAGTATCCTGCGCAGACGAAGTCGCGGGCAGAAGCTAGTGTAATATAATTTTCCTAATAAACACGAGTTTTTAACTCTCGTAAAGGTAAACATGTCAAGTTTATAATTTGAAATATATATTATGATGTTAATTTAAGTACCTTTATGATTGTAATAAATAAATTAAAATAATAAAATAAAATTAAAATTAAAATAATAAATAGTGATGGGGGTAGCAAATATAAAATCATGCAAAGTCCAATGTTTTAAATGTGGTGTCCACCGCGTGCAAAGTCGTATCTTTTCCAAGCATAAACTCTCTTTTAGTATGTTTGTTGCGTCTATTAGTAAATAACAAATTAAGATAGAGCCTAAGAATTCATAATAAATTGTACAGCGCCCTTGAGGTGATTTCTCAAAAAACGAGGCTCTACTAATTATCCATTATTATTATCATAAGTCTAAATCATAAGTCAATAGCTACCATTATAAACCTTAGTTGTAAGCCAGTTACATTCATTCTATTATATATTTATATGTACAGCGCCCTTGAGGTGAGTTTTTAAATAAGCCAAATATTATTATTATTATATGTTATACACCTAACCCGTTATCCCAGTACCCGTCCCTATCTGACAGTGTGTAGCCATAATACAAAATACAAATAAAGAATATTGAAATTACCACACAAATAATGAACGTCGAAAAAGAAACAACTTGAATTTTTACATACCTATGATATTTTAAATAACAGAATCAATTTGGGCATTTGTAGTTGCGCTTTTTATAATTTTTTGAGTACTCTTTGCGATTTTTTTCTATGGAAAGAAATCGATGTAATAACTTTTTCAACTCGATATATATATATATATATATATATATAATTTACAGAGATTATTTGAAAAAAATACATCTTAACAATGAAATTACATTTTAATAATTTAAATTACATTTTAATAATTAAATTACATTTTAATAATTAATTATTTTTTATTTACTTCTAAGTGTTACATCGTTATTGATATTGCTGGAAATTCGGAATGCGGGGTTTAAAAAACCTTAAAACACAAAAACATAGCGCGAAGGGAGTATTTAAGCTCCGGGAGTAGACAAGGCGCTGGGCGGCGAGGTATTGATGCGTAGGGTTTGTAAACAAAACACTGCGCGTCATTCTAACCGGATGATTTATCATTCAAATAGGTCGCTTTAAGCAGTTGGTCGCTTAAAACGGAGTCGTACTAAACGGATATATTTTCCCAGTATACAAGTATGAAACCTAACTTGAGTTTACATTGTCGTTGCTAAAAACGGTAAGCCGTTATAAGCGAAGACGTTATATCCGAATTATACTGTATATTGTAAACACGTAAATATTATTAATAAACAAGTTCGCAACAAGGACCTTTTGAAGAGACCCTAACACAATTACTAATGTCTAACACAATTACTAATGTCCGTCGATAAGGCAGATATAACAGTATTTTTTTTCCTTTTCTTTCACGGTTAAAAGAACCCATTGACAAACTACTTAAAAGTAGTTAATTGGGGCTTTTCCTCTTTCCTATTTTTGTATTATATTTTTATTTGATATATATATATATATTATTCTTTGTTTTAAATGTTTATTTAAATAAAAAAAGATTATTCTAATATTTAATCAAAGTCCATTCTACGGCTTAGCTATGGCGAGAAACTTTGAATATATATTTTTTTATTTAACGGCAATATAAATAAAAATACAATATTAAATAAATTAAAAATACAAAGTGTAGTTGTTTATTCTCAGTCCTCCTCACTAGGTATTCCTGTTCTGAAGCGGACTGTAGGTTGTTGTATGGTGGTGATTATGATTTCCTCATCTTTGTTGTTGGTTTCTTGGTTTTTGTTGGTTTCAATAAATTAAAAATAAATAAAGCAAAAAGTATTTTTGTTTGTTGTCTGTAGGTTGCATTGGGATTACATAAAAAAAATTAACGATTTCCTCATCTTCATGTTTATTTAGCCATAATTTGATGTCTTTTTTAAACATTTGTATATCCATGGTGTTTTTAATTTCTTTTGGAAGGGCATTATATAATTATGTAGCATGGAAATAATGGTTTTTCTGGCCAAAAGATATATTTAATTTTGGAATGTTTAGTAGATTTGAGGATTTCGTTCTTGTAGTGTAGATGTGTTTGTCAGCAAAGTACTCATATTTTCTTTAAATTTGGGTAGTTCATTTTTTGGTATAGTTTTACAATGCTGAACAAACTGATTTTTTTTTTAAATGTCTCTTGATGGAGTTCTTATGGGTACTTTCGGGATTATTTTTATTATTGCTTTTTGTATTTTAACGAGCTGCTTCATGCGAATGTTTGAGGCAGATCCCTATCCAATAATCCCATATTCTATGCGTGATTGTGCAAAGAGCATAGTAGACATTATCTAGATAATTTTTATTTAGTATATTGCGTACCTTTCTAAAGTAGTACATGAGCTTTGTGAGTTTCTTTATAATGCTAAGTGAGAGTCCCATCGAAAATATTAATCATTTTCAAAGCCGACATATTTTGTATATGTTTCTAGAGTGTGTTATGGTGGGGGCAATGACAAGATTGCGTTAAGTTTTTTCCTTGACAATCTTGCAATTTGAGAGCATAATCCTCAGCTGGTTGTCCTCTGACCGTTACAGAAATAATATTAAATATTTAGTTTTGTTAACATTAAGTGTACGTGAGTTTTACTTAAGCCATTTTTGCAGAGGTACAAGCCCGTGTTCAGCTTCTTTGTAAGTGGTTATCCAATCACTTTCATTAAATAAAATAACAGTGTCGGCAAAACTAATGATTTTTCCTTTGATGTGTAAGTTGTATATAACTATGTTTATATTTACGCAATGAGTTTATGTTTACAGATATTAAAATGGACAACGCTGAAATGAATCAGCGTGTATAGTATAAACTCGGTGAACAAGCGCGGTGAATTCACGGTATTTAATACAAACTTATGCCCGCGACTTCGTCTGCGCAGGATTAGTACTTCGAGTAGCCTATTTTCTTTCCTAAATGTGTCCAACTATGTTAATACCAAAATTCTTAACCTATTTATTTAAAATATCTATAATTCTTGATTCGATTCAAAGTACTCGTCAAGTATTAGGCGAGTACTTTAAAAAAATTCACTAATTTAAATATTTGGTAAAATAGAATTTTGATTTAACAATCATTGTTTTGTAAAATGTCATTCTCAAATTTCGACATTTTCTATTAAAAAATAATTATTATTCATAATATATATTAAAAATCTCTAGCTTTATAAATTATGGCCTATATTATTCTGATGTATGAGCTATATTATTGTAAAGTTTCATTAAAATCCATTCAGTAGTTTTTGCGTGAAAGAGTAACAAACATACACACATCCATACAAACTTTTGCGTTTATAATATTAGTAAGATAGGCCGACTCGTTCCTTTGACTCGACAAAGAACTGATATATCCGTTGGAGCAGGCATGCTTTCAAATAGTTTTTACTTTTCAGCACAAATGTCAAAGAAATTCAATGCATTTCTAAATGTCTCTATTCGTTAGAAGTGTTGGTCATCGATTTATACTGCGTCCTATTATAAGTTGATATCACTAACATGTCAGCTAATGTTAACAGTACAAGCTTTTGAGGTATTGTATCTCTATGGAAAATTTCCTGGAGGGAATCATTAGCGGAATACCGGATATATTTAGTGACACTTCATGGACATCTAAGGAAATCTTTTTTGAAGTAAATACTTATTTACGCACGCTTGACTTGAGGGGTAAACTGGCGAATGCGTTACGGAAATTACAGCGTTACGGAAATTACAGCGTTAAGTGGTTCGCTACGTTTTGTTAGGATAATTTGTCTATGTCTGGGCGGCGAATGTGTTTACCCACCTACTGTGTGGCAGACCGGATCGGAGGGACTGTTTGAGTGAGAACTAACCTAAACTAGACCTCTCCAGCCAGACTCTCGGTGGGAGGGATGGACTCACACGTCTGTCACTCCTGGACCCCAAGATTCCTATCCACGCCTCATAACCTTCCTTCCCATAACTTATTCTTCCTTTAACTGAACCGAACCCTCCTCACAGCATCTTCAAAGATGACATAGGCCCTGAGGGAAATTATTTTCCTCAGGGCCTCCTGTGTGGAGTTAATGTAAAAAAAAAAAAAAAAAACTAAAAAATACCCTCAACACAGCATCCCTAATGACGACATGGTCAGGAAAAAATCCATCAAGACCTCGTGTGTGGAGCTAATGTAAAAAAAACAAATCTGTGACAAACGATGGCTCAGGATCTAAGAGTATGGATATTAGAGAGACGGCATGTGAAGTGTGCCCGCGCGCTCTAAGTGTGCCTTTTCGAGAATTTTACCCATACGGCTGACATTGGCTGTCACCATGGAAGATGGCTGCTATCGTAAAAATGTCGGAACGTATTAAACGACCAAAAACCAGCAGCCAATGTCAGCCATTTAAGTAAAATTCTCGAAAAGGCACACTTGGAGCGCGCGGGAACACTTCACATGCCGTCTCTCTAATATCCATACTCTTAGCTCAGGATAAATCTATCAGGAGCAATAGTTTTCAAAGATATTGGTATAAATCTAAGGTCATTTGATAATAATACACATATTAAATAGGCACATTTTCAAAGAGACGATTTATTATTCGATTCCGCCTCGCATATTGAGTACGGTTTGGCCTACACCTTGTGTTTTTGTTATTTTTCAAACTTTTTCAAACATTTTTCTTTGTTAACATATATATCTTGTTTCCGGAGTTAATACGAAAAAACTTTTTGGGATGATGTTATATAACAACAGCGAAAAGTTATAAACCTTCGAAAATAACTCGTCCTTTAGTTGGACAAGGTTCTAACTAATATTTTTTCAAGAGTTTCACCATTTCTTTTGCTCATCGCTATAACCAAAACATTTTTTCCGAGCTATCTGTGTTGTATTTCCGTAGATAATTGTATCATAAAGTTCTAACACTGTTTAAACTTACTTTTATTTTACAAGGTTCTAAAGTGACAGCTCGTGACTTTTGGTGAGCTAGACTGCTAATATTAACAAAAAATGGCATTATTGATGTCGTTGTAGCTGAAAAATATATAATATTTTAATTAATGAAGATAATATTAGCGAAAGTCAATCGAAAATCCGAAACAGAAAAATCAGAAAAAGATACGGATACATCTGGGACTCGAACCCAGGACCTCTGGCAATCCGGGCCAACGCGCTATCCACTGCGCCAACGTATCCCTATCCAACTCGGTCATTGTTAACTGTATCATACTTCGACTGAGAACCACCAACATTATTTTCATTTTCCTTAACGCATATTTATATAGTTAAGAAAAAAATATGCGTTAAGTTAAAAATAAAAATATTTCATCATAGACTTGCAGAAAAAGTCAATAGATGTCGCATATTAATAAAAAGTGATAAAATTTATCCTGACACTATCTGGAGGGCATTTAGTTTGAGTTGAATCTTGCAATCATACATAAAGACAGCAGCCAATAAAAATATGCGTTAAGGAAAATGAAAATAATGTTGGTGGTTCTCAGTCTAAGTATGATACAGTTAAAAATGACCGGATTGGATAGGGATACGTTGGCGCAGTGGATAGCGCGTTGGCCCGGATTACCAGAGGTCCTGGGTTCGAGTTGTATGTAGTCCAGATGTATCCGTATCTTTTTCTGATTTTTCTGTTTCGGATTTTCGATTGACTTTCGCCAATATTATCTTCTAAAATGAATTTATTTTGTCAAAATTTAATTGTAATTTTGTTTACTGCTTTTGCAATGTTATTGATTTATATACTGTTTTTTCAAATAAATAAATAAAATTAGTCTTGGCACACACTTTTGGCCTCAATCACATTCATACATACTTTTATATTATTCGACTCTTGACATGGCCCGACTTAAGTTTCTGGTTCACTTGGTCGTGCCATGCTTTCGTCGGGCGTCCACAACTTCTTCTACCATTAGATTATGAAAAAACGTCTTTGCAATCTTTGAAACCGCATATCGGAGAACAAGGAAAAGTAAGGTTAGAACCCCCAACTTGCCCAACTTG
This sequence comes from Limnephilus auricula, assembly GCA_951813805.1. Classification (NCBI taxonomy): domain Eukaryota; kingdom Metazoa; phylum Arthropoda; class Insecta; order Trichoptera; family Limnephilidae; genus Limnephilus; species Limnephilus auricula. The sequence continues at coordinate 2,923,924 of OX638409.1, read as the reverse complement.
CAACCAAGTGCGAACTGACGAATATGAAAAAAAAAATTCTACGGCTGGTTCACATAAGTACATTATAAGGCTTCATTATAAAAATAAAAGACACACCCTTACTCATAAACGCGGTGTAAATATAACGCGGCGCGTGTGGTCGAAATAATAAAAAACTTGACTTGTTACCACGGCGTTTATATGGTTAAAACGGCCTTAAAACCAGGCTTTAAAACCGGGTTTACTATAACTACGTAGAACAGCGTGCGGTGGCCGAGAATCTAATTAAAAAGACGGAATGTTTTCAGTTCAAAATATTTTCTGAAAAATTAACCCATGTTTTATTTTTCATAACAGTACTTGAAATTATGGAATTTCTAGATTTTTATGTGAATACCAAACAAGAGTTTAAGCTGTTTCTTGTCTAGAGACTGTTTATTTTTTTACTTTGACTCCACACAGGAGGCCCTGAGGAACCCTCATGATCTATGTCATCTAAAAAGATGCTGTGTGGAGGGTCTATTTGAGGAGAGGAAGGAATGAATATGGGTCTTGAGGAGATCCATGTTGTAGGAAGGAGGAAACACAGAGGCCAGCAAATCGTTCCGCAGTCGAGCTGTTGATCTTATGAGTCGTAGAAGCGACCCGTTCTCATGTGACAAATGTCAACCCTGTACATATGTTAGGCGCGCGTTCGGCGTTTTTCCCGACTATGCACCGGTGCCAAGGGGACCAATGACGCTAGTTCCTCGGAGTATTTTCCATTGAATTACCGGTAGAACAAGGATAGCATTCCTACCCGACGCCTGTGCTCTAAAGTTTGCAATCCGTTTGTTAAGACTGGAGAATCTATCAAACGGACCGCCTGTAAGATTATGGTATCCCCATTTTGGGTATATTGAGAGACTGAAGATAGTAGGGAGGGAGAAGATCAGGGGAAGAGGAAGGTGGTGAAGGGTAGCTATTCAACTTCTTCTTCTTCATCTCCTTCCCCACCTCTCTATATTCAAACTGACAGCACACCCCAATTGGGGGTTTTACCCAGATGGTTGCGATAAAGACAAAAAATCTAAAGAACTTTCCTATCTTCCTTTTCCCCATCTCCACTCTTTTCCCAATACCTTTAGCCTCACATCATACCCTAATAAATTGGGGATGCCGTAGTATCAGAAAAGTATCGGTTAACTATCAATCAACATATATTTTTGAATACTTTCATTTTTCAAAATTACTAGCTTATTTAATAAATGGATTGAACTAACGAAGCTCTTAGAATTAAACGAAGTCGTATAAGCGATGCGTAGACTTACATAATTCATATTAGACGCAATCATTTTTTTCCATTTGATCTTTAAGAAACGAACACGGTTGATATATGACTAAAGACTTATTAACTAATTAACTCACGTTTAGTATCTATCAGAAATTAAGTGAAGATTCAAACATAAGTGAAATTTGGTTTGGATCTAGGTTAGAACTTAACATAAGATTAAGAATAAATAGTTTTTGATTATTAAGATAGATGGCAGGGTCTGTTTTCCTTTCCTCTCAACAGAGCTGGTGTTAATATATTTCTTGTAAAATTAATTATTAGCCTCTTCTGCATCAAACTACATAGAAAAAAACACATATCAGTTCCGTTGGGGGGAAATTAAATTCCTTGGGTTGTATTATTTTGGTGTCAATAAAATTTTATACTTGTTCAATAAGTTGTTATGTTCTGCTTATTTGTGTCGTGGCTCACTAGCCCACGATGTCTTCTAAGTAATAAAAAAGTAAGTTCGTTTACAGTTTATTGTGAATGATCGTAAAGATAATGTACGTAACGTCTGATCACAGGTATGTTCTATTTAGGTCTGACCGGCCGCGACGCTCTTCGACCGCGACTGCCTCCCAATGTGCTCATTCGGGAAACTTCGGCTGTACCGATCATTCGCGAATGAACGTGATCTATTAAGGTACACGCTAATGGCTATACACTACAAAAACAAATTGATTTATTAAAAGAATCTTTGAGTGAATCCTAAAATATTACGGTGTCAAAACGTAAATTCGGACTGACAATGCAAATATAGGTTAGCGTTTCAATTCAACTTTGCCAATTTATTTAATATTTTTACGCAATTGATTGACGTTTGACGATTTGTTATGTGAATTCCTAGACAGATACGTCAGTGTTGCCAGAGTATATTGATTTCTTATTTATTCCCTGTCAATATCGTTTCGGCTGTCAATAGTGAAACTGTACTCGGTAAATCGACATATTATTCCGGTTATTGTTCCGATATTGCAAAGTTATCGATTTCGCTGAGTTTGTCCCCCAGAAAAAGAAAATAACGTTGTTAATAATTGTTACCTATCAAATTTTAGAACCACAGATTTTAATAATTTCATAATATTAAAGTCTCCCTTTGAACATTTTTCGCAAGGAAACTGATTTATATTTTACAATAGTTCCGCTGTTTGCTGGTCACGTGCGCTGCGTTATTTACAATCAGATACCCAGTTACATGTTCGAAACACATAACTGAGCAATACAAAGTACAATAATGGTCTACGCTACCTACCCCAGGTGCCACTGATGGTAGTTTATTAAGCACATAAGTAATATCGTGGGAATGGTACCGAGTAAAATAAGAACAAAGAATCTTAAAAAAACGGACTTAAAAGTTTAAGATGCAAAAGGCATATTTATTGAAGTTATTGTGTCTCTTAATTTCCAATATAAATACATCTTAACCCCTCAGGCCTCGGGCCTATTTTGTCGAAAGAACTAAAATTTTCCCAAATATATGGAATATTTCCGAACTCATCCAAAAACTAAGAATTGTTTTTGAAAGGTGATGAAAAACGCTTTCAAATTTTATAATTCGAAATAAACATATCAATTTTGAAATATAAACATTTTGAATGCCAAAATATATTTTTTTAAATGGTTCTTGTAAAAATGGAGATCACTTGAAATGAAATGACATAAAATTTGAGTGACAAATATCATATAATTACTGTGGTACATATATATATATTTTATTAAATTTATTTTTATTTTTTATTTAATGACAATACAAATTAAAATTAAAATACAATATTAAACTGAAATTACATGCATAATACCTAGTGAGGAGGACTGAGGATAAAATATTTCACTTTGTATTCTGTATTCTTAATATTAAATAAATTAAGAATACAGAAATATTTTATCCTCAGTCCTCCTCACTAGGTATTATGCATGTAATTTCAGTTTCCTTCAATAGATGTCGATAGCTCATTTAGTAATACGAAGTTCTGCTATATTCCAACAGATGGAGTTTGCAGCAGCAGCAAAGCTATTTAGAGCCTTGTCTAATATGGACGTCCGTCCATTTTAATATTCATTGTAAATATTTACGATAGCTAAATGATTCAATTAGTAAACACAAGAACCAATAACTAAATTGGAAGATACCAAACACATCCAAATTTGTCTTATTATTGGAAATGAAGAGACTTAACAATTACTATTATCTCAATAAACAATAAATATCGGTAATTTATAGACTTAACTGAGTTTCGTAATAGTAATATTCCTCTACAGTAGGTTCTATATAATAAAGAGTTTGGAGGCTAATATTGGGCCTCGTGATATCGAGGAGGAAATGAGTTTGGCCTCCTTTAAAAGAGGGGGAGATATCGGTGTGTTGTAATATCACCGCGCGTGCTAGTCGGAATAATAACACTCAGTGATGATGATAATGATGTACTTACATTGTAACACTGTATTTTAGGTTATAAAAATTATTAACTTATGCGGGTAAAATTTGGATGAGGATAAATTACTGAAATGAAAGAATTAATTAACCATCCTTTATATAATTATATTTATTTTAAAACCACACACAATGTAATGATAATGATCAATTATTTTAAACATGAGACTCATTATAAATTTTAAATCTAAGATCATGTGAAAATAACGACAGTAGTCGCCATTTTTATGGTTTGAAAATGAGAACTGAATCTATAATAGGAAAGATATCTGGAAGAACTAATATATTATATAAGTGGCGCTAGCTTAGTTAGATACAAACTGAACACATTTATAAATTAAAACAGTAATTCCCTAAGAATTTATCTAAATTACAATCTCATAACGAAATGGTTTCTTACGTGAACAGACTGAAGTCCGCCTGCTCGAGGCTCGAACTCTGGCACGACCAACTCTCACCGGCTTCAAAACCCAATTGCTGGAAGCGTTTAAATTGTGAACTAAACAGCGCGGCGTGGCAAGCTAATATCTCAGCACAACAATCTAAAGCGGTCTACACACCATGCTGCGAAGAGCCCGATATATCGGGCTGTTAGCAGCTGGCTATTGTCTCCTGACTCTTTTTTCCTCGTGCGAACCCGTAACATTCTGTTTCACGTTGTCTTTTGTCTCTTCTATTACACAACTAATACAATATCACCATCTCATTTCCCTGCGGCGCATCTGTTGGTAATAGCGGCAGACGGTTTCTTCCAATTTGCAGTCAACGTGAAACAGAGTGTTACGGGTTCGCACGAGGAAAAAAGAGACAACCTCCAACCTTCGATTTTTTGCCACCTGCTAACAGCTGCTGATCGAAGCATGGTATGTAGACCGCGTATATAGGCAGGTACTTCTGTGAAATTTAACCGTTACAACATAATGCACTGTTTACAAATGAATTATTTACAAACATAGTAGGATTATTCCGAGAACTACAGATAAAAGCGTTGATGTGTGCGGCCGTATGAATACTGGTTGCCACAGTTGAGACCGACTGAAAAACTGCTCTTGAAGACGGCTCCGAACGACATTTTGTACTATTTAGATCTAAATTTGCCCTGATGTTTATTTTTAATTTAGAGTCTCATGTTAGATTTATACTAGTAATAAAAAATTCAATAAATTTTACTTTTGTAGAACATTCCACCTTTTATTCACATTATCCTAACTTTATTGACACACATATGAATGCTATGTTTTACACATATTTCAGAAATCTACCTAAAAGTATCTACTTATTGCTATAAAGTAAACAAAAATATCTCCAATTATCTCCATGAGCGTAGTTTCACACTAGTTTTAAGCTTAAACGTCGTGTTAAAACGTAAATGTAATAATTTCCAAGCACGCTCGAAGCGTGTTGAAACAGCCCTTCTGAAACTATCCTTGTGGATGCATTCACGTATTCAATATGTGCAGCCGGCGAGAGTTGAGGGGAGACGCGACGGAAGTTAATTGAAATACCACCTTCGCTTGTCGCACGAGATGTCTGCAGAATTTTTGAGATATTATTTCGAGATGTCAGCATCAAATGTACTGACATGTGCATTACGTGAAGCGACTGGAAATGCTGAGTTTCGGATGCGCTAGAACCGGTAGAAGTACTACTTCGAATAGGAGAACTCGCGTCCAAAAAATGAAGATTATTTGTTAGAAATATATTTTGTTAGAAATATGTTTGTTATATTACCCCTCACATTATACAAATAAATTTGTATGTAAAAATGAGATATTGCTTGTAATCAAACCGAATAATACTCAATTTTGTAAAAATGTAAAATAAAATTGTAATAAAAATAAGTTTAAATATTTATTCTGATAGATATGTTCTCTAATGAAATGCGATATCTTTGTAAATGTTATTAATAACTGCAAACAAGGAAATTATCATATCAATAATGACGTTTGGGAGGCCAAAAGCTAAATATTTAAATAAAGTTGTACTAATTTTACTAGCTGTGAGCTAACATGACGTATTTGCACTTATAAATATTTGAACTATCTTCTACCAATACAAGTAAAGAGGGGATTATACTTTGGTTTAATTCATTCCCATATTAATTATCTCATAGAAATATGGGGAAACACAAATATCACATACTTAAACGAAATTCAAATAATATAGAATAAAGTTATAAAAAAACCTTTTTAACTATAGACCAGATATCCCACCAAAAGAGTATACTAAGAAACTAACTTAATGAAAATCAGAAAACTGTACGAATACAACATAATATGCTTATTATTCTACAAATTCCAAAATGGCTCTATACCCACAAATACTACATTTACGAAAACATCACAAGAACATGAACACCACACAAGACAACGTAATAAATTTTACACAAATTCAACAAAGACAGAGTGTGGCAAAAGAAACATAGGCCATGAGGGTATGAACATATATAATCTCCTTCCTGATAATAAAATGAATATATTTAAAAAAAAACTCTTTGCTCTCAAGATTAATAAGCAAAACCAAAATGTTCTTACTTAAAAAAATGTTGTTAGGTAGTAAACCATCATTATTAATATTTTTTTGTCAATGTATACTTAAGTAAACAAAGCGAAATATGTATATTTCTTTTAACTTAATAAATTTAAAAAAAAACTATGTAATTATTTTATTGTGCTTTATTTTTTTTCTATTTCTTTATTCTCATTCTCTTTACCGTACACTAACTACGTTTTATATTTTATTTAACTCATTATTAATTCTGTTATTTCACTAGAAACATCTCTATCTACTAACAACTAAACCTTGATTTACGGAGGCTGTAGACATTTTAAATATGAGTTTTAATATGTAAGCACATCCCAATGTTATTAACACTCTGTACTTGTTTCAAACAATAAATTGATCAATCCACCAAATGTATTATAAGGCTGACATAATTTATGCTGATTCAAGTCATAAAATTTACTAAATGTAAATCTTAAGTACCTAATTGCCGAAATGTCGACTAGCTAAGACAAAGCACAAGTGAGACTTAGTCAGGTTTGAATAGGTAAGTTTACTTTGGGATTTAGGTTAGGTTAACTTAACTAAGCCCAGCAACCAAGTTCCAGATAATATTGTATGAGGCAAACCCAAGCCTTCAGTCCCAACGTCCAAGTCCGTTCCTAGGGCCGGAGCTTTCGAAGCTTCGGGTCAATATTGACTATTGGGATTTATCCGCTAACAAAGTGAATTCGAATCTGTTGGGAATCTCAGTCAATGCTTTTGGTTACTAATGATTGTTGGCTAGCTGCAATTATGGCAAAGATGAAAAAGTGAAATTTGGGGTTGTGATTCTGTCTGTACTAATGAGTCAAAAACATTTCGACTTCATCTTCACTGGCCGTGATATTGTAAATACCAATTTAAGCAAATTAGTACTTGTAAGCTTTTTAGGGCCACTAAATTTCTTAAGTCCCAAAGAGTCCGAAATTCCTCCAATATAAATATCTAATTTCGACACTAATCTTCTCATAGATGAAAAATAAAAAGGAATGGGGATAGCTAATGTAAAATACGCAAATATCCAGTGTTTTAAATATAGTGTCCTCCGCTTGCAACGCCGTATCTTAACGTTCTAATTTAAGTGTGTTTATCGGAAGTGACCGGCCAGGTTAGTATATTTTCTGTATTCGTTTGTAATTAATAAAATTAGATAGAGCTTAAGAAATCATAATAAATTGTACAGCGCTCTTGAGGTGATTTTTCCCAAAAACAGCGGTCTACAATTCATCACCTTTCGAGAAAAGTTTTTAGTTTTCGGATACATTAATAAATGTTCTATTTCTCTGACAAAATACGCCAAATTTTTTAAGGGTTCCAGACAAACAGTTTTTTTTTCTAAAATTGCGTAGACTTCAAATTATGAACTTAATTCCCTATTAATAAATTTACCATATTACGGTTATATAATCCAGGTCACATCCCATAAATTCATCGTGCATTGGATGAATTTCAAAGCAAAATTTGTTGTATACATCGCCATACTGATACAAACGAAACTCACAATTATGATGGAAATTTATGCTGATATTTGGTTTGTATTTTAGGCCTGTGAGGTTTTCCTGGTGGTCGATTTGGTTTGTAATTAGACTCGTATTGGCGAATTGAAAACCATGAATTATTATTAATAAGTACTGTTATTTTGATTGTGTTTTACCAATTTGATATGGTAACATGACAAGATCAAACGACAAACGGCCAATAGGTAAAGAATTGTTTGATTGTAATTAGCTTTTACTTACCAATAATTTGTTGGTTTGGGTTCATCGTAAACATAAACAAAACGTCGATTGTCATGGAACATACCTGAAAAGAGGAAAAAAATATTATAATTTCAAAAAGTTCGAAAATATTGTAATAATTACTATGAATAGCAAAATAATGTCTTACAAGAAAATTTCTAAGTATAAATGTAAGAAACCAAAAAAAACCCACAGCATCGCCAGTTCGTGGGTATACTTGTATTTCTTTAAGGCAGTTTAGTTAAATTTACTCTACATAATATATATAATATCTTTGTAGAAAATGTAAAAAAATATATAATAATATAGTAAAATCAGTATTTACGGAATTAAAATTTAAAATACAAAAATAAAGATTACAAATTTGTTAAAAGTTAATAGATATTAAAAGAAGATGTTATGGCAGGTAAATATTCATACGAATGGTTTTTATCCAAGACTTTATTACATGTTTATGTTTGCTGTAGGGTGATATATTTTCACATTTGATTTCTGTAGTCTTATAGAGAGCATTATAAATTTTATATATAAATATTGTGTAATAAAATAAGCATGCCTTTACGTAAGCCATGTTTTGCACAGTGGAACTTTAAAAACATTATTTACCCTATTACTAAATCGAGTTTCATTTTTTATAAAAACAATGTTTCGAGTAAATATATATTTTAAATATTGCATACAGTAAATTTTTCTTATCTCTATCAAATTTAGCTTCTTCGAATAATTGGAAGGAGGGGTAAGTAATATCTTTACGCAACATTATTTTCAGTATTAATTTTTGGGTTATTTCTAGTTAATTAATATGAGTGTTATTGTGGTGTTTGCAACACTGCTTCTTACTATATATGATAAATGGGCGGGTTCCACCGCCGAGCAACGTCCCGAACGTTGACGGAGTTGCGACCCGAAGTGGGTCATTTCAATGGAGCGCTTTAGCGAGCGATGCTCCGTGCATTCATTAATAATCTTACCGCCAGCCAGGCTGGATGTTTACTTTGTAACCATTTGTATTCAATAAAAGACGATCCCGTATAACGTACCTCCATTGTATTATTTACATAAACTCAGTGTGTAGTACTGAGGATAAGATTAAAGACATTATCCCAACCCAGTTCCTGAACGCTACAAATTGGCGCAGCCGTGTGAAACTATACAAAAAAATTTATCGATTATTCCCCCACCATGCAATTATTCCATAAGGTACTGATATATTTTATCTTTTTCAAATAACTTAAATTCACAATAAAATATTAAAAAAATGGTACCGTCATTCTTATATATTTTTGATGTATTTGAAATTAAAATAAAATATCCACATATATAATTCTTATAATATATGTAGACATAAGGTCTGGTATTTTTCAGGTTTTTTTTTTTAATATTCTTTATTTTTTAACTCATTGCCACAAAACTGGCACAGTGTTAATATTTAACTTATATCTTATATATTTTAGACAATTTATCTAGTTCCTTACTATATAATGTTTAAGTATTAAAAAGTTAATAATAATTGCCTTTTTACATGTAAATGGTTTTAATAACGGATAAATAGTAATTCCTGTTCTTAAGTAAGCAATTAATCCATTAAAAAAAACAGCAGGCTGCTTGTCTAAGCAAGCCATTGAAAGCCGTACAAAATCACAGAAATTTGACAGCCGATAACGCATGACGGATGCTTTCAATATTCAATGAATTTTGCTTTAACGCAAAGATAACACAAAAGATACAGATACCCTTCTGAACAGATAAATCTGTGTGAGTTTTTGCATACCAGAGTTCACTGCTCCTCAGTTATTTAAGAGGGTATAAACCAGACAAAACCGGAAACTTGTCATTTTTAAATCAAATTATAGACGTATTGGCACTGTTTTACAAACAAACATAAATTGATTTTAAAAGATTGTTATTTTTTCTGGTAAACGCACTTTTTAAATTTTGAAGAACTAAGTTTATTTTCCATATACTAAAGTTATACCCGTTGGCAGTTTTGTTAAGTTTTTAAATGAAATATTGTATTATACAACACAAATTTTAAATCATATAATCATACAGCAAAATAAACCAATACATAATCTAGTACACTTTTAAAATTTTAATTTAAGAGGATACCCGGCGGTGATTTTTCCATACAAACGTATTCCCTATTTATCTCTCTGGATTTTAACCCTAGAGAAAATATTGTTTTTGCATAAAATAGATATCAACAACTAGCGTGTCGGTACTTTTTTTTTTTTTTTTTTTTTTTGATAAATTACTTTTTATAGAAGTTATGACCTTCCAAAAATCAATAAAATTGACTGGTTTAAACGCCGTCAAAAGATGTTCAGTATACAAACCAGACAATGTTTTTTTAAAAAAAGTAAAACGTACAGACATAGAATAGTTTTTTCTTATGTAGTTGGTAAAAAAAAATTGAAAATCAGTCCACTTTTGGAGGAGAAAAGTGAGGAATACAAAACCTCCATTTTAGTTAGGTGTCAGTGCATTGTCCCTTTCGCTCAATATCCGGTGGAGTAAGAGCAACAGTGACAGCAATATTTTAGTAAAATCTATTTCTGCACCACCGGGTATCATCTTAAGTTCAATTAAAATCATTAAAAAATAAATCCGAGAACGTGTTTGGTGACAAAAATACCTCAGTTCCTCTATTTATTAAAGGTCTTGCAAACTAAAATATTGCAGATTCTTTTGTTTAGACATAATTGAAAAATCATAAATACTTATGATCAAAAAATACTCACAATAAGTACAGTATATTTAATAATTTATCATCATGCGTTTTGAGCAGTTTTATTGCTTACTTATATTGAAGCAAGTTTTGAATGAAATAAATCGATATTAAATTTTTAGTTTAAAAAATTTGATACGGTGAAAAATCGATCTTTTTCATCGGAATCTCCCTGTACAGTTGCAAGCATTTTGAAAACATTAACATTCAGCCGCTGATCAATGGGACTTAACACCTTTTTTGATTTCATGTAAACATTACAGGTTATCCAATGACAATTTCACTTGCCGCTCCGTCAAGTAGAATAATGATGAACATTGTTGAAAATAAACGATCAATATAATATATCAACCATTATAGAGAGATAAATGAAGAGTCAGATATTGTATAGGAGGAATCCTGGAATCTATTGTCTCTGAAATGAGGAACCATTTTGAACTACTTGGGCGCTTCTAACAAAGTTTCTATCCTTTGTTATAATAATTTGCAAACTAATTAATATTCGGATACACTGAATATACCCCGTTAGGCCCATGTGGTTGAAGTGAAGAAGATAATAATATTAATGTGTTTATACGAGGGTCATTCAGAAAGTACGGTTACAACATCTTTGTAGGAACGAAAAATGCTTGTATTTAATGGAAATTCACAGGATACTTCACAAATACATTAAACTATTTATTGTTATTAAGTTTGATTTGTAGAATTCCATTTTAATTTATTTTTTTATAATATTATTATACAATTTATAAAAAGAGTTTATTTTTAAAGAAGTTCTGCTATGTAATTATTATTACGCGTGACAGCTGTTTCGCCTTCTGAAGCTGAAGGCATTATCAAACTGTGGGGAGGCCACTTACAGACGATACATTTATACTATTTCTAGGTAGGTATTTTAATTTTAATTACCAATAAGGGTAATAAGGGCATTGAAATTGAAATAAATATAACTATCTAGAAATAGTATAAATTTATCGTCTGTAAGTGGGCTTCCCAAAATTTGATAATGCCTTCAGGAGGCGAAACAGCCCTCACGCATAACAATAACTACATAGCAGAATTGACTAATAATATTATTAAATATATTAAAAAATCAATAAAAAATAAATATTAATTAAAATTAATTGAATTAATATCTATATATTATATAAACAATATATATATCAAATACATGATGCCATAAAGTGATTTTGCGAAGTTTGAAGAAATAATATATATATTAAACTATTTTTCAACGTAATTCCCGTCGACAAGAAGACGTTTCTGTAGTCGGTGCAGCTTTCATATGCCAGTGTCATAGACATTAATTGCTGAATTTTTGGATCATTTTGCACAGGACGGAGAAGATTTTTCTGGACGACATCGGAGACGTAAGTGTATCGTTACACCCACAATTCAAAAGACAATAACTTCAGTGGCGTTATTCATTTTCCCCAGCACCAAAAAGATCAAGACAACCCATTCAGCCGAAAAAGTCATTGCATCTGTTATTTGGAACCGTAAGGGGGTCCTGTTCGTGGATTTTATGCCTAAAGAGACTACCATTAACGCAGAGGCTTACTGCAATACCCTAAAAAACTCAGAAAAGCCATTCGGAAACGCAGAACGGGGATCGATTTAGTCTCCTGCATGAGAACGCAAGAACCACACCGAGCGAGTTTCACATGAGACGCTGACGTCGTTTGGATACTATATTGTCACTCACCCCTTATTCACCCGATTTGGCGTTTTTGGACTATCACTATGTTGCACACAGAAGGAGTTTTTAGGAGCTGGCGGCGAATATCTATGACACTGGCATACAAACACTGTTGCGCCGACTTTTTTTTATTTTTTATAGTCACAAGAGTCCCAACAGCTCCCATCTGGAGCCAGTGAGACTATGGCATTCCTAATTGGGGTATGTTATGAGGCTGAAGGTAAGTGGGAAAGGGAAGGAGACGAGGAAGAGGAAGGTGGGGAAGTACCTGCCTATTCAGATATAGTCACTAAACACGGCTAAAGCCATTTCAAGCAACGTTTCAATTCTGAATGGTGGTCTTACACTAGGGCGATACTAAGAGTATCTTCCACTCTGGAACGTGCCGCAAATATACCATATATTATTTTAAATAGTTAATTGTGATAATAACACAAATCAATTAAATAAAATTTCTATTGCGCACGCCGGTTTCGAACCCGCGGCCTTCGGAATGGGAGTCTAACGCCCTATCGCTGGACTACGCCGGCCGTCATACTACAGAAATTTCTCGACCTCGACGGCAATTACGTTAAAAAAGAGTGAATCATTGTAAAGAGTGAAGTGATTTGTGAAGTATCCTGTGAATTTCAATTAAGAGGAATATATATGCCAGAAATATTTTACTTCTTACCCCTTTAGAAATCAGCGTATTTTTGGTATTATCTGCGCAAGGAAAGTACCGCCAATTTTTATTTTTTTATTAATAATTTTACAAAAACGAAAACAAGTTAGTCAATCAATCGAGTCAAAAATAGTCTTGGAAATAAAGGAGTATTTAAAAAAGTTGTTTCTTATATAACTTCATATTTATCTATTAAAAAAAAATTATTTAGTACTTTGCACTTATATTTTTTGGAACGTAATACATATTTTAATTTTAATTCCATTAAATTGAAAAGGTAGTAGGCATAATGTAAACCATTTCGTAGTAAAGATAAATCTAAATAGTGATTTGGCGAATAGCTTAATCTAAAACACAAGCATTTTTCGATCGTACATAAATGTTGTAACCCTACTTTCTAGATGACCCTCGTATTAACGTGTTTATATTCACGAAGACATGTTGTATTGTATTATCACGTATAAGGCATAATATAATCGAATGTACCTATCTCACGAACGGTGTGAATTTATGTCGTGTTTATGTTTTAATTATGTGTATAGCATATAAGCATATACCTAGTTAATAGTCCACGTTCATTCGGAGATGATCGGCACAGCCGAAGATTCCCGAATGAATGCATTGGCAAACAGTCACGGTCGGAGCGCGTCGCGGCCGCCAGACCAAAATAGAGCATACCTGTGATCAGACGTTACGTACATTACCATTGTCTTTACGATCATTCACAATAAACAGTAAACGAACTTACGTTGTTATTAATTAGAAGACATCATGGGCTATTGAGCCACGATACATATAAGCAGAACATAACATTATATGTACATTAATGGCTCAGTTTCCAGAACGTTACATCGTAAGAGATAGTATTATTACTAATCTTCCACCAATCATCTTCAGAATTGTATATAAGCTCAATACCAATTTTTCAATTTGGGAGACAGGTAAAGGTTCCGCCGCCCAGAGATCTAGTTATTGGATAACCAACACCTCTGCTACAGCTTGCTCGAAATGGTTCGCTACGTTGGTGACATAGGTGAGGTTTGTTTTGATATTTGTACTGGACGCTCACGCCAGTAGCATTGACTAAAATTGCCGGCTTCCTCTTCAGGTACCTTGTATAAGGATTTGCAAAATGAAACGCAGACTTCACGAATGTCACAGGTGATTTAGTCAGTTACATCTCTATTTATTGGGTAACAAGTATCGACACGTCGTGTTAATGGGTTTCTTATATCTTAAAGGAATGTATGGGATTCTGGATGAAATAATACATGCATTATAGTCCGTAAATTTAACAGATAAGGTCCCACGGTTTGCCGTGAGAGTAATTCAACATTGCAAAAGCAATATGACACATGTACACTATGAACAGTCATAAAAATCTTATCAATAAGATTCATTGTAGAAATGGGCGACGGTACATCCTTATGCTGTCCGATACAATATTATTGGCGGATGCGTCTGCAGACCTATTGCATGGCAGGCCAGATAGAGACTGGTTGAGGGAGACCTTTTGACCTATCCATCCGGAAACTCTCAACACATCGCCTTACACCGCGGTGGTAGGGATGGACTCAAACGTCCGTCACTCCTGGACACATCGATCCCTTACACTATACACGATCCTAACTACCCATCATACAGTTTTCCTTCCCAGAACTTCCTCTCCTTCTTTTCCATAAGAAGACCCTTAAAACAGCACCCCGAAAGATGACGTAGGCCTTGAAGGGAATTATATTCCTGTGTTAAAAAAAATTCTTCATCACATGAAATTTTTAACGCATGATAATTGTTATTGTCATAATTTTTTTTCTTTTAAATTAACTGCACACAGGAGGACTTGAGAAAAATAAATTCCCTCAGGGCCTATGTCATCTTTGAAGATGCTGTGAGGAGGGCCTTTTTGAGAAGAGGAAGGAGTGAACGTGGGTCTTGAAGAGACCCATGTTGTAGGAAGGAGGAAACACAGAGGCTGGCAAATCGTTCCACAGCCGAGCTGTTGTTCTTCGAGTCGTAGAAGCGACCCGTTTTCATGGGACAAATGTCAACCATGCACATATGTTGGGCGCGCTTTTAGCGTGTTTCCCGACTATGCACCGGTGCCGAGGGGATCAATGACGCTAGTTCCTCGGAGCATCCTCCATTGAAATACCGGTAGAACAAGGATAAAATTCTTCCCGACGCCTGGGCTCTAAAGATTGCAATCCGTTTGTTAAAATGGGAGAATCTATCAACCGGACCATCCGTTTCTGCACAGAGTCGAGGGGTACACAATATTATCAAATGATTTTACGAGAACATGACATATAAATAGGCATATAACTACCAAAACGGTGCTATAAAAATTAATACAAAAAAATATATGTTTTTAGATTTTCACGGCCAAAAGCATTTTCGTTGTTTGTTTTTGGAGTGTTATGCAGTGTTGCGCTACCTCCTTCTTTAGCCGACGTTTCGAACAGCGTTGCAGTGTCCATCATCAGGGCAGATCCGGCAGATCCCAGATCGTCGGATCTGCCGGATTTGCCCTGATGATGGACACTGCAACGCTGTCCGAAACGTCGGCTAAAGAAGGAGGAAGCGCAACACGGCATAACACCCCAAAAACAAACAACGAAAAAAAAAAATTGTTATTTTAAAGATGTGTTCGGATTTTTAATTAATCTGATATTTTCTTTTGGCTTATGTAATCAAAATTCGAATAATAAATTCCTTTGATTATTTTCTTCATTAAATATTAATTAAAAACAGGGGGTTTTGGTCAATCCAAGGCTGGAATAGATTGAAATTACTTACTATTGCATTTCGCCAAAGTGAAAAAGTTGTTTTAATCAAAAGTTTCGCTCGAATGCTTTAAATTCTTCCGTCCCATCGATATTTTTATGGCTTTCTCGGTCGTTAAGGATGGAATCAAAGTAAGTATTTTAAAATTAAATTATCCAAACATTTTGTACTCTGAGTTTTCTGAAGATTTTTGCGGCGAAATTTCAAAAATTGTTCAAAGTAATTTAAAAGTTTCCTTGAGGTAAAAAAAATAATCGGCAAAGAGTTCAGTGAAGGTAGAAAAATAATATTTTGTAAAGATTTAATTGAATTTTTTTGAGAATATTTTCGTCTAGTAAGCCGTTAAGTCAATTTGGTTTTTTTACAATCTTGAAATTTGGGGAAGTTACTTAAAATTCAAATAAGGGAATAAGAAATAGGTACAATATTGAATTTTGTTATATAAATTCTTATATTGGTGGTATTTTGTATGACAGTTGAAATAATAGCAATTCTACTAACCTTTTAACGTTTGAAAAATTTTGATCAGACTATTTCGGTTCAATGTAAGGGGTCACTTTTTCAGTAATTGTGAATAAAGAACGGTTAGTAGACGACTGAATAAATGCTTTGGATTCCTTCCCAGTTGTCTTGGAGTCTCTTTTATTGTTAATACCTTCTATCAGACCCAACTACTACTGTAGTGTATAGCATATAAGCATATACCTATTTAATAGTCCACGTTCATTCGGAGATGATCGGCACAGCCGAAGATTCCCGAATGAACGCATTGGCAAACAGTCACGGTCGGAGCGCGTCGCGGCCGCCAGACCAAAATAGAGCACACGTATCATATATCAGACGTTACGTACAATACTATTGTCTTTACGATCATTCACAATAAACAGTAAACGAACTTACTTTGTTATTAATTAGAAGACATCGTGGGCTAGTGAGCCACGACACAAATAAGCAGAACATAACAACTACCAACTGTCAGGAGTTAGTGGGACTATGGTATCATGGAGACGGGAAATATGTGGAAAATTGGGAAGTGCGTGGTTATTCATATTTGGTCACCAAACACAGCTAAAGCCATTTGAAGAAACGATTCAATTCTGAATGGTTGTCTTTCATCAGGTTGATATTCAGAGCCAGTTGTTTAATATCCGAGTTCTGTGAACGTTCTATTCACGCTTCATTATTGTTCAAGTTCTATAAAAAAAACGGCCAATAATGGTTTTGAAAGCAACTTCCTCTAAGATATGTTTCCTCATTTCTTCACCCAACTGTCCCTATCTGGCAGTGTGTAGCCAATATACCTACGTAGGTAACATTTACAATAATAAATTATGGTTTAATCACTCCGTTAAACCTGTGCCATGATGACCTTATCGATCTCTGAGTGCATTTATTATCGACTCTGTTAAAGCATCCTGTGCAAAGATCAACTATAATGATCTTTTAGTGAGTTTACTTTAAATATGATACGTGCTTGTCCAGTGATTACCGCCACCCCGGCCCCCCAAGATCATCATATTATCGGTTCACAATAATATAGTATCGGAACACAAGGTTCTTACATTATCAATTCTTTGGAAGAAAACACTGGTTATTGGTGTTAAAAATCTATCTGGGGCTTAACTCTAGAATTGCCTTTGTCAAATTTGCAAATAGCTCTTGAATGAAGATTGTTAATCGATTTCTTGGCATAAAAAAACGGTGAAAAAATATTTTGACTACTAAATTAGAGAAGTCACAATTTCATCAGTAAAGCACGTGGCAATGGTATTCATGACATTCAATTAAGAGATCTTTACTTTCTGGTATATGGTATCGAAAGCTCCGAAGAACAATGTCGGATTTGAGGTTTTATGGTTTAGAAATAGAGCTATTAATGATTCGTTTCTGCATTTTTTACTGACTCGGAAATTCAGACTTTTAAATCAACAAAAAGAAATTAAAAAAGCGAAAAGCACGTTTTTCATTTTTTTGCAGATCCGACATTGTTCTTCGGGACCATCGGTATATACTTTGATTATTACTTTCTGGAATATAAATTAAAATACAAAAAAACGACATCGGCACGCGTGGCCCCCTAGCACACTCGATCGATAAGGATTGAAAGGCTAACTATCGGTAAATTTTCATTGTTCCCTAGCATGACTGCAGATCGCAAACGAATAAGTGACAACTCACAATGACTAAGTGTTCGTAATATATTCGAAGTTAACTGTTGTTTGTACGTTATCGATCTGCAGTTGTCCTAGGGAACGACGAGAAGTTACCGACAGTTATCCTATCGACCCTTATCGATCGATTGTGCTAGGGGGCCTGGTCACCCTAAACATTTGTGTGTTTTATTTTGCCGATATATTTTAGAAAAATAAATCTAATAAAAAATAAACACGAAACCACAGAGCAAAACAATGGCGTCACCGAGCCTTGTCCGATTTTACATCTCATCAATATTCTTTTATTTTCAACCCAAAAATGTTTGATTTTGTTGATCCCTCGAGCGGATGGAATATCAATGGACCTTCACTTTTCCAATCGCCATGTGGTCAGAGAATATTCTAAATTTACATAGGGCTACGGATATAACAAAAAAGGAACAGTTGATGTTTGGATACTTTGAAAACAGAGGATTTTACCCAGTAATAATATGGAAACTGATGGGTATTCCAAGGATATTTCTTAATTTGGAATGACACAAGCCGTAATAATTGACGATGGTTGATTTTATGATTGTGTTCCACACAAAATAAAGCCATTCGCATAGCCCTGGGAGCTCCGAAGTGGATAAGGGTTTCTCAACTACACCGGGACTCTAAGATTTTAAGTCTCGCAGAAACATTCTATGCGGGTATTCTCATCCATGAAAACGCGTCCATCAACTGCCTCGCCCAGCACGATGAAAACGTAAAGACGACACATAAAAAACCAAAACAAATCCTTCGTAAAGTTAAAATCTCCCCATTTTGCGGCTATGTTTCCTTCTTTCTTCGGACAATGGCAATCATGTTGGATATGCGGACTGTGTAGACTGGCCAAACCACTGTCTCAAGTTTTTCAGCCGCGATGTCCTCCTTCTTCCAGGTCCCCGTCTTCCGGCAATCTTTCCCTGCAGTATGAGATGCAAAATCTCGTACTTCTCCGGATGTCTCATCAGGTGTCCTAGATATTGAAGTTTTCGGATTTTTATTGTTTTAATAACTTATTTTTCTTTATTCGACCGAACCATAACATCTTCATTCGTCACTCTGTCCATCCAGCTTATTTTGAGTATTCTTCTGTAGATCCACATGTCGAATGCCTCAAGTCGGCTTATCAGTTCTCCAGAAAGTGTCCATGCTTCCATTCCATGTTCCCTTGCAAAATATATTTTCTAACTCAACCAAAATAACATCTATTGTTTCCTTCGACGATTATTTCAAAAGTCAAAATTGACTGTGTTCGTATAATGAAGAGCATATAAATGACGATGAAAAAGACGATACATTTTAAAAATGTACAGTGTTGTGTTTTTTTGGGTATTGAGAGAGTATTAAATACCGGCAAGGAAATGTGTGACAAATAATAAAGATTTTGAGGTGATTTTCAGTATACGAATGTCTCTAACATCTCTTTTTTATACTCACAACAAAATTAGACAAAGTATTATTTTATTCAACCATTGAATAAAAAAATAATTAGAATTTTATCAAAATTCTAGTCATTTTTTTATAGTTTTTATTTTCTAATAGTTTTTTTTTGCTAAGGAATCAAAAAACTGGAGCTTTTTTTATTTATGGTTTATTAATGGAACCATCTCATTCATAGTCATCTTTGTCCTAATAAATTGTAATTTGTCCTGCCATAATTAAATAATCTATATAATATTATATACGCGTATTTTCTGTAGGTACCTAATCTTAACGAGTAATTTTTAAAATTTTTTATTTTATCTTCCTTTTAGATATTTATTTTACAGCTTACATTTAATTTTTATATTTGTACTTAGTTTTATTTACTATTAAATATGATTTTTCTTTTCTTCTTTCTTATGTTTTATCTTTTTCAATAAAATCATATATTTTTGTTTTTATATTAATTCAAATATATTAATTTCATCAAAACAATGAAATTAATATATTTGTCCCTGGCTGAATCTAATGTGAGATATGGTATAACTTCTTGGGGGCACTCATGTAAGACAAACACCCAACATGTACAGTCAATTCAAAACGCCATGGTCAAATTACTTGTCAGCAAAGCAGTGTATATATGACCAGCGGCAAAATATCACAATAATGTATAATCCATAAATGTTTTACCTATTAGAGCTCTTTTTTGGCATAAAATTTGTATGCAACATATCTTAGATAGCCCATACAAAACAATGGTGGTTCACGTGTACAATACTAGGCTTACACAAAATGAAGGATTGATAGTACCTAGATTTTCTAATAAACATGGCCAGAGAACTTTTGAATACATTGTACCACTTATATTTAATATGCTGCCATATGATTTGAAAAAATCAGATTTTCTGTATTGAATGACTGTACCTCTTGCACTTAAAAATTTTTTAGACTTAGTATTCTATTATTTTTTATACATATTTATGTTTTTATTATGTATTTTATTAAATTGCAATTTTTTTCTTATTGTATTATACTTGAGACATTTAAATTGTAAAATGTTTTGTTCACACTGTTTTCCTGCAGACAAGCTACTTGCAGGTATATTGTTAACAGTTAGTATATTGTTAGTATATTGTATATTGTTAACATGAAAAAAAAATATATTATTTCATGTGTGACTACCACAACACAGGCATTAGGCTAGTGTAATAATTAAAAAATGACAAAAAACTGTAGAACTCATACTAAATTATGAAATAAATTAATAAATAAAAAAATTCTAATATATTAAAAAAAAACCAGTTTTTCAATTTTCATTAATTCCATATTATAATAATTTTCTTCGTTGCCCTGTACATCAAAATATTTTTGACTTTGGGTTTGTTTTTCTAAAGAGGAGGTTTATTTGATTTTTTATCCTCATCTCATGTGTGTGCTAATGATGCAGATTTCTATTTTTGTCGGAAATTTAGTTTATGTATGGCCATACATTATTTTATAGATGAAAAATAAAATATTGATGTAAACAATGTGTTTAAATGAGGAGATATTTCATTCCTTGAACATACCGAATTCAATCATCAAAGATAGATCCTGCAATATTTGGGAAGAGTATACATTGCTAGTCAATCCAAGGGAGCCTTCTATGCCTCAATACAAAGAACTATTCCATCAAAATCATGGTTTCAACGATTCCCCAATTTTTCCAAAAATGAAATTTCCTCACTTTTTCGAATGAGTATCAGACGATGTTCTGTTCCTTCTCACCTTTTTAAAATTCACATCCATGACACCCCAGATTGTACATTCTGTGGTCTAGAAATGGGAACTTTAGATCACATATTTTTTGGCTTTCCCTCTCTAAAGAAATATCCTATATCAAGCCTTATCAAAAATTGCCTCACCTCCATTAAATATCTCACCTCTTCTAAGTCTGAACTCGACTCCAATCTTCATTATAATTTTTAAATTTGTTCATTTAAATAAAATTAATATTTGAATTGTGACAGAAAACGCTCTTTCTTGCTTCAATTTGGGAGGGAACGCCGCCCCAGGAACCATTTATTGGATAACCAACACCTTCGCTACACGTCACCCCAAATGATTCGCTATGTTTGGTGACTTGGCAGGGATGCCCGGGCTCATGGGGTTAGGATCTAAACATACAAATATCCAGTTTCCTAACCACCCCTCATACCCTTTTCCTACCCAGAAATTCATCTTCTTCATTTCCTTTAAAAGGCCCTCCACACAGTATCCCCAAAGAAGACATGTAGCGAAATTATTTTCTTCAAGACTTCCTTTCAACGTGAAAAAAAATACGAACAAACGAAAAAAAATATCTAGATAGCTAAATGTATTTTCTTATAATTTTATTATAACCGACGCAAAGTCCGGGGATATTCAAGACGTCGGGTTATTATTTGCAGAAAGAATTACGGTCTTATTTCATTACGAGGAGAAGTGGGGTGCTGCCCAAACTGCTGACGGCATTTCAATTTCGCCCAAACCGACCACTGCCGCTGGTTGCTTGGAATTGGTTCCGATCGTAAGGATTTCTTTTGTACACGCTTTAGCAATATTATTCTGTATTTTATATTCAAATTCAAGACTTGTAGTATTTCTCAAAATTTGATTTTCTAAGTTCTGTGTTGCTTGCAAATTTAGGGCGAGATGTTTGCAGGGAAGTAATGTTATTTATTTAACCTTCTTGGGCTTTAAATAAAAGTCAAGTATGAATATAAAACACCGACTTACTTTAGTAAATTTGGAAGTTAAGAGATTTTTAAAAGCATTAAATATTTTTATAAGCAAAACAATATATTTGTACCAACTTATACTTTAAATGACAAATCGGTATCTAACTGTGTTTTCTACAGCGCAAAAGTACGTAAAATTACTAGCTCTGAATAACCAGGTACTTCCCATTGATCTATTTTCTCCGTTTATCCAGTCGACAATGGTTACTTTCTTCTTCCAAGATAAAATGTCTTACTCCTACTGACGGCCGGCGTAGTCCAGCGGTAAGGCTTTGGACTCCCATTCAGGGTTCGAACCCGGCGGGCGCAAATAGATTTTATTTTATTAATTTTTAGAATTAATTAATTAAAAATAATATATACTATATTTACGGCACGTTCCAGAGTGGAAGATACTCTTAGTATCGCCCTGGGGTAAGACCACCATTCAGAATTTAAATGTTGCTTGAAATGGCTTTAGCCTTGTTTAATGACTAGATCTGAACAGCCAGATACTTCCTCACCTTGCTCTTCCCCATCTCCTTCCCTTCCCCGCTTACATTCAGCCTCACAATATACCCCAATTGGGGATGCCATAGTCTTCCTTACTCCAGACGGAAGCTGTTGGGACTCTTGTTAGGTATTAACTATAAAAAAAATTATAATTGATAGCACAAGCTTTACTCGACACTCGGGGCATCGATCCTAGATATACTAAAAACAAAAACTACAAAAATTCATTTTTATTCGATTGATGTTTACAATGAATTTAATAAATTAATAAAATAAATATGTTTTGTGTGAATTAAAATATGACCTATCATTTCGTTTGAAGATAATTATAATAAATATGTTGATAATTTTATAAAAAATAAAATTGTGAATAAATTAGAAATAAATAAACACACTAAAAATCTGTGACAGTTTCCCTCGATCAATATATTTGCTTTCTTATAGAGTTAATAAAAAAACACGTTTGAGGCAACTTTGCCAAGCAATTTTTATGCCTATTACCTATATTCGCGGTGACATAAGGCACACTGAGAATAAACACATTTTTTGATTTGTGTTTTTTTTCTAGAAATTGTTCGTTTCATTCTCGCCGCCGAAATTATTAATTAAAAATATTTTTTACGAATAAAATAATAATAACTCTCAATTATATATTTTTTTTAATCGATGAACTAATGTATTAGACAAGATTTTATGCGTAGCACAAAGGGTAACAATTATTATAAGCAAAAATTATTCACCTGAAACTGTAATTATAATAAGCAGTGATTGTTGAATGAAATTGAATTATTTGGAGGGTAATAGATAAGCCGACGTAGCTCATTGGTAGAGCATTTTACCGGAAATCAAAAGGACACGGGTTCGAGTCCCGTCAGCGTCATGTATTTTTTCCCGGAAGATTTTTTCATTGTGGATGAGTGTTTCAGATTAATAATAATTATTGCTTATAATAATAATAATAACTCTCATTTTTCATCATTCAAACAACTTCTATATTATTAATCCGAAGAAAATCGTCATTCGCACAGAAATCCAAAGTCACATTATTTCTAATTAATTATTTCAGTCAACCGTATAATTCCCTTCTGGCAGCAAAAGCTCAGATAAAAAGCTCTAATTTACGGCTAGTCCGTGTCAGGCCACTCGGCGACTTGGCCTAGCGAGGACTGCGAAAGCTCGGCGTGTTGCAGAATAACTTCTATTATGTTTTTCTTAATGCAAAAACTCCGCTAGGACTCAGAATCCAGAAGCTTTTACGCCATTTTGGCCGCAAGGCCGCTTTATCACTTTTTGCAGAGAAAACAGAAGATTTTTTTAAAAATAGTTTCGTTGGTAATGTTACGCTATTGGGGATGACCATCGTTTTAGGGATGGTAAAATAAATGAAACAATCAACCAAAAAATTAACCAAAATAATTTGATATTGTACTGTCACAGACGACTTGTCAAATATTTTTTTTTTTGTATTTGGTAAGTACACGTAATAATTTACACGCCTAGGAATTCCACCCTCCTGCTGCGGTGCAAACTGATGGGGCATGAAAGTCCGGCTGGAAAGGTCAAAATATCTCCCTCAACAAGTCTCACCCGATCCGCAACGCAAAGCATCTGCCGAAACGACCTGGACAAACCTGGCTCCTTGAAC
Organism: Limnephilus auricula; assembly: GCA_951813805.1. NCBI lineage: Eukaryota > Metazoa > Arthropoda > Insecta > Trichoptera > Limnephilidae > Limnephilus > Limnephilus auricula. Next base: position 2,899,540 of record OX638409.1, on the reverse strand, counting down.
ACGAGCACCCCTGCTAATTGATCAAACATTAAACTCCCCACTTGGGGAGACCCATGGCAGGGGTGCTGGTTATCCAATAAATGGTACCCGTACCGAAAAAGAGACATATTTCGATTATATATGTTCATTGTATAAGGCACCTCCACCTAAAATTTACGCTAATACATTTCCTGTTCAAATACAAAAACAAAACTCTCTTACAACACAACTACACCACCAGAACAATAACCAACCGACACTACAACGTACCTACACTACATACTGCGTCAGCTCAAAGACAATTTTTCTTCCTAGCTCCTAAAATCTTTAACCTTAACCCTGAAAACTTAAAAAACCGTGAGCCCATTCCTTTAAAAAACAAATAACAAGATGGATCCTTACACATGGAATACATTACATTACAATACCCATTTATTTTACACTCTATCAATTTAATCACCTTTCAGACAAAACATAATATATCTTTATTTTCTATCTTAGCAATATAGTATGTACAAGAATAATTAGTGTGATCTATATACCTACTAACAATCCTGCAAATTTTTCATTTTCTAATAATTCTCTAACTTCTTCATCTTCTTCTTGTAACCCAATCTAACTAAATATTTTTTTAAATGTTATTATTATAGAAGAATTAGTTGCACAGTATTAAAAGCAGGCAAAACATGATTCATATTTATTTTCTATCTTGATTACTGTGATTTATATACTAATAATTCCTTAAATTCCTCTTTTCCAATAATTCTTTAACATCTTCATCTTATTCTTGTAATCCTACTTAAACTACATATAACTTTTTTATTGTAGAAGAATTGTGTGCATAGTATTAATTAATGAAAATTATCAACCAATACTAATGAATGTACATCCCCAAACTGTAAAATTCATCCGTCATAACACAGGGTCATCCCTACCATGGAGGGTGAAATATCACAATAAACTATATGTCTTTATGGTGTAACCTGTTTACTTTTAGTATTGATTTCTCAAGATTTTCTCAGTACTTTCAAAAACATTATTGAATTTCGAGGAATGATAACCCATTACAAAGTAATAAATTACATCTTGAATGTTTACTTAAGTACCAAGGTGTATTTCCTTGGTTTGGTCACACCAGCCAAAATTCAACAATTCAGAAAAACCAGATTCTACAACTATTTACCGCAAAAAATCCCTTGATAAATGCTTCCTCAGGCGACGGAGAGCGCGGGTCGAATGACCCAAAAAACAGAATAAGGTTCTACACTTCCGTACGAATAAGAACCCTTTGCCGGAGGCTTTCACTAAATCGGGTTCCCTCACGTGCAAACCCAGGACAATCGGTATTTGTACGCCATCCATAACTTTCTGAAAATATCCCGAAGCAACAACCCTTGAAAAAATCATTCCAGAAAAAATGATTCTTGAATAAATGTTCCATGATGCGAGGTAATCAGAGAACAAGGAATTGACGTATTTATTTTTAGGATTCAAATATAAAACGAAATTTTGTGCCTTTTTTGCCGCAAACCAACTATTTCTATTTGTTTATTTATACTCTTCTTTCTTTTTTTACTGCGTATACTATATATTTATGTTTTTTGATTGTTCAAGTATTATGGGTCCTACAGCTATAAAACCTACAAGTAAGAAATACAATCTGCTTATTTTTGTATTTTACTAAAATAAAGCTAGCAGTCCACAATGGAGTACTGGTACCTACCCTGATGTGTGGCAGTGAAGCATGGAACTGGCAGGGAAAGGATGAAAGTAGACTGAATGCTGTAGAAATGAGATCCCTGAGGCGTATGTGTGGTAAAACCATGTATGATGATCGTGTGAGTAATGTGGAGATCCGAAAAGAATGCAAGGCTGATGTGAGCGTAATAAGTAAGATAAAGAAAGGGACGCTTAGATGGTTTGGGCATGTTGAGCGAATGAATGAAGAAAAGAGTGTAAAGAGAATTTATGACGCGAATGTTAATGGTTGAAGAAGCTGAGGACGCCCAAGGAAGACGTGGCACGATCAAGTGAATCAGATACTTGAGTCGGGCTATGTCAAGAGTCAGAATAACAGAAGAGTGTGTATGAGAAGATGTATGAATGTGAATGAGGCCAGGAGTGTGCCAAGACCGAGTTGTTTGGCGGTCCGTCCTCTCTGCCTATCCCTGCGGGGAAACGGCGTGTTGGTTAGTTAGTTAATTAGTTACTCAAATTTTACTGGGTTTTGCACACAAATAGCTTTCGTGCATCTGATTTATGAAACTTAATGCATTTGACGAACGTGGAAGGGACATAGGAGGCGGATATGGGTATCGTTACCCTGGGAGTCTTTATTGGATAACCAACACCACTGCGATAGGTCAACCCAAATGAAATTTCTTTAGACTTGAGCTCAAAGGTAGACTGGCTGTGAGCCCAAATCACTGAGAGCTTTGCCTCAGGGCCTCCAAGATCCAGACCTCACCTACGATACAAAAGCTATTGAAATATATGTCTGACCTCTTATCACTAATAGGATCTGTGAGTTAAGAGGAAATCGGGCGGTGTTGTGTCAATACAAACGTATTCCGCAATTTCTTCTCTGGAATTCGTCACTACATATTTTTTAAATTTTGTTTTTTTCCTTCAATCATAAAATATATTTGTATACAGTTTATTTACAAGCTTTTCGACTACCACACTAGACACGTGCCGGTATTATGGTAGTCGAAATTTGTATATATCTTATCTTTATATATAAAACAAAGTTGGGTTAGTTACACCATTTATAACTCAAGAACGGCTGAACCGATTTTTATGATTTTTGATTTGTTGGATTTAATTAACATCCTCCCGATTAACAGATTTAACAGATTAATTTTAATTAACAGATTTAATTGATTAACAGATTTAATTATCACCGTCCCGATTAACAAAATAACGGAAAAAATCACGGGAAAAATAATTATGAAGAAAATTATTTTTTTCATATATTTTGTATGGAACGGCTTTTCAAATAACGTGCGTTGGTCGACATAATTTGAATCAATTCCAACTGTCAATAGTGTAGTGTGCCGAACATATCGTGCTTAGTCAACAGCTCAATTTCATTTTTTGAACTTAGAGTAGGTACCTATTTATTTTAACTTAATAAAAACTTAATTTATTTCAGCTAATAAATTAAACACAACATTTATTGATTCTAAGCGCCTCCGCCCACTCAGGCAACTGAAAACTCTCAACTGCCAACTGTCTTTGTATGACAATGTGATGGCCCGCACACTACACAATCACACAAAACCCCGTTGTCAATGGTAACGCAAGCGGTGACTTGCGACCATCTTGCGACTGTCACGGCTGATTACCCTGGGCGGCCGTTGCTAGGTTGCGAGCTGTCAGCTGATTGTTCTTCATCTATGGTTAAACAAGCTTTTTGACCAATCAAGACAGAGAAAACAGCCGGTTTTAGTTGGTTTTCAGTTGCCTCAGTGGGCGGAGCGCCTACGGCGGTATGAAATTTGCCGGATCAGCTATAATTATGTAAATATAATATCTGTTAATTTGTAAATGTATTGTTTTGTTAAGTGCGTTGTATTTGTATGATTAGTAATACTTTAACTGGTTCCCCAGTTAAGTAGATGGCACAAGCATAAACCAACCGTACCGTGGACAGTTAATTTTAATAAAATAAAATAAAGGTAAATGGGCAAATATAAAGCTTTTTTGGAAATATTGTATTATTACTATATTATAATATAAGTATTTTTTTCAAAGAATTTAAATGAATAATAAAGCAAATGAACTTAATTTAACGATGTCAGGCATTCTTTAAAATAGTTCATTCCCTTTATAAACAACCAATATAATATAATACTGACTAGAGTGTCGATACATTTTGATTTTTACCGATGTTAGAACCATCCAAAAATCGTTGAAATTGCCTGGTTTGAACGCTATCGTCCTTCAGATTACAAACTAGACAAAGTATTTTTGAAAAATCAAAACCTACAAAAATAGAATAGTTTCTTCGAATACAGTTAGTAAAAAAAAAACCTTAAAAATCGGTCCAGTTTTGTAAAAGAAAAATGGGAAATACAAAACCGACGATTTTATTTAGGTATTTATTATGGATGAGATGCAGTTGTCCCTTTCGCTTAGTATTCAGGGGAATAAGAGCGACACTGACATGAACAGTTTGGTAAAATATGTTTTGTTCAACTTTCTCGGTGACCGGGTTTCCTCTAAAATGCTAATACTCTTCTGTGTACCCGGCTTTGAACGGTAGACCGCTGTTCCCCGTATTTAAGGGTATTGACGACGAATGATCTCCATGTTTCGATAACAAACATACTGACTATGTGGTTATCCATGGGTTACACGTCTGTTCTGATAATATAAGCTACGAATCTGTTTGAAAAGTCGTATTAAAAGGAGGTGAAAGTGCAATATGGTTCATTAAACGACGAACCGATGTATATGCACCTTTCTCTACACGTTTAACGATTCCATGATAGTTGATCTCCCGACAGTTGGTCCCTAAGCATGCTTATGAAAATACGGTACATCTACTTACATAAAATATAACTAAGAGTCTCCGAAAGACTGGAAGATACTTTCAGTACCGCCCTAGTGTAAGACCACCATTCAGAATTGAAACGTTGCTTGCAATGACTTTAGCCGTGTTTGGTTATCAGGTCTTAAGTGCCAGGAACTTCCCTACCTTCATCTTTCCCATATCATTCTCTTCTTTACTATCTTCAGCCTTACAACATTCCCCAATTGGGGATGCCATAGTCACACTGGTTCCAGACGATTGGGAGCAGCTGTGCGGTATTCAAGTAAAAAAATGAATAATTAAAATTATGCCATAAAACTTTATTAAGCTAAAGTCACTTATGGCTCGTACGGACTATGCTAGTGGTTTAGTCGAGTAGCGAGTATTTTTTTTTCTTTTTCTTTTTTAAAAACAAACAAACATACCATGTTACGAATAACCCACCAACATTTGAAAATCTACTACTACCACAACACTAAGCGGAAGATGTTGCTTGTGTTGTGATGGAGGACTTAGCAAGCCGAGTAATCGAACACGGAACGCCTGGGTGGGACTCAAACGCGATGCCCGCGCAACCACTGACCGGTCAGTGGTTGAGTGGGCATAGTAACATAACATAGCACTTTTAGTAACTAAACGTGTCGGAACACCATACATTTAGTGGTTCGTAGTAGCATTTTGATCTGCCATGTGATAAGTTACCCATTACTAGACTAAACTACTTGCCCAATGCGAACAAGCCTTTAGAGATATGAGTTTTTATTGTGTCTTAAAACTAATTAGTAGGTAAGGGAGAGAAAGAGGAGTATAGGATAAGAATAGGAGATGCTCCCAATACATAGCCGGAATTCCGGTGGACTTGGGAAATTCAGGGCACAGAGAACGGTAGACACCATCTCACAAATATTTTGTTTAAAACTTTATTTAAAACACAAACCTGTGTTTTTCATTTTCTTTTTTTTTTGTCAGAATTAGTACTTTTATTTCATTTTATTCGCATTTAAAAAATAAGTTGCTGTGCCCCACCCTGTACTATGTAAATTGTATCGAAATAACCTCACCCTAAAACCACCGAATTTATAAACGCGTTATAAATAGCGCTAAAATTTAAAATATGCTGCCTTGTCTTAACCCTTTGGTCGCCTGTGATGACGGTTTGAATATTCAGTAGTAGATAAATATCTTAATTTATCAGCAGGACCCATCAAGCCGCGCCTGCGGTTTTTGAGACGAGATAAAACTTCACTACAACGGGTTAAATATGCCTCAAACAACGGGGTTGGCTAACAAGGGTGCCACCACGAAAATATTAATCAAATGTTGACGTTTAAAGTGAAATGTTTTATATATTAACAATTTTACTAACGAACAGTTGAAGTAACTACCTAAATAAATGTGTTACAAGCATGTAGTTTACAAGCATGAAAGTGTTCTGCTATCCTGTAGGAACTGTAATTCGCATTTTTAAGCGATATAAACATTGGCGGCAGTTCCTACACTGGCAACCCTCCTGCGCAGACCCGAGTGCGCGGGACGCAACTCGGACATTCCAGCTTCGACGATCGAACTATAAGCTGATATTAAAAACTCTCCTTCTGTAAATTCAATTCGCGGTAAATGTAATAACCCTGTAATTTAAAATAAATAAGCAACAATTATAAAGTGCTTTTATTATTTACAAAGCGTGAATCAATGTTAGGGACCGGCCCAGGTAAGTTGCCGTCGAACATATCCCCTAAATCCTTTTGGTTTCTAATTCTAGAATTCGCCACAAGGTGACCACACTTCCGTTGGCATTTCTCACGTGGGCGGGCCCCAGGCTAACGTAAATGCTGCGCTTTCACAAAATCGCAGTTCCCTTTCACTGTAATACCTACCAGCTCGTAGTGGATTGAGGCTGGCGTCGCGGTATCGCTTCCAAGTAAATAAGCACACACTTAACAAACATCGTCGGATCTGCCCTGATGATGGACACTGCAACGCTGTCCGAAACGTCAGCTCAGGGGGGTATAACTCCGATCCAAAACTTCAACCGTAACGAAGATGCGAAATATCCATGACTGTGTGACGTAATACCTATATGGACCAATAGGAAAATTTTGAATTTCTATGGGAAAAACTCTTGACAACTGAGCGCTATAATAATATCAAAATGGACGCTTGCAACGCACATTCACACCAATACGTTCGACGCAAATGTGAAAATACTTATATAAATTAATAAATATCAGTGCCGTGTGAAGTTTGCACACTTGAATATATTGATTACCCGATTTTGAGAACATTTTGCATGTATTTGAGGCTAATACTACATGAAATGGCTCATTTCGAGATCGAGTGCAAAATGCGTATTGGAAAGTAATGCACTGTCCACCAAACTTCCTAAAATCAGACACACCATCCTCGTGAAAACAGGATTTATTGACCAAAGTGCAGGTACAAATAATATTGATTATTTATATGAAATTCTAAGCTCATTTCGTACTGTTATTTTTCTAGTTGAGGAGGCATGAAAAATCAAATTTTTATCATAATGTGAATAATTACAGCCATTTCATAATGTCGAAGATACATTCATTTGCACAGTTTAATCCTGTTTTCACTTATTTATCTTACTTTGTTTTGATATGTCAGATGTGTTTCATGATGCTCATTGATGCACATCTAAAAGCAATAATTTAGCAATTTAGTGATGACATGATTGTTGTAGGTATGCAGGACAGTAACGTTGTGGTGTCGTGTCAAGAGATTGGGGCCTGCACAGGAGAACCAAGGAAGAGTACTCCATGGACTGGACGCGACAAGAACAAATCATTCTCAGTACGTTTACTTTTCTATTCTGTACTTTATATTTGCACTGTTTTTTATATTTTTATTAGTATTAATAAATTTGTTCTTATCTTTCAGTGGGATCTGAACTGACAAAACTCTAAACGCATATTTAGGTAACTTGTAACATTCTGTCCGCAACCCCCATTCGCTTCTGTTCTGGAGGTATTGGTGATAACATGAGGTTATGGAAAATACTGACAGTTATGGTGCTGATACAGAGGTAATTATTATTTTTATTTATAAATTACCTAATAATGTCAGATAAATTTAACACATTTGAGTAGGTTTCTTTATATAAGTTGGTAATCCTAGAATAAAATTTATGGTTGCTAAGTAGTCCAGATATTGTTATGCGTGGCGTACGTAAGTCGACCCAGTATGTACATACCCTAAAAATTGCATACTTCAACAAATTTCCATTACAAATGTGAACCAATATAATTTTTAAAAAATATGATAATTTTATGATTTCAGGACAAATATGGTGAGCTGGCAGCAATAAAGTACACATTGAAATACACATGTAATATATTTATGTGCCCATATAAAGCATCAAACATCTTGTGCGAACGAAGTCTCTGTGGACCTTGGTCATATCTACCCTTGGCTTGGTAATATGGTAAATTAATTTTAGACCAATATATATCGATGCTGGAAAGGATAAATAACCAAAGCGCCATCCACCTCTTCCTTTCCAGCTCCATGGCGCTTTAGTCATTTATCCTTTCCAGCGTCGATATGTTCAAAAGAAGGGTTTACCTTTAAAACAACACCTTCATATGGCAACTCTCTACAGAAATAGAACCTGCTTGTTGTGAATGATGATTATTTGGAAGGTTGATAGAGATGTCGAAAGGAAGGTAAATGCAGATAACTTCATTAATGTAGGACTGAATGACGTTGGCGCTAACAAAAAATGTCCAAAGAAGCGAAGCTAGCAGTCCCAAATAGAGTGCTGGTTCCTACCTTGATGTAGTGCAGTGAGGCATGGAACTGGCAGAAGGATGAGAGTAGACTGAATGCTGTTGAAATGAGATCCCTGAGGTGTATGTGTGGTAAAGCCATGTATGATCGTGTGAGAAATGTGGAGATCCGCCAATAATGCAAGGCTGATTAATGTAAGAGTAATAAATAAGATTAAGAAAGGGACGCTCAGATGGTTTGAGCGAATGAACAAAGAAAGGAGTGTAAGGAGAATATGTGAAAGGTAGAAGTTGGGGACGTCCGAGGAAGACATAGCATGATCGAGTGAATCAGATACTCAAGTCGAGCCATGTCAAGTCAGAATTCTAGAAGAGTATGTATGAGACGATGTATGAATGTAAATTAGACAAAGAATGTGTTCCAAAACTGGGTTGTTTTCTACTACCTACCCCTGCGGAAATGGCGTGATGGTTTGTTAGTCATTCTTGTATTTTGTGTTTCTACCTGTTTATAATAAAATACTAAAACATATAACTGTGAGTTTTCATTTTTGTTCTGAGGGAGCATTTTGATGTTTCCACATTAAAAAAAAATAATATTTTAGGCTGGTGAATTGCGTAGATACCGAAAGAGAACTATATTGTCTATGGTCACACCCTTTTTTGGGTTTTCCTCTATCTTTGTCGATGGTGTGTGTGACGTCATATAAATAGGGCAAAAAAAAGTATCAAATTATTGCCAAATCTATGGTTAAATAGCGTCGAAAGTGTCTCTATACAAAAAGCGGGAAGTTATCAATCTATAGATTGGTTCATTTATGCGTCAGCTAAAGAAGGAGGTAGCCCAACACGGCATAACACCCCAAAAACAAACAACGAAAAAGAATTATGGTACTCACTTGGTTTATTGATTAATGACCATGACGAAATAACAATTAACAGAGCTGTTGCTTGATACACATATTGTCACAGAGTTACGAGCCGTGCCGCGTCTCTCCCCACCTCTCGTTTCAAGGATGGTGTGAGTTGTGAGTATCGACACTCCACATGCCTCCCCTCCTAGAATGATGATAATCCTTCCTGAAGTCCTCCTAGCAGATGGATAAAATATTGGACTGAAGATGTATAGGTACATGAAGGAGAGACAGATAATTGTATGGAATGAAGGGCACAAGTGTTCGAAGATATCTCGTGCTTAGTATGCCAATCTTTCAGGGAATCTAACACGTCTACCCGATCGAGTTGTTCTCTCTGGTGTTTTTTCAGTAACTTTTACTGGTGTATCTACGGTCAACAATACAATCAAATACCACCCTTTACCTACCCATCTCATCTATTAAAAATTACAATAACAAACTGATGAAGTACCTACCTAGCTTTGTAGCTACCTTTTACCTATGTATCACCTAATACGTAACTTAAAAAACTACACTAAAAAATAGTTGAAGTACATATCTAGCGTTTTATTTACCATTTACCTACGAAATTAAAAAATTACGCTAACGAACAATTGGCGGACTTGCTTGGTTTTTTAATCCTTTTACCTACCTTGTATATTAAAAAAAATCACTAGAGAATAAAGTACCTTTGAATAAGTTTGGTGACTTAGCAGGGGTGCCCGTGTTCATGGGGTGTGGTTTGTCTAGGTCTTGGCGGCGGTTGATCTAGACACACTGAACCCCTGATTCATACCCAACCCTCATTCCTTTTCCCTTCCCAGAACTTCCTTTCCTCAAAAATACCCTCCACACAGCATCTCAAAAGATGACGTAGTCCCTGGGAGAAATTATTCCAGGGCCCCTGGTGTGGAGCTAATGTAAAAAAAACCTACCTAGCTTGTTATCTACCGTTTACCTATCTAACTTCTACACATATACATTACTCTAACGGAACAGTTGAAGGAATTTCATGGAATTATTATTCTCATTTGTATCGGCTGTAACGATCGCATAATCGAAGTTTTTTTTTTAAAATTAGATCCACACAGGAGGCCTCGAGGAAAATAATTTCCCTTAGGGCCTATGTCATCTTTGGGGATGCTGTGTGGAATATTTTAAGGAAAGAAAGGAGAGGAAGTTCTGGGAAGGAAAATGGTATGAGGGTGGGGTAGGAATCTGGGGTCCATTGTGTCTAGATCATCCGCCGCCAAGACCTAGACAAACCTTACCCCATGAACCCGGACACCCCTGCTAAGTCACAAAACGTAGCGAACCACTTGGGATGACCTATGGCAGAGGTGTTGGTTATCCAATAAATGGTTCCCGGGGCGGCGGTACCCATTCCCGCCTCCCAAATTTTAAGTTTTAAGTGGTTTGAGTTATTTAACGTTTCTTGTACCCATTCTCTGGGTCACCAAAAGGTTTGCCCAAAGTATATTATTCATCAGGGTCCATTGTATCATAAACCATCCCTTAGAATGATGTTAAACCTTCGATACCCCATACATACTCTACCTACACCCTTATAATCGAGAGGTATCGTAAATGAGAAAGGTGAAAAAAAAAAATTTAAGAAGTTAAAAAATTTTATATTTTATTTTTAAGTTGATTTCACACTTGATATCATTCAGAATTCGTGTGGCTTTTTTAAAGTTCCTTGCGACAATTTTTTTTTTTTTAATTTTGTCATCGACGCACGCACCTTCACTCTGTGCTGAAATGGTTGGTCCGTTTGATGGATTCTCCTATCTTGACCACTGGAGCGAGAGAGCAATTAAAATATTTTTTCTCGGATTGCTAAAGGAAATTTTTCCGCCCACATTAAAAAAATCATACCTCCGAATTTGAATATGGAGACATACAAACTGATGATAGTTATATGTAGCCAATAAATTTCCTTATCTTTTGTCTATTATCACATATTTGTAGGATTTATAAAAAAATATAATTAAATATTTAACCTTAAAACGTTTTAAAGAATCCAGAGAATATTTATTTTTTATATTTTGAATGTACAATATATTATATAGTCGTTTTAATAAAAAAAAATTTTTTTTAAATTTGCCACATTTTGGCAACAAAGCAATCCGAGGTTTTGGAAATATTGCCATAATGTGGCAAAAAGCGCTCGAATTGTTAACTAACGGATTGCAATATTTACGACACAGCCATCGATCGGATGGGAATGCTGTCCTTATTCTATCGGTATTTCAATGGAAGATACTCCGAGGAACGTCATTGATTCCTTCAACATCTGTGTACAGTCAGGAAACACGCCAAATGCACAAAATATTTCAAATATATTGCACACGGTTGACATTTGTCATGAGACTCGTTATTTTAACAGCTTGGCAGGGGAATGTTTTATCAACCTCTGTATTTCCTCCCTCCTACCACATGGGTCTCTACAAGATCCAGTTTCACTACTTCCTATCTATACAAAGACCCACCTCACAGCTTCCCCAAAGATGAAGTAGTAGAGTTAATGTTAAAAATGACATCAATAATTTTAAGAAGGGGGAAAGAGAATTGTTCGTGAAGTACCTAGCTGATCTCGTCACTAATTTCAAGCAAAGCCCAATGCCTCTGTTCTGCATGGTTGGCTTTCAACGAAGCGATACTGAGAGTACCGTACTGCTCTGAAATTTAACAAAAAAACAACATTAACTTTTTGTTTTGAATCTGTGACTTAAAAGGAACGGTTTCGTGGCCTTTTTCATGTAAAATTTAATTTTGTATTTGAGGCCAAAACACCAGACTAAACTGAATAACTTTTTTTTTAAAACCGAAAGTTATATTTGCTCTCAATTTACCCGGTAGGTCTCTGAGACTCCATTGAAAACTTTTAGCGATCATAAAACCGTTAGTTTTTGGAATTACAAATTGTGCGTTCAAGAACCTTCAACAGTGATGCGCCAAATGCGGGAGAGCTCGTGGGGGGATGTGCGCGGCTCCGATTGGTAAGTAATCACGCTGGTGGAGTCCGTGGGACTCCACAGGGGTATTAATATTATAGTTTTAGCCTTTATATAGATCTTGCATGTTTTTTTGTTGTTGTTTGAACCACGTTATTTTTGCTTTTTATAAGAATTGATTACGTTTTTATTATATTTCTTTAAAAATTACTTAAAAAAATTATTTGGTTTTTGACCTAGAACTTAAGTCTCGCAATTTATGTGACAAATAGTGCAATTTTCTATAAGTTCTTTAATAGAAGGCTGTAATTCTTTAGTTTTAAGTAAAAACCTATGCCATTGTAAAACCAAATATACAATAAATAAATATAACTAGCATTTCATTTAAAAAAGTGTTTATTTCAAGTTAAATTTACGATTTTATTTCCGGAAGTCCTGAGGACTCCACCAGGTAAATTGTGTATGTACGAACTCAATGGGTAAATCTAGGGTTCAATATCTAATACGAATACCTGCTATTTTATTTATTTTAGTGTTAAATGATGATACTCATATATAGATTATAAAATAATTCATTTCGGCTTGATTTTGAAGTCAACTTTGGATTTTTTTGTGATTTAGTAATAATTATTAAAATATATGTCTTGTCTTATCTACTGTGTTAACACAAAGAAAAACAAAATAAAAAGTAAATCATCTTAAAAATGCGTTTTTTTGTAATAATTTTAATTTATGTACAACAAATTTGTATTTCGACGCTTTTAATAATCAATTTTATTTTATATTATATTCTGTTCTATGTTATTGTCAAATATTATATTGTTTTAAATATTTCACTGTTTTACGCTATATTCTTCAAAAAATACTTGTAAATTCTTAAAAAAATTTACTTTTATAACTTTTGGTATAAATCCTATGTATGTGTAGTTTTCGATTACTTAAATATTATTTTATAATATATGTAAAAGCCCCTGTGGGCGTATAACAAGAATAAATTAATAAATAATTTCTAGAATGTAAATATTTATTTAATTTAATATTTTTTATTTTCTTACAAATAATTTCTAAAGTTGCCTCCAAAATCGTGAAATATTAAAATCTTTAATGGCCAATAGTTTATAATTTAACACAAATAAATGAAGTTGCACATACATATTGTTACTACATATATTTAAGAATTTTACTGATTACAAAAAGAATTGTTGAGTTTGGTCGGAATCGTTCAATTTGATCGGGTATTTTGGCCTCAAATCCAAAATGAAAATTTGCATGAAACGGGCTGAACAGCCATTCCACCTAACAGAAGGGCACGGAGGTTTTAAAATGTCGTAAAATTTAAGAGTCTCATCGAAACCCAATTTTAAATCAAGGGTAAAAACAAAACGTGCAACTTTTTCAAAACCCGGTTAATTTATTTTCCCAATCCGTTTATTCAATTATAGCCCTCCAAAAAAACATCTCAATTTCAATTAAAAAAACAAAAAAAATCGAGTTGAAAAATCTCTTTCAATTTTTTTGTCTAAATCCACCCCCATTCAAACTCAAATGAGTGCAATCCAAATATAAAAAAAACTCCATTAGAGCCATAAGGGTTGTTCTTCCGTGCACGTTGGTTAAATAATTGTACGGGAATCCTTTAATCTCGTGCAATTTAGGATTGACAACATTGGGCTTTAGGTCTTAGTGGAAAACGGATTAAAACGAAGCGTACAATAAAGCGCGGTGGAACGAACGTGATATGAATAATTCTGTTTTCTGAGTAGGTTTATGTTATGTTCTGATAAATTAATTGCGTTAAGAGTTATTGAATTAAGTTACATTCATTAACGGGATCATTGCGGTCCTTGAAAAACATTGTGGACTAATTAATAAAGGACTATCTCACAGATGTTTCTACAACGTGAACGATTGCCATATGTATTTAATTAAACAATACTTCAGTAATTGTTTAATGTCTCAGTCAAGAAGATTTGAAAAGGTTTATTTTATTGAAACACGTAAAGAAAATTATGTTAGAATCCCACAATAGATCTATCACACGCAAAGTTTCTGTACATAATAGTCTGCTCTGGCTTTATCAAATTTGTTTGAAAATGTACAATAGTTAGCGCGCGAGTTGTTTGAAAAATGCGTGTATTTCATATAATTTAGCGGCAGCTACGGAAGAAGGTAGGGGGAGGGGTATGTATCTGCGCTATTATGGCACTTGGAATGCCGTTATAGGTTGACTATTTTAACAAAAGCTAATATTACTTATAACTCACAAACTAACCACCACGCCTTTTCACCGCAGGGGTTGGCAGAGACCGCTAAACAACTCGGTCTGGTCTCACCTCATTCACATTCAAACATCTTATCATACATGCTCTTCTATTATTCTGACTCTTGACATAGCCCGACTCAAGAATCTGATTCACTAGATAGTGCCATGTGTTCCTCGGGCGTCCTCGACTTCTTCTACCATTCACATTTTCGTCACATATTCTCTTTACACTCATTTCTTCATTCATTCGCTCTACATGTCCAAACCATCTAAGCGTATCGGCCTTGCATTCTTTTCGGATCTCCACATTCCTCACACGATCATACATGGTTTTACCACACATACGCCTCAGGGATCTCATTTCTACAGCATTCAGTCTACTTTCATCCTTTCTCTGCCAGTTCCATGCTTCACTGCCATACACTACTTACAATCAAACTGATTGATCAGTTTCGTAAGATTTGAAAAATAAAATATTGTAAAATTAAAACTGAATAAACTTATTAAAAAAAAAAAAAAACATCAGGGTAGGTAACAGCACTACATTGTGAACTGCTAGCTTCGCTTCTTTGGACTTAATATTACTTATAATTATTTAAATTCAAATATAGATTCAAAGAGTAGCTGGTACATACATTACTAATAATAATAAGATAAACATTTATTTTTTGATAGAATTTTACAAATTTATATATTTTTTTTCTACCATTGATTCCATTGACAAAAAATGGCCACTGCTCACCTATACATTTAGGATTTCTCCCGGAATATAGCTGGTTTTCATCAGTGTCTCTAATATAATACACATACACAAATGAAATTAAAATCACATCGTATAAATCAAAATGAAAAAAAAAATAAATAAATAAAAACAATTTCAAAATTTAAAATAATTACAAACTTTCATTGTAAATTCTATCAACATCAAATCGATTTGTACTTTTACCGGTAAGTAGTCTATAACGGGCAAAAGCTAGTATATATAGTAATGTCCGTTAATCGGTGTTTTAAGTAAAATAAAGTAAATAAGATGTTGGGCGGTTGACTGCGCGGTCAGCAACCATTTGCCGTACAGCTTTTAGAAGCACTGCAAGGATGTCGATATTCGAATAGATAACGATGAGCGGTGGTGGCCGTGATTCGCCTTGCCCCACACAACGTTCTCCAAGTACACCCCAGACATTTTTTTACAATTCCTAATGTGATCGGCCCCATTACGGCCCCTTATTCAAAGCACCTGGCATTATCCCCGTACTGTCCGTAAGCGTCGGAATGCCGAGTATTGGCATTCCTCGGACTGAACTTGTATTGCGGACGTGCCGGACCCCGGCCGCGCCACAAGTTTCCCCCGCAGTCTGGCTCCGAACTATAAGGGTATGCGGGAGAAACTTTTCGCTGGGGGATGAATTTTGCGGGGCGGTGTATATGAATTTCGATTGTGCTTTTTTCCTTGTTCGGACGCAATCGATGATTAGTTGCGTGGAAATTTCTGCAGAACACTAAATCGATTATCCGAAGCAACGGGGAGATAAAGAGATTATATATTATACATAGATTAGATTTTTTTTCATACCGATTCAAATATGGAAACAATATTGGGTCCCGTTTGAAAAATAGATATTTGCATTAGAGAATAATTAATATTTTGGGACAGTACAAATTCGTGAAAAAATGGCAACGCCTTGAAAATAGCCATAAATCACGTATATGGGTCTATTGTTTGCCTTTACTGTTGCGGTCGACAAATCATCAAAACTACAGACGAAATTCAGAAAACAGAAACCCGTCAATAAACAGTTTTTCATTTAAAATTTTAATGTTAATATTACACAACAGTCAGTCTGTCTATATTACTGGAGTATATTTTTTATGTGAGTACCGTACAAGAGACCCAATTACTACGAACCGTCTGGAGTCTCTGAGAAGATGGCCTTCTCAATTGGGGTATGTAATGAGGATGAAGGTAGTGATGAGGAGAAGAAGATGGATAAGAGGAAGGTAGGGAAGTCTAGCTTTTCAGAAAGTATCTACCACTCCGGAACATGCCGCCCATATGCCTACTGTACACATGTATTATATATTAGTCGGGATCTGAACCTGCTACTTCCGGATTCATAGCTAAGAACCACGTAATAATATATGGGAAAAATATTTTTTAATTGACTTACGATATTTTGAAAACCAATTTTTTTCCTTGAAGCATCTCCACCTAGCAACAATTTATCCTTGATTTAGGCGTGCTGTGAACATTTTCAATTAGAGTGTTAATTTTATGCACATCTAAAATATAAAAATTAATGTTTGTTTGTTTGTTTGTTCGTACTTTATGCGAGGCTATACCGTCCATCCGATTGCGATGAAACTTTGGGAATATGCTCTGGCGTTATGAAATTATTTCCTATACTATTCATACGATTGCAATTAAAATTTCATCCGATTGCTATTGAATTTTTCCGAATTGTTGTGAACACGCCCGTGAATACTTCTATATCTATACTGGTGAGCTCTGGCATTATGAAATTTGCATATAAAATTAAATAGGTCACGCGAGTTGTTGGAAAAATTGGTATATTTTATGGATTTAGGGGGCAGGGAAAAAGGCTGGGGGGAGGGGTATGCGGGAGGGTCGGTTGGGGAGTTAAGGTGGGGGGCTTCGCGTGAGGGGGGACGCGGGAGAGGGGAAGGCGAAGGAGGTGGAAGCAAAATGCGTGATAGGGGGGGGGGGGGGTCGCGAGAAAAGGGCGAGCGGGAGAGGGAGGGGGAACGCGGTAAGGGGAAAAGGACGGGTATCAGCTAGTACAATATACAATTCAAAAAGAAATCCTATATACAAAACGGAAAGTACCCATTAGAACGCCTTCCATTGAAATTTTAAATAACTTTGACGTACCATAAGTACGACGATTATATGCCAAAAATATATTATTGAAACCATTCTAAAATACTAAATTCTCTACACCATGAATCACACTAAATCGAATAAAAATGACATAAAAAATATTCTGGTTTTAAAAACCGCATTTGGACAAAGAAACTACACTTCTTACTTTGCAACAAAACTCCACGATATCCTTCCCCAAGACATAAAACTTATAAAAAAAATTAAATAGAACAGATCAAGAATAAAAATCTGGCTAAAGAAGTAAATGAAAAACTCTAAAAAGACAACGACAACCACTGACTGGAGCGACAGACAAATTACAATATTTTTTCTCGGATTGCTAAATTTTTCCGCCCACATAAAAAAAATCATACCTCCGAATTTGAATATGGAGACACACAAACTGATTATAGTTCCATATAGCCAATGATTTCACCTATCTTTTATCTATTATCACACATTCGTAGGTACACTATATATTATAGTCGCTTTAATAAATAAAAATGCCATATTTTGGCAACAAAGCAATCCGTGGTTGGGGAAATAGTACCATAGTGTGGCAAAAAGCGCTCGAGTGGATAGAAGACAATTAAATTCCGAGTAAATAACTAGTCCGCCTCGGCATAGGATCTCCTAGTGAGGAAGACTATGAAATACCGTTCATATACTTAATTTCACAATTGTATTTTGTTTTTTGTTGTATGTACAATATTTTATACAGTCGCGTTAACCAAAAAAAAAAAACACATCTCAAAAGCAATTTCATGAACGTAACAATTGGGAAACAGTTTGTAAATATTTCAAACAATAAACAAATTAATCATGAATATAAAATTTTCTTGTATTAATACCATAAAATTATAATATCGTACCATCAACTACCAAACAAGAAAATCCATTTAATTACTCATCGCGCAGTGCAGATATAATATTTAAATCATTTCTCAAGAATGCAGTGGTTTTTGATCCTTCAATTAAAATTTCCATTGTCCTGATAAATAAACGAATCAAGTTGCCACAGCCTCGCTTCAAAGGGTGGACATTATTTAACCCTGTGGACATTATCGATTGCTAGGGACGCCCCAGGCTTTGTTGATATTCGATTTCGGTGACGGAATGAATTGGCCCATCCCACTGAACACATAATCTAATAGAAACGTAATTCAAGCCCAAAAGAAGCTCACAATTTCCTTCAAATCCTATTTGGAAATGTATGATTATTTGATTATTTTAAAACGATTAATTAACTAACTATCTTAAAATCTAACTTAAAACGCTTAAGCCGCTCAAAAACACGTGCATGCGATAATCATTCATAGTCTTTTTAGAACTTCTTTTCAATAAATTATAAGTTTAAGTAGCGGTTTTTATAAGTTTCACGAAAAATTTCACAATAATTCGTTGTTCTATTGTTACAATTATCATTTTTCCGACGAAACAAAAAAAAACTTAATTCTGGGTTATACCTGCTCAAAAAGAAGAAGGGGAGATACGACGATACGAACGTTAAAGGGAGCGCGCTAATATTAAAAAACGATAATATTCAAGCGATTATTGGGAAAATGTTTAATAAAACACGACTTGTTTAAAATAGAATAAAAATCTAGTGGGGGTTGTGTTAAGTAGTATAAAGAAACATTGTGAATTTTTTCACACACATAACTTGTAAAATAACAAAAACAAGCGTGTAAATAATAATTTTCAGAGCTAGGCGATTTATTTCTACCGAAGGAATTTCATATAATATAATCGTTTCGGCGTGGGGAATGTATAAATACTATCGTAAAGAATAACACAGATTTTTTTAAGAGCTTTATTACTTTTTTTTTGTAAATATGCGTGAAATCGGTATAAATTCGAGATTCCGCAGCTTAAATGCTAACGAAGGCTACGGCTATGCGGATTTGTTTACAAAAGCGAGATGTACTGCATTCAAAATAGAAGGCTTCTTTTAGAAGGTTTGGCGCATGCGTATTTCTACTGTGGCAGCGTCAGTCTCGTCATTTAATAGCTGCACCTCATATATTACAAACATGATGACCTCAGTTTGAGTAAAGATGATGCTTCTAGGTATATTTTCTGTTCAGTGACTCATCCCGGGCAATTGTTTGCAGTGGCGGTACCGATTAGGTTCCGGCGGCGGTTGCGGGCGATAAAGTAGCCAATCAAATTACCTGAGGGTTTTATGTGGTAATGCAAGTAAATACCTACTCATCGATTTTGTACTTGTAATTAAGGTAAAATGGTGATTGAAAGGTATGCCATACGGAGAAGGTGTAAAGGAGATAAAATCATGATTTTAATATTAACGCGTTAGAACAGATTATTCTTATGTATTGATTTATAATTTAAAACATTTACTGAAAGTTAATAATTATTATATTAAAGATGTTGCTATCGGGATGTGCAAATATATGAACACTCCAATTGAAAATATTCACAGCACGCGTAAATCAAGATTTAGTTTTTTTTTCGAAAGATGCAAATACTTTGTGCAAATACAATTATAATAAATGCAAAAACACAATTTGTAATTGACCACTTATTATTTTGATTTAACAAATGTCAGACCACCGGGTTTCGCTTAACTGAAGCTAAGATATTATATTTATTTATTTATTATTTATTTATATATTGAATCTATATCATAAGATTTACATTTTTTTTGGCATTGCCTGTCTCACTAGGAACTATATTATATTAACTATATTAACTGCAAGCTTCTGCCCGCGACTTATCTGATTAGTATACTGATTTACTTGATCGTGCCACGTCTTCCTTGGGCGTCCTCGGCTTCTTCTACCATTCACATTCGGGTCAATAAATTCTCTTTACACTCCTTTCTTCATACATTCGCTCAACATGCCCAAACCATCTTACTTATTTCGCTCACATCGGCCTTGCATTCTTTTCGGATCTCCACATTCCTCACACGTTCATACATGGTTTTACCTCACATACGCCTCAGGGATCTCATTTCTACAGCATTCAGTCTAGTTTATTTAATCAATTTTATAAATATTTATATTATTATCGTGGCGTTGAAAATATTCAAAGCGTAGCTCGTGATATTTGAAATACTTTCGTAACAATACCCGATGTTCCGGAAATTACATCTCCGAAAATAGTGTTTTCGAAAATATTACACCGTAGGGCTTATTATTATCGGCTTGCAACACTGTGGTAACACAACGATGTTGCTGAGAATACCGACCAAACACAGAGTTCACGGGTTAAAAAAACTCATGTATTTCCGGGTGTCGGGATGAAATTCACAGGCGTGAATTTGACGTTACAATATTTAATTCACATCCAGAATTACACACGGACAAAATTATACCTGGAGAGAATTTATACACCATTTGAAATACACACTTCAAACATATCTGTTTTTAAATTTTAAAGTATTTAAGTGTGTGCTAAATAAATTTCATATTGGAATAAAGGGTGACCAGAATGTTCAGTGGAAACTTTTTAAGTGTATGAATATTGAGTACAAACTTTTCATCTTATGTTAATTCCTCACATGATAATTCATCATGTCTCGAAGTGTCGAAATTTGATAATTGGGGTTTTTAACCTTAGGTTAGGTTAGGTTAGGTTAGGTTAGGTTAGGTTAGGTGAGGGGGAGGGGGGAATGGAAGGGTAGGTTAATGTGAGTTATTTTAATTATCATGAGAGTAAGTATAGTGTCTGAATAAATTTACTATGGGAATTCAGACGCTGAGATCTCATAGTCCGATTAGACATGGAACCGGAATAAAGAATTGTCGTAGAGAATGTAAAGAATTGAGTATTGTTGAATTGGGTAGATCTTGTGAGTTACTATTCTGAAATTGAAAAGATTTGAAATGAAGTATCCTCTCCTATTGAAGGTTGGATATCATCATCGACTATCACAACCCACTAACTCTAAGAACTGATTGTTTCACAAATTTTGAAATATCCAACAAAAACAAAATTCAACAAATTGAAATGTTAGAATTTAAGTCCTGTTAAAGTTTCATTCGAGTCCTGTTATTATTTTATCATTGGCCGGTTGTTTCACGGTAAATTTGAAGAAATCTTCATGGAACGTATCCGATTTATTTTACTATATGTATTGACCGTTTGGAATAACAAGGTTCCTTCTGTTGCGGAAAAGTCATGCGGTTATGGGATCTATGGTAAGCTAAAATTAAAAAAAAAAACTTGACCAATTCAACCATTGTTTTTCATCACATTTAATGAATTTTCGTAACAGTGATTAAGCTTTACATTGTTGAGTTATCTGGTCACCATATCCAATGGTGACTCAACATCGTGGCAATTCAACATACATTAGAAAAGTTATTATATTTGTAAAGTCATGAACACTTAGGAAAAAAACTGGGTCAAGTAATTCAACGCTAAGTTATTTGTTGTTTATTTTTGGGATGTTATGCCGTGTTACGCTAACTCCTTCTTTAGCCAATATTCTTAGATTAGAAAACTTAAAAAGAGTGTACTATGCAATTGTTCAATCTCTATTGCAATATGGTATTATTGGTTGGGGAGGAACTTATAATAATATTTTAAATCCACTCAAAATTGTTAAAAGATTGATAATTAAAGTAATTTTTGACAAACACATCTGGCCTTATGATGGACACTGTAACGTTGTCCAAAACGTTGGCTAAGGAAGGAGTTAGCGTAACACGGCGTAATATCCCAAAAATTAAAGATAAAAATACTTTTGGCCGTGAAAATCTTAAATCACATTTAACGCTAGGTTAGATTATGGGCTACTTTTTTTCATTAATGACAGTATATCACTTTTCAAAGATGTGCTGAAATGCCACTGTGTTGAGATGTGGGAGCTGTTGTACAAGGAGCACTACGTGTAAGAGAATGCGTGCTATTCCATTTAATAATTATTCCACATTATTAATTAACATCCCTAGCCGGCCCGGGGCACAGATCCGACATAGAGCCTGCTCAGACCTGCTCAGAGCGCAAAAGGCTTATACGTGAAATTCCGGAGTTTGCTGCCATATCCGCTGGAACGTAAACTCAACCCTTTACGACGGGGATGAGAAAAAAAAATTGAAAAAATTGAAAAATTTGAACCCTCGCAACTAAACAATGTCAAATAACATACACTACCGCGAATATACCGCGAAACTTTGGGAAGAAACTTCAGCCTCACAATTGGGGATACCATTGTCTTACTGGCTTCAGTTGGGACCCTTGTGAAGTATTCACATAAAAAAATTACCTTTAAAAACAAAGTACCATCGTGTATAAACTGTTAATTTTTTATACATAATATTATAACATGATCAATAACAGAACGAGTTGTGTTTGTTTTGTAATTTTTTTTTAAATCTTGGAAATTTCTTATAATGATTCATGGACATGTTGGCATAATGGGTAATGATATTGCGGATGCCTTTGCAAAACCAGGAAAAATTACATTCCCCTATCTGAATTTTTTTCTAACATTAAAGATAGATCCTGGAATATTTAGGCAGAGTATTGGACCATTACTAGTCAATCCAAGGGAGCCTTCTATGCCTCAATACAAAGGATTCTTCCGTCAAAACCATGGTTTCAACAATTCCCCAATTTTTCCAAAAAAGTAATTTCCTCACTTATTCGAATGAGAATCAGGCATTGCTCTGTTCCTTCTCACCTTTTTAAAGTTCACGTCCTTGACTCCCCAGATTATACATTCTGTGGTCTAGAAGTGGGAACTTTAGATCACGTATTTTTAGTTGTTCCTCTCTAAACAAACATCCTCTCTTCTATCAAGCCCTATCAAAAATTGCCTCCCCTCCATTCAATATCTCATCTCTTCTAAGTCTGAACTCGACTCCAATCTTCATTATAATTTTTAAATTTGTCCATTTAAATAAAATTAATATTTAAATTCACCTTTCATCATTCCATAATTTTAAATGATGGCCTAGAACACTCTTGAAGAATAAAAGATAGAAATAATTGAAAAAAAAAAATTTTTCAACTAGGCGTAATGTTTTTAAAAATGTGTAGAGATTACCCTAAAAATAGAAGGTTACATTTTTTTTTACATTGGTTACAGACAGGAGATCCTAAGAAAAATAATTTCCATCAGGGCCTGTGTCATCTTTGGAGATGCTATGTGGAAGGTCTTTTTGTTGAAAGAAAGGAGAAATGGACGGAACCTGAGTTTTGAAAAATAGGAGGGAAGAAACATAGAGGCCGGCAAATCGTTCCACAAGCCAAGCCGTAGAACTCAAGAATGAGTCATAGAAACGACCCGTTCTCATGTAAAAAATGTCAACAGACAAATGTGCAGTCTTAAGGTACTTTTTTTAAAAATTATATTCGTAAGGATATTGGAATAAATGTGAAACCTTAAACCAGGCAAAGCTCCTGACCATCTAACGGGTAAACGCCGTTCTCTAACGCCCGCAAGCCGTTTCCGGAAACGCCGCTATACACCCCATCCAGTACACAGTACACAATAGTGCATCCCCCTAGTCTGTAGTCTGAAGTCCGTAGAGGGTAGAGCTTGCCGTGTAGCCTCCGAAGCAGCCGTGGAGCCTCCGCAGAGGAATGTAACGGAAATATTCCGAAGGCATTCCGACGGAAACACGACGGCAGCCTTCAAAATTACAAATATCTCATTAAATAGCAAAGGGGTGGGTTCCTAATAACCGCAATAATTATATCAAAGGGTCGTGAGTAGGTGGTTGTTTAATTACGGAGTTGATGAAAGTAACAAGCGATAGACTCCGTAGGCTAGTGGAGAGAAAGCCTTACTTACAGCGTTTGTAGGTACTATTAGGTAGACGTAAACCATATAAAACTAGCAATATTAACTAAAATCAGAGATCTCGGAGTTTTATTTGATGAAAAACTAGAATTATAAACCACATAAATCACATAATTAACAATAGTTTGAAAATGATAGTTTTTGTACTGTTAACCATTAAAAACCTTCATCCACTTCCTGGCATGAAAATTTTATTTGTCTCGTTAGTTCGTAGCCAATTAGAATAAAATTCCATCATTTGGTCACCTCACCATAAAATTTATATTAAATATGTCGAAAGAATTGAGCGAAAGTTTCGAAGATTTATTAATTTAAAGTTATACATCCACTTAAAAAAAATTATCTACCATTTCTATTAAAATAATCAAAATTCCTTTTTTTGTATTTCTTGTAACAATTTCTAGACATTTTGTTTTGAAGAGTTTTCAATGTTTCTCCCTGATACTAGAAATTTTAGAACTAGAATCAGGGAACATGAACTCTGTTTACGAAATAATAACTATTCTGAATTCGCCAATCATTTAATAGAGGCAGGCCATAGCTTCAACAAGGAAAAAACCAAATTTAAACCTATAAATATAAATTCATACTTTAATTTGTGCGCTTTAGAAACTTTAGAAATAAACAAAAAAATTACATAAAAAAATAATTTACTTAACAAAATAATAGCACCCTGCAAATCTCCCCTTTTGACTATGTTCCCATGTTATATTGACCCCGCCCACTGTTCTCCCCCTCCCCCAAAATCACCCCTCCCACTACCCCCACCTAATAATATCTAATTCATTTCTGTACTTGTTTTAAATTTTAAGTTTAGTTTTAAGTTTGCTAGTCAATGGCATGGATGTGTTGAAACCGGTAGCAGAAAAATTAAAATTTAAGTAACGATAGTACATTGAAAATTAAAACTCTTCAAAACAAAAAATACTTTTCTTTGGGGATCGGCGAAGGATAAGCGACCTTTATTTTATTTATTTTTTTAATTTGTGAATTCGGTCCTCGATTGCTGGGAACTCCTGAGAGGAGTTATTTCAATGTTCACAAAAATTCCCAAAAAACTGGCCAATTCCTTTTTTAAATTTAGTTTGCTTTGTGTAGCAAATGAATAAACAAATGATATCAACTTGTTTAATGTAACAATTTCGATGTTTAAAACGTACTTTTATAAACTATGTGTCAATCAATTATATTTTGCTAATTTCAGTTTATTAATATTTTCCTTTTTAATTTTCAACATTTTGATATTTTCAAAGTCACCAGTTTATTCCACAGAATAATAACCTTTGACAGGAAACAGTTTTTAATTAAATTATCCTATTGATGAAACGATATTTTATGTCCCACGTCAGCTTTTAACTCAAAAGTACGTATTTATTTTACTGGATCAGAAAATATGATAAACGGTTGTCATATATCATTATTTTCAATCCGTTTAATCAAACGATGAAATACATAAATA
Organism: Limnephilus auricula; assembly: GCA_951813805.1. Lineage (NCBI taxonomy): Eukaryota > Metazoa > Arthropoda > Insecta > Trichoptera > Limnephilidae > Limnephilus > Limnephilus auricula. The sequence goes on along the minus strand of OX638409.1, from coordinate 2,874,035 downwards.
AAAACCAAGTCAAAAACCATTCTATTGACAGCAAACCCTTTTGAAATTTTTACGTGTTGTGATTTATTGAGGGTTGTTTTATTTAATCTTTTTTATGCGTTACATTATATTTACTTTTATTTCTTATCAAAAGAGTTACACTAAATTTTATATTATTCATTTGCATTATAAGGAGTGTTTATCAGTTCATGACAGTTATAGGAATAATTGTGTTATTGATCAATGAAATGACGACATTGTAAGACTAGAATAGATAAAGGCACAACAATTCAATTCAATTTCATTGCCGGCAACCTGGGCGTTTATTAAGGGAATATAGTAAGTTACCCGCCTCACTAGACGTTGTCTGTTCTGAGCGGGTAACAAAAAAGATAAAAGGTGTATAGGAAAATAGACAGAAAATAAACATGAAAATACAACTTGTATAATAAATCATTAAGAAGAAAGAATAAATCTCTATACTTGGATATAAAACATGTGTAAATTAACTTGGTGATGTATTCTCGTTTTTCTGTAGTAGCCAAATGTTGCATTGTTTATGTTGTTTATTTTTTTAAATTTTATATTGCATTATATTAAAATGGTAGATTGGGCAAGATTTTTTTTAACTATTAGATACCCATTAACTCACAAAAAAATGTCAAATTCGCCTCTCAAATCATAAAAAATTGTCTTTTTTAATTACCTAAAATTAATAATTCAATATTTCAATAAGTAAAAAAAAACATATTTACATTCTAGATATTTGCTATAACTTTTAATAAATAATAATTTATTATTAAATTAAACAAATTACTTTGTGTAAACCACTATAATCACATGTTATAATATCTACATGTTTCAAAACCGATGGTTTCTTCGTCAGGATAATATTAATATATATTATTTTTTCAATCTGTGAAAAATGTATATGTATGTAATTATAATTATAATTGATAAACTAATGTTTAAGACAAGATTTTTTATGCGTAGCACAAAGGGTAACAATTATTATAAGCAATAATTATTAGCCTGAAACACTAAAATAAAAATAAAGTTGGTTGTTGGCAGGTGAAAAAATGTAATAAGCAGTATTTGTTGAATGAAACACTAGGTATATATTGAATCATTTGGCGAGTAGGAGGTAACCCGCCGTAGCTTAATGGTAGAGCACTTGACCGGCAATCAAAAGGGTGCGGGTTCGAGTCCCGTCGGCGATATCTATCTTTTCTCGGAAGATTCTTTCAATATTGATGAGTGTTTCAGGCTATTAATTATTGCTTATAATAAAAATATATATTGATAAATAATATGTTATTATCCTGACGAAGAAACCATCGGTTTTAAAACATGTAGATATTATAACATCTGATTATAGTGGTTTACTCAAAGTAATTCGTTTCACTTTTCACAGATTGAAAAAATAATATCTCAGTTGGTTAAGTATTTTGGCCTCAAATCCAAAATTAAGTTTTGAATGAAAAATCTTCTCTAACATCATTCTTATTAAAATGTTGAAAATATTTCACTGGTCTGACAAACTTTTTAAAAAGCGTTTTTCCGTTTCTCTGCGAAGAAGATTTCTTTCCAAAGAAGAACCTAATAGTGTAACTTTTTTTCCTTTGTAATTTGGTCACAAGAAGAATATCTAATGAAACTCGATAAAGCATCATTAGTACCGGGTGGTTTCCTGTTTTATTTTTGTAAGAATAAAGTAAGTAAGTGGAATCCGTTGTATTCCCTTTTCCTTTCTCGGGGCACTTCTGAAAAAAAATTCTGCTGCTTCTCTGACCTACATATTTATATTTACATTGGGTTGAGTTTGGACAACGGGGAACTGTTTTAAATTTGTATAGTGAAAAGTTTTCGTGAAAGCTCTGCTTCATTTGAAGAAATGTTAATGAACTTGCAAATAAAGTAAGTTTTGATTTGGTTTATTTCTTAAACATCGATGTTTGTTCGAAATAAACTCTGAAACTTCTTAACCGATATTAATGAAATTTGGCTTACTGTGGGTAATTTGGTCCAACTTAATAGTAAGAATAGTTTTTATCTTGATTATTGACTACAATATTAATTATGACGAATTAAACGTTTATTATATGACAATGATTTGAAATTATTTTTTATGTTAATAATAATAATAATTGGATGACTTGTATAGCGCCGTTTTTGTGAAAAATCACCTCAAGGGCGCTGAATCACCTCAAGGGCGCTGTTCCATAAGTTTCTGACAGATGGCGGTGTGAGTTAATTTGCATTTTTAGGTTACCTAGGTAATGGCGTTTCGTTTTGATTTCACGTCAGTCTATTCCACGTCACAGATTTGTGTTTCGTTAGCCACTACAATGCGTGGCAGGTTTATCTAGTATTATATATAATTTGTAAATATATCGACACTGGAAAGGAAAAATGAGTGTAGTGATTGATATACAGCTGTGGCTTTAAAGATGAACATGCACAAAACGCTATATTTTTTGTTTGTGCTTGTGTTCATTATATTAAGTTTTCTAGAGTTTCCAAAAACACGTGGAAACTATACATAAATAAAGAATAAGAAAAACATAATATACAGAATTATGGATTGTAGGAATTCGCTAATCATCTAATTGACAAAGATTATAACCTTCAATCAAAGCACCAGCGCTAAAATTCTGCACGAAAATAGTCTTGGCTACAAATTAAATAATTTTGAAGTACTTGTTTTATTTTGGTGTATCTTGGAGGATAGAATGGTTAACTGTGAATGACACACTTTATTTTCTCAAAACAACCTAAACTGAAACCAGTTCTTAAATTGCAGATGGCATAAAAATAATAATACAGTGTAGGTTAATATGAGAACTTTACAGGTGAGTAATAGGTACATGAAAAAGTTCACAAAATAGATAAACAAAAGACAGATAAATAGAAAGAATACAAATATATATGCAACAGCTCCTACATTATAAAAAAGTGCTACATAAAAATATCATCAAGGTATCTCTTAAATAACAGTAACTCATAATAACCACTGGAGCGACAGAGCAATTAAAATATTTTTTCCCGTATTGCTAAAAGAAATTTTTCCGCCCATATTAAAAAAATCATACCTCTGAGTTTGAATATGGAGACATACAAACTGATTATAGTTCTGTGTAGCTAATGAATTCCCCTATCTTGTGTCTATTATCATATATTTGTAGGATTTATAAAAAATATGTAATTAAATCTTTAACTTTAAAACATTTTAAATAATCTAGAGAATCGTTATTTTGTTAAATTTTGAATGTACAATTTATTATATATAGTCGTTTTAATAAAAATAAAAAATTCACGATTTGCCACATTTTGACAACAAAGCAATCCGAGGTTTTGGAAAAAGTGCCATAATGTGGCAAAAAGCGCTAGATTGAAAGTTTATTAATATTAATTTAGTTTTGAGTAGTTTAATTTTGTACCCTGACGATGTTTGCATTAATCGAATCCAATCGTTCGTAAACTATTAGATAAATATCATGGAGTAATAAATAATAAATATAAAATAATAATATAAAGTAAATATTTATTTAATTACTTTTATTAATGTCAATATTTATTTCAATCCTAATAATTGGCGATTGTGTATTTCATAATTTCGTTAATGTTTAATTTCCTTTGAAAGGTTATGTCCCACGTAATAAATGCGCAATGGAAACCACTCAAATTATGAAACAAAATTTTTGATCATAATTTAAGCTGCTTTATTTGCGAACATTTGCAATGGCAGTTAACACCGTTAGCAGAAGCGGAAACATTCCTATCGTTATTTTATTCATACATTACTTATATGAGCACGCGATATCAATTTTATGCTAATTGGAATATCAAAGGGGAAAGGATGCCAGAATGAAGAGTATACCTGGTATCAAAATGTTGTCTAATATCTATCCTAGCTTATTTTATTTAATTTAATTTAATTTTATTTTATTTAATTTTATTTTATTTGATTTCATTTAATTTAATTTTATTTGAATTTATTTTATTTAATTTTTTTAAATTTTATTTAATTTTATTTAAATTTATTTAATTTTATTTTATATCATTTAATTTTATTTTATATAATTTTATTTTATTTAATTTTATTTTATATAATTTAATTTTATTTTATTTTATTTTATATTTTTATATTTTATTTTATTTGGGAGACCAACAGTATCTATACATTATTAATAAGGAAACATTAATTAAGTTACATTAATTGTATCATTTACAGGTTTCCACATGGGTATTGTATATAAGTGAAATGATTTTAAAGATGATAAGAAAAATTACATAAACAAGTCGATTGAAAGGTATTGTGGAGAGGGTAGGATGGGGGGGATCGGTCTAGTTGAGGTATAGTATGTACGTATACTAATAAAAATATGGATTATAAGAAATAAAAATAACACAAAAAGAATAAGAAGTTCATACGATGGTTGTAGTATTAGATGAGTATGCATAGTTGTTAAGTATTGTGAGATCGCCTGTGTAACTTCAACAACGTCGCCATTGATCAACTGACCTTGATTAAAGGTGACGCCGGTCTTACGCACCGGGGTTTTCAAATGAAGATTTTTCAAACAAAAATATTTTATCAATCTGCCCTTTTATTTCAATATTATTATTCGATTTTTTTTTAAATTAGAACATTAAAAATAACAATGTTAATACCTTTTTTAAAATTAAGAAAAAAAATTAAAAATTAGATATTCATAAAGGAAAATAACGGTTTTTAGTCTTTTGACATTCGGAACTTTTACAAAATAAACAAAAATTGGTATCCTTCCAAACAAAAAATAACAAAAAAAATACATCTCAAAAACCAAATATCTTCAGGTAAACAGCTGCAGCGATACGACACTACGTGTTCAAGATGCAAATATTGTTGACATTTACGGCGTTTTTCTGTTTTTTTTTCATCCATCCATATATAACACAATAGAACAATATAAAAATAATTAACTATGTAAAATACGTGAATAATAAAAAAATAATCCTTGATTATTTTACTTACATACACGGAGACACACAGTCTTACGCATCGGTTAGTAAAAAAAAACACAAAGTGTGCTCACTAAGCAGTTTCGTCATGTGCAATGCGGCAGCTACTCGAAATTGCAACAAAAAATAATAACTGAGAATAAAGATATTCGATTTTTTTAACACATCCGGGCTCACAAACCAATGACGGGTTAAATAAAGATAGAATATCACAAATAGCAAAAATAAAATTGGTCCTAAATATGACCCTTGGGGAACACCATTGATAAATTAAAAAAGAACTGCGTATGATAAATTCATATAAAGAAAAGCCATCAATTTTAACAAACAATTTCCCATTACTTAAATAACTTTTTTCAGACTACTTTGGAAGCAAGTTGTTGGTGTTTTTCGTGCACATAATGTAGTTTTGTTTATTTTTAAAATAAGGAATTTGACCATTTCGGAAGTAGATAATTTCGTTTTGTACTCATTCGTTTTGTTATTGCGAAAATTTACTCGAGGATCGCAATTTTTTTGTTTTAATTTTTCTCAGTTCTTTGCTTAGTATTTTTGGATTTTACAACCAACAAACTAGACACATGCCTGTGTAATGGAACTATATAACTATATTGTGGCTAAGTTGTGTGCTCCTTCGCTGCGATACAGTGGTAAGTGATTAGTCATTCCTTTTTCCTTGCGTACCTTGTTTTTCCTACACACATTTTCACGCAATTCCAGCAAACACCATTTCGACTCGTTTCGTTTTTAGTATTTACACTCCATAAGAAGTGCATCTGAAGCTGTAATTTGTAACCAGTTTTGTATGCAATGTTATCCTAACAACAAACAATATAGGTTTATTACATTATTTAATAAGATCAGCGATTTCCATAAAATTCTGTCTCCAAGGATCCAACTTTCCCATTTGATGAAATTAGGCAAAACATCACAAGTGCGCACCGTAAGCTGGGGCAATTTTGACAAGGCAAATGATTAGTTTAATTTGGGAGTTAAGCTCAAATGTGTTCCGGAATGGATTGGTTCATGAATAAGTATTACGATAGTGAATTATAAATGGAAGTTCGTAAAGTGGGGTTATCGTAACGCGTTACTTTATTGACGCACTGTTTATTTCGGAGGATCTAAATTATGATGAAACGCTTATTGGCTGATCGATACCGTTCATTTAGTTCATTTATTTGATTAATTCCGAAAGATTAAAACGAATAGATATAATATGACAGTTATATATTTTGGCAGTATTAAATTATGAATGGCCATCAAAAATATTTTGATATTTAAAAAAATTAAACAAGTATGTACACAAGATAAACTACCCTCGTCGGTTGGATAAGGATTTTTTTTACGTGAACATTTTTTTTCATTTAGTATAATGTTTTTACATTCACGGTCGATTATCAAATAAAATTTTCACGATGTTTTTTGGTGTGATGTGTAACTCGAAAATGCTGATTTCTAAGTTACCTTTTTTTTATAGTGAATACCTCACAAGAGTCCCAACTGCTCCCGTCTGGAGCCAGTGAGACTATGGCATCCCCAATTGGGGTACGTTATGAGGCTGAAGGTAAGTGGGAAAGGGAATGAAACGAGGAAATGGAAGGTGGGGAAGTACCTGGCTATTCAGATCTAGTTACTAAACACGGCTAAAGCCATTTCAAGCAACGTTTCAATTCTGAATGGTGGTCTTACACCAGGGCGGTACTAAGAGTATCTTCCACTCTGGAACGTGCCGCAAATATACTATATATTATTTTAAATAATTAATAATGAATTAACACAAATCAATTAAATAAAATTTATTTGCGCACGCCGGGTTCGAACCCGCGACCTTCGGAATGGCACTCCAACGCCCTACCGCTGGACTACGCCGGCCGTCTGGTTGTAGTATTACGATATTATATTATATTTCAAAATACTTTATACTAGGCGAACAAAACTGATATATACGAAATCAACAAATTGAATAAATTATATATATATATATATATATATATATATATATATATATATATATATATATATATATATATATATATATATATATGTGTGTGTAACAAATCAGCAATCGGATTAAATTCTTTGATAACGTATTTACTCGTAAATAGTGAAATTGTTAATTTACCTTGGACGCTTTTTAAAAACTTGACGCAATTATATTTCTAGGGCATTAATATACCATGCAATACTTTCTGTATATTTTGTTTATTTACTACTAAGCGCCTCCGCCCACTGAGGCAACTGAAAACCCTCAACTGCCAACTGTCTTTGTATGACAATGTGATGGCCCACACGCTACACAATCACTCAAACACCTGTTGTCAATGGTAACGCAAGCGGTGACTTGCGACTTGCACTGTCGGCCGGCCGTTGCTAGTTGCCAGCTGTCAGAACAATCTTCTTCGTCTATGGTTAAACAAGCTTTCAGGGAAAATAGCCGGTTTTTGTTGGTTTTCAGATGCCACGTCAGCGGAGCACCTTAATTTTATTTTTTTAAATTAAGTAAAAAATAAACAAAGTCAAAATTACGAGATTATCCTACTTAAGTGAATTATAGCGCAAAGCATTTCTGAATTAGCCATTTTCTGCAGCGCTAGAAAACATCGTCCAAAAAACCACAAAACCAAGATAATTAAATTTTCCTTTATAAAAAAAAATCCTGGTAACAATTGTACAATTGTGCACCACTTTGCAGCAAAAGAAATGCAAAAAAATGGTAAAGTGGGGTACATTGGACATTTTCTGCTTTCTCTCAGTCCGCCGGCAAATTGCATTAGTCTCCCGGAAGATCTTGCAAGGCAAAGTGGGGGCACTTTGCTTGGCAAATGTCGTAATTCCGGAATTTAACAAAAGTGCATTTCTCAACTGTACCTTCTTTATCTTCTAATTGATAATCCTGACAAATGGAGGCAACAGAATGACGGGTAATTGTACAGCTTTGCTATCCATTTTAATGTCATTGGAACTGTTTAAAAATTAGTTTGCAAACAACTATTTTCCCCACTCTACCTTAATTTGCAGTTTTCACGAATTAATTTGCTAGCCTTATTATAGTTGATAAAAATTATTCATTTATTTTACTGTATATAAACTCCACACAGGAGGCCCTGAGAAATATATTTTTTTCTCAGGGCCTATGTCATATTTTTGTCTATAAGACCCAGGTCACACCTTATTATAAGAGGCAGGAAACACAAAGACCATGCTATTGAACGAATCATGGAAAAGATCGGTTGTCATGTAGAAATGTTGAAATGTCAACTATTACAAATTGGGCTCATGTTTGACGTTTTTCCCTGTGTCGAAGGAATCAATGACGATAGTTCCTCGGAGCATCTTCCATTTTAGTACCAGTAGAGTGAGGACAGCGTTCTCACCTGACTTACGTATTCTAAACATTTGTTGAGATAGGAGAATCTATCATGAACTCGGTTTAAATGTATCTAGGAGTGACTAAACGATGGTATTTGGAAATAATAATAAATGACTTTACCTCGGCTAATAAAGCCTTCAAAAGCAAAACAGCTGTCACCCATTTTTAAACAAATTGAATAATAATAATTATTATAAGAATGTATAAAGAACAAATTAATTATAATTGAGTTCTACAAATTAAATTCGATTACAGTGAATATATTATTATTTAAGCTTCATTGCAGCAACTAGCAAGTGAAATAGAAGGTATACCACAATGTTTTAATTTTTTTTAAATAATTAGAAATATTAACAATAGGTATATGAAAAAGATTCACAGCGAATAAAATAGAACCACTAGATGACGTTGACATATATTTTTTTTTACTATTAATGATACATTTCCCGCAAAGATGCATTCAGATGCAAAAGTCGAATTAAGACACAGATGTTAGCGAAGACAAAAAGTAAAATAAAGAAAGACATTACGTGCAAAAATGGAGAAAGCTTATTTTCTCAAACCTTTTACCGCGTTTGTTTGTTACTTTATTTTAGTTGTCCCTTTTCAGTTAATGAATGAAGCCTTTTTACTGCAGAAACTCATTTAAACATCGTTTTCTTTGAATAAGCACTTCCCTTTTGAAATTTAATATGCAGTATCCGACTTGATTATTTTGTAGGCGTTTGCTTTATTTACTATTATTTGATTCTGCGCATTTAAAATATGCTTTTTTTCTGTTAGTTTTCAAACACCTAAATAAAAAAAGTTGTTCATTACAGTGTTAACGTAAGGTAAATAATCATTTTTTTATTTTTTTATTATTTATTAACCAAAAAATACATTTTATGTACATTCTTTTAGGTGTATGCCACCTCACTAGGCTGAGCCTGTTCCGAGGTGGCAGAAATTGGATTAAATAAATTAGAATGTGCGCCCTAGGAACCATTTATTGGACAACCAATATCCCTGCCATAGATTATCCCAAAAGGTTTGCTACGTTTGGTGACTTAGCAATGGTTGCCCGGTTCAATAGGGTAAAACTTGTCAGGATCTTGACCATGGATGCGTTCGTCCAACTACTGATTGGCGAGATACTGGTTGAGGGAGATATTAGTATTATATTATATAGCATTTCTTACAGACTCTCTCCATCCATTGTTTTGTACCACAGCGGGAGTGATGGATTCACGCGTCCGCTACTCCTGGACACATTGACCCCCAGTTTTTTTTATTACCCCTAATGTATATTTTTTCTTCTCCGAACTTTCTCTCCTTTTTTTCCCTAAAAAGGCTCTCCACGTAGCACCCCCAAAATATACACGAATTCTAATGATTTTTTTTTTCAGGGTCTCCTTGTGAAGTTAATAAAAAAAATTCATGGAATTAAATCATAGTAAAAATAATATAGTTAGCAGCTATGTAGATATACAGTTTAGTAGCTGAGTGAACAATTGCGTCGGGTTTTCATTAAAGGCACAGTCCTCTGCTAGTTAAATTCACCATCATCGCACAAGCAAAATTATCCATAAATGATGGCGGTACTCATTTATACAACATTTTAAATCTAAATATATAAAAAAAGGAATGTTGACTGTCACGCATTAATATTGTAAGAAGCAAGTTGCATTGTATATTGATTTCGAATTTTCCATGATGACTTGAATACGATATCTGCCTGGGAATGCTACAATAACAGGAACCGTTCAAATGACAAAACATCAATATGCTTAATAAATATTTTTCTCTTTTATAGAAAGCTTTACGATCCTTCAAGCCCTTATCAGTTAAAAACTATTTTGTATATCCAAAAATAAAAATTCGGCTTTGTGGAGAATCAATGGGTACCCGCATTGGCTTCGTTAACGTAGATAATGTATGAGCTAACATTATATCTGTTGTGTTTTCTGCTGAACAATACAACTCGGAAGATAAGGAATTTCATCGATACTTTTCGTCTACTAGTCGTGTTTTTTGATACTTTACTTGTACGTCAGGTTACTAGTCGTGTTTTTTATCGTTTTATTTACGATGACAATTTAACTGGATTTAACGTCCGTTCTAATGGGTGCTTTGTAAAAATCTGTCGCAGGTGAAAAGGTCATTGAAGGTGCCCATCTGTCGATCGAATATTACCGGCTATCTTCGTAACCGTAACCTGAAAGCCTAATATTTATTATTAGCCCTTTACGATTCTCGCAACAAATTTCAATTTGATCATTTGATTGTTTTTTAACATTAGCTCCACACAGGAGGCCCTAAGGGAATTTTTCCCTATGTCATCTTTAAAGATGCTGTGTGGAGATTTTTTTAAGGGAAAGGAAGGAGAGGATGTCCTGGGAAGGAAAAAGGTTTGAGGGGTGGGAAGGAATCTGTGGATAAATATGTCCAGGAGTGATGGACGTGTGAAGCCATCCCTCCCACTGCGATGCAAGGCAATGGGTCAAGAGGGTCCGGCTGGAGAGACCAAAAGGTCTCCCTCAACCAGTCTCTCCCAATCCGGCCTGCCAGGCAGATGGTCTACAGACGCATCACCCCCAAGTCCCGGACAAACCTAACCCCATAAACCCGGGCACCCCTGCTAAGACACCAAACGTAGTTAACCACTTTGGGTGACCTTGGCAGAGGTGTTGGTCGTCCAATAAATAGTTCCCGGGATGGCGGTACCCATACCCGCCTCCCAAATTGAATGGTAAAGTATTATTACTGTAGCGACTGTACGGTTGAAATTTAAGAACCTGACTTCGAGTATATATCTCTGACACTGCGCATTATGCAAAACCATCTTAGTACGTGAAGTTTGTTACAAAGCTTATGCGGCGCCCGCTGCTCGCAGGGCCTAGCAGGAAGAAAAACATTAGCCCAATATTTATTATCAGCCCTTAACATGACTTGCAACAAATTACTGTAATATTTCAATTTCATCATTTCATATTATTACCACAAAATCTTTATTGCAATATTGGTTCTGCTTTTCAATGATTTTTTTTATGGGCAGGTTCCTAAGGGATCAAAATTCACCCATTACTTTCGTTATTTCATTAGTCTCGGAATTTTTTAAAAAAATCTAATTATTTGCTAAATCTAATATATAGCGTGTTGCATTCTCTTTCCAACACGGTTTAGATGAGACTTGACACTATGATAGTGAGGGAGACACAACGATTTCTGTGAGACCTACGTGAGCTGGGACAAATATGGTATCCTGTAATTATTAAATCCATTTTTTAAATGAAAAAAATGTGAATTTCAACTTATAAGCTCGATTCTGAGATTGATTTACATTTTCTGCAACTACGAAATTAATCCCATCCCGCACTTCTTCTTTTAGCCTCTCAACAAATCAAAATTTCCACAGCCTACGGGCAGTCTCATGCGCCATCAAACAAATAAAACAATCCCCCCATTCAATGCATTTACAAAGCTAGTTACAAGTACCTATATAACCAAATATGCAAACTGTTTTCATTTAATCGAGTCCACATCGATTCATTACTTTTCCAATCATCGGCACAACAATAAACGTGTGCACCTATCTCGCAAGTACTGTCAGTGTAGAGTGTACAGGGCAGATGTCCGAAACAATGGGATCACGAGCCCAGATGTGGTCGCGAATGGTAATAAAGCGATCGTCCAAAACAGTTAAAAATATTTTGCACTATTCGAATTTTATTAAAGTTATGTTTATTGATAAGTAATTACAAGACGATCAGAAACCAAAGCATAATGAATCCAACCACTTATGATTTATTTATTTATTAACGAACTTACGTCCAATTTGCAAAATAATGACAAGAAATTAAATAAAAATGTACACTATCCACTAGAACGCTTTTTGGCACATTATAGCACTTTTTCCAAAGCCTCGGATTGCCTTGCTGCCACAATGTTGCAAATATTCTCTAGATTCTTTAAAATGTTTTAAAGTTAACAATTTTATAATATTTTTTTTATAAATCCGACGAATATGTTATAATAAACACAATATATGTGAATTCATTGGCTATATAGAACTATAATCAGTTTGAATGTCTTCATATTCAAATTCGGAGGTATGATTTTTTTTAATGTGGGCCAAAAAATTTCCTTTTTAGCAATCCGACCAAAAAATTTGAATTGAATTAAATTCACGTATCTTTTGTCTATTATCACATATTACATACATATTCGTAGGATTTATAAAAACAATATTATTAATTCGTTAAATTTAAAACATTTTAGAGAAACTACAGAATATTTATTTTGTAATATTTTGAATGTATAATATATTATACAGTCGCATTGATAAAAAACAGTCATATTTAGGCAACAAAGCAATCGTGGTTGTAGAAATAGTGCCATATTGTGGCAAAAAGCGCTCGAGTGGTTAAATAAAATGTATGTTTTCCTCTTATATCTCCTTTTTTTATAAGAGGTTCTAAGGAGGAAAAAATCATCTTAGGGAACGCTGGGTGGGTTTTTTTTAGGAAAATGAAGGGGTTTAAGGGGTGGGTAGGAATCTGGGGCATCAATCTATCTATAAATGTATACTCCCACTTCGATGTAAGGCGATGAGTCGAGAGAGTCAGGCTGGAGAGGTTTAAATTAAGTCTCCCTCAACCAGTCTCTCCCGATCCGGCACGCCACGCAGTAAGTAGGCGAACACATTCGCCATCGAAGCCAAAAAAAAATCACCAAAATTAGCGAATCACTTGGTCTGATCTATAGCAGAGGTCTATTATTTTAGAAAAATTGTGAATGTAATAATTAAAAATATCTTAAACCATCTGTTTAGTGTTGAAATAACTTTAGGACATTAATCTATTTTACCCATGTTCCTTACCAAATATTCCTTCCTTCTGATTCCCCTCCTTTCACATCAAGGCCCTTACCCAAGAAGCAAAAGAAGATGAATAAAAAACGCTTGAAAAAAGAACACATTTGCACCTCGTTGTTTTGAATAAAAACATTCAATTGTTATATTTGAAAATTCGATCGGGCTTGTACAAGCATTTCGCAAATCTCAGAAATCTCGCAAATAACAATCATATAAATATATTATGATTTTCGTGAACACCATCGGGTCATCATTTTAACGTTGGAAAGTGACCGTGAATAAAGAGCTGGGAGCTGTCACCTCATCATCAAGGTAAGGGCCATTCCTGTCTTTTCCTTCCCCTTGTCGATATAAAAACACAATCTAATAGACACTCGTAATTCGCTTCAAATACATTTAGTTTTACAGTCCACACATAACACCATCCTTGATTATAGCTTCTAACTGAATGATTATTTGTGCATCCTCCACTTGTGCGATATTTTATCTTCTGGGCTTGCTGAAAAAAAACCTTAATGATTTTTGGGTAGCAGAGTCCAAAAGTTGCGTACCGCTCATTTATGGTATGGTACAAGTATAGGGGCTGGGAATGGGCAGAGAGAGAAGTACTATAGCCCGCATGGGCAATCTCCCCGCCACACGGCACCAGTTTACTAATCAAACTGTTAACATTGATACCAGCTCTGTTACACGAGAGCAAAAGGTATGAGTAGCGTTTTTCATACCTTTCTGTTAAATAACCTGGGGTGGACTAGGACCAATTTTTAAATATTTAACTTCAATATAACGTATTTGGTAAGGCTTACTTCTTGATTTCTTCCGAGATGAAGATTAGATGATGAAAATAAATCTAAATAGCTTTTTTTGCTTCTGATGGTGTTGGCATTGCAAGCTAAAAAATTGTGTTTTCCTGAGGATTTTCAAATTCGTTCATTGGTTGAGATATTCAAAATACAATCATTCAAAATATTGCATGCAATACAGCTTCAGATGCGCAATAAAATATAACTAAAAACGGAACGAGACAAAATGGTGTTTGCTGGAATTGGGTCATGTGTAGGAAAAACAAGGTATGCAAGGAAAAGGGAAAACAAAACACGTTTTCTCTACGAAGAAGCACACAATATAGTAATATAGTTCTACCGAGATACCTTGAGCTAATTATTGCAACAAAAAAAACTTGCTTCTATGGTAATTTCAAATTTTCTTTTGTTTTCTAAACAAATTCCATCGAATTTGAACTGTTTTTCTTGCCATTGTTCCAAATGTCAAATATTTTTCCGCAAGGTGATCTTTAGGGAGTAGTAAAAACTGGATAAATGACATCCTGGTAGGACCCAAGCATATTCTCATCTTAAAATCAAAAAAAGAAAATAAGAAATCAATGAGTAATATTATTCAAAATTGTAAGAGGATCTCAAAGCTGTACTGACAGCTATTTAAATTTTAAAAACCCAAAAATATTGATAAAATAAGGAAATCGCGTAATTGTATCGTACGGTAGAAATATAAAGAGTAAGATGTTAGATAAAGTAAAAGAGTATGTAAACCAAACGGTTGGATATCCGATAAATCGTTTGCGAGCCTACGAAAATTGACAATTTGACCTGGCGAGATAGTTTTCATTAATAGCTAGTAAATCGACCAACTAAGACAATATAAACTTATCAATTAAAAAACCTGTGCCCTAAATTTTCTACGCATTTTGATATGACCGATATTTTAAAAAATCATACAAAAAACAAACAGAAAGGGTTCGTGAAACATGAATCGTTGAGTTCCAATATCCTCTCTAATGAATTTTTATTGAAAATGAGTTGTGAATACCATATTTTGTGTTTTCTAACTAGAAATGTAATGCTGTTTTTATTATTTCCAAATTCCTCCTAGTTACTTTTTGTATAACGTGTTTAAATATCGACCTTCCAAAATTTTCAGTTCCAAAATTCTTCAAGAATTTTGAATCAGAAGACAGTATTACAACAAACTCAAAATGATCACCATTTTCTTTCCATACAAATTTTGGTCGTTTGGTTGTTTTTTTTCATGCTTATTCTATTAATTTCTCAATAAAACAAAAAAAAACTGGAATCATGATAACTCATCAGCCCACTAGTTTTTTCTTGATTTACTCAAAAGTATGAAATCCATTAGGGGGGATTTTGGAACCCAAAGATTCACATAATAATTATGCTCGCTTAATCCTAGTCCCTTACTGCATTTAAAAAGGTAAAACAATGGATGCAACCAGAGGGTTTTCAATCAACTCTTCTGGCAGCCAACGGCCGGACGCGCTTCAATAGGACTGAATTATTTACGTACTAACAGCTAACAGCTAGCTGTAGAAACTACCCTCTACCCCTCGATGCTATCTATACAGGGACCGGGGCTTTTTCCATAGCCTGCCGCGTCCCTCGGCACCACGCGGGCATATTGAAAGAGCAGCGGGCTTTGACTCTGCCAATAATGAAACTGCTGTAATAATTGGAGAGGAGAGCATTTTTTGACCCCGATTGCGGGGTTTTTGACTTTTCAGCGAATTTTATTTCATTTGTTTAACGCCAAGTTGATTTTTTCAATGGTAATTTGGACTAGAATAAATGTAAAGAGCTATATACATCTAACAAACCTAACATAATCGCATATAGCAGCAGCGGGCAACGTACGGCTGCCCGCTATATAAATATGGGCTCTATTTCAGTCCAAGTCAGTCAACCAGTACAAGCCGTCACTATTAGAACTGTCTCTCTGCCCTGCCCGCTCTACCTCACCCCAACCTTGCTTGTATATGCCTCTTTTATTCACTGATTATCGACTTACCCGGATCAGCACCTCCAGCTAATTACAGTTCTTCCCCTCCCCTCTCGCCAATGCAGAATCACCTCCCGAAGTTTGTGCATAAACTGAACTAATAAAAGGTTTTCACCATAAGATAACTAACGGTTTTAACAATGAAATATGTAAGCAAGCGTAAATAATTTGAAGAAGGCTTCGAAGTTACTTAAAATAATAATTAAGTGGATACTCTTCATTAATACCATCAAACAATATTGTTCAAAGTGATAAGCTTGATCAACCAATATTATAAATTTCCTTCCGAATCAGTTACTCATTTCAAAGTAAACCAATGACTTAATAGACTTCGATGTCGCCAAATTAGGTTGTTACGCTAAGTCAAATTCGCCTTCAAAATTAGCCAGGAAAATTGACTAAGTTTGTGAATTTTCTTTCTATTTCCAGGGTAGTTAAAAATATTTAATTCAAATTTAGATAACTAATAAGGACGGGTTATTGCAAAAAATTTGAACAATTCATAAAAATTTTTGAAGTTCATTTTTCACGTTCTCTTTAAGTTACATTCAAAGGGAAACCCCGGGCACAATTTATTGAATAACCTTCTCTGCCGTAGGTCACCCGGAGTGGTTCACTACGTTTGGTCACTTAGCAGGGTTGTCCGGGTGAAGTGTGTCCGGGTATTCGCGAAAGTTACGCCAGCCTACCTACTGCTTAGCGGGTTGGATAGTAAAGAGACATTTTAACCTCTCCAGCAGAACTCTATCGGAACATCGCCTTGCACTACGGTGAAGGGATGAATTCATACGACAGTCACTCTTGGAGACACTGACCCCAGGTTCCAACCCACCCTTCATACCTTTTTCCTTTTCAGAACTTCCTTCTTCCCTAAAAAGACCACCCACCACCATTTGAAAAGATGATACAGACCCATAGGGGAATTATTTTCCTCAGAGCTTCTTGTGTGGAACTGATTAAAAAAACAATCTAAGCTTTTTCAAATTAATTGAGATTTTTTTTACAACTTATCTTCATTCCGATACGTCGAAAGCCACGATATCAGTATTCAGAAGCGAATTGCGTCGCTCGTAATGGCAGTCAATTTGTTCTAACTAGAACTGAAATTCTTACCTGACTCTATTGTATTCCCCATTACAACATTCTCCATTTGCCACAGTAACACAGAGCAAACAATACATATAACAAAGGTTCCTAATTCCGGAACGTCTGTCCACAGAATCGCTACGGAGGCCATCTATTTGAATAAATTATTTACTTTGTAGTGCCACTGCAAATTGCATCTAAATAGCTTTGTACACATATTTTATACAAGGTGCGGCAAAACAGACGGTGCAGTTGTGAAAGGTCGGTAGGAACCTGGGATTGGTCTCATTGTGTTAGAAGGGTCGTGCCGTTTTCAGTCGTTGCCATGCTTTGGTCCGCGTAATGCCGGGGCTTTACCGTCCGCACATTTATTGAAAATAGGGGAACTGTCATCGCCACCCAGCGGGCCTTCCAGCTGCACTTCAATCTTGCGCATCGTGATACCGTCCGTCACCGTAATTTAATCGCGAGTTGGGTGCGTACATTATAAGAAACTGGTTCCTCACTAAGACCTAGGGGTTTAGGAAGACCCAAAACGGTGAGAACACCCGAAAATTTACCAAGAGTGAGAGATTGCCGTACTTTTTCGAGGAGAATGGACGAAATGTGTCTGACAACGCTCAACGTTATGTTTCCATGTGGGAAAAGTTTTTTGATGCTCAATTGGAAGAACTAATGGAGGAAACAGATCAGAGAGGAGGAACAGAGAGAAGACCGTATTTTTTCTAAGAGAATGGACGAGCCGTGACTGTCAACGCACAACGTTATGTTTCCATGTTGGAAAAGTTTTTTGAAACTCAATTAGAAGAACTAATTGACGAAACAGATCTGGGAGACATCAGGTTTCAACAGGATGGTACTACGGCCCATACTGCTCGAGTTTCAATGACAAAACTGAGACAGATATTCTTGGACCTGGATGTCCTGGGATGAGATAGACCTGGGATGGCCCGCGCGTGCACCTGATTTAAGCACTTGCAACTTCTTCTTGTGGCCTCACACCTTGGAAGAACTCAAGGATCGAATTCGGGAGGAAATCGCCACAAAATGCAGCCGAAAACTTCAGAAACCGCCTTCATCAATGTATCGCTGCTGGGGGCCATCATCTTTCATACGTCATCTTCAGGACTTGATACATAAACGGCATGATATACCAAATAAAATAAAATAGACCCCATTTCTGTAAGTTGCGCATTTGTTTTTAATAGGCCTTCAAAACTGCACTTTCTGTTTTGCCGCTCCCTGTGTATCTTGTTTCACTCTGTAAGATAAATAGTTCAATATTAGAAGATATATTAAGCATTTTTTTTTGAAGAGTATTATTTCACATGAACATTTGTGTAGCGTTCAGGAACTGGATTGGGATTCAGTCTTCAATCTATCCTCAGTGCTACACACTGATAGTTGTAAATAAATACGACACTGTTATACGAGAACGTTGTTTATTGAATACAAATGGTTACAAAGTAAATGTCCAGCCTAGCTAGCGGTAAGATTATTAATGGGAGCCCGGAGCGTCGCTCGGTAACGCGCTGCCTAGAAATGACCCACTTCGGGTCGCAACTCCGTCAACGTTCGGGACGTTGCTCGGCGGTAAAGCTCGCCCATCTATCATAGAGTAAGAGGCAGTGTTGCAAACACCACAATTAGTAACTTAGTTTTTGTCATTCCTTAAAACATTTGTAACTCAGTTTTTATTTGTCATTCTCTAAAAATTATAGAAAAACTACAGAAATGTTTAGTTTTTATTAGGTAAGGGATGTGGAGGGCTGATTTTGAGGATGGAGAGAACTGGGTAACTTTGCCAATAATAATGATTTACAGGATTCTTTATTTTGTTAACTCAAATAATTTTATATTTCATTTTTTTGTTTTTTTGAAAGTTTCTAAAGCGCACACAATTTTTTTTTTTTTTTTTGAAAAGAAGCGTTCAATAAAAATGAATTACAATGCAAAATAGACATTGCAGAGAATAATGTTTGTTTAGATGAAACAAATTACTTTGTGTAAACCACTATAATCACATCACATAATATCTATATGTTTCTTCGTGAATTATTATCCTGACGAAGAAACCATCGGTTTTAAATATATAGATATTATAACATGTGATTAGTGGTTTATACAAAGTATTTTGTATCATTTAATTAAAATGATGCCACAAAGTAATTTTGCAAAGATTGAAGAAATAATGCAAAATAATTATGTATACAAAGGGATAACTTACTTCAATAGCCTTCCCGAAGAAGTAAAAAAAATAAGAGATTTAGCATTATTCCAGAAAAAGATCAAACTATTCTTAAAAAACTGTATGCAATAAAACCATGTAACCTTAATCCTGTAAATCAAACTATCAAATATTGTATAATGTCTTCCTTAATCTAGTCCTTAAGATATTATATTAATTATGGACTAAAAATTGTATATTCTTACATAACACCTACACCAAGCTCAAGAGCCAGTTCTCTTAATTGGTGTAGAAACCAAAAAAATGATGTTTTCACCTTTTTGTTATACCTTTTTATTATATTTTTGTTTTTATTTAGTTATTCTATTGTTAAACAATGATTAAAATGTAAAATTGTTGTGTGTAAGAGGTGAAATAAATTGAAATAAAAAAAAAAAAATTAAAAAAAAATGTATATTTGCATGCTGGGTTCTGGGTGCTGGATGCTGGGTGTCGGGTGTCGGGTGCCGAGTCCTGCAGCAGTGTGTGTGTTCCAATTAAGGCACGGAGCGTGTTTAGTGTTTGCCTCGACACCATCGGGCCGAAGCCAACTCATCCGAGAATCTGTTTAACCGTACGGAACCATTCAACTAACCACCCAGCCACCGCACCACCCACACCACCTGCAGCCTTGAATGTTTAGGGAGGGGAGTTTCCTCCTGTTCTACCTCAAGTAAGTTATTTTATTAATTATTAAAAAAAAAATCGTACAAATCGATCATACAATTTATTAGTCAGTTTAAGTTTTGAGATAATGAGGAAAGCAATAATAGAATGCTCACCATAAATCAAATATTACTATAAAATAAATATAATAAAAAATATAAAACCGGGAACCATATCGGTACGGTCCATTAGGAGGTATTTGGTTCGCTCCGTTTGGTGGGGTTAATGGGGTTAGGTTTGTCCGGGACTTGGGGGCGGATGCGTCTGATCGTCGGATCGGGAGAGACTGGTTGAGACCTTTTGATTTAACCAGCCGGACCCTCTCGACCCATCGCCTTGCACGGCAGTCCATTACTCCTGGACATATTTATCCCCAGATTCCTGCCCACCCCTCCAACGTTTTTTCATCCCAGGACTTCCTCTCCTTCATTTCCCTAAAAAAAAACCTCCACACAGCATCTTTAAAGATGACATGTCAATTATTGGCAGAAAGTTTTGGGGAAAGTTGCAGAATAAGGAGAAAATTTTTAGTTAGTGTTGGACAGTTGAGGCGTTTACTCGGCTGAGCACAGTGACAACATATGAAAAAAATGAAAAAACAAAAGTTACTGAAAAAGTCACCGGAGATCAAAATTTCATTTTCAAGTTTACTCCAAATAATGTCAGGAATCACTGGTTCAACGTAAGTCAAGTACCTTTTATATTATATTTAACGTCATTGATTATATTTTCCCCAAATTTAGTGGGATATTGATCTTATTCTCATTGAACATGTAGAAATACTAGGAGAACAAAGTTAAGTAGATACTCCTTTGAAAAATGTGTAATCGATGATGGAATAGAGTTTTTTCCCAAAATTCTAGTAACCTACTGTCTGTTTATACTTTCACGAATGTAAAACGTTTTATGAAAGTATATTCAGCAAAAGTTAATCGTTATAATTTAGAAACTTCAACACGAGCCAGAATTTTGAAACACAAGTTTGAATTAAACAATAAGTTCTCAAACTTAACAACAATGGGATCTGATGAGTTGGTGCAAAATTTCAGCTAGCGAGGGACAAACCAACCTTGGACCAATCTGGAAGTAGAAGCTCATGTAAACAGAGCTGACAGATGGTGCAAAGTAAAAAGGTGCAAAGTAGCTTTGTATTTAAATCATAAAACAAAATTAAGAACTGTAGTGTATCTAAAAGCTTCCGGCTTGTAGACATAGATGGCAGTGCTAAGAGCTGTCCTTAGATTCCGCTAGATGGCAGGTAGGTTAGTAACTGTGGGAACCAAGAGAGGGTCAAAGAGCTCTGAGAGAGCGTTCACTGGGACACACGGTATAGATTCCATTTAGCCAGCTTCTAGTTGGGTCGATCAACGAAATCTACATTGTAAACCGCGAAGTGAATAATAAACGCAGATAATAACAGTGTATCTATTATTCCAAGAAGTAATCTCCATCCAAGGTATTGGAAAATCTGTTAGTGTCTGTAGTAAATAACAGAACGCTACAAGAACTGCGCTTTTACTTATATATCTGTTCATTGTTTGCACCTGAAGCAAATTATATTAAATGAAACAAATTACTTTGTGTAAACTACTACAATCACATGTTATAATATCTGCAAGTTTCAAAACCGATGGTTTCTTCGTCGGGACCACTGGAGCGACAGAGCAGTTTAAATTTTTTTTTTTTTTTTCGGATAGCTAAAGGAAATTTTTACGCCCACATTAAAAAAATCATACCTCCGAATGTGAATATGGAGACAAACAAACTGATTCTAGTTCTATATAGCCAATAAATTCACCTATTTTTGTTATCTATTATCAATTATCACATATTCATAGGATTTATAAAAAAAATATTATTAAATCATTAACATTAAAACATTTTAAAGAATCTAGAGAATATTTATTTTGTTATATTTTGAACGTACAATATATTATGTAGTCGCTTTAATAATAATTTTTTTTTTTTAAATTGCCACATTTTGGCAACAAAGCAATCCGTTGTTTTGGAAATAATGCCATAATGTGGCAAAAAAGTGGAAAAAATTAAATTGAATTATTATTATTATCCTTATTATTATTATTATCCTGACGAAGAAATCATCGGTTTTAAAACACGTAGATATTATAATATGTGATTATAGTGGCTTAAATAAAGTAATTAATTTCATTTAATTAAAATGATGCCACAAAGTAATTTTGCAAATAAGATCAAATAATCAAAAAAGAAATAAATAAGATCAAATCAATGAAGACAATATTGGTGACCCTAAAGCAAAAATTTGAAACATAAACATCAGTAAAAATTACGGTCGCATTTAGGAATTGAACACAAGACCTTAGCCTTGCCGGGACAATGATCTACTATTATTACTATTGAGGTTATTCGACCATATCCCTTTCGGTCGTATTTAACTGTACCCGTCATGATAAATATACATATGTCGAATTAGCTCAGTGGATAGAGCAAAGTTTTTTTTACTATAATCACATCTATAAATATACATCTATTTTAAATTCTTTGATCATCTCTTGGGCCAGTTAGTAACCTATTTCAAAGAAATTCATGTGTTTGTACGTGTGTACGCGTGACTGCTACAAAAATTTATTTGTTGAGTTTCAGCTCGATCGGATGTCGGGAATTAGGTTAATTTCCACTTCAGAGATTTGCATTAATTAAAGAAAACAGAAGAAGTATTTAAAAATAGAAGAATTTGTCATGTTATAAAAATATTACTTAAATAGTATCTTCTCGTATCTTGTTAAATTCCTTTCAAAGGCACTTAATAAAGCAAGAAATAAACTTTAAACTACGTTAAAAAAAACACAAAAAATATCTATTGACATAATGTGTGAGTCGTAAATAAAAGCGAAAACCGCTATTTTCGAGATATAAAATTATAATTGACTTTGAAAATAGCTTTCGGTTAAAATATCAAGATTCTAAATTGAATAGATTAATTAATCTGGAGAAAATAAAAATAATATTCTGAAAAGTAACAAGTTTCTTAATCCAATGTTAATTTAAGCATATTTTATTTTAATATTAGTAAAATAATCAGTGCTGACCTTTTCATCAAGGGCCCTTCTGGGGATTGTGTTTACTTAATGACTTACGAACTCAATCTCTGACTTAAGAGTAGCTCAGACCCGTTGGACCAGAGAATCAATATGTATGAAGTGGAGTTGTTGGTCTCTGTAGCGCAGGGTGTTTCTAAATGAATTATGCATTATTGAGGTGTAGGTGAACAGGGGGGTCAAAATGAGTATAGCGACACGTCAAATATGAGTAAATATATAAGACTTTTACCTTATACTTAAGAATAGGGAAGTTGAGTTCTTTTTTTAAATTTTTTTGTCAATGTTCACATGCAAACTTAAATACTAGATTTTTTTTTAAAGTTCGTTTTCATAATTAATTAATTCTACAAGTTTGAATTTTATTAAGCCCGCTAAAACGCCCGGTAAGATACGATAGAGTATGTGACGTCATCTGGTCGCCGTTTGTGTGAAATATAAGGGTAAATATTTACATAGCCGGGACACCCTTAATACGGACCAAAAAAATAGATTTAAAAAGTTGTAATACCTACCTAGTTAGATATTAACTAGTACTAATCAATTCAGTTAACGGAATTTCGAAAAAAGTACATTAAAATGGTTATTTTTTAAATTTAAAAACACGAAATGTCATTTTTCACCGAAACTTGCCATAGTTCCTACATAGCAGTCGGTGAAAATGAATCCTAGTAGAAAACTGTATAGTATAATATGAAAATGAATCTTAGTAGAAAACTGTATAGTATAAAAAACAGTTTTGAAGTGACAACCAAATGATATGTGAATATATTTTTTATAATCTGTTCCCAACCGCATGAATCCAGTGAGACTACGTCAATCCCCTTTGTGAGGCTGAAGGAAGTGGGTAGGGGAAGGAGATGGGAAAGAAGAAGGTGAGAAAGCTCCTGATTTTTCAGATCTGGTCCTTAAACACGGCTAAAGCCATTTCTAGCCATGTTTCAATTTTGAATTATGTTCTTACACCGGCACGTTAGAAAGATTATTTTCCAATTTAAAACGTGCTGCAAATCTTTATATTATTTTGAAAGATTAAGATGATAGACTTCGCTTTTCGGCCCATACAAAAAGGACGCCCGGGAAAAAACAGTTTTCCACTAAAATTGCACGAAATTATTTATTTTTTTATATTGCCTTCTAGAAGGTGAAAGCTACGTCGGTATGTTTTTAAATTTTCGATGCGTTTCGTATTAACGTAAACATTTACTGTCAAACATGTATAATTTATTGGAAAATATTATTTGCGGAAAAAGTGCTGCTAACTCAATTTTCATTAAGAATTACAAAATTATAAAAATATACCAACATAGCTTCTTCTTTTGAAAAGATTTTTTTGTTTGTTTTTAAATTACAATTTTGTGAAAGTTTGGGTGTAGAAAATAGTTTACTTCCGAAACCCTTTTTCGAGCGTTTTCTGTAGATAAATATGATAGTTTACGACGGTTATCCCATTCGCACGTTTCGCATTCGCATGTATCGTAAGTGTGTGTTAGCTTATTTAGAGCGGGACGATGACAGACAATGAAATAACTAAAAGTCGGGTTTGAACCCCCGACCTTCGGATCACTAGTCATGATGGAGTGACAATTTTATCAATATTTTATTTTTAAGAAGAAAGATAATAGGGGATCGTGTCGAATTAGCTCAGCGGTAAGAGCAGATCACCGGTGTTAAAATTTTCGTGTTTAAAAATGGGGATTTCGTGAATAAAAATTACAATTTGAATTTTACTTTTTAAGTTATTACAAAAAATATATACTTGTTTTTAAATCATTGATAATACGGTTAATTACATTCTCCTAGTTCCATTGATCCATGTTATCCTACTCAAACTAAGTAACAACTAACTATCGATCCTCCCTTTCCAGTAAAAACCTACCCCAATTTCTCTGGCGTCAAATTTACCCGACAAACTCCCCCAAAACGCCAACAAATAATAATTTATATATTGTACACTATCGGATAATATTTAAGGGTGACTTTCCAAACTAAATATTGTGTTAACTAAACAATAATGAAATTAATAATCTCGCTCTCAGTAAAATGCGGATGTTCTAGGATTTGGGGAAAGGGTGGGTTTGCCTGTTTGGAAATTAATTTCTTGTAAGGTAAGTAATAATTAAATTGGATTTGGTTTCATCTTTGTTTTCAAATAGATTCAGTTATAATTACATGTTGTAGTTTTCGATGCTTGATTATGGATTTGCAGTTTTGAATTCATTAATTTTGGTGAGCTTTTCTATTCAAAATCATTTTGGCATAGTGTTAAGGGATCATTTTACTGTTTTCGTTCGATGCTAAGATCATGGGTTCAATTCCTAGATGTAAACGAATCTTTTTTTTAGATTTTTATGTTTAATTTTCGTTTGGGAGTCGCTCATATTGTCTTCAGTGATTAAATATTAGAATTTGAGGTTTTACTCATTAAGTTAAAATAAAATAAGATTATTTTGTGATTCACCAATAATAATTATCGATAGGAATTAAAATTATTGGAAGGCATCACAGGTTGGATTTAAGAACCTTAAGTCACAGAATATCTAAAGAGAACTGAGTTTTTTGGATGGGGCAGATTTTATAATCGATACTGAAGATTTATCAGGGAAGCATTTGTTCATTTAATCAAAGACGACTGACGTAAAGTTTCTTATGAAAAAGCCTTTTTTTCATGACTTGCTCACGATTTTTTCAAAGAAAAACGCAACTTTTTGCACCACGCATTTTGATTTACCGAATTATAACACAATTCCCTTGAAGACTTTAAGTTTAATCTATAAAAAAATACATATTTTTTTAAGATAATCTCTGAACATTTGCCGAGCTGAAAAAGTAATTTTATTAAATTCCCTCGACAGATTAAAATCGCAAAGCACGCTCCGAAAAATATATAAATCACGACTTGTTCTATTATTTATTTTACATCTTATAGGTATGAAAAAAAACACTTCGCTGTAGAAATTTTAGAATTAGAAATTTTTGCTGTATTTTACATAAATCGTATATTATTAAAAAAAATTTACTTACGCCCATTAATTTTAATAGTTGTTTAACCGTAACTCACTCCCTCTAACATTCGTATTTACATATCTCCCAATCACACTATCTTCTTCTTTTTTCTAATCCCTTACACGAAGCCTTAATAGATCGCATAAATCAATTATATAAATCATAAATAGAAAAGGACCCACTTCGCTTCCTTTTGGTACACCACAATTGGTACCTAGTGAGTTACTCGGGGTTTTATAATTTTTGAAAAGATTGGGTAAAATTGATTTTTGAGAACAATTGTTCAAGCTCAAATATCATATCTACACTGCGACGTATCTAAATAGGTTCATTGCAGGGGTTTCCGGGTTTATGGGGTGAGGGTCTTGGCAGCGGAAGCGTCTGTCCACCAATTGCGTGGCAGGCCAGATCGGGAGAGACTTATTGAGGGAAGCCTTTTGACTTCTCCAGCAGGGCTCTCTCGGAACATTACCTTGCAAAGTAGTGGGAGGAATGGAATCATTCATCCGTCACTCTTGGATACACTGACCCTCAGATTCCTACCCATCCCTCATAACTTTTTCCTTCCCAAAACAGCCTCTCATTCCTTTCCTAAAAAGAACCCTCCATACAGCATCCCCAAATATGACATAGGCCCTGGGGGGAATTATTTTCTTCAGGGCCTCCTGTGTGAAGCTATTGTAAAAATAAAAAAAATTGCGAGAGCCTCAAACTTTAAATAACATTGTCGTCGGATAACAGTATTTACATCACAGTGCAGATTTATAAAATAATAAGACTAATTACATAACAATTTTTCAATCTCAAAGGTAAAATATCCAATTGAATGATTCAAAAGGAAAGCAAATTCAAAAACTCTGCAAGGAGAGACTGTGCCAACTATAGACGGAGACCGCAGAAGTAGAATAGGTCAGCAACGTCTGGAGGCGTCTTACCAAAGCGATGATTCTTGAAGCGAATAGGACAAGGGGGAAAAGATGACTAATATGATTACAAGATAGGATATTATAGCGCTGAATTTTGTAAAAAGTAGACATCCTTCCATTGACTTTCCAAATACAGATATGATAACTCTAGGCTTCGTGTAAAATTTAAGATAGGTGCTAAGTTTCTAATATATATCTGTAAATAATTTTCGAACATTTCCGAACAGCGTGAATTTCAGGCAGCAGAACTAATATTCGCTTCAAACTTCAAAGTAACTGAATATAATTTAAACGTTTGCTAACGATCAAGATTGCCAAAAACTATCACCTGCTTTAAGCAAGCTTCGGAGGAACACTTCCCGTTCCGGAACTTAACTTACTGGCGTTTGATGTTAAGGTTCTATGAGTAGTTTGCCTCTTCCGCTAGTAGGTAGTTTATTTGATTGGGAATATATATCTAAAATAAATTTATCTGCTATCGTGCAAATAATTGACTAGTTTTAATACTGCTAGCGAATGACACGGATATATCGAAACCGGTGGTTGATAATAAAAAATTGGTACCGTGATAATTGATCCGGCGACAATTCATCCACTGACAATTGATCAGGTGGACAGTTCATCCGTCGGACAGTTGATATTTCTGCCAACTCATCCCTCGGACAGTTCATCCCCCCAAATATGATTTATTCACGTGAGTGTGCAAAGAGGATAGTATGTCGAAAAACTTATATCTTTAGGCGTCTTGAGTGGATGCTGGTTATACATAATGTTTTACTAACGATAATTTCGAGTCCTAAAGGAGCATGCGGTGACGCTATACGTTCGAGTAATAAAATACGATTTAGGAGGTGGATATGTTTACGTCGAGTGATGTTTGTCAAGGTCTTGGCGGGGGATGCCTTTGCCAAACTAATGCGTGGCGGGCCTGATCAGGAGAGATTGGTTACGGAAAACCTATTGATCTCTCCAGACCGACGCTCTCGACCCATCGCCTTGCACTGCAGTGGCAGGGATGGATTCATACGTCCCGCCACTCTTTTTGTGTGAATACCTCACAAGAGTCCCAACTGCTCCCTTCTGGAGCCAGTGAGACTATTGCACCCCCAATTGGGATATGTTGTGAGATTGAAGGTAAGTGGGTAGGGGAAGGAGGTGGCGAAGAGGAAGGTGGGAAGTACCTGACTCTTCAGATCTAGTCACTAAACATATTTTTTTTATAGTGAATACCTCACAAGAGTCGCAACTGCTCCCGTCTGGAGCCAGTGAGACTACGGCACCCCCAATTGATGTATGTTATGAGGCTGAAGGTAAGTGGGAAAGGGAAGGAGACGAGGAAGAGGAAGGTGGGGAAGTACCTGGTTATTCAGATCTAGTCACTAAACACGGCTACAGCCATTTCAAGCAACGTTTCAATTCTGAATGGTGGTCTTACACCAGGGCGATACTAAGATTATCTTCCACTCTGTAACGTGCCGCAAATATACTATATATTATTTTAAATAATTAATTGTGAAATAATACAAATCAATTAAATAAAATTTATTTGCGCACGCCGGGTTCGAACCCGCGACCTTCGGAATGGCAGTCTAACGCCCTACCGCTGGACCACGCCGGCCGTCATTTGTGTAAGTATTATGCATTGTGTAAGGCAGAAATTTACATAATAATACTATCAGATTTTTCCCTTACCTTACAAAAGAACAAGACGAAACAGATGCAGAATTGTAAGTGTCACTTACTGGTCACAAGTGGGAAACACTTTGAAAACTAAACAAAGTTTCCACTTCCCCAGGGACCAACATAACCCATCCTCGTCTCTTTCTCCATTGCAGTTACTTTCTTGACTCTTGTTTAGGTACGCCCCTGAAAGTGGTGCAGTCGGTAAACCAGAAGACGCATGCAGTCTCCAGTTTAACTTGACTGCAAACTTAGCTAACTGTTTCTTGCAGGTAACTTGCAAACATCTTGAAACTAGCTGTTAGAGATGGCGTAATAAGATATAAGTCAAGTTGTTATCATAACGTGTAGTAGTTAAATTTGCTTTATTTAATTAATTAATATGTGATACTTAGCATATGACTTGATGCGAGTAAATTTTATTAAATTACCATTGATGAAGAAGGATTCTAATAAATATATAGATAAAAATATTAAAAAAACAGAAAAACAAAAAAATAGACCTCTTATTTTAACTCATTTTTCAATTATAATGTTATAATTCATTAAATCTTATAGGACATGTTTCTGTGAAATATCTGTAAAGTGATTCTTCATATGTTGTGTCTGTATGTTGCTTCTGTGAAATGTTTTGTAATTTTTTTCTTATATTTGTGTCTGCATATTGGGTTGGATAGGGTTTAACTTATCAAAAGTAACAATTAGCGATCCCTTAATGAGTTTTGATAACTCATGGGAATGCAACTTCGTTGTATGTTTTATTAAATAAAATAAAAATTAAAAAAAAATCAATCTCAAATTTAAAATTCAAAATTAACATTTTTTTCTTCTATTTTTCTGGGTCTTGTTTATTCTCATTTTAATTTAGTTTCATTAGAATTATATTCAATTTCAACGATATACATTGAAGGAAATACAATACATCCTCAAAGTTTTTTACGATGAGAGTTTTTCTATTAAAAAAACTAATAGCATTTTATCATATTAATTTGAATTTTTTCGTAATTAAATCCTTTAAAAAACATACGTAGAGTATATATACGGCACGTTTCAGAGTAGAAAATACTCTCAGTATCGCCCTGGTGAAAGTCCAGCATTCAGAATTGCAAATTTGCTTGAACTGGCTTGTCAACTTAACTTATTAGCCGTTTTTGGTTATCATTTAAATATTTAACCTGTGAAGGCGTGAAGACAAAATTAGCGACTCTAAATTAAAAAATTTAAACAGAAAAATCAGAAGAAGATACGGTCGTATCTAGGAATTGAAGCCGGGACCTTAGCCTTGCCGGGCGACGCTCTAAACACTGAGCTAAGTCGTCCCTATCCCCTTAGGTCATATTTAACTTTACCAAACTTCAATTAAGAACTAAAAACATAATCTTCATTTTCTTATCGTATATTTTTATTACCTGTATGATTGCAAGATCTTTATGGTTGATTGCAAGCTTCTTTCCGAATTAAATGCAATCTAGGCAGTGTCTTGTATAAATATATCCATTTTAATTTTAATTTGCGACAACTATTGACTTTTCTGCAAGTCCAGGTGAACATAAAAAGAGAGTTTTGTTTGAGAGTAGCGTTTTTATTATTTTTTTATAGTGAACACCTTACAAGAGTCCTATTTCCCGTCTGCAGCCAGTGAGACTATGGCATCCCCAATTGGGGTATGTTGAATGTAAGCGGGGAAGGGAAGGAGGTGGGGAAGAGGAAGGTGGGGAAGTAACTGGATATTCAGATCTAGTCACTAAGCAGGGCTAAAGCCATTTCAAGCAACGTTTCAATTCTGAATGGAGGTCTTACACCAGGGCGATACTTCGAGTATCTTCCACTCTGGAACGTGCCGCAAATATAGTATATATTTTCGTTGTTTGTTTTTGGAGTATGCCGTGATGTGCTACCTCCTTCTTTAGCCGACGTTTCGGACAGCGTTGCAGTGTCCATCATCAGGGCAGATCTGGCAGATCCGACGATGAGATTCTATATCGTCGGATCTGCCAGATCTGATGGTATGATGGACACTGCAACGCTGTCCGAAACGTCGGCTAAAGAAGGAGGTAGCACAACACGGCATTACACCCCAAAAACAAACAACGAAAATGCTTTTGGCCGTGAAAATCTAAAAACTTATCATAGTATATATTATTTTTAATTAATTAATTGCGAAATAACACAAATTAATCAAATAAAATTTATTTGAGCACGCCGGGTTTGAACCCGCGACCTTCGGATAGGAGTCCAAAGCCTTGCCCCTGGACTAAGCCGGCTGTCAATTGGCCACCCGGTAGTTGATCCCCTGACAGTTGGTCCCCCGACATGAAATTAATTATAAAATTATAATTTTTTGGGCATTAGTAATTAATTTATTTCAAAACTAAAATCGACTTCTAAAATATCTTTAATAGAAAGTTTGTATGGATATCGAAAAAATTTATTTACAGTGTCATTTGAACTTATATTCTGGTACAAATATACAGTATTTAGACTAATACTTTTATCCTTGACGCATTTGAATGAAAACATGTTTTAAAATTTTATTTTTGGCGGTAAATCCTCTCTGTACACCTCTTCGGGGACACATAGTTACGTTTTGTTAAGTTATGTATACCATATTTACACTTAACCGACTGCATATTGTATGTAAGTATGCCGGGAAGCTATCAAACTGTCGTTGGATCAACAGTCATGAAGCCGATAAAATATTACAATTTGAAGTTTTATTCTTTAAGTTTTCTAAAAATAAAATAAAACCTAATTTAAAGCTTACAGAACGGTTTTCAGATTTCAAATGTAAGAAGTATTCCCACTATAAATCAGTTAATTGATAAATCTAGCTTCGCAGCTTTTATAAATATCCGTTCTTAGCAAAGACGTTTGTAAGCTTTTGAAAAATCTTTAAGTCTGGCTGTAATAAATAGTGGTTGAACGAATCGAGAACTTTGGCAGGGGTGATCAACCAAGTTTAAAGGTTTTTTAAACCTTTTATAAATAATAAAAACCTAGCTTTAAGCTGGAAAATGTAGTCATTAGGTAGACTATTATCTTACTAATATTATAAATGTGAACGTTTGTATGGATGTATGTATGTTTGTTACTTTTTCACCCAAAAACTACTGAATGGATTTTAATGAAACTTCACAATAACATAGCTCGTACATCAGAATAACATAAGGTATAATTTATAAAGTTAGCTATTTACTTTCAATACATCGAAAATAATAATTATTGTTCAACAGAAAATGTCGAAATTGGAGAATGACATTTGGCAAAAGAGTGATTGGTAAATCAAAATTCTATTTTAGAAAATATTTCAATAAATGAATTTATTTGAAGTACTCGCCTAATACTTTGAATCGAATGAAGAATTATACATATCTCACTAATATTATAAACGCGAAAGTTTGTATGGATGTATGTATGTTTGTTACTCTTTCACGCAAAATTTACTGAATGGATTTTAATAAAACTTTACAATAATATACGTCATACATCAGAATAACATATAGGCTATAACTTATAAAGCTAGCTTTTTATTTTCAATGCATTGGAAATAATAATTATTGTTTAATAGAAAATATCAAAACTTGAGAATGACATTTTGCAAAACAATGATTGTTAAATCAAAATTCTATTTTAGAAAATATTTAAATTAGTGAATTTATTTAAAGTACTCGCCTAATACTTTGAATCGAATCAAGATAATAGGTTAAGAATTTTGATATAAACATAGATACTGTGCAGACGAAGTCGCGGGCAGAAGCTTGTTTTAAATAAATGGGTTAAGAATTTTGGTATAAATATAGATGGGACCTAGAAAAAGAAAATAGATTACTCAAAGTACTAATCCTACGAAACGAAGTCGCGGGCAAAAGCTAGTTAATAATAATTGGATAAATTGTAAAGCGCTGTTTTTGTGAAAAATTAACCTCAAGAATTCTCAAAAGCTGTACAATTTATTATCAATTCTTAGGCTCTATCTAAATGTATTATTTACAAATAGACACTGAAAACATACTTACCTGACAGGTCACTTCCGATAAACACATTTTAATCAGAGGTTTTATGCTTGGAGAAGATACAACCAATTAAAGTAAGCAAGCAATTACTTTGCAAGCGGATGTCACTATTTTTAAAACACTAAACATTGTATGGTTTTATGCACATTAAATTTGCTAGGCCCCATTACTGTTGATATTATTACATTTATGAGAAGATTAGTGCCAAAAATTGAGTTAATATTTATTTTGAAAGACTGGCGATTTGATTATTAACCCTCCGATGGGCGACAAGGTCTGACCAGACCGATTTTAAAAGGCGTATTTTTTTCTGACTTGTTAGAATGATGTGGCGAAGGCAACTGGGGCAGAGCCAGCTCGATTTCTTTTATAATTTTTTTTACATTATCTCCATACAGGAGGCCTTTAGGAAAAAAAATCCCATCTTTGAGGATAGTGTGGAGGCTCGTTTTACAATCGGAATCAAAAACAAAACAAAATCAGAAGCGTACCACTTGGAGACACATATTTATAAACATATCGTTGATTGTATTATAACATTATATTAATTTTAGAGGTGGGTATGGCTACCGTCGCCCATTTATTGGACAATCAACACCCCTGCCGTAGGTCAACCCAATTGGTTCGCTACGTTTGGTAACTTAGTAAGGGTGCCGTATTCATAGGTTGAGGTTTTTTTAAGTCTTGGCGGCGGATGAGTTTTCCCATCTACTGCATAGCGGACCAGATTCGGAGAGTCCTGTTGAAGGAGACCTAACCCAAACCTCTCCAGTCCGACTATCTCGACCCATCACTTTGCACCGCAGTGGGAGGGAGGTATTCTTACGTCCATCACTCCTGGATTAACAATGACCCCCAGATTCTTACCCACCCTCATATCTTTTTCCTTTCTAGAACTACCTGTCCTTCATTTTCTTAAAAAGAGACTCCACAGAGCATTCACAAAGATGACATAGGCCCTGAGGGATTTTTTCCTTTGGGCCTTTTATGTGGAGCTAATATAAAACAAACTAAAAATATGTCATTATGTACCTTTTGTTATTAATTATTACCAAAATTAACTTTAAAATTTTATGAATTGTTTAAATTCTGTGAAACCACTGGTTCTACGTCTAGACGTTTGTGTTGAAATTTATTGCAAAACTTTGAATATCGCTTTACCAAAAAATAAATCAAAGTACCATGCCTAGAACTGTGTCTTTGTCAGTGAAAAAGCTTCAACGTTGAAGCAGATAACATAAAATAACATCGAGAGGTGTAACCAACTGAGTTTCTTATAAACTAATGATTGGAAAGATCTGCTCCGGAGAAAGTCCCGGTGAAAGAGAAGAATAAGAAAGAAAGAAGGAAGTAAGGTGCATTTCTGATAACAGATGTCGGGGGAAATTGAATGAAATGCAGGTGAAAGAAAGGGCCTTTTTCTAGATAAACGAGATTGTAAATGGGCGGCTTTCTTGTCAATTTAATGATTGTGATTCTTGAAAGTTAAAAATGATGGTTTTGATTTCGGTGTCGAATATTGTCATTTAATTATGCATTTATATTTTAGTTTTGTACTGTTTCTTACAATCTAAGTTTGCATGGAGAAGTGCTAAGTAAAGTATACTATAATTTTACTTCCAGTTGAATGATTTTTTTAAAAATTTATTCACATGAAGCAGATACTTTGTGATATGATATTATAATTTAACAATAGCTAAGTAAAAGCATTTTTTTTACATTAGCTTTACACAGGAGGCCCAGAGAAAAATAATTTCATTAATGGTTTATGTCATCTTTAGGAAGCTGTTTGAAGGGTTTTCTTTGGGAAAGGAGGGAGATAAAAATCTGGGAAGGAAAAGGTCTGAGGGATGAGTAGGTTTCTAGGGGTCCGTATGAATCCACTCCTCCCACTGGATGAGAGGGTCGAGAGACTCCCGCTGGAGAGGCAAAAGTGTCTCCCTCAACCACTCTCTTCAAATTCGTCCCACCACACAGCAGGTAGACAGACGCATCCACCGCTAAAACCTAAATCCTCTCCCCATGAACACGAGAACCCCTGCTAAACAACTTCCCAAACTTCGTCATTAAATTTTTCCCGGGGCAGCGGTACTCCTACCCGCTTCCCAAATTGTAAATTGGTGGCTAATCCAAATAGAGAATCACGTCCTCTGTAATTGAGTGGTTACAAATGTGTAAGTCGCGGGTTCAAATAGCGGCGTGTGTGAATAAAAAAAAAGTAATGTCATTATGGACCAGTTGCTAAACAGAGATATAACTTAAATAGAGATTTAACAGAACTTAAAAATTAACTTTAAAACTTTCCAGAGAGGTATTTGTATACCTAGAAAACCCTGGTCAAAGACCACCAATGAGAATCATAAATTTGCTTGAAATGGTTTTAACCGTATTTGGTGAACAGATTTGATAATTCGGATACTTCCCACCTTCCTCTGCTCCATGGCTTTCTCTTTTTCTCTTCAGCCTCACAACATACCCCAATTGGGAATACCATAGTCTAACTGGCTTGGGACGGTTTTGATTCTTGTGCCGTACCCACAAAAAATGATATATTTTTACTTTGGCTCCAACGTCTTTAAAAGGAAAGGAAAATTTCTTTCTTTTTGGGAAGGTAAAATGTACGAATGGCTGAAAATGAAGGTGAGCGCATAAGTGCACTGCAATGGGAAAGGCATTATTTCAATATGGAGAGCAGTGAATGCACCGATGGATTTTGTGTGCAGTAGCGGCTGACAGGGGTCGGAGAACAATTTGTTACGATTTCTGCAAAGTAGAATTTAAGTTCGTCGAGTTTCTGTGGTAGCTCCGTGTATTTAATTTCATCAATTCGTGTTTTCAAGTTAACTTTGGTTTTACAACACTTAAACAACAAAAAAATTCATAATATTTGCGTTCAATTTAAAATAAACTGTGTTCAGAAGTAATTATACAATTTTCAAGTTTTGTCAACATGTCAACGTTTGTGGTAACTTACCTGTATTTCAATGGCCGAGTTTCTTCATACACGTAAGTAGGAGTTGCTCATCGTACATACCTGGAAAAAAATGAAAAACGTGATTTAAAAAAGTAAGTGTGGAACTGTAGGTTTGAGTATAAAACCATTGGTTTCTTTAAAAACCTTAAAAAGAAATTGCCAATTATTGAAGAAATAATGTTTATTCACGTTGTTTTTTTTAATATTAAAGTGACCTTTGCAACAGGGTACAATTATTTTTAATTCCTGTAAGAAAAAAATACTTCTTGTATATCCGCATTATCAAGGGCCAGGCGAACTTCCGACATTATATTATTAATTCAGGCGAGCCTCTGAGCACATTTTGGGCTAAAGAAAGAAATACAAGGCAAATAATTGAGGGTTTCTTAAAGAAATTAGACCGAGAAACTTCTGCCAAAAATATTAAAGAGGACAAACTTAAGTTGGCACAAATGTTGAGATTTTAAATGGGTCTTTATTTTAAGTTTATCTCCTCTAAAGCGTTAAGTGTCTGGCAGGTATTATGAACTTACCGTAATTATATAATATAATAGGAATACATTATAATTTCTGCCTTTCTGCGTTACGACGTTAAGGTATCTCTTGGGAGATTAGCAAGTCTTAAAACGTAGACTCTAATGGTGGGTCAGAAATGGTCCAATATTTGCAAAACTAATTAAATAATTCGTCCCCTTAGGGTCAATAAACGTATCTCATATTTTTACAGATCTGTGTATCTGTATCGACCAAAACCTATGCCATAGGTCACCCCAAGTGGGTCGCTACGTTTGGTGACTTAGCAGGGGTGCCCGGGTTCATGGGGTTAGGTTTATCCGCGACTGAGGGGCGGATGCATCTGCTGACCATCTGCGTGGCAGGTTGGATCGGGAGAGACTGGTTGAGGGAGACCTTTTGATCTCTCCAGATGGACCCTCTCGACCCATCGACTTGCACTGCAGTGGGAGGGATGGCTTCACACGTCCATCACTCCTGGACATATTTATCCCCAGATATCTACCCACCCCTCAAACCTTTTTCCTTCTCAGGACTTCCTCTTCCTTTCCCTTAAAAAACCCTCCATACAGCATCTTCAAAAATGACAATGACAATCTTGAGGAAATTTTTCTATCAGGGCCTCCTGTGTGGAGCTAATGTAAAAAAAAATCTATGGTTTGGAGAAGTATCTGTGATTTTCTACAGATAAGTATCTATGTATGTATATGTCCGTTAAGTCTATGGATACGTTTCTTTGTCACTTAATGTTAGGTGTTATTTTGTGGCTAGTAACATCCGTAAATCAAAATCGATAAAAAATGGAATACGTTTCTTTGACTCTAAGGGGCCGAATTATGATGCCGTAGATATTGTGCTGAGGCTAATTTTCTTCATTCTGATCTTTTATTAAACATTTACGCACAATTTGAGATAAAAATGAATATTATCGGATATGGTTCAAGTAAATATTTAAGTATTTTTTTGATTAAAAATACGCTAAAATCGCGCAATCGCCAATAAAATTTTGACAGCCATCGATACCATGTCTCGCTCGATCTAACTCTACCGGAATATATATTAATTAAAATTTAACGATTTTGTACAGAAAATGTACGCAGTATAATTTCACAGAATTGCACAAAGTCATATTTAAAAGCACATAGATTCAATTGTTAGGTAGGTCTATCTGTACCCGTCACCTCTGCTTGTGTTTTGGTTTTGTCCACCGGGGTTTATCTGTAAATAAAAATATCCGAAAGGCTAATTATAAAGATCTTAGAGACTGTGAATTAACTTTTATTATGTAAATACCGAACAAGAGTCTCCACTCCTCCCGTCTAGACACAGTATGGTATTCCTATTTGGGGTATGTTGTCAGGCCGATGGCTTTGGGGAGGGGAAGTAGATGTGGATGAGGAAGATTGGGAAGTATCTGATCTGGTGACTTTACACAGTTACAGCGCCCTTGAGGTGATTTTTCACAAAAATGGCGCTATACAAGTCATACAAATTATGATTAGGCATTTCAAGCAACGTTTCAATTCTGAAGGGTGGTTTTACACCAGGGCGAAACTGAGAGTATCTTCCACTCTGGAATGTGCTACAAATATACTAGACTTCATTTATATTTTTATTTTTTATTTATTTATTTATACGCCCATTAAGCTTTTACATACATGGTTCAAAAAAAAATATTCTGAAGAATGTAAGTTCACAGTAGTAACAGTAGTAATATATATAACCTATCCGCAAGTAACTAGTAAATGCATACAATAATTATTTGTAGGTATAAACCTGTTGTACAAAAATAAGAATTTACCTACTCCTAAGGTTTATGAACGTAAATTAGTTATAAAGAAATGTAAAGTATGTGCACATAGTAGATAGTGACAGCAGTAACATGGTATCATACGACACATAATGTATGAGGCCTTTGAATTAGAGTGTTTACGAAATAACTGTTGGCGGTATTGTTAACATAATATAGTTCGTTTGAACGGTTATCGTGGCACGTTAAAGTCAAATGAATAAACCGAGATTAACACAAATTAATCGAATTAAAAAAATTTCCACCAGCCGGGATAAAATAATAAAAGCGTCCCTTTCTTAATTTTACTCGTTACGCTTTGATCAGCCTTACATTCATTGCGAATCTTCACATTTCTCACACGATCACACCGGGTCTTACCACAAATACACCTCAAGGATCTCATTTCTACAAGTTTACTTTCATCCTTCTTCTGCCAGTTCCATGCCTCACTGCCATACGTCAGGATATATAATAATACTCCATCGTATACTTCAAGCTTCGCTTCTTTGGACAGGTTTTTGTTAGCGCCAACGGCATTCAGTCCTAAGTTAATAGAGTTTCTTGCAATATAACTGCGTACTCAGCTCAAATTTAAATTATTCGCAGATCTGACTATTCAGCTGGATAATTGATATATAAAATTGTATGTCGAAAAAATGAAACTAACCACGAATTCAGAAAATAAACTAAATATTGGCAATATGAGAGTGACACTCCCTCTTCTCTGCGTAAGATAAAGTTTAATTACAAAGAGCCAAGTTCCTAGAAGAAACTTATTAGAAGCATAGACATAAGGAAGAATAGAGATCTAAATCTAGGAGAAGAGACGTATATGTAGCTAGAAGTGGAGATATTGTGTTCGTTAGTCTTTGTGTTTGGTTTTCTCTGACCCCATTTGGTCGCCCCCTAACTTTCTTACACTTATTCCTACTTCCCTTCTACGCCCTCCTTCTTATTCCTACTCGCTTCTTTACCAATTAGGGGTCGCAAAGTTTGCGAAAATAATGGCAAATGCGACAACAGTGTGTTGTTTGCAGTTATTCCCGGATAAAAGGGAATGAAATGGCAAGTTTACGGAGGAGAAGCGTAATACAAATACAAATAGAGAGCCTGTTAAAACTCTACCATTAATAGGAATGATAGTTTATAGGCTTGAGACTTATGATATATGCAGATAAATTCATTTCATTGCGAATGGCGGTTTCTCATTTCAGAGTGGTAAATTTATTTAATTTTTTTTATTTGTAACATATAATATCATTCACAATTATAATACATTTCATTACATATCATTCATCAGTTTTTTAGTTACCCAATTGGTAGAGAAATATTCTCGAGTCTAACTGGGGAGCTAGTCTATGTACTTAAGTTATACATTTAGAACTGCTTATAGATAATATGTATAGTTACAAAATGGAAATAAATACTTTCAAAAATACTGTAAGATATTACAAAATATTGTACAATGAGAAAAATACATATATTATAGCTATGGAATATCAACAAAATATGAGCAACAGAATACGGAATATATCTGAAAATCATCGATAAAAAATAAGTCAATCTGTTGCTTATCTGTAAAAATACTAAGAGTTTAAATATTCACAATATCGCCATGGTAAAAACTACCATTACCTAAAGTACCGATAAGTTACTTGAAACATTTAAGTATCCATACGAAAATAGTTAGACACTTCCCATACTTCCTCTTTTCCATCTCTCCAGATTCTATGACAGTTGATCTCCCGACAGTTTGCCCTCAGCATACTAATATAAAATACGCAGTCAGTGTAGAAAAAACACTGCATAACACACTTACACGAAATACGACTAAAGGGGCTTGCAGAGAGGAAGTACCGCCAAATATCAAAAGTGTTAAACTTATTTTTGTTCAAATGCACCTAGGATAAAACTGCTTCACTATTTAATGTATAGAGTGGAAGATACTCCCAGTATCGCCCTGGTGTAAGACCACCATTCAGAATTGAAACGTTGCTCCAAATGGCTTTAGCCGTGTTTAGTGACTAGATCTGAATAGCCAGGTTCTTTCCTCACCTTCCTCTACCCTATCTCCTTCCTCCCCCAATTACCTTCAGTCTCACAACATACCCCAATTGGGGATGCCATAGTCTCACTGGTTCCAGACGGGAACACTTGGGACTCTTGTGAGGTATTTACTGTAAAAAAAAATATATATACCAGAGTATAAGTAAACAATCAACACACTAAATAAATTCGTTTGACATCCATAGCATCTTATTACTAAAGGTGTTTCAGAAGTCGATTTAGGCTTAGTTAGTTAAAAATAATCAAAAAATTATAATTTCTGGGGGACAACTGTCAGGGATCAACTGTCGGGGATAAACTATCGGGTATCAACTGTCGGGGATCAACTGTCGGGTCACCATCACCCCCACATCCCCAATCGGGTATTCGATAATAAAACTGGGATAAACTGTCGGGTATCAACTGTCGGGGATCAACTGTCGGGTCACCATCACCCCCACATCCCCAATCGGGTATTCGAGAATAAAACTGGGATAAACTGTCGGGTATCAACTGTCGGGGATCAACTGTCGGGTCACAATCACCCCCACATCCCCAATCGGGTATTCGATAATAACTTTGCCTCTTGGGCTTACATATTATATTGTTTTCCATTATTTTGTACATCGACGTATTGATTTATGGAATCGTTTCGTATCACGTGGAAGTACCCAAGAAATAATATGTGTTCCTGTACAATGTTACTACAAAACTTTGGTTGAGTTATAAAATACTTGGCTCTGAGCCAAATATTTGTTGGGTCAAAACCCGGAATATCGCTAATAAAAACATAGTAAATTGATTTCTTGTTTGTAGCTAGTACAAACAAAAAAATAATCTATACACGATGTATCGGCATGGACCCGACAAACTTTAACCAGCTATTCCTGATCATATTTAGAGTAAAAAATATTATGGCGACTTACCCGCACCAATAACGCGATAGACCATCGCGGATTTGGACAGTGACGGAGTTTGGACTTTTAAAAAAAATTATTTTCTTTATTGAAAATAAGCGTTACCGGAGAGTAAAGCCGCCATAACATTTTTACTCTAAATATGATCAGGTTTAATCGCTGCTTAAAGTTTGTCGGGTACGTGCCGATACATCCTGTACATGAATCGTTGCTCTCTTATCAGACAGCTTCGCTGAGGCCCTGAGAAGATTATTCCTCTCATGGCCTAAATCAACGTTTGGGATGCTGTGTGGAAGATATATTTAGGAAAGGAAATAAACTAATATAGGTAGTGCTGGGAAGGAAAAATCTGGGGTCAGTATGTCCAGGAGAGCCGTACCTGCGAGTGCAAGGCGGTGTTCCGAGAGAGTCCTGCTGGAAGATGTTAAAAGGTGTCCCTCAACCGGTCTCTCTTGATCTGGCCTGCCATGCAGGAGATGGGCATATGCATGTGCCGCCAAGACCAAGACAAATTTCACCCCGTGAGTCCGGGCGCCCCTGCTAAGTCACCAAACCTTGTGAGTCACTTTGAGTGATCTACAGCAGAGGTGTTGGTTATCCAATAAATAACACAATTTTTTTTTTCAATGTTATGTTACCTACCTATCTAAAGAGATAAAAAAAAATGAATTGTTTTAGTGACGGACTCAGCTATAAAAACGCCAGCGTTATTTGGTTTGGCGTATTTCCACATATCATTTGCTGTATATTGCCAATGGGAAAGTATGGCGAACGATATGCTTAAATAGGGCAAGCCGTAAAGTGCCTACTTACAAATCTTTTTATTTCAGAGATTATTTTGGGTGTGATTTATTTGTAAATTTTAGTTTTACATTTCCCAGATGTACTAATTATATCCTTTTTCATACACATTTTATGTATCTAAATTGAAAGACCTTTTATTTTTAATAAAAAAAAACAGAGTTCAAAGCTTTTAACATTACTGGAAAAGGTTACCTATCACTTAGTCGCTTGGTGCTTACAATTATAACATTTCATCAGAACTCTACAATTAATAAACGGCTCCAGCAACAGAATTATTAAAACAATAACCCCGGTTCGAATAATATATCAAATAATTAATTTATTTGATTTATTGGTAAATGTAGCGAATGGGGAAATTTGATTCAAAATCAATGACATCATAAACCAATGCTGTATATTGAGTATTCACTGAAGTGTTTCAACGAAATTATTAATTGACTTACTTTGATCCAATAATTTCCACGTCAGTAATGAAATAAAGAATCAAATTTCTAGGAATTATTCTCAAATTATTCATTAATGAAATGAAATTATTTGATTGCTGCAAAATTTACAACTGCCCGGAGGCATTAGGACTATTGTATAACATATTTAGGGTGGAAGTGGATGTTTGGTTACTAGAAGTGGAATAAAATGAATATTGAGAAGATGAATGATTGTAAGTTATTAGCTATTTATATCTGGTCACTGAACATTTTTTTTAATATTTTTTTTAAAGATAATAATATTAACATAGTACATATTATATAATATTGTTTACAATTGTTATAAAAATATTTTATTTTATATATAGTAGTAGGTATATTATAACATGTTTCTTGGGTAAATTAATACCTCCCTAATTGAGAAATACTCGTGTTTAGGGAGGGAGTTTTTTTTCATTATTTAAAAAGTTTAGGGATATCTACCTGTAATAAACACTATAGACATTCACATTGATTAAAGTACAGGCGCTGTAAAACAGACACTTACAAAAATAAAATAATATATAATGCTTAAGAGGCTAGACTTTGAACCACACGCGGAACACCCGCGTCTGTCATTCTGTCCCGCTCACAATAAGCTCACGCACACTTACAATACAAGCGAATGCGAAATGTGCGAATGAGACAACGCTCAAATTTACCTACAGAAATCGCTCGAAAAGGGGTTTATGGAGAATACACTTTTCTACACCGAAACTTTCACGAAATTGAAATTTTAAAAAATATATATTTTTTAGAAAGAAGAAGCTACGTCGGTAGATTTTTATAATTTTATAATTCTTTATAAGAGTTGAGTTAGCAGCACTTTTTCCTTAAATAATATTTTTTGATAAATCAATTGGTAAATCGTACATGTTTGACAGTGAATGTTTGACAGTGAATGTTTACGTTAATACGAAACGCTTCGAAAATTCGAAAACATACCAACATAGTTTTCACCCTCTAGAAGGCAATATAAAAAAAATATATTCATTTTGTGCAATTTTCGATGTAGAAAATTGTTTTTTCCCGGGCGTCCTTTTTGTATGGGCTGAAAAGCGAAGTCTATCATCTTAACGTTTACGAGGGTTTGAAATGTTTGAAAAGGGAGAAAATAAATACGTGATATTTATCTATATAAAATTAATATGATAATTTAATGATTCTAATTAGCTAATTTATTTGTGATATTATTGCTT
This sequence comes from Limnephilus auricula, assembly GCA_951813805.1. NCBI lineage: Eukaryota > Metazoa > Arthropoda > Insecta > Trichoptera > Limnephilidae > Limnephilus > Limnephilus auricula. Next base: position 2,830,623 of record OX638409.1, on the reverse strand, counting down.
AATTTAATTTTTAAATTTATTGTAATCAGATTCTAAGCTTAGCTCTGTCTCTAATTTATTAAACATGTCGTTGAACAATACTTATAAGTTACTGGTATCTGGTTACTGACAATGACTTATAATTAACTGGTTATTCATATCTGGTCATTGACAGTAATTAGAAGTAACTGGTTATTCATATCAATGAATATGACCTATAAGTATATATAGTTTATCACGTTGTACAAAACCCTTGTTAGATGCCAACTAGAGTATAACTCTACGATATGGTCTCCCTTTTACAATATTCATTCCGGCAACATTGAAAAGATTCAACATAAGTTCTTTAGATATATAAACTATAAATTGCATATTCCTGTAGAAAACATTGATTATAACTACCTACTAGGTAAAATGTCCCTATTCGAACTTTCAGAAAGAAGAATAATCACAGATTTAATACTATTACATAAAATACTGCATTACAAAATTGACTGTCCTGAATTGCTTCAATTAATCAATATCCACATACCTAAAAGATCTTGCCGAAATTTACTACCCTTTTATTTTAATAACACCAGGACACTCTCTTATCATACCGAGACTTAACAGTCTCGGAAATAAATATTCACATTAAAAACAATAAGTATAAACATTGTTTATTTCAATTCTTTCATAAAT